>CM024572.1:31699494-32420919 GCA_014182515.1 Eucalyptus microcorys | reverse complement strand
TACAGTTCAATTATATGATTCTCAGTTGGTATGCTATAAACAAGATGAGACCGTGCTTGGACTTTTCCAAGGATTTTCCTAGGTGATGCAAGCTCCTTTGTTTCTTTTCTTAGGGATACTTTTGCTTTTCTAGGTTTTGCATTTTTCTTTTTCCTTTCCACAACCGTGAGATTTGGAACCCGGTTACCTTGTGGTCAAACTTCCCGCTCTCAAGTCGTTGATCACCCAGCCATATGCGTACTTAGTTGGAACATATCGAGGTTGAGCAGCATGAAGGAAGATAAAACAAGTTGATGAAAAAAAGAAAGGGTGGCTATATTTTAAATTTTTTCGAGCACTATTGCCTTAGTGAAAGTAAAGTTGTAACAATTGATTGATGATAAGTTATGTACCCCAGTTACCTTTTCTACTTTACCTTCTACTATGATACCTACCACTGACTGAAAAGACCTTATCAATGCGGTACTAATGCGAAGATAAGAGGAAGGACATGAACCTTGATTATTATAAGCTAGAAAAGGACACCGAAATTAATTGCTAAAAATCACACATCTTGCCATAAATTCAACATGCCTTGGAAAAAGATGGATCAAGACCATTTCAAAATCAACGAGTAATGACTTTTGGAGGATCCAAGTTGTTTGGTGGTGGTTTTGGCAAAAATGACTAGAGGCAGTCGTTGCCTCTAGAATTGTGGTTTCGGTGTGAGGTGTCTCCAAATCCATAAATAAATAAGTTAATAAATATATATTACTGAAAAAAGAAATTCAGTGCTTTTATTTTTTTTTTTTTCAAAAATTTGAGGGAAAAAAAAATCTGTAGTCATGCACGTTCAATATTGTGACAATGGGGAAATGGGGTCTCTTGTCTGACCCCAGGAAGCAGATAGGGAAGTCCCATGGAACCAAAGAATTATGAAGCTCGGCCATTGCCAACCCAATGACCCCACCCTTTTTCTTACACTTTTTCCCTTTATATTTCTTTTGGGAATCTCTCAATTTCCTTTTTTTTTTTTTATCCATAGAGAAACATCCTTAGTGCAAAAATATATACACAAGTAGTTTTTGAAAGGATAATAATGGCCTAATGGAGTTTGCTGAAAGAACTAATTAAAACAAAGTACATGTAGCGCCTTAACCCTAATTTTGAATCTCTCTCTTTTCATTGCCACTTTTAATTTTTGTGGTATTGGTCGATAAGGGTACAGTAACAGCTATAATAATTCATTTTCAAGGGATAAAAATGGATGATTTATGATCGAATAATCTTTCTTATTTAAGGTTTAGTTGCTTTGTCAAATGATAAAAACAAAGAAGTTTGAAATGCACATACTTGATGTTGGTACATCACATGCTTAACCCCTTCCTAGCGGCTTGGAAATCAAGACACATGCACCTTCACTTAATCAGGACCCTTTGAATCTTGTCATACGTCATACGTCGAGTCACGAATCAATCAACGTGCGATATAAATTATAGTGCTGTATCATCATATCATATGTCCTGATTGATCGTCAAAAAGGGTCACCATCAAATTTGGAATTGAAATAGCTATCTCAGTTGCACCATATGTGGTATCTCCTACAGTTCTTCTCCCCTTTTTTGGTCTCTTTCTTCTCAAAGTTGTTTTATTTCGCTCTTTTGTTAGGTCAATGACCTTTTCACTGACTCCTATGCTTAGAAAAACTAGGGATGGGTTATAAGTTCTTTCAGTTTAATTACATTATCGTATACCAAACTCTTAACGAACAGCCAAGCTCACCAGAAAGTGATTTAACTTTCTCGCAATCTTCAATGTTTTGGGTCAGAGTTCGGTGAGTTTTGGATGAATTCATGTCCCTCTTGATTAGGTTTTCGAATAAGTTCCAGAGCTATACGTATTCACAAATGCAGTTGGTATATATAAGTATGCATATTAGGCACGATGAGATTGGTGGGAGAAACTTCAGTCTGCAATGTGAGAAAAAAGATCCAACAGTGTCCATCATTTACGATTTTCATCTTTTTTGTTTTCGCCAGAGTTGTGATATGTAACCATGCTAACTAAATAAAATCTTGTCATATATTAGTAAGAGAGATAAATTCTTTTCTTGTTATTAGAAAGAGAACAAAGGAAAATAGTACTGTTTAAAACTAGTGAAGAATGAATAAGCAAGTAAAATATTTATCCAATTTTGGCCCCCCCAAAAAAAAATTAGATAAGAATAAGATAATGTCTAGGTTTTTCCATCCATTTGGATAACAATAATAATAATGTGGATACAAGATGAATACAAAATAACAAAAAATCAGCTATGCATCAACCTTGCTCTTTCAATTATAAAGTACACTATGGGCTTGTTTGGTAACAGGCTAAACAGTGTTTATTTTTATTTTTTTGTTCCCGGGAGTAGTTTTGGAACATAATCGCATTTGATAAAATTTTTGTTCCCGGGAATAGATTTGGAGTAGAATTAAGAATAAAAAAAAAGTTGATTTTTTGTTCTCAGGAACAATTCTAAAATCAAGTTTACCTATTTTTTCTTTTTCCTCCTCTTTCTTCTTGTTCTTTAAGTGTTCTGCCGCTTGCCAAGTTGCCATTGTCGTTTGCCATTGTCGCGCCCCGTCGCATCGCCGACCGCCCCCCTACCGAATGCCGCTGTTTACCGCCCGCCCACCACCGTGAGGCTTGGGCGAGCTCGCCGGCCAAGTGGGCTCGCTCGGGCCTCCCCTAGCCACCGGCGAGCCTCGCCCGGGCCGGTGAGGCTCGGCCGACGAGGCATGGCCTCGTTGAGGGCTGGCGATGCTCCGATGAGGTCGCCGGCCCTCATCGGCCTAGGTCGGGCGCTAGTCATCCTAAGGCCAATGACCGGCCACCTTGAAGAAGAAGAAGAAGAAGAAGAAGAAGAAAAGAAGAAGAAGAAAAAAAAGGGGGGGAGAAAAGAAAGGAAAAAAAAAGAAAAGAAAAAAAGAAAAAAAAAAAAAGGAAAAAATATAAATTTATTTAAAAAATATAAAAAAGATTTGAAGTAGGAATTGAAATTTTGCTATATATAGAATACATATTTAATTTTGTATTTTAATTTATTATTTATTATTTATATTTATAGTTTATACTATATTTTATTATTTACTATTTAATAAAATATGATTAGTTAATATTTTTATTACTTAGTATAAATATAATTAATCAATAGAATTTCTATGATTTGATAAAATTTTAGAATGGAATAGAATTCTAAATTCAAATTCTTTTGAAATTGAAAATATAATAAAATATAATATGATTTCTTCACTCATAAGAAGATAATTATATTTGTGAGTGGTCCGCAAGAATTCAATATCAAATTTACACTCATCTAAAAAGGTAATCGAAAAGGAATTGGAATAGCAATTTTATGTAGTTACCAAACGTATTTCTGTTCTTTTTCTATTCCAGAATTGGAAATTTTGTGCAGTTACCAAACGCGTTCTTTTGCTCAGAAATTGTTTCCGGGAACAGAATAAAAAATAATCATTTCTGATCAGAAATTATGCCAAAGAACAGAATGGTTACCAAATGCGCCCTACGCTTTTCAGAGAGAGCTCTCCTGAATTTGAATATAAAGTCAGGTCATTGTCTCACAGTGAAATTGATAAAATCATGAGCCTTTATAATGCGGGGGTATATTCAAAATCAATGTCCATTTCTCATAATATCTGCCACCAACCTAAAGTTTTCGCCTTTTGCACCGTCCAGGAAAATTGTGGACTTTTCATGACCTTTCAACTTATCTATCTATAATGTTGCGAAAAAAAACTTATCTATCTATAAGAACGTACGAGCATAACGTAGGACAATAATTTAGGTGAATTCCCTATCGTAGGAAAAAAGAATAAAAGAAATGATATAGCTATGTCGAGATATCAATGTAATTATATGGCATCTCATGGTTTTAAAATCTAATTTCGCATTCTTTCGCTGGAAAGTGAATTCTTTTCTTAAGCAAATAGGGCGAGCCGAATGAAAAAGTGTGCATGTGGGCGTGTGTGCTGTCTTTTTTTCCCCTTGGACGGGGAGTAATTAAAGGGAAGTAATCAACCGCGAAATCGAGGGGACAAAACTTAATTAACAGCTAGGGCATAATCAAATGCATGCTCCACTTTCAAATGATTGTTTTTGACTCCATCAAGGTGGTCTTTGAAGAGAGAATTCTATGTACTCTCACGCACTTAGTTGGTTCCTTCTTTTTGCTCTTGAAATTCCAAGTTCCATACCCCATCTGGATCAAAAGCTTTGCCGACTTAGGGTTCATTAAAATTTGGCCAAATGTCTGGTATACTGGCGTTGCATCTAAGCTTAGTTGAGCATGTGGGCTTTGCCAGTCTTGACTTTTCATGTATTCTATCAAATCAGTCTAACTTTAATGCACTTGTTTGTCAGAATAATTTTAAAATATGGGTGTGCATTATAATCTTGTGCTCACGAAGCTTCCTGCTTTAAATTTATGAACATTTTTTAGGCTTCTTTAGTGAGCTGGTCCCTTTTGAAACCAACCCGCCACCCATCATAATATCATTCCGCAGAGTCGCAGACAGCAACATGTGAGAGCGTGGGGGATAGACACACGCAGATTAAAATTCTAAGTAGAAGATCTGCGATATCTGCAATGTTGGCAAGACTCCATTAACTGTACCATCAGTTCATTGCTCGAGAGGTTATTAACAAAATCGAATAAATCAAAATCCTGGGCATTTGCCAAAAGCCATAGTTTGCTTTCGAGGGAATGAATGAGATAAAATGCTAGTGTTCCTATTTAACGTAGACTGGGCATGAGCCTACAGATGGAGACACCAGAGGAGTCACGGTTTAGGGGCTATGTAGCGTCCAAAGATCGAACTGTATAACCCACTGCAGTCCAAGTTTGGTGGTGGTAGTGGGGTGGCTCCACCTGACGGCGCTCTTGCGCATTTACTAAGGGAGGGGGGAAATCTCTCTCTCTCTTTTTTTTTTTTTTCCTCCTCCTTTTATTTATCAATTTGGCGTTTCTTAAGTAGGAAGGGTCAATTTCAAAAGGGTATCTAGCATGTTGAGAGTCCCTTTTCCTTCGTTGTTGCATGGGGTCCTTTAGGTTGGTCTGGATAGGCAAGGAGGCATGCTTCGTACTTGCTTGAATTTGAAGATTAGTCCACCGTCTTCTTGCTGGGGCGGTTCACGCTTTGTTGCTAAGCTAAGCTGTGGATCGGGGAGTTTGGGTCCCTCCTGTCATCATTTCGTGAACCCCATTTCCTCTGTCATTTACATATATGTACGTATGCACACTTTTTCTAGTGCACCTCGCACCTCTTTTGCTAGGATTTTTCATGGCTCCTTAGGCTGGAGCACTTTGGAAGTTTTGATTGAATCTTGCACCCAGATTGAATTGCTTCTCTTGAACCCATTTCACGCTTACGAGTGCAAAATCAACTGCACATGAGATTTGTGGCCCATCTTTCCTCATCAAGAAAGGGAAAGCTGGGGTGTACAAATTTCACATGAGGCTATGGTGTGCTTGAACTTTCATTTGCATGTCAATCTCAAAGACTGTATAAAGATTGAACAGTACATGACACAATGCTACCCTAGAGAAACCATATAAAGTAAAACTAGCATGAATTGATAGATATAACCACAAATAACGATGACATCCTCCCTCGACTGTGGGGTAGCTACATAAATATTTCTTGGGGTATGGCACAAACGATGAGGCCAATCAGGTTCATTTTCTTTTAGATAGGTTTCAACATCAAATTGGTAAGGTAGGTTGTTTTGTAATAATCAGCAGTGACCGACGGATTAGTGCGCCATCATAGTGACATAAGATAATGAAGAAATACATCATAAGCTTAAAACAACGGACATGTGGCTCTTTCATCTCTCAATATCAAGTTACCCTGAGCGAGATGTGTCCAACTAGCATGCCAATCACCATGTAAGATTCAATGGCAGCACCAACTTAGGCTAAATGTGAAAGAATAGATGCTCAATCTAACGGATACGTGAATAGAGCAATTTGCACATCAAAGACACCAAATGCCATACGCATAGCACAACTAGAAAGAATGAACCATGAAATTGATAGCTTCTAGGATGAGAAACAATAGGCAGATTGAACTAAGAATTGTTGAGGGATAAGGTTTGGAAGGTAAGGGAAATTGAAAGCTGAGGGCTTTTATCGAAACTCTGGCTATAAAAAGAGTATATGCATTACCATCTGTGGGCAGCGTAGTTGGTTGAAAGCTTTCCTTCCAGCGCATGGAGGTCGAGAATTTGAAACCCTGCGTTGCTAGCGATTCAAGCGAGAGGGCTTCGGTGGTGAGTTGCTGGGTCAGTTTCTCCCGAGGTATAGTCGTTATAGGTCCTCTACCACGGAGGCCCGTGAGATCCCAAATCGGTGTAAGCTGACAAAGGCATGCTACGGTGGATCCACGGTCACCAAAAAAAAAAAAAAAGGTATACGCATTAAGAGGCATGTGGTGATAAGTTGATCATTATTTTTGTAGCTAGATACCCAAGAATAGAACAATCCCAAAGGATGGTGATTGCTTCAACCCCATTCTAATATAATCGACCGCTAGCTGTGACTCTGTTCTATACATTAACAATCAGATTTTTTTTCCATCATCATGAACTAGCTTGGTCTACTTTAAACTGGACAGTTTCTGACACCTCCAGGTCTTTGCTTGTTGCTAGGAGAAGAATCAGGCAGGGCTTGCCTATGGCCTTGGTTTCTGGAAAGTCTCTATTCACGATTCCGTGGAATTAAACAGTGCCCACCGCATAAACAATGCAGAACCGAAGCTTCATACTGTTGAACTTTCATTCCCTCATCTGAAATTTTAAAATTGATGTTGTTGTGTGTGCTGTTAAACAAGTGGGAAAAATGGCTTGGTGGAGAATCTTGAGCAGCTTCGAAATCTTTATGGGAAGAGGCGAAAGAAAGAGCCAGGATCCATCGGCTCCGAAGAGTTACTAAAGAAACAACGAATACAGAGAAGATCTAGGATAAGATAAGATGGAAAAAGGTTTAGGTGCACCATGTACTTAATAAATTGTGGGTGGATGAGCTAAAGAAGCATCTCCCATGAACTCAGATAAAACAATGAAAGAAGATGACGATCTAAAAAGAGTTCTGTAGAAGCAGTAGATACGTGAATCCATGTGCAGAAAAAATAGATTAGTCGACAAGGGACCCTCCAAACTTTGATAATGTTATAGAAGAATTTGTCTCTTTCAATATATCTCGTCGTTGTCATTCAACATAAGCATCCGTCTCTTTCAATATATCTCATCGTTAATTCCTGACACCACTCGAATGTTTTATTAGGCTTTTTTTGTATATATTCATGACAATACGCAGAACTGACCACTCATACTGATGAATTCTTGGTCATAGTGAGCCATCCGAAACAAAAGAGAAAAATTGCAGGCACCGATAACAATGGTTTTATTCCTTTTGGAATTGGTTGATGCATGTGAGGACACCAACTGATAATTTTAGTTTTCCCGAACATAAAGTATCTTCAGCTGTTATACTGATCATTGGAGTTTTCGAAGTACGATCCACCAAATGATCATTGTTTAAAAATTTTCATTGACGTGAAGATGTTGATTACTTGTCATGCTATCCTTTTTTCCTAATGCCGGTTCAAGGAGCTTCTAAGGTCCTCAAGAGGAACTATCCCACTTTATGTTCTTCCATCTTCTGTCTTCTTTATCTTCATCTTGACCGCCAAAGTAATAGTCTTTGACTAACTTTACTAGGTAATCGCCAAAACAATGATCAAGAGGATTTGTTTTTGTTATAATGTATTCCTAGTACTGCAAAATCTTCTCATACAGTGCAAAAGAATCTAATGCTCTATCATTAAGACCGTACCAAAAGGAAGAGGCATCCAAGAAGAGTAAAGTACAAAGGCCATTCGAAATTGGTGGAAGAAAGAGTGGAGAGAGGGAAAAACAAAAGAACAAGAAAAGAAAGCAAAAGGCAGCTATTAGTTTTTGCACTTGAATTCAAGAGCATCTGCTACCACAAAACAGAGCTTTTTTGCGGGAGGAAAATGGAAAAAGAACAATAAAAGAACAAATGGGGTCCTACAATAGTTAATTCTCTGTCGATATAATTTCTATTAAGTTGATTCACAATCATTTGCTTGTGCTCTTCTTAGGTTTACGAGGCGAAGCTTGAAGTGGTGACAGGCGGCGCCAAAAGAACAGATGAGAATTGAAAATATCAAGGTTGGCGCTTTATTTTTAAATCAAATGAGGCTCAGGTTCATCCGTCTCCATCTCAATAAGAAAATCAACATTATTAGAGTAAAAGAACCCTACTTTCATTCAAACACCAACCCACGGGCCACAGTCACATGGGCACTGCTGGGCTGTTGACAAGGACTGGTATTCAGCTATGCTCTAGAGGAGTCCAAACAAGGAAGATGATGTTGTAACACTAGCTCTAATCCAACAATTAAAAGGTATTTCATGTAGATGGTATTAGAAAGAAAACACGCAACTCAAGTTTCACTTGTGTAACAAATGAGTAGCAACTGCGAGCACTTGTCCCATTCCATCTTTGAGACGACTGTTAGTTCACTGAGCTCTCCTGGGTCTGTTATAAGTGCCAAAGTGCCTCTAAAGAAATGTTTTCAAAAACCTAAGGTCAAGTTTCACTTGTATCATTGCTAAATTATGCATCTGGCCTATCTAAATATTAGAAAAGTTCTCCAAAGATAAATTAACTTGAATAAACTTCCCATTTTTATGAATTTAGTGTCATTATTATGTTGGCAATCATAATTTTTCAATGTTTTTGTCAACTATTAAAGAGAAAAAGCAACTAGATACTTATTTTGGCCATCGCAACTGAAATAATTGAAACAATAATATTTTCATGTTTTTCTTGAATTAAGGTATAGGGATAAAAAGAGAGAGAAAACATATATTTTTTTTTTGTGAGAATTACGTCATATGGATTCACAAATAAAAGAGATGACAAACGTTATCAGTTAACTGACAGCTCGATTGTCTGGGACTGAGACCAAAGGAACATTTCTATTTCTCTTCTTCTCAACAACCATGCCAGAATTATACTTTGTTCTAAATGCCACGTACAGTGTTACGGATTGAAGACAGAACACACTGAACACTTGAGATGTCATGTCATGAATCTTGAAATAATTGGGCAATATAATATCCCAAGAATAAAGGAGAAAATATTGATGCAATGATAAAGCTGTCTCCCTATGTAAAGGCAAGGTTGCCGTATAGTCCAAACCCAACAAATATTATACTCTGTTTTCTCGTGGTTCAGAATTGAATATGCAGATGAAAAGACAAGACGGAACACGATTCAAAATTGGAAGACGATACATCTCTCCCTCCCCCCCCGCCCCCACCCCCTCTATCTCTCTATATCCATAATTCCTCCATTTCCATAAGCTTTCCACAAAATGAAAGGACTATTTACATTTCAAAGGGAAGACAACAAGGTACATGACGGTAATCTGTTACCTCAGTTCTTTTGCCAAGGTCCAAGGAAGCTACTTTAGTTTTAAGCTTCCATGGCAATGGCACATCTATAATCAGGTCCCCGAATAGAATGCAATACATAAATTGATCCGATCATCTCCACATCTCTTATAATCACATACCAGTTATCTGGCACAAAATATTTCAGTGACTCTGGATGGTGGTGAATGGAGAGGAAAGGATAAAACTTTAGACGTATGCTCTGAGGAACAAAGGTGTGACACCCCACCTCCTAAGCATTTGAAATAGATGGCTAGGAAAAGTTATATGGCCATAAGATAAATGATTTCCTCGAGTACTTCCTAGTTCCTATAGAAAGTCAATGGTGGCCTAAATAATCAGTTTCAAAAAACCTGATTTCAATTGGAAAAGGTCATCAGACAATTGCCATAGTTCCAATTGGTCTATGATGGAGAAGTTAGAGACTAGATACACAGAGGAACAACACATTGCCACTGCTACCAACACAATGCCATGCAGATCATAACCAGCACGCTCAGAGACTGCACCTATAGCAACCGAGCAATCATGATCTACAATCATTGCAGAAAGCTCCAACAATGTCTCATGTCCTCTAGATTTGATTGCATTTCACTCTGCTACATCCCACATCTATTGACAGTGAAGTGAGAACCACCATGAAAACCTGACCACTTTGACCACCACAGGTGCACCAAAGATCGTTTAAGAACCAAATATAAATAAGCCTTGTGTAGGTAAAAGCTATCAAGAAGCATTGAATTACCCCAAAAATCGTACAAGGGGCAATATTGGCAGTTTAGCTAGCCACTTCTACAATTGGAACATCAATCTCACAAATTACATCTACTGCCTATACATATTGGTGAACTCTCCAAATCCTCAAGAAATGGCATCTAGTTAATAAGGAACAAATTAACATGCGGATGTCTTTCTTTTCTTTCTGCAATTTTTTGGGCCATTTTAGCCAGATTGATCTTAGAAGATCCATAAAAGCTAAAGCAAATGTTATGGTATGCATGCAGAAAGGCTTAATTGTCAATCTTCAGACCAGAATTCCACACTCTGACCAGGTAAATTAGTGGGAGGAGGACTTAAGTGCAACAGACATCCTCTAAATGAAGGACAAAAGGTTCCATGATGGATATTCCATATCAACAGCCCACAGTAACACAAGCAGCATAATAACCATTTGTGGACCGAAATAAGGCACTTTAAGATGGAAGCACACACCCAATATTACTTAGGTGTGACACATACACTGCACACCATAATAATCTAAGGGCTCAGTCTTATACTGTCTCGTAGCCCAGTAAGCTCTGAGACCAACAGATAACTAAAGGGCTACTATTGAGGCCAGGTCCATGTTCAAAGTTCAAAACCTCCCTTTGGATATTCTGCATGCAAGGATAGCATATACATTTCAACCAATGCCAGATATGACTCGTCGCATAAAGGCATGAAAGCAGCCCAGGATTGAGCTTGAGAGCGCTCACTGAGACCAGAGCACCTCCAGAAAAGACTCAAGGGAATACATTACTGATTAAAGCCCACATCAAATTGTTCCAAGCTGATAAACAGAGCATGAGTTAAGAGTTATTTTTAATGTATATATGGACTCATATCCTAATAACTTACGACTTCCCCAAAATTGCTGTCTAATTTGATATAAGAGCCCGGGTCAAGAGTTGGAATTCTACAACACCCTTTAATTGTCATATTATCTAATTTCTTGTAATTGCATTTTTTTGGTTTTGGTGGTGAGGTTTAATCCATATTCTGTGTTATTCCATGCATAAGGTCAGGTTTAAACATTACAGAGACTGTTAAGAAATATACTATATAATAATTAATCCATTTCCCAACAGCTAAAATTTTTGGCAATGAAGGTCACCCTACAACACGCAGCAGAAAAATTCTCACGGGTGCAATAGTATTCTGCTTGTGCAGACACCACATTATTCACGTCAACTACTTGCCAAAATGCCTCTATAGAGGTTTAATAAGTGAATTGATCTATTTTATTTAGGTATTTATTTAAACAATGATCCTTTACTTGAGCATATAGCAAGAATGGAATCGAAAACTGCAAGTTTGATGCCCTTGCTAGTACTAGCTATTACATTTGAGAATTCTTGAGAACTTCGAACAATCTTCAACGTAAGGTTTAAAGGTCCGGCAAGTTCAACAATGAGTCATAGACCAAAGATAGTCAGAAATGAAGTCAATCTATATCCGAAGAAGTGGAAATTAAAATTTCATATGGTCCTTAATGCCCCATCACCTAAATTATATTCACCAGTTAAATGATAACTATCTAAGCAGAAAGCTAGGACCAAAGACAAATGTCCATCAGAGAGATGAAATTAACAAAACATTTCAGTCAGGTACAACTGGAATGTCCGAGTCGCAAGGTTATAGTATTTAGATTCGCAAGCCAGTCTTTGACGCACAATTGATGGTGAATTAGTGAGAGGGAGAACTTGGCTCAGCTACACTCTCACAGAATCTTTTAGTAACCAGTCGTAATTAACTGTTGTATCAACTGTATTCCCCCAGGTGAGAATTCGGACCATTACGAACTCAACCTAGCATGCGTACATGGACTACACATTAAAGAAGTAGAGTGCTTACCTATGAATTTGACTTGAAAGACAAGTCCCGGCAGCCAAGAACATATAATTCAACCTATAAATCACAGTGCCATACCATTCAAAGAGGGTTTGCAAGTTACATCCCGTTCAGGCAATTCGTCAAACAGGTAACGTGCTCCCAGCCTCCAACGGTTCAAGAGTCCAAGCCCAGCACCCATCACAGACAGTGAGATCGGTACCTAATAATTTTACTTGGGGGCAACTTCCTGTGGGGTCTTGGCCACGATGGAGAGCGCGTGGAGCCCGGACCGGAGCTCGTCGGCGAGGGCGTCGTAGACCAAGCGGTGGCGGCTCACGAGGCTCTTCCCCTCGAACTTGGGGGACACGATCTTGACGTTGAAGTGGGTCTCCGCGGCGCCGCTCTCCCGGACGGCGGTGTGCCCGGCGTGCTGGTGCGAGACGTCCTCGATCTCCAAGGCGCTCGCCTCGAGCGAGGACTGGAGCTTGGACCGGATCCTGCCGGCCCTCGACAGCACCGCGCCCGACGCTCTGGAAGCCATGCGAACCCGAAAGCGGAGCCAACACCGCGCGCGAACGTGATCGAACGGGGAACGAAAAAGAAGAAGCCAAGATCGTTGAGTCAAACGATTGATTTTAGGTTGGCGTGGTGATGAATCGATCAAAAAAAAAAAAAAGAAGGGGGAAAAAGAAGACGAAAATGCGGTGAGCGTGGATCGAACACGCGACCTTCAGATCTTCAGTCTGACGCTCTCCCAACTGAGCTATCCCCGCTTTCGTGCTGAGTGATTGAAACTTAATATCACTAAATATGTCGTATTCGTTCGGACAAGCCGTCGTTAAAGCTAAAAATTTTTGCCGACATGAAACGGTCCCGCACTCATGCTCGGCCTATCCTTCCGTCGCGCTCGGACATCCCTTTCGAACCATCCAACCGTTGCTGCGGTTTTCCCACCACCCGATTTTCATAGACCAGCGGCCGAGGAGGAAGAAGAAGAACAGCTTCTCTCTTGCGAGCTCCGAAAGTGCGCTCGAGCCTCCGATCTGCACAATGGGAGTGCAATTCACGCGCGCCTCCTCAAAGGGTCGGTACCCTTTTCCCTCTTCCTCAGGAATCACGTGCTCAACGCGTACCTCAAGGGCGGCAGCCTCGAGAGCGGCCTCCAGCTGTTCGACGAAATGCCCGAGCGGAACGTGGTGTCCTGGTCGGCCCTCATCGCGGGCTTCGTGCAGCGGGGCCGCCCCGAGGGCGCCGTCGCCTTGTTCCGCGGCATGAACCGTGAGGGGACCGCGAGGCCTAACGAGTTCACGCTCGTGAGCGCGCTCCATGCTTGTTCTTTGCTCGGGGAATCGGGTTTGGCTCGCCAAGTTTATGCGCATGTTGTGAAGTTGGGATTCGAGGGCAATGTGTATCTGATCAATGCGTTTTCGACGGCCTTGATAAGGAACGGTCGATTGTTGGAGGCCACGGAAGTTTTCGAGAAGTGCCCGATTAGGGATATTGTGTCTTGGAATGCTATCATGGCAGGATACTTGGAGTTATCTTATGCTGAAGTTCCTTGGTTTTGGGGTCGTATGATCCGTGAAGGAGAGGTGAAGCCTGATCACTATACCTTTTCGAGTGTTCTCACAGCATTGGCTGCTCTTTCAGATATTGATATGGGATTGCAGGTTCATGCGCAGCTTGTTAAGTGTGGCCATGGAAGTGAAATTTGTGTGGGGAATTCTTTGGTAGGTATGTACTTGAAAAATCTTAGATTAGATGAAGGATTTAGAGCTTTTGAAGAAATGTGCTCAAAGGATGTTTTGTCGTGGACCCAGATGGCTGCTGGTTGTCTATTGTGTGGTGAGCCGGGCAAAGCACTTGAGGTCTTTGCAGAAATGCGAAAAGCGGGGATTATGGCAAATGAATTTACTCTTTCGACCGCACTAAATGCCTGTGCCAACATTGCTTCTTTGGAAGAAGGGGTGAAAATTCATGGTTTAAGGATTAAACTGGGGAGCAATGATGACATCTGTGCATTAAATGCACTGATCGATATGTACATGAAATGTGGATGTGTGGATGCTGCACGAGGTGTTTTCCAATCCATGAAGGAGCATTCAGTTGTGTCATGGACAACAATGATCATTGGATGCGCACAAAATGGTCAAGCTAGAGAGGCTCTCAAGTTCTTTGATGAGATGATTGAAGAAGGAGAGCAGCCAAATCAAATCACCTTTGTTTGTGTGCTCTATGCTTGCTCCCAGGGAGGGTTTGTTGATGAAGGGTGGAAATATTTTTCCTCTATGAGTCAGCATCATGGCATTTCCCCCGGAGAAGATCACTATGCATGTATGGTTAATCTACTTGGACGTAATGGACAAATTAAACAAGCTGAGGGATTGATTTTGAGCATGCCATTTCAACCGGGGGTGCTTATCTGGCAGACGCTGCTTGGAGCTGCCCTCATTCATGGGGATATGGAAACTGCAAAGCGCGCTTCTGATCATGCATTGAAATTGGACCGAAAAGACCCTTCAACTTATGTGCTGCTATCAAATATGTTCGCTGGTTTGAGGAACTGGGATGGGGTTGGGATGATGAGAGAGCTAATGGGGACTTCTGATGTAAGGAAATTGCCTGGGTCCAGTTGGATCGGTCAGGAGAAAAGTGGGCCTCTAGCTTTAGCTGATGGCTAGATGACGATAATGATGAGGCTGATGGTGGTAAATCCGACTTGGTATTTGACCGGGCTTAAAGCCTTGTTGATGTAAACAACATTCATGGAGCATTGCAGTCTTTAGCAGGGAAGCAACGTGAAGAGGGCATTGAGAAGGAATGGTAATTAAAATTAATTAAGCAAGGATTACTCCAAGGAGAAATTCTAATTATACTAAGACCAATCTATAGATCACTATACTAAGCGACATAAACTGTTACTAGATGTTAAATATGACTTGTTTAAAGTCCCATTTTTAGTCTGGCACATCACTTAGTGCGCTAGTTAAATATACTAGTCATAGTATGCCTGTTGCTCCAGGTCCTAGATGGTTGATTTTTCACTGTCTTACTTCCACCATGTTGATTGGTCTGATCTTTGTGGTCATTAGAAAGCACACGGGTCTTCAACGTCATGATCATTTGCTTGGCACCATGTTTGGGAATTAGAGAAATATACTCCATGACAAGCCATCTCTTTGCAAGTATGTTTCACTGTGCGAAATCTGGTTTGTATATCTGCAGATGGCATCGGATTTTGTCAATATCATCTACAAGCCGCCTCTCAGAAGATACCAAAATAGTGCCAGAAGGAAATGGAAAGAATCATCAGCAGGTGTTTGAAGGAGAAGCTTACTAGGATGATGCTAGTGCTTTTGCGAAGACAAGCAGTTTGCCGGCATTATTTCACTGGATTGAAGTTTACTTGATTCATTTGCTGAAGGACGCTGATATGAGCAATTGGGTGCACTTAGGAGAAACATTTACTGAGTGAAATGGGCACAAGTTGGCTGAACTTGACATAGGAGGCAGTCCAGATCATCCGATGGAATGTGACTCTCTCCCTCATGCACGTGTGTTTAAGAACTTTAGATCATGTGTCTAGGATGTCAAATGAAATTCGTAAGAGCAGCTCTAACCAAGGCTTTATTCAGTAGTCATTAATCATTCTTAGCCATACTAGTATGCATATATCGTTGCTCGGGTTTTCATTATATTCATCTTGAGTGGAATGGTGATCACATTATCGTATGTTTCCTGGTTCTTCTGGCTTAACTGGAACTACTCCGCTTGCATTAATGTCCACATTTGACAACTCTATAGCTGCTCGTTTTCGCTTGACAAATACTTCACGATCCACAACTTTTTTTTTGAGAAGAACAGGACTTCTTTTCACTCATAAGGTCAGATGTATTGGATTTTCTCAGAATGACCACAGTTCTACCAAATTACAGCATCACAAAATAGAAGAAAACCGGTCTTTTTTTAAGCTAAAAGCACAAACCGCCCTTCAGTTTCTGCAGTAAATAGCAAAGGACGCTTTGGTATTCCATTGTTGTCGGCTTTATGTGTCGGTGGGTGCCAAGCGCGTTCCAGAGAGGTTGCTGATTGCTGACCTTAATGGTTTCATCTTTGTCAGTGTGTGCACAAGTCAAATCACTCCGATGCCCTCTTTTCTTATTTACAAAGTGCTACTTGCACGGGTTTCAGGACCTAAATTGACTAAGCAAGCGAATTCGCATCGACCATGTTGTGAAAATTAATTAGTGATTGCGCTTAAGGTAGGAAAATCTCGACTCATGAAACTACTCACCAATCTCATAGAGGTGGAAAGACTCGAGCTAATGTTTTAGTGCGTGATGCAATCCAACGAACATTACCCTTTTTCAAGATACCTGATGTTCTACTATTTTCTGGATTTAGTGCGTATGAAATCTTGAATTCATATAGGGCTGACGATGCTTAGGTTGGAAATCTTTTCCAGAGCTTATGGTTCACTCAACAATAATCTGGCTTGTCCTAGATTACATGAGAAGATATTTGATCAAATAAGTTGCAATAAATTAAAAAAGAAAATTGCCAAACTAAATTCAATTACTTGTGGTCCTGAGTTGACTATACTTCATCTTTTACAGCAGAAGTCCGCATTTCAAGCATGTGGAATTTCAAAAAATCAATATTTAAAAAAAAAAAAATTGGAAAAAATATGTGACCAGCAAACGTCCATAAGGCATGCCATGTGATTTGATATTTTAAGATCAGAAAGATGGTGGTCAAAATTCTGAGAAAAATAAGAAACAATGTACGCGTACCAGCTAATCATGTTACTCCTCGAGATCTTACATGAGAAGACTCGAACTCAACGTGAAGCAACCCATATTTGTTCAATTGCGTTTCCTTGTTTTTCGATCCTTTTTCTTTTTTTATTAGAAAGAGACCCTAATAATTTGTTTGGAACCTTGTTAAAGGGTGTTTTTACGAAATATGTTAAGTAATCAAATAAAAAAAAAGAATAATTTTCATTGAGTACAACCTTACTTTTCTCGTGATACATATAAGTATGACTTGAAAACCGAACATTTGATCCATAAGCTATCTTCATGTTTTGCTCCATTGAATTAATATAGACTTCTACTTTGAGATTCGAGTACAGTTACAACCTAGGAATGACATGAATACCATCCTCTGATCAATTGATTTTCTAGCTGTTCTTCATCCTCCTCTCTCTCTCTCTCTCTCTGTGTGTGTCTCTCTCTGACAATTGTTGACAATCTTTCCTGTGAAATCTCGTATCTGGAGATGTCTCCTGCAAGCAGAAGTTGTGGGGATATTTCAGGAGCTGTGGATGGCTATGGTTACATTGAGCACGAAGTGTCCAAGATGGATACACTCGCTGGAATTGCCATCAAGTACGGGGTCGAGGTATAGTCTCTCTTCCTCCAAGTGGTTGATCTGTTCCCCTCAAACTGTTTATACGCTTGTGGATGTAAAGATAACATCACCGATTCAAGAAGAATTCACAAGGACTGTCGGTATGTAGAAGCTGCTGTCTAGATGGCTGCAATATGATCCATGGGAACATATGATGAGTAATTGCTTATAGTGGCTTGGTTTCATATAAGCACACGGATCGTACATAACCAACTATCCCCGGATTGTACGGAATTCGCATATCAGATGCAAAAAGAAAGTGAAAAACTTGGCCAGTTGATTCAGGCTTCTTTGTCAAGATTTCCAGAGTCATTTGAATTGCCCATCTAGTGTTGTTGGTCCCGAAAATCATGCAGAGTATGTGAAAAGGTCTTAACCCAAATAGTTTTGTATCTTCCTTCTTACTCATGGTCTGGAAGAGACATGAGCACTATCCATCTTCAACCAATGTTTGGTAAGAGATGTGATCAACAGGGTTTTTAGTTTCCCCCAAGTTTTTCATGCCAGAAGCAGGGCATGGCTGTTAATGAATATCTAAAATCTGTCACTTTTCGATTTCTCCTGATGCCGATATTTGTACCTTTTAGGTGGCTGACATTAAGAGAAGAAACGGGTTGGCCACGGATTTTCAAATCTTCGCCTTGAAGACCTTACGGATACCTTTACCTGGAAGGCACCCCCCTTCAGCCTCTTTGCCTAATACTGCTGCTTCTTCAGGGTAAATTACATACCTGTTATCCTTAATTTCTTGACTCTGGAAAAGTTTAGTTCGGCATGTTTGTTGAGCAGGTGTGTCTGCTGGAGATCATTTTTATATGCCCAGCACCCTTAGAATCAATCTTCAATTACAGTGCCATAATTGTGATCCAACTTTTTTAATCCTCTCATTTTTCTAAACATAAAAAGCAAAATGAATTGATGAAGGAGCAGAAAAAACACAATTTTGAAGATGTGCGAAGCATCCTCTTTATCGCGCACTTGGCTGGACATGAATTGTATGTGCATGTTCCTACTAACAGCAAAGCAAAGCGACCGTATTGATGCCTTGGTGGGTATGATCTCAAGTTTGTGCTTTCTTGTAGGGACATAAGTGCTGAAAAAGCATCATCAAGTGCAGGGCACTACAATTTGTCTAAGTCTTCTGAGTTATTTAAATGTAAGTCATCCCAACAGAAAGCTTCCCCATTTATCAGCTCTTCAAGATACTACGGGGTTAAACTCTCAAATCCCAAGGGATTAGCCTAAGGCCCGGGAATGACTATTTATGGTATAGGGACTAGCTGCATCCACAACAACCGACTGAAGGGTCATGAGTTGCCGGCTTCTGATTCAACTTCAAAGCATCAAAAGATGGGCTCCGGTTTCTTGGCAGAGAACGGTTCAATTGTTGATTACACATCTATCTTCGATGTCATAGATACTGAAGGCGAGGGATCTAATACAAAATCTACTAGGAATTATCAAGAAACTAAGGCTGGTTCGCCAAATGCCACACCAGAGAAGCTGTTGAAAGAGGAAAACGTTGGCGGAAACAGTAGCTTCTTAGCAACTAGAGGGAAGGCTTTGGCTTTGAGAGCCAAGTCTGCCAGCCGAACATCACTGGCCATCGATGCAGAGTCAAACTGGACAAGCTCAGTTCGAGCGGGAGCAGGAGACGACATAATCACTACTGAACATCCTGGACTACAAAAAGCTTCGAGTGTGTCGAGCTTACAAGTTCAAGACGCAACCAATTCCTCATCAATTTGGCAAACATCAAAGTGGAGCTTGAAACCAGACCTCCCACTGTTTTCAGCAGCATCACTCACGGGGCCAATTCTCGATGGCTTAGCATTGCCGATATCATTTTCAGGATGGAGGAGTAAAGCTGCCCTTGATTAAGGCGCATAAAAGTACACCATCGACCAATTCTTGACCTGTTTAATATATCGTTATGTCCTAGCTATAGACGCTAAAAAGAGGATTAGAGAAAGAAAAGCTCCAATTTTGGCAAATTAAAATGAGCAAAAATGCTCATTAAGAAAAAAGACATGAAGAATTTTATACAATTGATACATGTTTCTTCCTTCCTAAAATTGTTGGCTTCTTTGAAGCGCTAGCCCAAATTCTGTAGTTATATTTGAGTCATGAATATATAAATATAAAGCAATCGGTCCAGTGTAGCATCATTGATTTAAGCTTTCTCAAAGTTGTATGATTGCCCACTAGAGGTGATCGGGTGGTAGGTTCCAGATCTAAACCCCGTACCTAATCATGTTATAACCAGTTCTCCAATTTTTGGAGCTTATACTAGACTCTATTTGCATTGGACCCTGTACTCGAACCACCTCTTTTTTTTTGTTTGGTTCCAGGGTTAACCTTGTTTTCACTGAAACCTATTTTGCAACCGTCCCATATCCTATACGGTTTCAAATTTTACATTAATATACGAGAAAACCATGTAATCCTCCTATTTTGCACTTGTAATTAATGAGTACGTGAACTTTTTGACTAAACAAAAAATTAGAAATCCACAATGCTACGATGATAAAGTAGCAAGAGTTATAATCTCCAAATGATGGCTTTTAATGATGTCTGCAACTTCCTCGTTTTGGCAATACACATAAGCAAGTAACCTCGGGAAAAAGGTAATAAACAAAGAAAAAACCAAAACATACTAATCATTAAGTGCAAACTCAATTGATCTGATTTTGAGATCTTTATACTCCACAGAGTTGGACTATTATAATCTAGGTACTTAAAGAAAATGCACGCCTCGTACCTTTAGTAACCGCGCTCATTTTGGGTTTTGGAAATTTGGGGTTGGGCTTACAAAACCGGTTTCCAAATCAGTTCGATCAATTCAGTTCCTAGATAGGTATTCACTCGGAATCGGTTCCTCTCAAAATTTTGGGAACCATTTCCCGGACCGGTTGAAACCAAAACTAGTTCCTGTATTCCGGGTGGGCCAGTTCGATTTCTGAGTATATCCAGTCCGTTTGCACACTCCTATTGCCCACTTCAACTTCAAGGGACAGATCTCTGTACAAACATTCAATTAACATCTCCATAGACTGAATAATAAATTAACGTTTCAGGCGACTTTTTGGTCATATCATGTCCAACAAAATAGTCGAGTAGAGGAAATGCCTGGGCAGAGATCGGCTTATATATATCCCATAGAAGACTTTAAAAGACTACATTGAAATGATCCAAGATTATTACTAATTTCATAGGATTTCCAAATCGCAATTGCTTGAGCATGCCAATCATCGGAGAACCAATAAACCCACAACCAGGGAAAATTCTGCCGCCCAGAGAAATTGAGTGACACTTTTGCTCACCCTGCAGCTATCTCCGCATTTTCTTACACAGATTAGTCAGCTAAGATTATTACTTGGAAGCGCAACTTTTCCATAAGGCAAACACAGCAATTAAACATACAAGGAGTCGATAATCTAAACGGAACATGTGAACAAGATGTTACTCTACAAATGAAGCCTGTGCTTGACAAGGACACTTGATATTTCATGACGACCAGCTGCACCAAATGATCCAATATAATAGCAGAGAATCATTAGGAATATGGTACGACCATGTGATGCAGCAAGTCGGTAGAATTGCACTGCCAAATCTCAAAATCTTATGCACCACACTCAACGCAGCCTCAGAAAATGAAATCCGCTGCATTACAAAATCTTCATGAAGGCATTTTCAGAAGCAAGAGCAGTTACCAAGGGGGAGAAAGAGGATTAAATAGTACCAACGCTACATTCTCTCATATGCTTCACCTCCATTTCTGTCACTATATTCCAAGATTCAAATCTCAGAGTCTAGTTCTACCATTGCTTATCTGTCCTCTAAAGAAAAGAAGTTGAGAGTCTGGAGCGGAAGGTAAGACTAGAGGGAGTATGGATCTCACCACCTGTTATTTGGTGGTTTGACCTTGTAAATTCTAACTATCCAGTTAGATGTTGTAAATGCCTCTTCCAGGTATTCAAGTTTTATATCCTTATTCCCAATTTCAACCCCCCTTGCACGATCATACCTGACATTACAAAGAGAAAATAATGGTTAGTCTCATAGGCAAGAGATGAAGCATAACAAAGCTTATGCCCAACCATATAAAAGAGCAACAAAGGCCCCTCAAGGGGGTGGTAAATTCAAAGACCAATCAAAAACACAAAAAGGTAACATATACATCCGTCTCTGCCATTTTTCTCATCTTTTCTATTTTTGAAATGTGCCTCAACACCTAATTCTAACAAAAAACTATGCTTGATGTTCCGCCTATGATTATTAACCATGTTCGCAGTATATATATGCTTTCAACGTTAACATTTCATGTGCTTGTAGAGGGGGGAAAAAACTACGGCAGCTTGTGAGAAGAAAAGGATGATCTTCAACTTACCCAGGAGGTCTGCCATATTCTGTTGTCAGCTCTCCAAATCGGTAGTAGGACAATTTGTACCTAAAGCAAAGAAATGGGATTATGATATTAACAAAAGGTAGTGGATCATGATGAACAATTACCAAGAGAACTCAACTATAAGACAGGTTAAGCATCCATGTCACTTTTACATCTCATTAGTGATGGAATTACAACTCAACCAAATTAAACATCAGTCCATAAAGAAACTAATCTAACAAGTGATCTCATTAGATCACTCTTGAGTTCTCATCTATCTCATCACTAACAGAATAAAAAACTCAACTGTCTTCTTTTCATACAACCAATAACAAGAATCATCCAGTACCATCATAGTGGAAACATTTGAGGCGCACTTGATCACTTAAAATAGTGAAAAATAATTTAATTAGGCTATTTCAAGCCAATTCCTCTTTTTCTTTGACAGAGTTCTGAAAAGCCGTTACATGAGACAGGTATGAACACAGGGTAGAGATTCCAGGAAACTTACATGAGACAATTCAACATCTTGGGAGCTGCACCTTTATCAACACGATATTCTCCATTAACAAGGTAATCAGGCTCCTTGATTACAGGAAAAACTCCACCACCAATTCTAACCATCCAGAGAAATCTAGCCAATAAAAGAAGAAAACAAACAAACAGAAGAGAAGATTAGAAGATTACTCAATTCAAGTGCGAATGTGAAATCTCGAACCAAAAAAATAAAAAAAGTGCTAGTAAATGATTGCCTAAATCGAATCAATTCTCAGAAAAACAACCTATTTGATCACTAGCAATCACTTAGACTTGAAGCAAACCAAAGTAACCAAACTCAATCAATTGCATTTTACAGCATAAGTATTCACATTCAGGGATTCCATTTTTTGCAGCCACAGACCCAAGTCTCATAGAGTTCAATGGTATGCTACCGTTTTAACAGCAGAAACGTTTTGTAGCAAAATCTACTAAGGGTCAGGTTGTTCAGTGTAAACATTTATTTACAAGCGATCTTAAATATGAAAATTTGGATTAGACAGAAATTTTCAGGTTTATGGACAATTTCCACAATTAGTTACATCAATAGTTCGAATAAGATCACATGATGTCAAGGCTTACTTGTTTATATCATCTGAAGAATAACCAGTAACACCACCAAACACGACAAGAACATAGTCCACATCGAGTGACCTCATTATCTCATATGCCTCATCCTCATAAGATGACATTGCACGTCCAACGGTAGCAATATGTGTATTGTTCCAGGTGTTATTGTCAACAATAACAGTTCTATTTCCCATTGCAGTGATCTGATATCCATAATCCCACCATGACATCACCTTAGCATCGGGAGGTGTATTCTGACGAAGCCAAAAGTATGCCTCACGATAGTCATCAAAGATGACGCGGTTGCCATGTGCACCCCTTGCTGCCAGCACGATTGAAGGGGATGAGTATGCCTCGGATGTAACCCAAGTACAGTGGGTAACGTACTTGCTCAGCAAATAGAAAGCGCCAAAAAGCAGCGCAATAGCACCATTTTTCTGGAAAGGCTGGGTTTGATCAAGTGAGCCCTGCTTTGGAAAAGGAAAAGTAAATCACAAAGGTCATCAAAAGAAATCACCAAGAAACCCAGCATTGCAATTCCAAAAAGAAGAAAAAGAAAATTTTGGCTCTCATTCGCCCAATGCCCCGAACTACCTCTCCCCAATGCCTAAAACAGCAAAATCTAATAAAATGAAGCTAGCATGATTCTCCATTTCAGTTGCTAGCCCATTCAGAGAACTAAGCAACTTTCATCATGACTTCTGTTGTTCACCTACACATGCATTTGAAATGAACTGCTCACAAATTAGTTACTAGATCAAAGAAAATTCCCTGCTGCCAATTAGTCAGGAGTTCCTGAAGAAATAGTTAGGCATTTGACCAATTAGAAAAGGTGAAAGAATAACCTAAAGGATTTGTCACCTTAGAAGCAGCCTTGCTGCTACTTCCACCTTTGCCGGAAGCACTTTGGGGAGCCTTTGTCTTTGCTCTTAACAACAATGTCAAATTCTTTATGGTGGCTGACACCGCAATTGCACTTATGAGGCACACAGCAGGTGTAGCGACAAGAATCAAACGAACCATAACACCAGCAAAATACATGCTCGTAAGGCCATACATAACTATGAATATGGTGGCATCCGACAACCTCTTGAAACAGAAATAGAGACCTGCTGGGAAGAGGAAGAGAAGAATCTGAAAGTCAAACATGAAAGAAGACCATGCTGTAGGCTGGTGCTCGGAGACAGAGGCTATAATAGGTATGTGGTCCTTTGCGTACGTTGGATCAAGCAGAGAGTAAAAACGGCCAGTCCACGGAGAGATATATCCAGATGCTGTGCCGACTCCCAGAGCCACGGCACCCACACCAACAGCAGAGGTCACAGTCATCCTCAGAAAGGCTTGAAACAACTTGGTGTCACTTAGAAGGTGCTTCAACCAATCCAAGAGGTAGAACACCTGCGCAGATAATTCAGTTCAATAAAAGACTTCGACTAAAGTAAGCCCTGACTCATATGAATGAAAAACAGACTTTCTTCTACGACGACTCTAGATTGATGTTGTTCATCATGCATTCACTCGCAATATTATATGGGAGACCTGCTGACTAAAATGCAAAGGATAGTGAAAACTTTCGCTTTTTAGATGACGAGAAGCAGGGGAAAGGGGGAAGTAGAAAGAAAAACGCACAATTGCAGCTCTGTGTAGAGTTAAAGCCATAAAACATACGCTTGTTTCTTGCGCTACAATTCGATACATCGTCCTTCTAAAGTCGGTCATTTTAATTTTTAAATATGAAACAATAACTCTAGGACTTTATTCCTAACTAAAATGAAGACACTAGTGATATTTTTTGGTAAGCGACATTAATAAAATCAAGTACATTGATTGCTACTTCAATATTGGGATCTTAAACGAACTGCGAAATACAAGTATAAGCTAAACAACAAACCAAAGGGAACATTTGACAGAAGAAGGAACCTGCATCAAGAAGAACACGCCCATGGCCGCCATATGCTCCCCCGACTGCACATGCTGAAACCCGACAAAGCGAATTTGCATAGCGAGCAGCATCCCCAGAATATACATACAGTTATACGCCACATAAAGTCTCATCGAGTACCGGCCAGTTATCAACAAAACCAACACATAAAGAGGGATCAGATTGATGATAAACACATAACCACCCCACGCCGAAACCATATAGAAGTAGCCGAAAGCTGAGCCCAAACCCCACGACAGCGAACCCGTGTTCACCGCCTTCACAAAGAGGTAAAACGTCAGGAGCAGCGCAAAGATCGCCACGCCCTCGTTATCGTACGACCCGGCAACGGACCTCGATATGTACCCGGGGCAAATCGCGATCAGCGCGGCGGCGACGAGCCCCGCCCCCGTGTCCCAAATCTCCTTCCCGAAGAAGTAAGCAAGGATGGTCGTGTTCGACGCGAAGAAGGGCGCGGTCAGGACGCAGACCTCACGAATGTGGACCGCGAAGCTGAGGAACCTCAGGCCCCAATACAGCAAAGCGGCGGTGACCATGAGGCCCGGGTAGAGGGTGCCGCCGATAATGCGACCGAGCGGGTACCAGCTCTCGCTGTCGAACCAGTTCCAGAACTCGTAGAAGCCCTTCTCGGTCAAGAACAGGGTGGTCCGGTAGTTGAAGTAAGGGTCGAACTCGTGGATCATGGACTCGTAGCGGAGGACGCTGAAGAGGCGGGTGACGAAGGCGAGGACGTAGACGAGGCATAGGATGGAGACCCGGATCAGGAGCTCCTGCTGCTTGGTCTTGAGCTTGAGGGACTTGAAGGAGAAGTAGCCCGACAGCAGATCTGGGGATTTGGGGCTCAGTGGGGATGGTGGCGGCTGCGATTTCGCAGTGCCGTTGATGGGTTCGGATTTGCCGACCATGGTGAGAGACGGGAGGGAGAAACGGGGAGCGGAGATGGGATTAATCCTTCATCAAGATCGAGATCAAGATCGGATTTTTCTGCGGCGAAATTCAAGAAAGCTGGGATGTTTCTGCTGGGGAGGTTTATGGGAGGGCCAGGGAGAGAACCCTACTGCTTCGCTAGCAGAGTCAACCGCGACCAGGGGGCAGGTCTTCGCTTGCGAGCAGATCCAAAAGTGAAGTGAAACGTGGGGATGCGAATGAGAGTGTCGATACTCGGATGATCCGACGTCACTCGTTGTTTTTCCTCGTCCAGTTCTTTAGTTTATTATCCCACGGCCAATGTAAACTATTCTTTTGTTCTAGTGTTTATTCTCTCTCTCTGTACTTCTTGAGTTTATCCTTTATCTTCCGGTCCAAATCCTGCCATAAGATAGGAAAAAGAAAAAGAAAAATAGAGGCTTACAATGTAAATGGAGCATGAATTGAGGGAGTGGAGTTATGATCAAAATGAAAAGAGAAAAATAGTAGACTTCATTGTAGGGATATGGAGTTTTTTTATTTAGTCAAATGGACCATGTATGATTGATGCTACATATGTTTGGATCGGTGTACTTAATTGATATGTGATCTAATAAATTATTGATAACTTTATAAAAATAGAATTATTTTACCTATTTTTTTTTTGGTAAGGAATTATTTTACCTATTTTATACAACAAATAATGTAATATTTATGAGAAAATATTTAGATGTCTTTGTAATTGTTCGAATTTTCTTTATTTATGTAACATAATGAGATATGGAAAAAAAAAATAAGGAATAGAATAGCAAAAATCATGAATTCAAATCAGAAAGCGTTGAAACGTGGATATCAAATTAGGAATTACTTTATTTTATTTCCTAATTTTATCTACAAGCATTGGAAGATGAATATCAAATAAAAAAAGTTCTTTGATTTAGTTTTCAATGGTATGCAAAAGATAAGCAATTGTTTAAGGATATGGGTCTTGGATGTCTCCTATAATTAGGAGAACATTGACAGCTTGAAAAACGATTAGGTTTTCATTTTTAGAATGCTTTTCATTATTCTAGAATTTTTTTTAAGTATTTTGAAGAGAAGAAAAAATTGCTAACAGAATTCTTTCTCTTTGATTTAAGATGCCGGATTTGGTTTATATTTTCATATTTATTTCTATTGCATTCTAATTTTTTGTTGTTAGGGTTACAATGTAACCCGACTAAGATGATATGAATTTCATGATTTTTATGCATTCGAGTGATTTCATTCGTGAGTTAGATATTATAGTGCTCAATACTTTTTAAGTGACTATCAACCGCTTGAATAATCTGATGTGCATTTTTGAGACTGAGAAGTGATAATATGTAATTGTTCCTTATAATATATAATTATGAATTAAATGTAGATAGAGATATAATGCATTATTTATGTAGCTTTCGGTGAAAATGCAATTTAAAAAACTCATCGTAAGCCGGGAATATTCATAGATTCTTATTACACTTATGTTGATTTAAATTCACATAAAAATATAGTGGATTAATAAACTAAATATGTTTGTTATACCTAGAGATATGATATTTCGCTATCATATGTTTGATATTGTTCTTGTACACGTAACGATCTAAAATTCATATCTAGTAGTCATGATGAAATCGGATGCTCGAGTATATTTATTTGATTGAATTACTACATTTAGTTTCTGAATTTTGCTTTTTAAGATTTTTAGTTTTAATTTATTCTCAATTCTATTTTGATCTCTTAGATAAATTTTAGAATTAATCTATTTTTAGTATTTTATTAATTTATTAATTATCAATCTCCGTTGGACGATATTCTTTCTCATCATTATATTTTTTGTACGTTCGTTTAGAGTTTTATAAACAATTATAAATTGTATAGTGTCCATGTTTCATGGATGTATAAAATAACTTTATAACTTTGACCTTTTGTGTCAACGTCATTCCAAGCACAATTAAGAGAATCGTGAATTAAGAATTGTAACCCTAGAAGAGGTGCTTTTGTTCTTGCGCACATCCGTTTCATCATCATGCCAGTTTGGAACATCATCCTTAATTGCACCTAAATAATTTGTTTAATTTAGTTTATAGCACCCGCGGTTATTTTGTTTCTCATATTCGAAGACTAAAAACTAGAATTTGGACCATTGGCAGACACAAACTCCCCTTATATTTCCTACCGACTGTCTGGGGACACTGTGTATTCATCCATTCCAAGAAAGGAAGAGGGAAATGGGGCTAGCTGTTCAATCTTCCCTAGGGTTTCATGTCGTCAATGGTAATGCGTGTAAATTATAATTGGCTATTGCCAGAAATGTGGATTCTGTAAGGCATGAAGAGAAGCCCCAAAGACAATTCCTTATACAATCATTACCAAGGGACACTTTTTCCCCCACCCGGTCGGGTTACATACAGAGTAATTTGGCAGCACCTAGCTACTACGACTGTTTCACTGGGATTATGGGAGATTGCAAGAAAAACAGGAAGATAGAGCAGATCATAAAGTCCATCTAGAGACTTGCGATGTGCTTGAGATTTCACACCGTCTTCGTTAGTCTGTGAGTCTGAACTGCAGGACTAAGATCCCAGGAAGCCGTCGACTCTCTTGTTCGTGGCTCTTGATAGGAACTTCATGCAAATTGGTGGATTAACCCCTGCCAAAGCGAGTATTGAGCTAGGCAATGTCCATATGCCATCCCCACAAATCAGACCTGAAGCTACCGCTGGCCCAAAGGCGTCGGCCTTAGTTTTGTTGATTTTCTCCCAGATGAACAGAATTAAGCTACCGACGCACATATCGATGGCAAAGTATGGCCCTATGTAGAAGGGTATTGCCATAGCCATCGGCAGAGGGATGAAGCGGGCCCACTTCTTACCGACTAAGTCCCTGAACCCATTTATGATCATGGCAGCCGTGAAAAAACCGTAGCAGAGTGTGAGGCAGTGTTTGGGCAAGGAAGAGACGCCTTCCACGCCAAGTTCGGCCATGCTCCGAAAAACAATTCCATAGGGAACAGGATATGCGCTTCCTGGGAGTCCAAGATCCTTAAATGCCTTGTAGAAAAGCCAAAAGACGCACGGAGAGATAACGCAGCCCATGGCAGTACCAATCACCTGACTCACAAACATGGACCGTGGTGAAGCCAGGGTCAGATAGCCTGTCTTGAAGTCCTGAGTCAGGTCTGAGGCTGTAGACACAATGTTCATCATGACTCCACAGGCAGCTAAACCAGCAAGAATTCCACCATGTGAGGCACCGGCCCATGCCCCGATCACGAAGATGGCGAGCGTCCCATAGGTAGAGGCAAGAGACCAGTCGGTGAGCCCACAACCATAGGCATTGCAGAAGCCCAAGGTTGGAGCGAAGAGATAAATGACTAAAATGTAAAACCATTTGAGTTGGGGGAACATGTGTGGAAGAGAAGCTGTGGATATGGCTGCGATTGTGACATACCCTGCAACTGCCAACCATGTTGGGATTTGGTCCTTTAGGAAAAGCTGTGTCCGTCGTCGGTCATCATAAGACACTTGAGGGTTCTTAGGAGAGGAACCATTCGCAATGGGGAGGACATGGCTCATTTCTCTGTCCTGGAGCTGACGGTACAAGCCAGAGAGCGTTCGGCCAAGCACCTTGAAGAAGTTGTAGAGCCCATCACCCAATATAATGGCAATGGAAATGAAAACCTGACAAATTGGTATTGTAAGATTAGCGCATAAACAAAAGACATAAACAAACTTCACGTTTGCACGTATATCTTGACTTGCCTTATAACCTTGAATTCCACGCATGCTGGTTGGGCCTTCATCTGAAGGATACCAATGTCCCTCTCTGGTTTCTATTAGAGGCCACATTAAACCCCAGGATAGAATTCCTCCTAGTAGCACTGAGATATTTATGATGTATGGGCAAATCATCCCAACTCCAACATATGTTGCGGAGAAATCAAAGTAAAACCTTCACGTTATCCATATACGAGAGTCAGCTAATAGTTTTGCATATTAGAGTGCATGACATCAAAGTAAAGGCCAGCTTACAGCACAAAGTAGCTGTAGACTGTAAAGTGGAAGTTTGTTAAGCTTATACACCTGTATTGCAAAGCCTTAAGCCCCAAAGTGGGGAACTCTGTAAAACCACAACCATCTCCAGCTGTGTAGAACCATTGGAAAAAGCCCCACAAGAAGCTGAAGGAGAAGAACTTTCCCAATGCTTTCACTTGTTTCCTTCAGGAGAAAAATTAAAGCCGATGAGAGCTGACATATCAACACACTAATGAGAAGGCTTTCTGGCTTGTCTTACTTAGCTAGCTTTGCCCCTTCAGGTGTGTGGAAACTATTTATCAGATGAGCAGTTGCCGTGCCACTAGGATACGTTAATTTGAAGTCAATGATCATAATCTGAAACCAGAGAAGCGCAAGCAAGAGTGAAGTGTATAATGGAGATTAATTGGCAATTGCTATAATTTTAATGACATTTTCAAGGGCAAGTGCTACAAATAAAAACATGCAACATGCAAAGAGTACCTTTCGGAGTGGCACCACAGCAAAGAGGCCGAGGAAACTGACGACAAATAGAAAACCAATCATCCACGGCAGCGATGGGTCTTTGAAAACTTGAGCCCTTTGGGGATCCTTCGATTGATCAGCAACTCGCTTACTCATTGCAAAGAGATAACCCCCGAAACCTCCTACTCATGCAAAATAACATAGCACCACGATTTTCCAGTAAATAGCCCTAGCTATTCATCCAAAAAGAATACGCAAGTTCGCATCTCTTAACATTACTTACTCTCAATAAAAGTTTGTTTTATGCAATTTACTTTGAAATAGAGAGATCACAGAAAACAGCAAATAAAAAATATAAGCATCATCAGACGAAACCTCATATAAATGATCTGCTGGTTCTGTTGTCATTTTATCAATCAGTTTCCTTTTCTTTCTCTAGCTAGAGAAGAGATAAAAAAGAAATCAAACAAAAAATCCAGCCTCTTCATGTTGAAATCAGTTAATGCGTCTATATCATCCAAGGAAAGAGATGGACAAAGATAAAACCCGATGTGGATAGAGATTGATTTGGCATGGTCAAGAGAGAGCTGATCCTTCCTTTTGACTTGAAACATTGGCGTTCCCAGAGCAGTTACACCTCCTCAAATTTCCCCTCAATGAAATAATGGCGTGCCCGATAGATGGAAGTTCCCGCATTATGAATAAGAAAAAAGATTGGTGGATGAGCATTTGAAATTCTCGTTTCGCCATCTTATTATGAGTTCTTCCAAATTTTCTGGCTCAAAAAATCAGAGTCTATAGTTGAACTTGATATGCACGCTGAGCTGCAAGCAAGAAGCAGTTCAGCTTGAGCACTATTCGCGATGGACCCTAACCTAGATAAAACGATAGCCACGGCTTGAGGGAATCTTGACTGCTGACTCGTAGATCAAACTTTTGATCTATACCCTTATGTGAATCCTAATTGATTCTCCACTCAAACAACAGTCAATGAAGTAGGGTCAGCTCAAGAAAAGAAGAAGTATCAGAAATTCGCGTGGTTATGTCGTGTCGATTCCATCAGAAACCCAGGATTCCTTTCTCAATTCAGCTTAGAAGAAGCAAAAAAGTAAGCAGGGCGAATATCATGTACGCTTAATTTCAATTACAAGTGAGTGCATCAGTGCAACCCATATAACGTAACCGTTAGAAAGAAACGCGCGTCATCATTGCAGCAATTGAAATCTCCGCGAATCAACAGCCAAGAAAAAAGTGACAGAGAGCATGTCAGCGGACAAAGCTGCTAAAGCAGAGCACTTCCAGTTCGCACTATCTCAAATTGCAGCCAAGAGTGAAAGACGAGCCAACTTACCGCTGAAAGCGATGCCGGAGGACGCCACCACGCAGGTCTGGATCACCGTGTTCTCCTGCCGCGTGAAGGGGACCCGGAGCAGCCCGGACTTGTCCAGGACCTTGGTCCACGTCTTGACGAAGAAGAACCCGAGGAGCCCCGCCGAGACGTTCAGCGACGGGATGATGCCCGCCGTGAGGTTCAGCTTCATGACGATGAAAGCGAACATGACGCTCAGCACGAAGCTCACCGCGAACGCCCTGAACGTCAGCTGCCCCCTCCACGACGGCACTTCCTGGCCCTCGAAGATCCTCTCCACCGACAGGCCGTTGCTCTCGTCCTCCGAGCTCCCGCTCCCCCCGCCCATCTTCTCCTTCGCCTCCGCATCCGGATTCCTCCGATTCTCGTTCTCCGACAACGAGCGGTCGCTTCTCTCCGCCGTCTCCGACTCGTCCTTGCCGAGGCCCATTCTCCGCCCGGCTTCGACGACGATGATCAGAGCGTCGGATCACTCGTCTGGCTATCGGCTTCACTTCGGTCAGTTCATCATCTCTACTTCTGGCGTTCCCACCGCGACAGCAACACCTCGTTGTCGCGTGCTTGAGACCGAGACGACGGAAACGACGAGAGATTATATTACATTATATTAGTTCGATGATGAGTACGTTTTTTCTCCCGCGCGCGGGTAAAGTCACTGGAAATGCTCCATCGAGATATTACATCATATTAGTTGGATGGTAAGATTAATATCATAAAAAAATATTAAGCTAGTATATTTATAATAAATATATTCAAAATTAATTTTCTTTATCATGATAAAATCTGAAACTAGTATGTACACTTATGATAAATTTATCCCAAATAACTATAAAAAACCTCAAACTGATAAATTTATGATAAATTTACCTTAAACTAATTTTTTTGACTACCAAAGATCTCAAATTGGTACATTTATGACAAATATACTATATGTTAAATATAAATTAATATCATAAAAAATTATAAAATTGATACAATTGTGATAAATAGAAAACAAAATCCCAAACTACTATTGTCATCAAACTCAGTAATTTGACAGTAAAATTTAACGGAAATTAACAAAAGGTAAATTTATCACAAGTTTATTAATTTAAACTAAATTTATCAAAGATATACCAATTTAGGATATTTCATAGTATTAACTCATTTTATTTTAATTCGACGCTCGTTAAAAAAGAAAAAGATTTAGTCATGTTGCAAGGGACAACGATCCCTTTGAGCACTGATCAGATGCTTGACCTAAGCGACACAGGGCGTACTCGCTTTGGTCAATCGAATTCGTCGATCTAGACAGCTCAAGATTATTAAATCCACATGGTTCCCCCGTTTATAGTAATCTAATGTGAATCTGGGGAATGAATCACGCGGGTTAAAAAAATTTGCATTTTTGCCCGTCGTTTTGTTTGGTTCGAGATTTGTGTAACTTGTAGGGTAATCACACCACTTTTGTCATTTATTTAGATTCATGTTCAAACTCACTTCCTAAATATATTCATTTATTTGTTCAAATTCACGTATTGAATATATTTAATTGGTTGTTTAGGTTTACGTCCACACTCACTTCGATTTTGTGAGTTGTTGAGTTTAAACTCTCTACCATTGGATGGCGGCGAAAAGATTCACGGCAATCGAAAGTTTTTGTAGTCTTTTGAGAGTTTCGACTGCCCATTTCTTTTGACCAATCACAACAGTCGGTTTCTCCCGCAGGGGTAAAATCTCTAAAAATGCTCTATTGAGAGATTGGGTTAGATTAGTTCAGTGCTAAAAAAAATGTTAATTTTATTTCATTTCGACACTCGTTAAAAAAAAAAAAAAATGGGTGACATCACAAAGATTGATGATGCCTTTAGGCACATCGATCGCATGCCCGACTTGAACGACTTGGGGGGCATCAAAGCTAGTCGTCACGACTGCGTTGCTAAATTGCCTTAGATTCTCTTTGGTCGATCGAATTCGTCAATGCAGACGGGTCAAGATGGTCAAACGCACCCGCTTCCCCCGCTTTTAAATGTGGGGAATGAATCGGGTGGGTTAAAAAATTTGCATTTTGGCCCATCGTTTTGTTTGTTTCGTGGTTGATGTTAACTTGCAGGGTAATTACATGGTTTTATCAAACAATCATTTAAGATTTTGGACTAATCGATTGTCTTGAGTGAGGCTAGAGAGTTGTCACAACGTACCAAAGATGTATTCCATCAACACGCGGCCAAAAGAACAAAAACAACAAAAAATGCATGTACACCAAAGTTTTTTCAATTCTTCTATTGTTATATTCTTCTTGCGAAATTTTTACGATTCTTTCATTTAAGGGCAAATACCATGAAAAAACTCAAACTATATCCACTGTGATATAATTATCAAAAACTTTTTTTTATATCACAAAAATCCTAAACTTACCTAATGTAACGCAAATATCCCATTTTTCTTTTTATGCATTGCGAAAAAATTGGAATATTTATGTCACATTGATTATAATCTGAGATTTTTTGTGGCATCCCAAGTTACGTAGCTAGCAGAAAACAAATCACGGCTGGTATTTTTAAAAAGAGCAAGTGATTTTCAAGCAATTGTATATTTTTGGATAATTTGAGCACAAGTGATAATCCGATTTGCTTCAAAAGGGGTGGCACGCTATTTGGACTTGCTTCAAAAGGATGAGTGCCCACTATTTCAGTTCCATTCAAAATATATTTGTCACACCGGTATAAATTTGGTCTTTTTTATGATGCAAAAAGAAAAAAAAAAGGGTATTTGCGTCATAATGGGTAAATTTAAAAAATTTAGAGTATTTTGCTCATAGTGGGTATTGTAATTTTTTATGGTAGTAATCATTCATTTAATTCAGAAGATCACGTTCATCCCAAGTTACTTAGCCAGCAGAAAACAAACATCCACCGGTAATTTTATAGTGAGCAGGTGATTTTCAAGCAGCCGGATAATTTTGGACAAATCTGAACCCGAGTTGTAATCGGGTTCGCTCCTAAGGGCATGACACGCTGCTTGGACTTTGGGAACGTTAACTAGTCCTTTTTGCGGAGAAAAAGGTCCTTGCGATAGTCTGCCGGGGGAGACATCGAAGGGTGCATTCCCGATAGGAACAAGGATCGAACGAAGACAAGAACAACGGACGTACGAACATCGATCGTGAATTTTCAACGCCTTCTTCAATGGAACTGGGAGATTCAGTGTACAGAACGATTCTTAACCCTGTCTCCATCTCGATGCAAACAGAGGGTGTCCTGTCGTATCGCTTTCTTGATCGTGTTTGCCTGCTAATGGGGACGACGTGGATGGGAACGAGAAGTCGAGGGATTCACATTTCTGACCTTGCTGAAAGCGGACCTTTGTGAAAACAGGGAATTTTGAATTATCCAAACCACTCTTAAGGCCGGAATCGATGGAATGGAAAGACGGTGTTGGTTTCAAGAGGGGGTTTTGCATCGTGACTGGCAAGAGGGTCGAGCGGTCAAGGAAAAGAGAATCCTGACCAAAGGTTACGTGTTACCCACTATGAATCCTGATCCTGATAAAAGAGGCCGTGATTCAAGTTGCGTAAGTCTGAGACTCATGTTCAAGGAATCCCATACTGAGGGTGGTAACTCGTTTGGCAAAAGAGTAAGACAAAATGAATTAACGAAAAAAGACGAGGCACGATACAACAGGTCACAATGAGTTGCTTGAATGACTCATATTTCAACTCGTTTGGTCTTCTAAGACCAAAAACAGATGCGGATGCTTAATTGAGAAGACACTCAAAATATCAAAACCGAGATTGTGCTCTTCTCCTCTCCTATTTTCACCGATCTCTCGCTTGTAGGTCGCTTGATTTCACATTTGGAATTGCCGGAGCTATTTCCACTTCCGGCAGCAAGTCGAGGCGTTCGTGCCCTTCCCACTTCAATTGCCGTAGCTCTTGACACAAGTTTTTGAATTGAGTTTTGCTCCCCTCTTGCCGCTGCTCTCAACACTGGTGAACCGCGAAGTTACAGTCAGACCATTTTTCTTCATTCGACAATGCTAAAGACCTAAGTCAATGTCTCCTTTAACTAGAAAAGAAGATAGATAAATCGGAAAATTTTAAAACTACATCATCCTTAATCGCACTTAAGTAATTTGTTTAATTTAGTTTATGATGATAGCGCACACAGTCATTTTGTTTTCCTATATTCGAAGACTAAAAACTAGAATTTGGACCATTAGCAGACACAAACTCCTCTAATATTTCCTTCGGACAATCTGGGGACAATGTGTATTCCAAGAAAAGAAAGCGGGTAGTAGCAGTTCAATCTTCCCTACAGTTTCATAATGTCAATGGTAATACGTGAAAATCACAGTTGGCTACTGCCAGAAATGTGGATTCTACAAGGCATGAAGAGAAGCGCGAGAGACAATACTATATACATTTATTACCAATTAGGACACTTTTTCCCCTACCCAGTTGGGTTACATACAATAGTAATTTCGTAGCTCCTAGCTGCTACCACTGCTTCACTGGGATTTTGGGAGATTGCAAGAAAAATAGGAAGATAGAGCAGATCATGACGTCCGTCTAGAGACTTGCGACGTGCTTGAGATTTCTCGCCGTCTTCGTGAGTCTAAACTGCAGGACTAAGATCCAAGGAAGGCGTCGACTCTCTTGTTTGTGGTTCTTGATAGGAACTTCATGCAAATTGGTGGATTAACCCCTGCCAAAGCGAGTATCGAGCTAGGCAATGTCCATATGCCATCTCCACAAATCAGACCTGAAGCTACAGCTGGCCCAAATGCGTCGGCCTTAGTTTTGTTGATTTTCTCCCAGATGAACAGAATTAAGCTACCGACGCACATATCGATGGCAAAGTATGGCCCTATGTAGAAGGGTATTGCCATAGCCATCGGCAGAGGGATGAAACGGCCCCACTTCTTACCGACTAAGTCCCTGAACCCATTTATGATCATGGCGGCCGCGAAAAAACCGTAGCAGAGTGTGAGGCAGTGTTTGGGCAAGGAAGAGACACCTTCCACGCCAAGTTCGGCCATGCTTCGAAAAACAATTCCATTGGGGACGGGATATTCACTTCCTGGGAGTCCAAGATTCTTAAATGCCTTGTAGAAAAGCCAAAAGACGCACGGAGAGATAATGCAGCCCATGGCAGTACCAATCACCTGACTCACGAACAAGGACCGTGGTGAAGCCAGGGTCAGATAGCCTGTCTTGAAGTCCTGAGTCAGGTCTGAGGCTGTAGACACAATATTCATCATGACTCCACAGGCAGCTAAACCGGCGAGAATTCCACCATGTGAGGCACTGGCCCATGCCCCAATCACGAAGATGGCGAGCTTCCCATAAGTCGAGGCAAGAGACCAGTCGGTAAGCCCACAGCCATAGGCATTGCAGAAACCCAAGGTTGGAGCGAAGAGATAAATGACTAAAATGTAATACCATTTGAGTTGGGGGAACATGTGCGGAAGAGTAGCCGTCGATATGGCTGCTATTGTGACATACCCTGCAACTGCCAACCATGTTGGGATTTGGTCCTTTAGGAAAAGCTGTGTCCGTCGTCGGTCATCATAAGACACTTGAGGGTTCTTAGGAGAGGAACCATTCGCAATGGGGAGGACATGGCTCATTTCTCTGTCCTGGAGCTGATGGTACAAGCCAGAGAGCGTTCGGCCAAGCACCTTGAAGAAGTTGTAGAGCCCATCACCCAATATCATGGCAATGGCAATGAAAACCTGACAAATTGGTATTGTAAGATTAGAGGATAACTAAAAGACATAAACGAACTTGCACATTTGCATATATAACCTGACTTGCCTTATAACCTTGGAGTCCACGCATGCTGGTTGTGCTTACATCTGCAGGATACCAATGTCCCTTTCTGGTTTCTATTAGAGGCCACATTAAACCCCAGGATAGAATTCCTCCAAGAAGCACTGAGATATTTATGATGTATGGGCAAATCATTCCAACTCCAACATATGTTGTCGAGAAATTGAAGTAAAACCTTCACGTTGTCCATGTAAGAGAGTCAGCTAATAGTTTTGCATATTAGAGTTATTAGAGTACATGACATCGAAGTAAAGGCCAGCTGACAACACAAAGTGGCTGTAGACTGTAAAGTGGAAGTTTGTTAAGCTTAAACACCTGTATTGCAAAGCCTTAAGCCCCAAAGTAGGGAACTCTGTAAAACCACAACCATCTCCAGCTGTGTAGAACCATTGGAAAAAGCCCCACAAGAAGCTGAAGGAGAAGAACTTTCCCAATGCTTTCACTTGTTTCCTTCAGGAAAAAAATTAAAGCCGATGAGAACCACCTTATTGACACACAAATGAGAAGGCTTTCCCGCTTATAGTGTCTTACTTAGCTAGCTTGGCCCCTTCAGGCGTGTGGAAACTATTTATAAGATGAGCAGTTGCTGTGCCGCTGGGGTACGTTAATTTAAAGTCAATAATCATAATCTGAAACCAGAAAAGGGCAAGCATGAGTGAAGTACTCTAAACAGTAAATGCAAGCCCCCACCGTTTGAGTTCTCACGGCCAAAGAGAATCTTTTCAAGTGAAGTGTATAATGGATATAAATTGGCAATTACCATAATTGCTACAGAAAAAAAGGTGCAACATGGAAAGAGTACCTTTCGGAGAGGCACCACAGCAAAGAGGCCAAGGAAACTGACAACAAATAGAAAACCAATCATCCACAGCAGTGATGGGTTTTTGTAAACATGAGCGCTCTGCGTATCCATTGATTGATTAGCAACTTGCTCACTCATTGCAAAGAGATAACTCCCGAAACCTCCTGCTCATACAAAATCACAGAGCACCACATTTTTCAGTAAATAGCTCTAGCTGTTCATCCAAAAATAATACGCAAGTTTACATCTATCACGATTCCTTTCTTCGAATAAAGTTTAGTCAGATTCAAAGAGATCATTATTGGATAGAAAGTCACTGTTATTTCTAACACACGATAAAGGGAGGTCAATGACTAAGGGCAGACCACTTTAGTTGAATAAATATTCCACATGAAACAGAAGCAAGACCTTCTATCTTTTTTGTTGATAGAAGCAGAGGTCTATAGTACTTTCCAGTCAAAATATTTTTCTTTCTTTTCCAGCCGAGATACTTTTCAAGCAAGTAACTGAAACAACAGTAAACACATGACAATAAACTGGGAAAACGAATTGAATTGAAAAAGCAGTGGTCTGGCCCAAAAGAAAAAGAAGCAGTGGTTACAATAGGTAAACTCGCTATCCACAACTGATTTTATTAGGAGATGGTTAGCAAATGAGCATCCACTCAAACTTAGGGGAGGTTCCTTCATTTTTGCATAGTTGCATCCATAAATCTGAATGATTAACTTCAAAAGAATACATGAACATTATCTCTGCATACCCCTTGAGCTCATTGGCATTGGTTATCACAGAATATGTTCCAAGAAACACGTGACCTCAAATATGCGCATGAAATTAGTGTACTGACTATTCAATATGGTTATGGCCAAATGCCCTACTTTGTGTTGTTTACATAGAAACAACCATCCTACATGTCATCTGTGTATATGCAGAACAGTTCATTTAGAATCCATGAGATTAACATTTTTCGGAGAAACAGGCATTTCTGTGCAAAAGAGGCAATCCTTTCTTTGGACATAAAAATTTTGGCGTTCCCGGAACCCTTACACCTCCAGAAATTTCCCCTCAGTGAAATAACAGCGCTCCCAATAGACAGAAGTTCCCGAATTATGACAGGAAAAAATTGGTGGATCAGCATTTAAAATTCTCTTTACGTTCATCTAATTATGAATACCTTTAAATTTTTCTGGCTCTAAAAATCAGTGTCTTCAGCTGAACTTGATAAGCATGCTAGCTGCAAGGACCGTGCCGCTTTCAAAGGCTCTAAATTGTGGACTAAGGAGCAGTTCAGCTTGAGCACCATTCACGGTAACCTTATCTAAGACAAAAGGATAGCCACAGCCCGAGGGAATCTTGACTGTTGACTCGTAGACTTTTATTTATTACAAAAGATACCAAGGAGGAAAACTCTGAAAATTCAATCTCATGTCCTAAAACTTTGAAAATTCTTTACCCATATATGAATCCTAATTGATTCTCCACTCAACAGTCGACGAAGTAGGACCAGCTCAAGAAAAGAAGGAAAAAAAATGAAAGAGGACATCAGGAACTCCCGTTGTTATGTTGTGTTGATTCCATTAGAAACCCAGGATTCCTTCCTCAATTCAGCAGAGGCTCAAGTGCAAGATAGCGCTTCTTCTGGTTGAGGTTTTACAGTGATGGCTTTGGGCTATTCAGTAGACCGGAGGATAGAACAACTTAAGAGAAGTGACAGAGAGCATGTCAGCAGACAAAGCTGCTAAAACAGAGCACTTCACAATTCGCACTATCTCAAATTGCAGCCAAGAGTGAAAGACAAGCCAACGTACCGCTGAAAGCGATGCCGGAGGACGCCACCACGCAGGTCTGGATCACCGTGTTCTCCTGCCGCGTGAAGGGGACCTGGAGCAGCCCGGACTTGTCCAGGACCTTGGTCCACGTCTTGACGAAGAAGAACCCGAGGAGCCCCGCCGAGACGTTCAGAGACGGGATGATGCCCGTTGTGAGGTTCAGTTTCATGACGATGAAGGCGAAAATGACGCTCAGCGCGAAGCTCACCGCGAACGCCCTGAACGTCAGCTGACGCCTCCACGACGGCACCCCCTGGCTCTCGAAGATCCTCTCCACCGATAGGCCGTTGCTCTCGTCCTCCCCACTCCGGCTCCCGCCCTTCTTCTCCTTCGCCTCGGAATCCGGATTCATCCGATTCTCGTCGTTAGATGAGCGGTCGCTTCTCTCCGCCATCTCCGATTCGTCTTTGCCGAGGCCCACTCTCCGCCGGACTTCGACAACGATGATCAGAGGGTCGGATCAATGCGAACTAAACACGGCGAATTCAAAGAGCTGTTCGGCCTCTTACTTGCCAAAAGCTCGCCCTGTCTCGCCATCAGCTTCACTTCGGTCGGTTTACCTTTTCTACTTCTGGCCTTCCCACCACGACAGTGACACCTCATCATCACCTGTTGAAATAGATCAAAACTTGAGACATTTAAATGCAAAAAATTACGAAAATCATACTTAAATGTCAAAATCGAAATAAAATGAATCAATAAAATGCTAGCGACAAGAAAATTCGGTCAAAATATTGACGTAGAATTTTTCGACAAGATAAATGTAAAATAACTTCTTTTTGTACGCTGACATGACTAAATAAATTCAAAAATGACGTATTTTCTTTGACGTGGATAGATAATTAATAGAAATATAAATTAAATAAATTTTAAAATTAAATTAATATAAATTTTTTAAAAAAGGATGAAGATGAGGTTGCAACCTTGGTCGCCGCCTCCTCCCTTTTTTTAAATTATTAATATATAAATATTTTAATTTAATTAATATTTATATTAAATTTCAAAAAAAGACAAAGTAACATCGTTTTAGTGACTCATTTCTGACTGAGCTTTCCAGCGTGCCACATAGGCAAGTTATATTATCAAAAAATTGCTATATAGGATTTTCAGCCATTTTCACTGGACTTGGCACTTAGATGTCCCATTTTTCGAAAAAAATTTACATTTAAAAGTCATTTTTGTAACTTTTGACATTTAGGGCACGTTTGGTAACTCTTCTGTTCCTGAGAATAATTTATAATCAGAAATGATTCTTTTTTATTCTGTTCGTGGGAACAATTTCTAAGCAAAAGAACGCATTTAGTAATTGAACAAAATTTATAATTCTAGAATAGAATTGTGTTTGGTACCGTATTCAAAATTTATACTCCAAATTATTTTCTTTTAATTTTTAAATAATTTTATTACTTTTTCTCTTCTTCTTCTTCTTTAAGTCGCCGGTCACCGGCCTTGGGATGACCCGCGACTGGCCAGATGAGGGCCGACAACCTCACTGAAGCGTCGCCGACCCTCAGCGAGGCTGACCCTTGTCGGCAGCGGGGCGAGGCCCGCCTGGCCACTAGCGAGCTCACCGGACTGGTTGTCGGCGACCAACGATGGTGGGTAGCGAACGGCGACGGTGGTAGACAGCAACCGCGACGGTAGATGAAAAAGAAGAAAAGGGAAGAAGAATAAGAAAAAAGAAAATATGGGCTTGATTCTAGAATTGTTCCTGGGGACAAGAATCAACTTTTTTTTTTTATTCTTGATTCTATTTCAAATATACTTCCGGGAACAAAAAAAATAGAAATTTGTTCCCGGGAATAAAATTTTTATCAAACACGATTCTGTTCCAAAATTACTCCCGGGAACAAAATATGGCCAGTTACCAAACAGGGCCTTAAGGGCATGTTTGATAGCGATTCTGTTCCTAGGAATAATTTATGATCATAAATGATTATTTTTGATTCTGTTCCCGGGAACAATTTCTAAGCATTTTAAACTGTTTGGTAATCGTCCAAAATTTCAATTCCCAAAATAAAATTGCGTTTGATACTGTGCTCAAAATTTATACTTCAAATCCTTTTCTTTTAATTTTTAAATAATTTTATTGCTTTTTTCCTTTTTCCTTCTTTTCTTTTTTTCCTTTTTTCTCTCCTATTCTTCTTCTTCAAGTGGTCGGTCGTCGGTTTGGCAGTTGGCTAGATGAGGGTCGATGACCTCACCGGAGCGTTGTCGGCCTCAATGAGGCTAGCCCTCGTTGGCCGAGTCTCGCCGGTGGCCAGGTAGGCCTCGCTGGGGCTGGGCGAGGTCAGCCTGGCCACTGGCGGGGCTGGGCTTGCCTTCGGTGAGCTCGCCGGACCTTGCCTTGGCTTGGCGACCGGCGGTAGACGGCAACCACGACAGTGGATGAAGAGGAAGAAGAAAAGGGAAGAAGAAGAGAAAATATGGGCTTGATTCTAGAATTGTTCTCGGAAATAAGAATTAAGGCTCGACGCCTAGCCATAATGAGGCTCGGCCTTGCTGGGGCTGGGCTTGCCTCTGGCGAGCTTGCCGGACCTCGCCCTGGCCTGGCGAACCTCCGGCGACTGGTGGCGTTGGACAGCGGACAGCAACCATGATGGTGGATGAAGAAGAAGAAAATGAAAGAAGAAGAGAAAATATGAGCTTGATTCTAGAATTGTTCTTAGAAACAAGAATTAACTTTTTTTTTTTTATTCTTGATTCTGTTCTAAATATACTTCCGGGAACAAAAAATATAAATTTGTTCCCGGGAATAAAATTTTTATCAAACACGATTCTATTCCAAAAATATTCCTGGGAACAAAATAATAGAATTTAGTATTGTTTGGCTGGTTACCAAACAAACTCTAAGAGTTACTCCGGGTGGAGTTGAGGTTAGGGGTGTCAATGGTTTGGTTTGGTTCAGTTTTTTTTGAAAAATCGAATCGAACCGACTTGTTAGGAAAAACTTCCGAACTGAACCGAATACGAACCGAACTGAAATTTCGGTTCGGTTCGGTTCGGTTTTTCAATTTTTGGTTTTCAGCTTTTAGTTCTCGGTTTTTGCATTTGTTTTTTTTTTCATTTTCTTTTTGTTGTATATATTTTTCGTTTTCAAGAAATAAGTTTTTATCGGTTTGTTGGTTCAGTTTGGTTCGGTTGACCGATAAAAACTGAACCGATAAAAAAAATCGATTTTTAATGAGAACTGAATCGAATGAAAATTGAATCGAAAAATCTGAATATTTTGATTCGGTTCGGTTCGATTTTCGGTTCGGTTTTTGGCACTCCTGAGGCTGTTGCTTCGCCATCGTCCGTCGCGGGACAATTATTAAAGCTTCGTGTCAACCTGGCGGTGCAAATGGCCGCTTCAACTTTATGCATGTGAATGGTATTCAGTCAATCACTGAGGGACCCAACTCTACCGAATTGTCCCATCTGTCTTTCCTTTTACTTAGATGCTCTGTACGACAATTGACATGTGAAAAGTATAGGAAAATGTTTAGCCCCACTTCAATTGTACAGAAGATAGACAAATCTCAAAATCGGAAGACAAGAAAATAATATCTTCTATTCAAGAACACGTATTTACCTATATACCTAGAAAAATAGAAATTGAAAAGGACTTGCTGAAACAGCATAAAAGCATGATGGGAAATTTGACAGATGTCTGAATAAGTTTGGTAGAAGCTCCTAAAATATCAATGAAGCTGTCACCAACATATTAAGGTTAGAAATGAAATAAGTCATAATTATGGTGTAAAAGAACATGCTCCAACCCTTCCCACGGCTTAAAAAAATAATAAGAAGGGGGCCTCAGCTCCCCAGTTTAAAAGTTTAAGCTGCAAAATGAACTTTGAATAGAAATTGAGATAAAAAGGAAATAGCAAGTGCAGCAACTAAGTCATATTTGATAACTATTCTTGGAACAGCTATTTCTATTTTTTTGTTCTCCAGAACAAAAGAAGAATAGAAATCCTTTTAGTAAAATTTTTGTTCTTGGGAACAAAAATCTATTTTTTTTTTCTTATTTTGGAGAATAGATTTGGAATCGGAATCAAGAAAAAAATAATTGCTTCTTATTTCTATGAACAATTCCTAGAATTAGTTTCAATTTTTTTCCTTGTTATCTTTTCTCTTCTTACCTTCCCTTTTCTTCTTCTTCCTTTTGGCCGGCGACCTCGCCGGAACATCGCTAGCCCCCAGCAATACCATGCCACGACAAGGTTTGTCAGCCTGAGCCTCGCCTTAGTTACCTCGCCCAACCAAGGTGAGGCTGAGCCTTGCCTAGCCACGGCGAGGTTGAGCCTTGGCGAGGCTCATCCAGCCACTAGCAAGGCTTGGCCTTGCCCAAATCTAGCGAGGCTGAGGCTTGCCTTAACTAGGCGAGCTTTCGGTGAGCTCACCGGATCTCACCCAATCCATCGCCGGCCATGGTGAAAGAAGAAGAAAAAATAAAAAGAAAAATAAGAAAAATATAATAAAAATATTTAAAAATTAAAAGAAATAAAAAATATTAAGAATTCTACCAAATGTATTTTTGTCCTGGGAGTAAAAATTTTGAACAGTTACCAACGCGTTCTTTTGCTAAGAAATTATTTCCGGGAATAAAATCAGAAAAAATTATTTCTGATCAAAAATTATTTCCGAAAACAGAATCGTTATCAAATGTATCTTAAAAGGTTTTCAAAGGAATGCAATACAAAGCCATGATCACTATGACTGGTTATCATTTAGGAAATTAAGAATTTTTTTATAAGAAAAAATAATTAAGAGCTTTTGCTTTAAATTGTGTCAGTTTTCTTGCGAGAAAGCTAAGCATGCCCCTATCTTTTAATCCCAAGAATTTGCTCAAGTGATAAGTGCGTACAAATAAACATTAATATTAACTTTTAGCGCATTAATGTGGGGAAAGCCATATCATGATTAACTTCATCACCTCAATAACTTTAATTGAGCTGGCTTGAAGGATTGTACATTCCTCAAGAACAACAAATCAGGTTTTCTCATGAGGTTTTCTCGCCTAATAATAATTTGCAATTCTCTCAACTTCACCTTGCTTTCCACGACAGGAAAGTGTAGCGCCAAGGATTTATCGATAACATGAGTCGATAGGTATTGCGTCTCCGATAGCGCCCAATTTCTTTGATAAAATGTAATGAAGATAAGATCCACGAGAGTTATGCTTGTTGGAAGTTTGTTTATAAAAAACAAACCAAGTGCATGTTTTCTTGTCCCACATAGGAAAAGTGGGAGGAAGTGTGCCAATTAATAAGTGTGGAGTTTTTTCTGTGTAGCTAAAGGAATGATTGGATGTAGGCTAGATCCCACCATACCGGCGTGCGGGTGCGCGAATAATGGCTCGCTTAGCACTTAGCAGTTTAATCGGCACTAACCCCTTTGTTATTTTATTTTATTTTATTTTTATAGTTATGTTATTAATTTTAATCAATTCAAAGGTTGTTTTTGTTTTTGAGAATTTCCAGAAATTATTTATAAAAAAAATTCGAAGTTTTATTTTTAAAAAAAATATTATTATTCCAAATTTTTGTTTGTGTCTTTTCAAGACAACCTTTAGAAAAGATACTCGTTCAGTTTACAATTTTTCCCGAAGGGTTGCATTTGTTCGTTTTTTCAACTTTTTCTGAATGGACGCCTTTGTTCATCTGGGCAATTTTCGAAAGGACACGTTTCATTTTTTACAATTTTTCACGAAGAGTTGCCTATGTTTTAAGATTGTTTTATATATATACATGTCAGTTTTTGGAAGAAAGTATATATGATCATTTTTATCTTTTCGAGCATTCATCTGAAAAAACTACAACTATCATTTTAATTGTTTCCTAGAGAGATCTTAGAGAAATACTAGAATTGCTATCTAATATTCTCATTTTTGAGACTTTATTGTATCTTGGAGGATATTTTCCGGTGACCATTAGCAACATTGTGGGGGCAAATAAATCTTTAAAGAAAGTGATATCACGCATCAAAGTTCGACTTGATTATTTTAAAGATCCGACTTCATTATTCTACCCAATTTGAAGCCATATTTTCCCAACAATGCTCAATTTCCCCATTGCTCCAAACATGTATAGCAGATTACACCGCGACCATCAACCATGCGTTCTTCCAAGCCCATGACCCAAAACTTGTACTGGATTTTAATTGATCATGCCTAATCATTGACGAAACTAGTTTCTTTAGCCCCATAACTATGCATGGATTGCATCTTAATTCTTTTTTCACATGAAAGAAAAATCATATCTAATGTGAGATTAAGGTTAGAATTTAGATAAGCAATAGTTTCTAGTATAGAAAAAAAATATAAAAAAAATATAAAAAATTCCAAACTTTGCCAACTATAACACATTTTCCCTAATTTTTTTTTGTGACATCAAAAATTCAAAACCTGCATCCTGTAACATATTTATTTCATACTTTTTGTGACAGTAAAAACCCTAAAGTCATACTTGTGTGACAAATTTACCATGAAAATTTTTAAGGTAAATATGTCACATAGATACAAGTTTGGAGTTTTTAGGGTTACAAAAAAAATTTGGAATAAATGTGTTATACTATATAAGTTTGGGGTAAATATGTCACATAGTTATAAATTTAGAATTTTTGATGTCACAACTTTTTTTTAAAGATAAATATGTCAGAATGGGTATAATTCAATATCATGGGTGACTTAATTTTGCCAAGCGTTGCCTGGAGTTAAAAAAAAGGAAGGGGGCTTAGCTCCCAATTTTTTTTCTAGTTAGGATAGTTCCCAATTTTAAAACGGTAAGCTGCCAAAATCAACTTCCAATAGAAATTGAGATTAAAAAAAAAAGTTTCAAGTGTGGCAACTAATAGATTTCCAAAAGTTTGTAACATGAAAACAGTGTGTCAACAGTTATTTTTTAGTGTGTGTGAAATGGAGGGACCATTGCACATGATGATTAGTCAAATATTCAAAGAGTCCTTAACGCTTTATTGAGAAAAAAATGAAAGTTCATGAAAATTGCCTTGTCATTTTCTTTTCTCATCATCATTTTTTCTCAAAAACCTCACTTTAATAGTTCTAAGAAAATCTAATTTCATTGATTGATTACACTTCATTAACAGATTCTGTGAACATGGAATGTATTTATATGTAATTCTATGTAGGTTTAGGGGGATCATGAACTCCATATCAGCGTTGCTTGCACTCGATAAGTCAGCCTATTTCATGGATTACATGGGACCACCTCGCTCTCTCTCGCTCTCTCTCTCTCTTACTGACCCCTCTTTGCTATTAACCTCCACGGAAGGACCCTCTTTCCGATTCATTCTACGCAAAGGCAACGTAACAGTTCACAAAGCCGACCCTTCTCACTGCAGACTTCCAGATCCTTACCGTTTCTCTCCCTCCAGAACACGTACCAGCCACGTGTTCTCTTTCCCTCTCTCTCCAAAACGCAGACGAGGAGGAGAAAGAAGAAGACGGCGCAAAGTGAGGTTAAGAGTTAACCAGGGTGGAGTTAAGTTGCTCTTTGACCGTCGTTGGTCACTTGGGAATTGTTAAAGCTTGGAGTACGACCTGATACACCGTGGGTCGCGTGAAAATTATAAAAGTTGCTTGTTATGTCAACCTGACGCCTATAGAGACCCCTTAAGCGATGAGAGGGACCTCTTTTCCGTTTTCTGTGCACGTCCGGGGACCAAGGCGTGGACGCACCGTCATCTCTCCTCCCCGCGCACTGTCGCTTGGGCTGTCACACTCTCTACCCCTTAAGAGCACAGCGATCCTCCCTGCACAACGTCGCTTGGGCTGTCACACTCTCTACCCCTTAAGAGCGGAGAGTCCTCGCTGTGGCTCCACACGTGGTCGGGAATTGGCTCTAATATCATTTGTAACGACCCAGGCCCCACTGTGTAATATTGTCCACTTTGGATACTGATTCCTCATGACTTTAAAATACGTTACACAGATTAGAGAAACCCAAACTTTTATAAACTAGCTCAGGACTCCCTCCTAAGCGATGTAAAACTAGAGAGGGATCCCTTTCCCTCCCTTGTGCACGCCACTCCGTCCTTCCTGTCTTTCTACACCTGGTCCAGCCCAGAAAAATAAAAATAAAAAGTCCAGAAAAATCCAAGTTGGATTTTCTTGTCCCATGGAAGGGCACAACCCATCTGCACTGACCGACAAAAGTGACATGTAAGCCCGTCTCAAGAAACGAGTGAAGCTCTCTGGCATGTCCTTGTCCAATGCATGCGCTCGTCTTATCCTTTTCGACCTTTTCAAACCTGTTCTAAGTCATCAAGATTTACTTATCTATATTATAAACATCCTCCGAGCATATAGAATATGGATGATCATTGTCCTTTTCTGGCTCCAATTTGGTGCACCCTAAACCTAGGGTTAACATAATCACTAAATCTCTTTGGCTCGAGATTGGAATATATGGAAATTATTCTGGCAATTTTCACCACATTTCATCTCTCCCTTAGAAGAAATTATCCATTCTTTCCTTTTTTTTTTTTAAAGTATGATATTAAAGAAAACCATACATTAATTACACTGTCCATGTTGATTGATCTCGAGAAGAGAACCGAAGAGAAAAAAGTTTCCTATCGGTCCACAAAACATTTCCTCTTACTTGTGAGAGGAAACATCGGAAAATAAAAGAATCCAAGGTGGTCGAACGGTTTTACATGAATGAAACCTATATTATTCCTAAGGCATGATTTGAAAATTTTATTTATTTGCTAATATCATGTAGTTAGGTTCATATTCCATCATTATTACTCTGCATCGTAATCAAATATTTAGGTTCTTACACTATAAATTGTTGTTTTAATCTTCGCTTCATCCATCACATGTAATGTAATTAAGTCTCTTCAATGTTCGTAATTATTATTTCGCCTATTCTTTCCATTCAACTTCTTCATTATTTTTAAAAACTCTCTACAATATTGCTGCTGATTGCACCTCTCATTTCAGGCTACATTCAATTTCAGTCTAGAGTTTGGATCACTACAATTTAATAGACGGAAAGACAGACGTAGTGCTGAACCAAGATGAAGATAGAAAGAAAGTGATGTTAATAGCTAACCATGACAAATTTAAAGTTGTTTTTTTGCCTTTGTCATTCACTTAGCAATTATTATGCTTCATGTTATATCAACCTAACGCTCTAGTTGGTAGTACGACTTCATACGCATACTGTCTCATATGTCATTCGGACTTTATGCATATGAACACTAATATTAACTTTGTCATGTTAATGTAGGCATAGCCGTATAATGATTACATATTTGGTCTCAAATTCATACCAATTATTTTACAAATAACAACAACAAATATTCTGAAAAAAAAAGAAGGCAACCTCTTAATTTGGCCAATCACCCAAAACAAAAAATGATCTTAATGGATGGTAAAAGATACTTACCCATATGATTCAAAATTTAAATATCTTGATATAATCAAATAGTTAGCATGCACGTATAAATAGTGTAGTGTTACAATAGAAGTCATTCTTTTGTTGACCATGGACATAATAAAGGTTCTAATTACAAATGTATCATATATTCGATGTGTAGCTGTGATATTCAATTGTCATACCAAAAACAGGTGGCATAGGATTAAATTAGAATATATTAATTAGCAAAATTAAAAAAAAAACTCTCATCCCTTTATAATACATCTCCATGCACCATTGCAGAGAACGGAGGCGTTGTATTGTTCGTCCACTTTGTTTCTCTATCCAAACCATCTAGAGCTCATCTCTTCTTCTTTCTTATTATGGATTGATGGGCCTGAGCAAAACATAATTTGAGTTATAATACTTAACCCATGCCACTGACAGTACACAAGTGGACGTTGATCTCTAACGGTCGAGATCCTTTATTAATATGTATCTACTTTAATGTGGACGGTCCATGATTTAATTCAATTTTGAATATCTGAACTTTGATGAAATGAGATCAAAATCCTGATTTATCATTCAATACTTCAGTAGTATTACTCACAAATTCAAATAGGTCAAGCTATTGATAGCCGAGTTTCTAACGCATACATATATCGTATAAGATGGTACCTAAGATGAAAAATTAGAGTCCATGACATCTGAAGATCAGTTAAAATATTGCAAGTCTACCACAACTGCCTCACATATCATGGCATTTTCTTACCATAGTAGCTACTAGAGTTGTTAGACTACTGTCTTTATCTTGGTTGATCTCGACACATTGAGCAACACATTTCAAGAGATCCGCTACCTTTGGTCTCCAAGTACTTTAAAGACTCTAAGCTATTACGGCCTTCCATGGGTCGTAGTTAGGACAACCTTTTAGTTCAACACGCCTTAACTTCTTCAACTTGCATAGGTTAGATAACCTTTCAATTGAATCACGTGCAAGAATGATCCCGACTCCCCCAAACCTTGAACCTCAATAACTCTTTTTAAATAAGATAGTTCCAAGGATTGTACATTCCTCGAGCACAACAGTTTAGGGGTCCTGTGACATCTCAGATTTTCAGTCCTCTTTTTTTTTTTGGTAAAAGGTAAGAATATATATTAAGCTTTGGACAAATGAACAAGAATTCGGCACCGTAACTCACACTTTAGCTATGGGGGCAGGGAGAGTGTGAGGGTGCCGAATAAAAAAAAATACAGAGAGAAGGAAACAGAGCAGCAACCAATCGGCTGAACTACAAGTAAAAAACAGACCAACGACCCTCAGGCACCCCTCCAAAGAGCGAAGGGACGGAGGAGAGCTAGGAAGAAGATGCCGAGTTGAAGATGGACGGATCGAACCCCCAACTTCTCTGGAGTCGCTTGTTTCTTGGAGTAGGCGGGACATTAGAGAACAAAAGAGCTTTATCCTTCACAACCTTGATCAAGTGATTCTTCATGGCCGGAATTGCCAAAGAGTCACCCTGAAAGATGATAGAAGTCCTTTTTTTTCCATATGAAATGGCATAAAGCCCCAAAAGAGAAACGTGCAATACTGTGAAAAAAATCTTTGCTGGATAGGAATTTGAGAGCCCAAGAGAGGTTGTCCTTCCAAACTCTGTTCTTCCAAGGTAAATTACATCTAGAAGCCCAAAAGAATGCAAGAGTTGCAGACGTTGTGCACTCAAAGAACAAGTGGTCCACGGAGTCCGGAACGGAGCAGCAGAAAGCGCAAACAGAGAACTCAATCCTCCCATAAGAGAGAAGAAGAGTCTGAGTTGGCAGCCTATTTTTTGCGAGCAACCACAAATGAAATTGAAATCTGGGTGCAAGGTCATTGTCCCAAATAAGAGGAGCCCAAGACACTCGATTCTTTTTAACCCTAATGTAGTTCCAGGCAGAGGCAACAGAGAACGAACCTGATGGATCTTCTCGCCAGGTGAAGCGGTCAGAATCAGTAGAAAGAATGGGTATAGTAATTCCCATATTTGCGAGGAGATCTCTCAAAGAAGCACCCGTGGGAGAATAAAGGTCCGCCACTACAGAATAGCTTGGAAGGCAACAGCTCTCCACAAGGTCCGGCGGGATAAGTAAGAGAAGCGGGCCACATTCCAGCCAATGGTCATGCCATAAGGAGACAGAGAAACCGTGGCCAATCTTCCAAAAGAAAGAGAGCCTAAAGTGTCTTCGAAATTGAAGGATTTTTTTTCCACGCCCACGAACACGTAGTGGGTGGGGAGGAGTTCCAAAAGTTGTCCTTCTTTAAAAAATAAGAATGGATCCAACGACACCAGAGAGATTCTCTATCGGTGAAGAGAAACCGGATGTACTTAAGCAAGGAAGCAAAGTAGTGCGTCTCTCAATTTCCGAATACCCAAGCCACCTTCATTTTTTGGGAGGCAAATGTCATCCCAAGATACTTTGGCACCGCCTTGGCCAAGCGAGGTGCCTTTCCACAGAGACTGTCTTAGCAGTTGTTCAATTCTATCAAGAACAGAGGTAGGCAGAGAAAAAACACTAGCCCAAAAGGCTTGGATAGAATGCAGTACCGACCTTATAAGTTGAAGCCTACCAGCAAAGGATAAAAAAAGGTGAGCCCACGATTGAATTCTTACGGTAATACGATCAATCAACGAAGCACAATCAGCTTTCCCAAGTCTTGAAGTGATGATGGGCACCCCTAAGTACCGGACTGGGAGTCGACCTTCCTGAAAGCCAAATGCAAGCCGAATATTCTCTCTGATGGAAGCAGGGCCTCCTGAGAGAAACACCTCGCTCTTGTTTTTGTTCGGAAGCAGTCCACTCCAAGATGAGAATATATCAAGACTTCTCTTAAGGATCGTGGCGGAAACCCAATCAGCTTGACAAAAGAGAAAGACGTCGTTGGCAAAGAAAAGATGGGTCAGCTTTACATTCTTGCATCTCCAAAAGTATTTGAAGCCTTTCACCGAAGTACGGGAATTTAAAATCCCTGAGAACACATCCATAACAAGGGTAAAGAGGTACGGCGACAAAGGGTCCCCTTGGCGAAGGCCTCGACCTCCAGAGAAGAAGCCATGAAGTTCGCCATTAATAGAAACCGAAAACTTAGGTGTTCTTACACACACCATTATCAAATGGATGATCCATTCCGGGAATTTGAAAGCTTGCAGGGTGAGTTCCAAAAAATCCCAGTCTACAGTATCATGCGCCTTTTGAAAGTCCACCTTAACGGCACATTTTGGAAGGTAAGGATCTAAGTGAAAACCAGAGAATAATTCTTGGGCAAGAAGAATGTTATCTCTAATTCTCCTTCCTTTAACAAATGCATTTTGAGATAATCCAACCAAAACATTCAAAATAGCAGCCACACGATTAGCTAGAATTTTTGTAATAACCTTGTAAATGGTATTACAACATGCGATAGGTCTAAAATCTGTGACTGCAGTAGCATTCTGAACTTTGGGAATCAACGTAGGGATAGTACTGTTTACCTCTTTTAGGAGGAAGCCCGAAGCAAAGAAATCCTTAACAGCTTCAATAACCAATGGCCCGACAAGATCCCAGTTGGTTTTGTAAAATTCAACCGAAAAGCCATCAGGACTCGGGGCTTTTCCTCTTGCTAGGGAGAAAAGAGTATCCTTGATCTCCGAATCTGTGACCGGGCAAGAGATGGAGCTGCATTGAATATCCGAGAGAGGTCGATGGATGAGCTCCTTCATCTCATGAAGAGACGGTTTTGAGAGACACGCCCGAGGTGAGAGTAGCTTTGAGAAGTAGGACACAAACACTTGAGGCACAAGGGCTGGATCATCTATGAGGACACCAGATGAATCCATAACCGAGATGATGTGGTTTTTGGTTTGTCTGTTCTTAACCGAATTGTGGAAGAATCTAGTGTTCCAATCACCCTCTTTCAGCCAAGTCACACGAGACTTTTGACGGTAAAAAGACTCTTCATGGGCCCGCAGTTGGACAAAGGCACGTCGCTGGTTTTTTTCTAGGTCAGCAAGAGATGAATTAGAAGGATCATCATGAAGACCAACCTGAGTGATGCGAAGGGCTTCTCTAGCTTCAGCCGTCCTCATCGAAATGTCAGAGAAAGACTCTTTGTTGAGTAATTTGAGGCGAGCTTTAACCAATTTTAGCTTGGACACGAGGCGGAACATCGGCACTCCCGAGACTGGCGTATTCCAAGCTTGATTGACGCAAGACGAGTAATCCGGGTGATTGGACCAAAAATGAAAATATTTAAACGGCTTCCTTCTCGACACCGGATCAAGCACTCTAACAATCATAGGAGAGTGATCAGAAATACCCGGATTGAGAAAGGAGGCTTGAGAGAAGGAGAACCAATGGTTCCACAGATTGTTAATAAGGACCCGATCAATCTTGCGCATTTTCCTTGCAGCACCAGAGGAAGTAGACCAGGTAAAACGGAGGCCAATGTATCAAAGGTCCACCAACTCGGTTTGAGCTAAACATAAACTAAACTCGTCAAAAGACGAAATCCAAGCGTTCGAACCCCCCACCCTATCCAAAGGGTCCTTAATGGCGTTAAAGTCGCCAGCTACAATCCAAGGCGAGTCCTGGAAGACTTCATTGTAATGGATTAGATCATCCCAAAAGGGCCTACGACTGACAAAAGTGTGATCACCATAGATCGCAGAAATACAGCAACTCATGCTAGAAGAAGTAGAGGAAAGAAGACCATGAACATCTTGCTTATTCGAAGAAATAGGAGCAAACTCAACTACACTTGGGTCCCAGCCAACCCAAATTCTACCAAGAGGAGCGTATTCATAGTTCGCCGTCTTTTTCCAGCCTCTTAATAAGGTCGAAGATATGGAATCAAATAGATTTTCGGGCACCTTAGTCTCAAAAAAACCGATTAAGCAAAGCTTGTTAGAGTGGACAAGCTTCCTTACCTCAGCACGCCTAACAGGATTGAGGATGCCTCTAACATTCAAGAATCCAAAAAACATATGTACACAAGGAAGGGAGGCGGCTACCTCTTCATAGAGGCTTTGCGGCCAGTAGAGGTGGCCTTAGCAAGAACCGAAGCAGGAGGTTCAGGAAGTAGATGATCCAGCTGGTCTTGAATAGAGTCTGGCTTCGCACAAGACATTGTCCCCCGAGGTGAGGAACTGATGGATAGTAGATCATCATCCTCCGAGATAGCATGAATACTAGAACTAGCAATCTCATCCGAGCCAATAGAATGTCCCGAGTGGGAGGTGCGGTCCAAGATCTTGGCAGTATTATCATGTACCTTAACAGGTGCTTTCAAAAGTCCCTTAGAAATCCGAATAGGAGGGAGCACAAGTGGTTTAACCGGTTTAGCGGAAGTGGTCTTTAGTTTCAACTGCTGTCCACCTTCGGTAGAGCCTGCCACACTGACAGATGCCGCCTTCTTAGAAGAAGGAAGCTTTTTCTTTTTATTTTTACCTACCACTTCATGCCATTCCTCACCCGCGGGAGGAATAAGTGGAGGGGAAGAAGCGAGGGCAAGCGCGACTTCACGCACTATGACTAAATTAGAGGAACCACCATCGCTTCTTGTAGGTACAGGCAGAGCAACCGAAGGCGACACTTGGGAAAAGGCAGCGGCTTCCGTATGGGGAGCAGCAAGTTCTCCACCGGCTTCCAAAGCATCGAGAGGCTGCTGGACTCTTTCCGAATCCTGTTGCTAATGTAGGGGTAGGAGCATCCACCAAAACAGGGGAAGCAGGGGAAACAGGGGAAGCAGGCCTGTCCTGGGGGAGCTGAACAGGAGTAGGAACGACTGATATAGGAGCCTTAGCTGCAGGCCTCCTCAAAATAGATGCTTGGCGAGGGGCTGGGGGATTGCAGTTGTGGCCAAAGATGCCGCACTTGGAATAAGCTTGTGGACGCCACTCATATTCCACAGCAACAATACAAGAATTTCCATTATGAACCAGCAATATAGAATCACAAAAGGGCTGATCTGCAGTAATTTCAACACACACACGAGCAAAAGCTAACATATCCATTTGCTCAGTACGTTGATCCACATACAAAGGCTTGCCAACCGCACTCGCAATTTTACCAATAGCCTGGGCCGACCAAAAGGAGGAAGGAAGGTTTCTCAACTTGACCCACACGGGGACAGTTAAATGGGCGTCTTTCTTGAGTTCAAGACCAGGCTTCCATTGTTGCAGAATAAATGGAACCTTCGCAACTGTGATCGGGCCACCTCCGAGGAGCTTCCTCCTAAAATCCATGTCAGGAATATGCAGCACGAAGAAACCTTGTCCGTTTGCCATGACTTCGGTGAGGTACGAGCTCCAAGCCCTTTTAAGAGCTTCCTCAGTAACTTTAAATGGAATTCTCCTACCCATATAATAGCCAATCAAACAATCATGGAGTTTGGGGTCAGTAGCCTGAAGGTCAAGGTCTAACAGCTCAACCATCGGTTTATCATCCAGAAAAGCAGGAGGGGTGAATTCTAAATTGTAGCCTTTCCTCAACACTTGAGCAATAGACGCCCAAGAACGGCTAGTTAGATTTGCCTCGCCCGTAGGCTGAGGCTGGTTCGGTCTGGATCTACCTCTCCTTTTTGTGTGAACACTAGCAGGGTTACGAACAGGGATGGGAATATCTGTCTGTCTCAGATTAGGGGAAAACGAGGGGCTTCGCCCCTTATCCTTGCGCGAGGACCTACAACTTGAGGGACATGGGCAAGAGAACTTGGCCCTTCATCAACACGAGAGGCCTGGCCAGAAGCCGAGCCATCACAGCAGCAATTCGAAATCCAGAACCCAGACAGGAGAAAAACCCTAATCGAATTCATCCATAATCGGTCCGAAAAGAGTGGACATACTAGGGCCAAGCTTCAGGGTTTTGTAGGGAGGTAGAAGGCACCCTAGCCCACCAAGAAACAGCCCCAACCAACGGTTAAACAACCGAGAATTAGCCAATGAGGAAATCGCAGCTACAGTAACTCGGGTGCCTGGCTTGAGAGCTTCAATGAACAGTAACCTGAGAAAAAAGACTCTAGGGCTTAATTGTTTGCTTTATTTTTTCAGTCCTATTTTCTATTGAATAAATTGGGCATTTCATCGACGCGCCTATAGGGCTGTTCTCAGAGCTGATCACTCTCGAGATAACTGGACTATCCAGAGAAGCCATTAAGGAATTTAAAAGCAATAGACTTGAGAATTCGACCAAGAATCGACTTCTCGATTGTGCTCATCTTTAAAGGCCATTACGGCACAGTATAAAATCGATTTGAAATTAGAGATATGTCTATTTGATTGAGAAGTGTAGCTAATCATGGGTGACACCACTAAATTAGAAAATTCTCATCGGCCGGCACTAAACTGATTTTTCTATCGTTTTGGTATCATGTGTCCGCATTTGAATCCTCGAGATTTTTACGATAACCGAGAGTCGCCAATGTGTCGAGTGGGTTTATTGTGGCTCAAAGAAAATCAACCACGGGTCATTTGCATTAAAAATTTCTGAAAACTACTCGATAGCCTAGGTCACGCTAAAAACGCGCCTAAGTGAAATTGAGTCTGATTTCAGAAATTGAAGATTCTGTCATGTCACAATAAATTCTAGGAGCGTCGACACAGTCTCAGAAGATTTTTCTGAAACCCGAAAATTTTTGGGAAAAAGTCGGCATAGAACCGTTTTTGTTCAGAAAAGGCCGGGGATCGTTTTGATCGCACAATTGGGATTCAAGATGGATCAAATGGGTGAGGAAAACTGTCGAGATGACCGATGGTGGGTTGAATGAATTTATTGAGGCCGAATTATGACGAATTGAGCAAGAAACCAAGTCCAATTGAAGAGGAAATGTTTGAATTTCGTAGCTCCCCCTTGGCCTAGCCAAAATGGACCAATTCAATGTTGCAAAGAGAGGCATTGGTGGCCTAAGGACAACCAAGGAACAACACATGGCCAAGGATGGGTCAATGGAGATAAGCATGTGGAAAAAATGGCCATGGTGGTCCCTCTTCCCTCTCTCTCCTTCCTCTCTCTTTCCTCCCTTCTTGACCGTGCGATAGCCTCCCTTCTCTCTCTCTCCTTGCTTTGTTCGAACCCTCAAGCCAGCAGCAAGAGCTAGTGGAAGTTAGCAGCCTCGCCAGTCCCTCGCCGAAGCCGCTCGCACGCCGTCCTCGCCCTGCGTCGCCTCATCATCGTGCCGCCGCTACTCCGTTTCCCTCATGCCGTCGTTCCTGCTCCAACCGTGCTCCAGCAGATCCCCTAAGCAACTCAGGCCACTGCCAAAGCTCCCTCCGCCACCGGTTTGTCCTTGTTTGGACCCGAGACCACCCCTGCTACCTTTCCCGAGCCTTGCCGCCCCTAACCAGCTTTTTCACCCTATTTTGTAGCTAAAAAAAGGAGCGGATTTTGTGGGTATTACGGCAGCTTCAAGGCCCGTTTTGAGGTGCTTCCAGGCCTCGAAACCTAGGCCTGCTTTGAGAAGTATCGTCCCTTGCAACATTCCTGTCGGTTTGATTCGACCCGTTCATTAATCTGGTGAGTTTTGTCCACTAAACCTTGCTTAGTATGCTAATGATTTTTAGGGGTTGATTAGATTTAATTAAATGCAATTAGGTGGATAGATTATATCATAGTAATTAAATTAGAGACTTATCAATGTATGTTAGGTAAATGATTAGTGTAATTAGCAAGGAAATATGTCCTAGTATTTATTGAACGAATCTTGGGAATTTTCTAGATCCGTTTTGGCGTCCAATTAGGCATTACGAGCCTAAATTGGATTTATTGTATTTATTTAATAATTTCCATAATTAATTATTTTTTGGAAATTAGGCTAGAATAGTCAACGATTGGAATTTTATGCTGATTATCGTGGTGCAGTCTGTTTATTTATTTGAGTGCTAAATCTTGCTTAATTGATTTAATTATGATTTTATGATTTTATTCCTAAATTAATTAATTTTGGTAATTGATTGGAAAATTACTATGCGTCGGTTTACAGTGCCAAAAATATGTAATGGACTGTTGAAATTGGTGGGATATTCGTAAAGTGAAATTATGATATTTTGGTTAAGGCCGACCGTGTACCTACACACGAATATTTTTATCAGTTATGATAAAAATGATGAATTGTTATATGATGAAAATGGTATACTATCTTGACCTAGGTGCCTTAATCTATCAGCTTTGGGCGAGCAATTTATTATCAGCTTTGAGCGAGCATATAAATAGTATACCATAGTATCAGCTTTGGGTGAACATATATTATCAGCTTTGGGCGAGCATATATAGTATACTATGATGGCCTAGGGGCCCTAATCATTCAGCTTTTGGCGAGCATATATATAGTATACTATATTATCAGCTTTGGGCAAGCTATACTATCTATTTTCAGCTTTGGGTGAGCAATCCTAGACTAAGGTTGGACTTTATAGATAGTATTGAATGTACCGACTAGGGGAAGGTCGTGGTGACATGTAATCGACTAGGTCGATTGATCGATAATTCGATCTGATTGGGTGGTGTGATGTGATAGTGTATATTTGATATATATATTAACTTGCAGGAAGGAACTGAGACTTAAGTAAGTCCTCTGACTCGTGATATGCTCTGATACCATCGAATGGACCTAGACTTAGAACTAGGGAGGACCAAGTCAGTTTTCCGTAGGTATGCCTTCTCACAGTGGGCGAACAGCTCTAGTTCAAGCCCTTCAGGGATAGCCTTTTAGTAGAAAACTACTCTGCCCTTTAGTTCAGAGCCTAGAGACACCCAATAGAACCAAAATGGTAACATTTCTACCTATTCAAGCTGCATTTCTTAGAGAATCCTACCAGGCTAGAGAAGAAAGAGGAGTTTAGAAAGCCATAGAGAGAATTTCACAAAGCACACACTTTACTATCAAGGACTCTGCCCAACACATTACATCCTTCTCGCCTTTTATAGGCAATAAGAGGTCACACACAAACAAGGACCAAGCTCACGGGTCCTGAAACAAACAGAGGCTTTCGAAAATCTCGGTAGGGAATTATTTGCACGGTATGAACAGTGACAATGAACAATGATTTCCTTAGCCTATTGCTACAGTAAAAATGAACAGTAAGTTGCTACAGTGAAATTGTAAGGACAATGGTCTTCTTTAGCGGTCTCGTCCATCACGAGTATTGTAGTCATAGTTCGAGTCATCTGAGTTGTGCACTGTTGCTAGGCAATGTTCATCATATTTTTGTTCAAGTGCTTTAAGGTCTTCTGGTGAGAGGATCTGGTTCAACAGGTATGATGTGGATGCAGATGCTTCCTCTTGTACCCAATCTGTGTTGTCATCGTCTGTAGTGTCGGCAGGAATGCTTGGCTTATGCCAATTGGATGACTGTGCATAGAAAAGGTGTCCATGCTTTGGGATAAGGACAAAGGTCCTTGATCATAAGGGTCTTCAGAAAGAGGACCTCCCCATTTAGAATAGGGGTCTTGAGAGGACTGTGCAATGTCATTTGTGTTTGCCATTTCATGCTCCTGTGATGATGCAGCTTGCATGTATTCCTTGAGTGCATCCTTGGCTTCTGATGCTAAGTCATAATGATCTCATGCAGTGGGTACATTATAATTTCATGCATCTTCAGGAATGGTTTTATTTTCTTGGCACAAGATTCTTTGGAGTTCTCGGTATTGGTGTTCATAGCAACCAATAGGTCCTGGATAGGACTTGTGAACTCGAGCTTCTGTACTGAGTGGAACGGGTTTATAGGATGACGTACCTATACTCAGGGGGCATTGATAATGTTGCCACTGTTTGTAAGAAAAGCCCATGCTCGTCGGAAGAATAAAATAATATGGACCTCAGGATTTGGTTGTGTGGTTATTAGTTTTTTCTCCAGGAGCCATTTCCAGTGAGTTGGAGGATAAAATCAATTAAGAAAATCTAAGAGGTTTCTGTCACTCTCATTCTAAATTTTTCCTTTGCCTAGTCCAAATATCTTGGTGAGATTGGCAATGAATCTTCTGGTTGGAATTTCAATAGCTATTAAGTACTTATTGGTTAAGTATCATAATAACCATCGAAGTTGATCAGGGAAATCATTTTCGTTCCAGATTAGATGATGTATGAACGGATAATCTGCATTTAAACCAAAAGGATGAAGAATCGAACCTCTATTAAATCTGAACAGATCTATGTGGCATTGCCACATGAGTTTATCCAGATTTTCAGTAAAGCTGTCATTCTGGATTTACTCAATGATCTCCTAGGGGTATCGCCAACTTGGCCAGTCTTTTATCTTTTCAAGCTTATACTTCTCATTGTGATGAAAAGTATGAAAATCATGCCTCATGATATACATGTTGATTTCTACTGGTACTTTTGGTCTTGACAAGAAGTCAGCAAGCACATTCTTCTTTCCAGCAATATGTTTGGTCTCAAAAGAGTATTTTGAAAACCATTCAACCCATCGAACCAATTGAGAATTTGGAACCTACTTTTGTTTGAATTTGGTCATCGAGGGAAAGATGCCATATCCAATTCTATTAGGAAGGCCAATGAGATGGAATTTGAACTTTTTTATCCCATTTTTTACCGTCAAAATTTCTTTAAAAGTGGAATGGTAATGCATTTCAGCTTGAGAAAATTTACCACTTTTATAGGCACACAGATGCCTCTTACCATCAATTTCTTCAAATAGGATGTCGGCCCAGTATTCATCACTGGCGTCAATCTGGAGAATTCTCTTTCCTGTTGATGGGATTTGCAACAGAGGAAGAACCTGCATAATCTCCTTAAGTTCAGCAACTGCTTTTGTTTGAGACTTTCCCTAAGGTGGGGGATTCTTCTTCAGCATTGTCTGCAGTGGGATCAGCAGCTTTGCAATATTTGGAACAAAATCTTTGAGATAATTAATTATCTCAAGAAATTGCTGAACTTACTTTGTTGTGAAGTTTTCTTCAGGAAATTTTAACAATTCTTGCGCAATGTGTGGCCCTGGATAGTATGTTCCTTTGTTAAGGTGCATATCAAGAAATTCAATTTCTGTCTGGGCGATGTTCATCTTTCTTTGAGAAAGCATGATGCCATGCTTTTTCATAATCTCAGCAAATTGCTCAAGAAGTTGGCAGTGTGATTGCTTATCAGGACTGTAAAGCAGGATATCATCGATGTATACTGCTGCACTTGACAGGATTGGCTGGAAAATTCGGCACATGGCCTTTTGGAAGAGAGATGGTGCAACTTTTAAACCAAAAGGAAGAACTTTCGATTGAAAATACTGGTTTGGGATACAGAACCCTGTCTTGGGTCTGTCTTCAGGATGAATGCCCAATTGCCAAAATCTGACTTTGAGATCAAATTTGGAGTGGATTTGGGCCTTGGATAATCCAGCAAAAATGGAGTTTCATGAAGGTAAAGGGAATTTATCATCTTGGAGGAAAAGATTAAGCGGCTGGTAATTAATTACCAGTCTATTTTTCCTTTGTTCTGCTCGGCACGCTTGTTAACATAGAAAGCTTCACAAGCCCATTGAGAGAGTTGGAAGTTTCAATAAGGCCTTGCTGTAACAGCTCTGAGCATTCCCTTTGAGCTAAAATCAAGTGTTCTTGATTCATTCACATATGACTTGCCTTGGTTGGATTGATATCTTCATTTTTCTTGAAAGGAAGGCGACGAAGAACTCTGGATTCTTCCATAAAGGATGGGAACATTTCTGAGCAAATTCATAATGAGATTCTAAATAGGATTCCAACAACTTTTGCATAATTGGATCTAACAGACTCATTTGAATGGAAAAAAGCCTCTGAATATTGATAAATTCAGAAAACTGATCTTTAAACTTGAGATATTTTCCAGGAATGATGCGGAGTTGAGAAATTTGAGTCATGATGTCCCAACCAATAATCAAATCTTTGTTGGGAAGACTAGATCCGAAGATTTTTGTAGTTATGGAACACTGTGGGAAAAACTGGATAGTTATCGGAGTGGTTCTCACATTTGTAGAAAAAGTATCTCCCGAAGCAGAATTGAAATACCGGACACAGAAAGTCCAATATTCTTCAAGAAGAACTTTAGTGTCTAAGATTGAAGAAGCCACTCCGGTGTCTATGAGGGCAATGACAGTAATTGGTTTGGCAAACTTTGAAGTGAATATTTTTACAGGAAAATGAGGACAATGGGTTTGGCTTGAAAATATGTTAGTGCTTTCTTCTGAAGGGGTACGAGATATGTGAAAATTATCTTCAGGGTTTGAATCCGAATCAATGTCATTGGGAGTTTGGTAACAAGGAATAACACAAAGGGTTTGTTCACATGGTTCTTCATCCGTAGAAAATAGAGATTCAATATCATCATTTTTAAGAGAAATACTAGTTTCATTCTCTATATGATGTATCAAATGGTTCTGACATTTTTTCGCCTGTGGACAATTTTTGGCAAAATGTCCTTTGTGGTTGCAGATGAAGCATCGATTTGACTTTTTATGGCTTAAGCGATCTTTCCTTTTGCGTAGGTATCGTCATTTTTTCTTTCTTTGGAAGTGCTTAGAGCCATGCTTAAAGCCATGCTTGGATTTGTTTATCCAAAGCCTTTTGAAGTGTTTTTTTTTTCTGGGGGATTTTCCACAAGAACCATCACAATCTTTCTTGGAGCATTTGATCTTTAGATTCTGATGAGAATAGGCTCTATCAAGCTCTCTGTTATCATTGACATAAGTCTGGATTATCTAACGCTTTATACACAATTCTTCCAAGCACAAATGAATTTCTTGTTGGAGTTCTCCCAATGGAACATCCTGGATCCTCCTTTACCTAGAGAGAAAGGTTCTCTCTACTGTTTGAGATAATTCTTTGGGAATGGAGGTCAAGAAGACATGCTTCAAATTTGCATTAGCTCCAATTTGATAGAAGAGCTTAAGCATTTCACGATAATGCTTATCAAGGTGTTTTTTTTTTCTAAAGAGAGCAGCATCTTCTTTCAAAAAATTTTCTTCTTCTGAGCTCTATGAGGTTAACGGGTTTCCCCACAAAGAAGTGATAGAGAAGAGTAATGGCATACTGAAAATTTGGAGAGAATAAAAAGTGAAGCTGGTCTTGTTCTGACACAGATTGCCACCAAAGTTTGAAGCTACCTGTGAACCTTGTGACAAAATTGAAAAGAACATCATACTTGTCCTGGTTGGTAATGGCTTGAGTATTTAGCCAAGTATGAAATTCTTCGAGTCTTTCTGGCCATTTGTGATAAGGAATGTCATTAACGGTGAAAAACTGTTTTGATGAAGTGGCCACATTCTGGGAAGGATTGTTTGGCTGAACAACTTCTGGTTCAGAAGGGTTTGATTCCATGTCATGGTTTGGAGGATCAGCCATGAATATTGATGAAGTTACTAGTGCTATGGGAAAGGAATCAATAGAAGGGAGTAAGAAAGATGATGAAGATGAAAGGGATACTGAGTCTGATTCAGTATCAAAAATGTTTAGAAAGGCTGCTTCTGTTGGAAACAGAATATGGTCTGTCATCGGAATGACAGGGTCAATCTATTGTGAAGGCTGTGGAGTAACAGGATCAGGCTGTAGTTCCTGTTTACCCAAATCTTTGAGAAAAGATTCTAATGGATTTGACAACATTAGTTGATCTAGCCTTTCTCTTATGACAAGCGGGGATTCTTCGGACTTCTTCTCTTTTCCCTTTTCTTTCCTTATTTGATCCAGTTCTTTAAGACGATTTCGTATTTTAGCCACATCTGTCTTGTCTTGTTGAATAGGAATATCTATGATAGCAGCAAAGATAGATGTCTGAGGTGGTGGATGAGGGAGAGGCTCTGCTCGCAAAGTGGTTGGAAATGGATTGAGTCTTCCTTCTTCAAGGATCTGGATTTTCCTTTTGAGCTTTTCTATTTCAGCCTTAGGACTTTCAAAATAATGATACCCCAAATGTTGTCCAGATTCTAAGGCATGAAGCCTCTTCTGGAAATCTAAAAGTATCCTCTTGGTGGTTTCATCATATCTTTGCAAATCTTGTTGCACATTCCCAATCTTGGAATTAATTGCTTTGAATGCATTGTTGTATGCAAGGAGAGTCTCCGATTGCCAATTTAGGACGGCTTCAGCAATAGGATTTTTTTTTTCTGTCTTCCATGCTCATCCATATCAGTGGGGGTAGGTATCTTAGGGATGTGCCTATATCTACCTTGTGGATCAATAAACTCTTCTGGAGCAAGAAACGAGAGTTTAAAACTTTCCCGAACAAGAGGAGGAAAGTCTGTTTCGTGAAACATGGCGATAGAAGAGCTGGGTGGTGTTTCTGTTGGAACCTCAAGTGGGTAAGAATGTTTCTTTGCCCACTTTACAATTGGCTTATAAAATGGAGAAATGGTTGGCTTTTTCTGAGGAGGAGATGGAGGTGGTGATGATGGTGGATCTGGTGATACAAAGGGAGGAACATTGAACTCTGGTGGTGGAGTTGGTGCATAAGAGACCATAAACTGGAATTTATCACACTCACCAAGAGTATCAACGGAGGGATCTCCGTTCAAGTACATTTGGTACATAGGATCTTTTGGCCTCTTGTGCTTCATTTGAGGTGGGGGTTTTGCAAATGGATCTACCTCGTTAGGAGAACTTGCTGAGACGTTGTTTCACTGGTTATTGTATAACCATTTTCAGGTCCTTAGATAGCGTTGGTGAAAGACCAAAGGCCCGAAGAGTAAAAGGTGAAGCCTGAAGGATTGATAGTCATGTTTGACTAGTTAGTCATAGGACAATTCTCTTTTGATGGAAGTTGATTCCTTTCTATAGACTTTGTTTTATGAACCGGTGGTTTAAAACCTGACTTAACAATTCGCCTTGTATATATCGGCACTATGATTTGCAATGTATATAAGTGTGGTTATTTTTAAAGTGTGAAAACTTGAAGTCCTACTTTTCTATCCCATTGTTTTATTGTTTGGGGATTGTTTATATGCTTCTGCATGCGTATTAAAATGAAAGGGTCGGCGATGCGTCCTGGGACGTTGCTATTTAATCGACCAAGGTGAGGGATGGGTGCGTGCCCGAGAATCGGGGCATGACAGGTCCTCATCTGGCATTTGCATTGAATACTTTGTAATTTCCTTAACTTCACCAAGCCTTTCGAGATAGGAAAGTGTCCGCTCGATTGGATTGACAAAGTGTAATAATGATAACATCCAGGAGAGTTCTTCTCAATTTCCCTATTGTTATTTCAGTTATTTAAGTTCTTCCAAGCCTGTTCCCTAAAACTTCTATCATTAGATTTTAAGTAATCATGCCTCATCATTTAAATCTAAACTTAAATTTCAACCTCATAACTACGGAAGGATTACATCTCAGAAAAAATATTCAGAAATTCTTGCTGAGAGTTATAAGGGAAAAAAGAAAAAGAATGGGAGCTTAGCTCTCAAATTTTGAACGTTAAGGGTCCGTTTGGTAGTGTTTCTGTTTTGGAGAATAATTTCTTTTCTATTCCCTGAAACAATTTCTCAATAAAAGAACGTATTTAATAACTACACAAAATTTCTATTCTCGGAACGAAAAAATAATAGAAATGCGTTTGATACGATTCACAAATTTTTTTGTAATGTAAAATTTCTTTTAATTTTTTTCTTATTCTTCCTTATCACTACCACCGTTGATCGCCAATTGTCGTCACTCGCCGCCGACACCCATCGCTAATGATTGCCGACAACATCACCTGCAGCTTGCCGCCATTGACCGCCGCGGTTGACTGCAGGTTGGCTAGTGGCGTGGTGGTCGGCATCATCCGGCGGGTGGCGGCGTTGGTGGTCATTGGCGGCAGCAGTTAGCCAACGACAAGCAATAGAGGGGGGTGGCGGCCAGCAAATAAGAAGAAAAGAAGAAAAGAAAAAAGAAAAGAGAAAATAATTTACTTCTAGAAATTGTCCCTGGGAACAAAAAAGTTACTTTTTTCTACTTTTTATTTCTGTTATAAATTTATTCTCTGGCTACTTTTCTATTCTCAGGAATAAAAAAATTAATTGACGTTACCAAACGGATTTATGTTATTCTTTTATTCCCCAGAACAAAAGAATAGAAATTGGGAGAAATCAAAACGTTATCGAACAAGGCCTAAGCTACCAAAATCAACTTCAAATAGAAATTGAGATAAAAATAAAAATCTATTGTGGTAACTAAAAGATTTTCAAAAAAATGTAATATAACAATTGTGCATCTCTAGAAATTATCCTTTATGTGTGAAATGAAGGACAATGCACTTAATGAAGCTTAGTTGGATGCTCCAAGAGTCAAAAACACTTAATTGATATTTAAGAGATTTTATTAGGGGTGTGCAACGGGAACCGCCTGAACTGGGAACTGCTCGGAGCGAACCGGATCGACCAGTTTTGGGTGGTTCCCACGATCGACAGTCTGGTTCCTAGTTCCTAATCTTGGAACCGGTGGCCGGCCAATCCAGGTCCCAATTCCAAGGTGGGAACTGGACCGACCGGACCGGACCAATTTTTTATATTCCCGTTTTGGGTGAAAGTTTATATACACATTACCTTTACCAAATATATATATAAACATTATATATGATATATTTTTATATATAATATATTTATTGCAACCGAAATTGTAATTGAGGTAACAACCTCTTATGTGGCCAAAAGACCATCAAAACTCTTCTTGTTCTTCTTTATTTATAGAGAAAATCTACTTATTAGTTTCATCTTTTACTTAATGTGGGACTAAGGCTCCAGGAGACCCACAAGACACTTCAAGCCTCCAAGAGTCGCACATCGATTGGTAAACATTCAAAGAGTAGAAGAGAGATTGTCTATAAAACCTAAGCCAAGCACAACCTCTAGCCAAATTGTTCATAGCCTTTATGGTTAAGATTAAGCATGAAACACACGAAGTGCAATTGATATTTATGCAAGTGGAGTTTGAATATTTTGCATGTGAAAACATGTGTGATTAGTTTTATTGGATTGCTCGATAATTGAATTTGATTGATCGATTTGGAGCATGGTCACTCTTTAATGAAAAAAAAAGTTCCGAATTTCTTGGATTGGATTGGACCGAACTGGAATCGATGGTTTGGTTCGATTCCCGGTCCTAGAACTAAACGGTCCGGTCCATGGTTCTCAATTTTGGGAACCGATTCTTCCGGTCCGGTTCCCGATTCCAAGGTGGAACCGGATTGAACTGGGAAACGATCACCCCTAATTCTTATGTATTAATTTTGTGCATGTGCATTGGTACTCCATTGAGAGAAGCTAAAGGCTTAGCGAAGATATATTTTTGATTTTTGTATAGAAGTTACTCATTATAATAATCATTTATTTCAAGAAACCTCACTTTAAGAGTTCTAAAATAACCCGATTTCATTGATTGATTACATCTCGTTAACAGATCCAATGAATATGGTGTACTTGTATGTAATTATCTCTCTCGCTCTTCCTCTTACCTCTCTTTGCAAATAATCTCCACGTAATGACCCTCTTGCCAATTCTTTGCAGAAGCAACATAATAATTCTTTGCAAACTCCAGCCTCTTTCCAATTCTTTGCAGAGGTAACGTAACAATGCTTTGCAAATTGCGAATCCTTACGTGTCTCTTTCCTTCCCTAATAGATATCAACCCCACACGTCCACGCTCGTTGCTCTAGTGATGCTCTCTCTCTCTCTCTCTCTCTCTCTCTCTCTCAAACGCAGAGGAGTACCTGAGGAGGAAGACAATTCCAGCCCCCAAAGCCTCCAAAGCCCCTTGGGGAAAATATTGGGTATTTGACAAGCATTTTTTAAATGTTTTGGCTGAATGTCAGCATTAAGAATATTGAAAGCCCAAAATAGGTCTTGACCTGCTTTGGGCTTTCGGTATTTTAAAAATGCAAGTCTACCTTCTACTATTCATCCATTGACCTCTTTTTTTTTCCCAATCGCTCATCTTCCCATACCTACCGGAGGTTGACCAACCATCAACGAGGCTACCTGAGGTTAGGTGAACCCACCCTCAGGCAGCCTCGTCGATAACCAGATTTGGGTTTACCTGACCTGAGCTAGCCTTACAGATGGCCAGATCTGGCCGCCCGTGGTGGTCGGCCGTTGGTTGGCGATGGAGTTTCATTAGACTTGATTTTAATTTTTTTTAATTAATAAAAGTCCTTTGCAAATGTAGGATTTACCAAACAGTATTTACGTCAAAATCACTTTTCAATGCACTTTAAATTATAATTACCAAATATTAAAGTATTTCGAAAAATATTTTTATTCTAAATGTATTTGTATATTTTCAATGGCATTTTCAAAAGTCGAACCAAATGGGCCAAAATGAGGTTAAGGATTAACTAGAGGGTGGAGTTAAGTTGATTTTTGGCCATTGTCGGCCAATGGGCAATTGTTCAAGCTTGGTATCATGTCAACCTCATTCATCTTATCAGATGGTGCGTTTGGTTCAGCATTTCCAAGGGGCTTTCAGCCCTGAAAGCCCCTTGGAGAAATGCTGGACCGTTTGGTTCAATTTTTTTGCTAGCTTTTAGCTTTCAACTTGCCTTTAAAATGCTGAAAGCCCAAAGCTAGTAGGGACTAGCTTTGGGCTTTTAGCATTCAGCGGAATGCTAAAATTGTTTTTTCTCTTCCAAAACTACCCTCACTAATTTTTCATATTTCCGATTTTGCCCCTGTTTATTTATTTTTTAATTGAAAAAGGAGGCAGCAGTGGAAATAACAAAAGATAATTGCTTGTTAAGAAGTGTAGAACAATTAGCTCATAAGGACCGCCGTTGTATAACCATTCATCAACAGATGCCGCTTCCCATATTGGGTAAAAATGCAAACCTATAGCTGCAGAAGTAGGAATAATGGCACCCGAGATAATATTGTTTCCATAAAGTAGAGATCCAGAAACAGGTTCACGAATACCATCAATATCTAACACTGAGCTACTGAGGAACAACGGGAGATTCGATCTCATAGAGTTTAATTCCCATTCTCAACTCATAACCAATATGAGCTCGAAGTTTCCTTCGTAACTCCCGGAACTTCTTCGTAGTGGCTTTGTTACATGCCTCATTTCATAGGGAACTACAGCTGCCAGTGAGGGTCGCGCGACCCAGCTGAGGGCCGCTAGAGGTTGCCTGACCTCGGGCGACCCTCGGTGAGGGTTGCTCGACCCAGGGGCCGCGTGACCCAGGCGACCGCCGCTTGGGTCTCGTGGCCGCAGGCGGCCCTCGCTTGGGTCTCGCGACTCCGGCCGCCGTCGCGCAACACTCGCGAGACCTAGGCGAGGGCTGCTGTGGCCGCGAGACCCGGCGGTGATCGCCCGGTCGCGCGGCCCCTTGGTCGAGCGACCCTCGCCGGTGGTCCCTTGACCTCGGGCGACCTCCGCCGACGGTTGTAGCCCTTCGCCGGACTGGCGAAGGGTTTTGTTCAATTAAAAAAATATATATATATATATATATATATATATAGCCCATTGTGAAAGTTTTTTTTACCAAACGCACATTCAACTCAAAGTCCATTTGCAAAAAAATTTTACCAAACACAATCGCATTTCCCCAAGTAGCTTTAGGCTTTCAGCATTTGCATTGGGCTCAAAACCCCTTGCAAATGCTGAACCAAACGCAGCCGAAGAGTACGATTTGGCACATCATGGGTCACGTTGCAATTATTAAAGCTTTTTGTTATCTAAACGTCATGCCGAGGGATCCAACTCCACCTTATTGTCCTCTCTCTTTCTACACATCGTTCTTTTCAGCTTCAAGTTAATGTGTCCACAACCATATATGATTAAATATCTGGTCACAAATTCATATAAATTGTTTTATGAAAAACAGCCATAGAAACTCTTAAAAAAAGTAACCTGTTAATTCGGTCAATCACCTAAGACAACTATGGTCTTAATTGACGAGAAAACATATTTATAAATATAATTTAAATTTTTTAAATAATCCAATATAATTAAATAGTCATCATGCACGTATAATAATTGTAGTGTCGCAATAGGAGCTAATATTTTATTGACTCTAGACCTAGTAAAAATTTCTAATCTGTTAGCTATGACATTCAACTTTTCTTTTAAGAGCAATGTCCATATAAAATCGAATAGGGCCATTCCGTAGAACGAAGTGGGTTTTGGGAGTTGGGTGAAAAAGGGGAGGCAATAAAAATCCGAAGGAATACAAAGAGAACGGTAGAGCAAGATTTTCTTGTGAATCCATAAGATATTTTCCTCCAAAAAACGGGAGGAAATAGAGGGAAATGCAAAAATGAGTGCCTTCTTCCCTTGAATCAAGAGTTCAGCGGGGCCCATAATATATTGCATTTTCTAGACTCTGTGTGGTTACGAGATGGGACATGCGACAGATGTTTGACTGAGACAAGTTGAAGCTCCAAAAATATCTAAAAGGGTGGAGGCAGCAGTGAAAAATCCCCTCCTTTGAAAAGAATTGTCAAGGTTCCTCTATATAGGATGCAAGGTGTGGAAGCTCAACTAAAATCATGATCACATATATAATTAAGTAAAGAGATTTAAGCACTTGATTTAAATCATCGTTCTTGATGCATAATAGCATTGATCCAAACTCAAAAACTTATCTTCTATTACCATATGTATCATTGATTCAATGAGATGACTTCTCACTTTTAGCTTAGTAAATATTCATTTGTGAGGATGATTGTGTGGGTTAAAGTTAGAGAAGAGATTTGAGCATTATTTATAGAGTTTCCAGGCAAGCTCTCTCATTGTGAGTTAGACTTAATTTGGCCTACATTAACCAGTTACATATTAGACTAATTAAGAAACATTTTATTTCACTTTAGGCTAATCCCGTAAAATGATAAATTACAATATTAGTTGATGAGAAAACTTTCACATGAACCCTAATCGAATCTCAATTAGGCTGGCTAGAGGGCTGAGCCAATTCGGACTAAGGGTGAGCATGGCCCGGATTGGGCTGGTCCATCCCCTAACCTTAGGACCAACTTGCACAATGTCGGTCCTCAATTTTTTGGACCAATGACTGACCTTATTGAGCTTGAGACCGAGGACCGAATCAAACCATTGGGTTCCGTCCGGTTCCAAGCTCAACCCGGGACCAATTGATAATTTTTTATTTTATTTTTTGTACTCCTTGAAAGGGTAACCGATTATTGTACTGACCCAATGGGTTCGATGATGAGCAAGGTTAGTTAAGAAAGGCAAACGGTGAGGGTCAAGTGGGGTGAGCGTCAAACAGAATGAGTATTGAATGTTGAGTGGAAATTAACAAGCCAAGCGAGCATCGAGCAGTGAGTGGCACGAGTGACCCAAAGTGAGCGAGGTGAGTATTGAGTGGCAAGCAGAGAAGTTGTTTTTTTCAATCTTAGCAAATTGAAGATTAAGAGAACAAATAAGACAGAAGATAATGAATAGTAGAGGAGGATGCCATAAGGTGTCTTTTTGGACGCCATGAGGACTCCTCACAAAAACATTTTCCTCCTTCGTAAATTATGACTATTGATGCTGTAAAAGACATTAAAAACCTAAGTTATTAAAGAACAATGTAAAATTACTTGAACTCCTCACTAAAAAGCTGTTTAATATTGTTAACGCCGTTTATTTTAAGGTTTTCTCTATATAAAAAAATTATAAATAATATATTAGATATATATATATATATATAGTCAGGGTTGGTTCGGGTTTGGACCGACCCAAAACTCTCAGGATCGAGGACTGACCTACACAGTGCTGGTCTAGGAATTCTAGAATCAAGGACCAACCCAGTCTCCTTGGGAACCGGACCAGGACCGGCAGGGTTGGGCCGATCCAGGGTCGGTCCAGGGTTGACCCTAGACCAATGCTCACCCCTAATCGATGTCATGTGTTTTAATATGTTTTGTTGGTCAAATTGAACAGAGTTAATGAGGAGACTTCATTGTACTAATTTAATAAATTTTAGGACTTGTGGTGCACTTGCCCAAAACAAATAAGCACTAACCTTATAGATATAGATAGCCTTTATTTTTGTTGGGGGGGGGATTGAAATATCCAATGGCTTGAACTTCTTAGGTCTGGTCGAGCTCATGTAAAACCTTCCTTCATGTGATTCCTCCATGGAGATAGGATCTTTTAATTCCATGCACTTTTTTTTGAGTCACAACCATTATAAGAAAGAAAAAATCTCATAATCAACAAAAAGGTTGCTAACTATCTAATGGGTATCGGCAATATTTAGAATTTAAAAAATTTGACCTTTGAACGAAGATCCGTATGCATTCATACCATGGCACACGCACCCATACATTGCCACATATGACAGGGCAATATTTCATTTTAAATATGGCCGAGATTTTATATATTTATATGTTAAGAGGTGGATATTTTTGGTTTTCGGCCACTAGTGAGTGGGAGGGGAGCTTTTGGCCGTAATTGTGGAGCATACTCGTGAATTATATCCTGAAGAAATTGTGAGTGTTTTGGAAATGTGACAAAGTCTTGTGGTAAGCATTTGTGTCTTCTCTGTGAGATTGTTTTGTGAAAAAATGAATAGGCTAAACACCATAAGTTATTGGCATAACTGGGTCTAAGAATCACTAAAGAGGGTTATGACTTGAGTGTGATTATAATCTTTATCATATCTCCTTTGTCTATCATGGAACCTTGTGCTACTCTCCTAGTGGAGTTGGTTACACTAACCAAACCACGTAAATATGATGTTGAATTAATTTCCTTAATCTATTTATTAAACCTTTCGATCACTTGTTTTAACAAAAAAATTGGTATAAAAGATAGTCAGGCTGAGTTGAAGTAGATTGATGGCTACAAAAGCAGAAAATGTAAAAATCAACAAACTTGATGGGAAGGACTTCGATTCTCGAAAATGCGTATTAAGGATAATATGTACGTGGAGGAATTTGTGCTTACCTTTGTCTAGGTAGAACCAAAGTTGATTAAGCAAGCTAATTGGGATTTAATGGACAGACATGCATTGGGTATTACTTGATTGTCACGTTGAACATTGTGGAAGAGAAGACCCTACAAATCTAATGAATGTATGTCGAACATATACAAGAAGCTCTCCACAATCAACAATGTCTGGTCAACATGACTTCGTTTCACTTAAAAGATGGGCGAAGGTGCATGATGGCTGAGCATATTTGTGAATTAAATTGGAGATTGACTTTACTAATAATGTATGTGCTTTGATTCTATTATCCCAATTGCTTGATAGTTGGAGTACTATAATTCCCCTATGTATATAATAAAGTCATACATGCTCGTTGAAAGGCACAATTTTCGTACAATTATGCTTATTTTTTATTTTGCATTTGTGTGTGTGTGTTTTTTCCTTTTACTTTCAATTTCTACTAATTCTGCAAATTGGGCTTGATAATTGAAACACCGAGTTCTACATGATTTTCACGTTTTGTATGCGTATAGACCTAACACTACGGAGAAAAAGGGGATAGAAGACCCTTGATAGTGTTATTTATGTGAAAGAACAGATTGAAATTTCAAGTACTGTACGCATTATTTCATTACACAGCTGTTACTTCCTGGCATATGCTTGGGATGCTTCCTTGATGATAGAAAGATCAAAGCTCCAAAAGTAAACGACGCCAATTTAAGCAGCCGAGCGCGACTTTTCCCATTGTCGTGGCCAGAACTTTGTCTTCATCTTTTCTCATAGGAAAAGACTGGGAGCATTATCAAGATGAATTAAAATGATTTATCGCGGATGGACTTGGACTTTTGATGGCCCCACTCTTGTATTCCTACTACTTTTCTTCTCCTTTTAGAAAAGAAAACCATTTTCCACAACAAGAACGCTTTTTAAATGGTGAAATCATTCAATAAATTTAGACTATAACGACCAAGACATCTTTTTCTTCTCTTGACGAATGAAATGGCTAGGCATCTTTTCGATCTACAAAGGTGAAACCAAAAATCACTTTACTAAAGCAAAAGCGGTTTCCTCTTGACCTGTTTAATAGTAGTGGGTGTGCGTGTATCACGGTCTCTCCCGCATTATTGAAGCGGAATTCATTTTTATTGTTCTTAGTCCAACGCTTTTCATGCTCAAGCGATCAATAAAAGCACTTCGGAATGCTATTTTGGCCCCACAAAAGAGGAAAAAAGAAGTATGTGAATCACGAGAGAGGTCTTTTGCTTCCACAATGAAAGAGATTCCGCTCATCATGCACTAGAATTGAAAAAAGCTAAATGCGATTCTTGCTTTAAGTGCATGTCGGAAATATCTGTGCATGTCCTCGTTGAGTCCCACGGAATTATTCTTTCGCCGACGATGACAACAGTGAAATCGAAGCAATATACTGATTCATACCTAATAAGTAACTGTATATACTGTAACAACACATTGATGAATATGATAAACAATGTCATATCACCATTGTTTTCCTTATTAAATTTTCAATTTTTTTTTATGCGGTGCTTATCCTGGTTGAGTGATATGTAGTAACAAACACCCCATGCCATTGACACATAATTGTATGTACTATAGCAACGTATTGGTGAAAATAGTTAAAAAAAGTCAAGTCAGCAATTTTTTTTTTCTTATTAAATTTTCAAGTTCTTTTTTGATGTGGCGCTTGGTGGGTGCCATATTGGTGTTAGGGGTGAGCATGGTCCGGATTGGGCCGGTCCACCCCCAAACCTAGGATCAACTCGCACAGTGCCGGTCCTCAATTTTTGGGACCAAGGACCGATCTTATTGAGCTTGGGACTGAGGACCTTCGGTCCGGTTCCAGGGTTAACCCGTGACCAATTGATAATTTTTTATTTCATTTTTTGTACTCCTTAAAAAAGCGATTGAGGGCCAGACTGACTCAATGGGTTTGGTCCGATTTCAAGGTCAACCTAGGACTAACCAACAATTTTTTATTTCATTTTTTGTACTCCTTGAAAGGGCAACCAACGACTGTACCGACCTAATAGGTTCGATGATGAGCAAGGTTAGCTAAGAAAGGCAAGCGGTGAGGATCAAGTGGGGTAACCGTTGAATAGAATGAGCATTGAATGTTGAGCGGAAAGCAACAAGCCAAGCAAGCATCGAGCGGCGAGCGGCATGAGTGACCCAAAGCGAGCGAGACGAGTGTCGAGTGGTGAGCAGAGAAGTTGTTTTTTTTTCGATTTTAGTAAATTAAAGACTAAGAGGACAAATACAGAAGAGAACAAATATTAGAGGAAGATGCCATAAGGTGTCTTTTTGGACGCCGTGAGGACTTCTCACAAAAACATTTTCCTTATTCGTAAATTATGACTATTGACGCCGTAAAAGACATTAAAAACTTAAGTTATTAAAGAACAATATAAAATTACTTGAACTCCTCACTAAAGAGCTGTTTAATGTTGTTAACGCCGTTTATTTTAAGGTTTTATCTATATAAAAAATTATAAATAATATATTAGATATATATAGTCAGGGCTGGTTCGGATTGGACCGACTTGGAACTCTCAGGACCAAAAACCGACCCACACAGTGCTAGTCTTGGAATTTTTGGACTAAGGACCAACCCAGTCTCCCTAGGAACCGGACTAGGACCAGCAGGGTTGGGCCGGTCCAGGGTTGGTCTAGGGTCAATCCTGGACCGATGCTCACCCCTAATTCGGACCCATGCTCTCGTGCTGAAAGGGGTAGGCCTCAGGCACTTCAATGTTGGTTTTTGGTGAAGTGAACAACTATCCCAGCGAAGATGACAGCAGCTACATTTGAAAATGTTGAGGAAGACAGGGTCGACCTTTTGCTATGGTGGCAGGCCAAACTGTTATGTTTTTCCTATTCTTTCCATAGCGCATGGTGACGTGCTCTCATGATCGGCTTCAACTATACCGTTAGAGTCCACCTTTAGCACTAGCGAACGGATTATTAGAGGCCATAAGCAAATGCTGTGTTGCAAGAACATGAAAATGACAATCGGCCGCATCTTTTGGCCCATTGTCAATGTGCGCAGGTTGTACAGTGAGTCACCAAACCCAAGCTTCTTAGCCAGCAAAAAAACAAACCACGACTGGTACTTCAAAAAAGAGAAGGTGATTTTCAGACAGTTGGATATTTTTGGACAATCCGAATACGAGTCATAATTTGGTTCGCTCCAAACTGCACGACACGCTGCTTGGACTTTAGGGAACGTCCACTCGGCATTTTTGTGGAAAGAAAGGTCCTCGCGAGCGTCTCCAATGGTAGACATTGGAGAGTCCTCTTACGATATATAGCAAGAATTGAACGAAGACAAGAACAGCGGACGTACGAGCATCGATCGTGAATTTTCAACGCCTTCTTCATTGGAATTGGGAGACTCAGCGTATAGAACGGTTCTTAGCCCTGGAAACATCTGGATGCAAACAGAGAGTGTCCTGTCGTATCGCTTTCTTGATCGTACTTGCCTGCTGATGGGGACGACGTGGACGTGGACGTGGACGGGGACGAGAGAAGTCGAGGGGTTCACATTTCTGACCTTGCTGAAATCGGACCTTAGTGAAAACAGGGAATTTTGAATTATCCAAGCCACTCTTAAGGCCGTAATCAATGGAATCAAAAGACGGTCTTGGTTTCAAGAGGGGGCTTTGCATCGTGACTGGCAAGAGGGTCGAGTGGTCAAGAAAAAGAGAATCCTGATCAAAGATTACGTGTTACCCCCTGTGAATCCTGATCCTGATAAAAGAGGCCGTAATTCGAGTTGCTTAAGTTCAAGACTCATGTTCAAGGAATCCCATGCCAATGGGGTAATTCGTTTGGCAACGTAGTATGGTAAAATGATTTAACGAAAAAGACAAGGCCCGACACAACGGATCACGATGGGTTGCTTGAATGAATCGTATTTCAACTCGTTTGGTCTTCTAAGACCAAAAAAAATATGTGGAGGCTTAATTGAGAAGACACTCAAAATATCAAAGCCGAGATTTTGCTCTTCTCCTCTCCTATTTTCATCGATCTCTCGCTTGTAGGTAGCTTGATTTCACATTTGGAATTGCCGAAGCTATTTCCAGTTTCTGCAGCAAGTTGAGGCGTTCTTGCCCTTCCCTCTTCAATCGCCATTGCTCTTGACGCAAGTTTTCGAATCGAGTCGCGCTCCCCTCTCGCCACTGCTCTCAACGCCAGTGAACCGCAAAGTTACAGTCGACTATTTTTCTTCATTCGACGATGCTAAGAACCAAGTCATTGTCTCCTTTAACTAGAAAAGAAGATAGATAAATTGGAAATTTTTAAAACTACATCATACTTAATTGCACTTAAGTAATTTGTTTAATTTAGTTTACAACCATAGCACCCACAGTCATTTTGTTTCTCATATTCAAAGACCAAAAACTAGAATTTGGACCATTGGCAGACACACACTCTTCTAATATTGAGAAAATTGTCCAAAAAGTCCAAAATCCATTGCACTTTTACCAATTCAATTATGAACTTTTCAATTCTGCCAATTTAATCATAAACATTTTCACTTATTATTAATTGAGTCAATCTAGCTAATTTTAGTTAAAAATTGCTAACGTGGTTAGCCAGCATTGACGTGGCATTTTTATAATTTATAGTTTTTTTTGGGGGGTTTGGGGTTAGGGTCGGTGAGGATTTCCGGCCGACCTTCACTAGCCACAGTCGAGGGTCAATGGCCCTCGCCAACCACAAGTGAGGGCCGTTAACCCTCACCAGCCCTCCCTAGCCTTAGGCGAGGGCCGCGACGCCTTTGCCAATTGCAGGGGAGGGCTGGCCGACCCTCATTAGCTGAGCCCTCGCTTTTGCCAATGAGGGCTCGGCGACCCTTTATGGTTGGCAAGGGCTGCTAGCCCTAACCCCAACCCTCCCCCCCAAAAAAAGAAGAAAAAACTAAAAATTCAAAAAAATTATATAAAAACACCATGTCAGTGCCGGCTGGCCATGTTCGCAATTTCCAATTAAAATTGGCTAGATGAACTCAATTGACAAGAGGTAAAAAGGTTTAGGACCAAATTGACAAAATTAAAAAGTTTAGAACTAAATTGACAAAAATGCAATAAATTTAGGACTTTTTGGATAATTTTCCCTTTAATGTTTCCTACCGACTGTCTGGGTATTCAACTATTCCAGGAAAGGAAAGAGGATAGTAGCAGTTCAATCTTCCCTAGAGTTTCATATTGTCAATGGTAATACGTGAAAATTACAATTGGCTACCGCTAGAAATGTGGATTCTACAAGGCATGAAGAGAAGCACCAAAGACAGTTGGGTTACATACAAGAGTAATTTCGCAGCTCCTAACTGCTACGATTGCTTCACTGGGATTTTGGGAGATTGCAAGAAAAACAGGAAGATATAGCAGATCATGACGTCCATCTAGACACTTGCAACGTGCTTGAGATTTTACGCCGTCTTCGTGAGTCTAAACTGCAGGACTAAGATCCCAGGAAGGCGTCGACTCTCTTGTTCATGGCTCTTGATAGGAACTTCATGCAAATTGGTGGATTAACCCCTGCCAAAGCGAGTATCGAGCTAGGCAATGTCCATATGCGATCCCCACAAATCAGACCTGAAGTCACCGCTGGCCCAAATGCATCGGCCTTGGTTTTGTTGATTTTCTCCCAGATGAATATGATTAAGCTACCAACGCACATGTCGATGGTAAAGTATGTCCCTATCTAGAAGGGTATTGCCATAGCCATCGGCAGCGGGATGAAATGGGCACACTTCTTACCAACTAAGTCCCTGAACCCATTTATGATCAAGGCGGCCGTGAAAAAACCATAGTAGAGCTTGAGGCAGTGTTTGGGCAAGGAAGAGAAGCCTTCTCCCCCAAGTTCGGCGATGCTCCAAAAAACAATTCCATAGGGGACAGGATATTCATTTCCTGGGAGTCCAAGATCCTTAAATGCCTTGTAGAAAAGCCAAAAGACGCAGGGAGAGATAACGCAGCCCATGGCAGTACCAATCACCTGACTCACAAATATGGACCGTGGTGAAGCCAGGGTCAGATAGCCTGTCTTGAAGTCCTGAGTCAGGTCTGAGGCTGTGCTCACAATATTCATCATGACTCCACAGGCAGCTAAACCAGCAAGAATTCCACCATGCGAGGCACTGGCCCATGCCCTGATCACGAAGATGGCGAGCATCGCATAGTCAGGGGCAAGAGACCAGTCGGTGAGCCCACAGCCATAGGCATTGCAGAAACCCAAGGTTGGAGCGGAGAGATAAATGACTAAAATGTAATACCATTTAAGTTGGGGGAACATGTGCGGAAAAGTAGCTGTGGATATGGCTGTTATTACGACATACCCTGCAACTGCAAACCATGTCGGGATTTGATCTTTTAGGAAAAGTTGTGTCCGTCTTTTGTCATCATAAGACACTCGAGGGTTCTCAAGAGAGGAACCATTCGCAACGGGGAGGACATGGGTCATTTCTGTGTCTCGGAGCTGATGGTACAAGCCAGAGAACGTTCGGCCAAGCACCTTGAAGAAGTTGTAGAGCCCATCACCCAATATCATGGCGATGGCAATGAAAACCTGACAAATTGATATTGTAAGATTAAAGCATAAACAAACTTGCACATTTGCTTGTATATCTTGACTTGCCTTATAAGCTTGAATTCCACGCATGCTGGTTGGGCTTTCATCTGCAGGATACCAATGTCCTTCTCTGTTTTCTATTAGAGGCCACATTAAACCCAGGATAGAATTTCTCCTAGTAGCACTGAGATATTTATGATGTATGGGCAAATCATCCCAGCTCCAACATATGTTGTGGAGAAATTAAAGTAAAACCTTCACGTCATCCAGGTAAGAGAAATCAACTAATAGTTTTGCATATTAGAGTGCATGACATCGAAGTAAAGGCCAGCTTACAGCACAAAGTAGCCGTAGACTGTAAAGTGGAAGTTTGTTAAGCTTATACACCTGGATTGCAAAGCCCTAAGCCCCAAAGTGGGAAACTCTGTAAAACCACAACCATCGCCAGCTGTGTAAAACCATTGGAAAAGGCCCCACAAGAAGTTGAAGGGGAGGAACTTTCCCAATGCTTTCACTCGTTTCCTTCAGGAGAAAAATTAAAGCCAATGAGAGCCGACATATCGACACACTAATGAGAAGGCTTTCCAGCTTGTCTTACTTAGCTAGCTTGGCCCCTTCAGGTGTGTGGAAACTATTTATCAGATGAGCAGTTGCCATGCCGCTAGGATACGTTAATTTGAAGTCAATGATCATAATCTGAAACCAGAGAAGGGCAAGCGTGAGTGAAGTGTATTATGGAGATTAATCGGCAATTGCTATAATTTTAACGACATTTTCATGGGCAAGTGCTACAGAAAAAAACATGCAACATGCAAAGAGTACCTTTCGGAGCGGCACCACAGCAAAGACGCCGAGGAAACTGACGACAAATATAAAACCAATCATCCACGGCACCAGTGGGTCTTTGAAGACTTGAGCACTTCGGGGATTCTTTGATTGATCAGCAACTTGCTTACTCATTGGAAAGAGATGACTCACGAAACCTCCTGCTCATACAAAATGATGAATTTTTTATTTGATGGGTCAAGCCCGTCCGCCCATGTTGAGCCAAACCCAGCCCTTAAAAGAAGGGCCCATAAGAGGAAAGGGCAATTATTCTCTAAATGAAAATAACTGCAATATATAAAATAGAAAGTAAAGGGGATAACGTTACCTGTAGCGTTTTAGAGAGAAAATACGCTTCTCCATTTTTCTTTCCTTTGAAAAAGTATACTCCCTCCTCAAGAACGGAATTTCAGGGCTTCAAAGGATTCCTCTAAGACTACAACGATACTTAATCTGTGGCAAACAAGGTATGTCCACCTCCGTGATATATATTTTGATCGGTGTTACATGTTTCTTGGGCACGTTTTCCGCGTTCGTTTTCGGTACTCGATTGTTTGAGTATCGGTTCAATTTTCGAGAATCTGTTTCCAACATTGGTATTAGAGCCAGGTTGTTCATGTTTCCCGATCATTGTTGATGTTTATAAATTATTTTTTAGCCGAAATTTTGAGAAACATCACCGTCGAACATTTGGGGATGGAAATCCCGACACGCCCGTACTGTTCGCCCCCCTTTTTGATTTTCGGTGAATCAAAACTCGTTTATGATAGTGCTGGGTCGTAATTCTCGTCGAGACGAGAAAAACGACGGGTGGCTCGCCTCCAGGGGCCACCGAACGCGCCGCCAAGTGCAGCTAGAAGGATAGGCCTCAACGACGTGTGCCGCGCATGTGCCACACGCGCCCCGTTGACATCATCGTGACATCAGCCGATGGTTGCTCGCACACGTGCGGAGCACGTGCTGGTGACGTCACCTGGTCGGGTCGTTTGACCCAAACCAACCCATCTAACCTGACCAAGTCTCTATTGATCGTTAACTGCGTTGACCGTTGACTCATTGACCATTGACATTAAAAAAAAAAAAAAAAAAAAAAAAAAGGGCGAATGTGTTTCCTTTTCAATTATGTCCCCATGGATTATAAGTAATCATTTTTTGTTTTGCATTAATTACAGGAACAATGCCTCCTCTTCGTATACGTACACCTATTCGTGCACAGTCAGAAAGACAAAAGACGAGGTTTGCAAGGATGATAGCTAAATTGGTTGATTATTGATGGGAAAGTGATGATTTAATTAAACATGTTCTTGAAGTCAATAAGAAGATACAAGAAGTCATTTGGAGGGGTTATTTCATGCCAGCTTTCGAGATTGTGTGATTCTTCATTAACACTTTTTCATATGAATGGTAAGGAATGTTGAATCGCCTATGTGAGGTCAATGTGGTTCCTGATTATAAGAAGCTTGTAGTGGTTTTTTCGAAGGAATATTATAGGATTGAAGCCACAAAAACTTCAATCCACGGAATAAGTTCAATCCGGCAGGGGATGAATGTGCGAAGGAGAAATCCTAAGGGATTTTCGTTTTTTTTTCAGTGGTTGCCGAATGTACTTAAAGATCAAAGGAAATTTTCGAGAAATTAAAAGAATCTTTCTCTGTTCATAGGTTGACTTGGCGTTAGCTGTTTCTAGTGGTGTTTACTTAGTATGTTTTATGGATATCTTATGTAAATAATTTCTACCATGCTGATGTCGTTGTAGCAATTGATGTATTGGTTACATTATGTGGAAATATTTTTATTTTATTGTTAATGGATATTCAATGTCAATTGCTTCTGTTATTATTAATTATTGTAGATAGTTAATTTCAAGTTAGGATTTTTGGATGATGATTGGAAAAATAGTGACCTTTTGATTTTGAAATCTTATTTGAAATTATTCATTAATATAATGAGTTTATGCAAAATGGATGCATAAATGATAGGCATTAATAATTCGTTCATATGTGTCTGATATGTTCAGATCCAATGGCTTCAACAACTAAGAGCATAGTTGCTAAATTGAACAAATGTGAGAAATTGAAAGGCGAGAATAGTGAGATATTGAATATGAAAATTCAATATATGCTTGAATAGCCAGAAGCACTAAAAGCTCTTAACCAAATTATGGAAAAACTTAAGGATGTTGTGTGCCACCTTGAGCTAGCAGAGGATCGCCTTATGGTGTTTGAGCGGGAAACAGATATTTGCTGTGCTGGTTCTAGCTTAGAAGGGGCTTCGAGCTCCAAGTGCAAGTGCATTGATTCATTCATAAGGTTGAAGTGTAAGGGACAAGTCCTTCAAGCAAGAAACTAAGAATTGACCAACATAAGATAGAAAAACTTCCTCGAGTGAAGAGAATTTCAAGGGTGAAATGTTATAACTGTGGCCAGAAGGGTCACTATGCTCGCAACTATCGCGAGTCAAAAAAGGTAAACACATATTGTAATCTTGAGAACTTTGTTTATGTATCAAGTTCTGTATTCTTAAATGAATCTAATCATTTATAGACTGTAGATTCAGGAGCAACAGACCATGTTGCGAAGGATAGATAATCTTTCGTGGAATTTCGACAAGTATAAACTGGAATTAAATGGATCTATGTAGGAAACAACTCTAGAATTGAAGTAAAAGGGATTGACACCTGCCAATTAAACGTGTGTAGTGGACACATCTTGTTCCTACATGATGTATTATATGCTCTGGAGATTTGTTGGAATTTAGTATTTGTGTTTGTGTTGGTAAAACTTGGTTTTAGTTTGAACTTCCATAATAATTGCGTAGATTTGTATTTGAATACAAACTACTAGGTTGTGGTTATTTTTTGGATGGTTTTATTTTATTGAATGTTGACTATGGTAATATCAATGTTTGTTATTCCCTCTTCACGTTTTCTAATTCATATGATAATGATGAGAATGTGTGGTATGCTATACTTGGTCATATTGGCCAACAACGTATGAATAGACTAGCCAAAGAGGGCTTGTTGGGCAATATTGAAAAAGTTGATTTGTCCATATGTGAGCATTGCCTAGCAAGAAAAACGATAAGGAAATCATTTGAAAAATGTAAAAGAGCTGAATTTCCTTTGCAATTAATCCATTCTGATATTTGTGGTCTAATGAATGTGAGAGGAAGATATGAGACTGTTTGTTTCATCACATTTATAGATAATTATACTCGATTCGGATATGTGTATTTGAATTCTCATAAATTTGAAGCGTTGAGTTGTTTCAAAAAGTTTATGAACTTTGTAGAAAATCAATTAGATAGGAAAATAAAAGTATCGAGATCCGATCGAGGTTGATAATAATTATCTAATAAGTTTAGAAATTTATGTGATGAAAAATGAATAAAAAGATAGCTGTCTATTCCCTATACACCTCAAGAAAATGGTGTTGTGGAAAAGAGAAATAGAAACTTACTGGAAATGGTTAGGTCTATGATGGCGTATGCTAACTTATCTATCACCTTTTAGGGTGATGCTTTATTAACTGCTATCGATATATTTAATCGTGTGCATTCCAAATCAGTTACTTTCACTCCATATGAGTTATAGACAGGTAGAAAATCAGACGTAAATTTTCTTAAACTTTGAGGTTGTGCTACCTATACTCATAAGCCCTCTTACAAGTATGGAAAATTGGGTAAAGAGTATTTTCATAATATACACTCGAAAGGGTATGCGTTTACAGGTAAGCAGAAAAGTGGGAGTATAATTGAATTTGAATCACGGGATATCACATTTTTAGATAATGAATTTTCTAAGAAATGTGAAATAGGTGAGGATTATTCCCTATTTGAAACCTTGGATCAAAATAATGAACATAGTAAGATTCGTCTAAGTGGGAGTAACATGAGAAGTGAGGAATTAAATTCGACTCATTCTCAATTACAACCATATGATGAGACGATATCGTCATTATCTAATCCGAGTGGAGCATAATGGAAAATGATATGCAAAGTGAACAATCTCCCGTACGGCGAACAAGTCGCAAAAGTATTCATTGTCGACGTTTTGACATTGAAGAGGAAATTTTTATGGTTACTCCACAAGATGAAAATGAGCCAAAAAATGTAAATGATGCTCTAAATTGCCTTAGTAAGGAAAAATGGATGCAAGCAATGGAATAGGAAATAGAGTCAATGAAGTCAAATCATGTTTGGGAATTGATTGATCTTCCAAAATGCAAAACCATTAGGAACAAATGGGTTCTCAAGATAAAGCATAAAGTTGATGATTCAATAGAAATACATAATGCTTGTCTTGTGGCGAAAGGATATAATCAACATGAATGAATTGATTATGATGAAACATTTTCTCTTGTAGTAAGATTTACCTTAAATTGCCTTATTCTGGCAATAGTAACTAATATGGATCTTGAGTTTTATCAAATGAATGTAAAGAATGATTTTCTTAATGGAAAATTAGAGGAATAAATATATATGAAAAAACCTGTTGGTTTTATTTTGAAAGGCCAAGAATAAAAGGTATGTCGACTTTTGAGATCTATATATGGCTTTAAGTAGTCATCTAGACAATGATATATACGTTTTCATAATGCCAAAATGACATATGATTTTATAATGGTTGATGCAGATTATTGTGTGTATATCAAAAGATCCAAATTTTTGTGATCATATCATTATATGTTGATGATATACTGATTGTTGGAAGCAATATAGAGTTTGTTAATACTGTTAAGAGTTGGTTATCTTCCAACTTTAAAATGAAAGACATATATGAGGTTGCATATATTCTTGGAGTTAAGAGTTTAAGGGATCGTTTGAAGAGATCATTATCTCTTTCGCAAGAAACGTACATAATTAATGTGGCACCCCACCCACCCCCTCCCCCGACGGCCCCCGATCCGTTAAGGTCGCCACGAGATAATGTTCTTTCTCTTTACCTGAAAGTCTATTACTACGATACCATAAAATTTTGATAAGTCCCTAAGTCTTGGGGGTTTACATCTTTTAGATCGGTCCCTGCGCAATTTATATGGAGGAAGCGTATCCAACAACTCCCTTCCCTATATTCAGAAAAGATGCACACCAACTAAACATTTTTATAGGTAAAAACCGAACACTTTTATTTACTTAAACCAGATGGAGATCATTTGTCGGTACACCAAAATACCATAGTCTTCTATACTCGGCTATACTTCAAAAGATGACCGACATCTTTTCCAACAGTCATATACTTAAAGTCCATCGATCAGTGTCGGCGTCCAAAAGTTCCTTCCTCTGTTGTCCTCCTCGCGGTCGTATTCAATCACTCAATCCATCTGCTAGTGGCGGTGGTAGTAGGGGTATCTTGTCTAGTTTGAAATGTTAGTCCCCAAAAGGGGTGAGTACAACCACTCAGCTGTAAAAGATCCACTAAACTATATCATGCATAACCATCATAATCTAATTTCATGCAAGATAGACAAAAACATATAACCAAAGGAATAAGTATGCATCAAATCCATAAAGCTCTTTAATGCAATGTCAAGTGCAGTTTCGAAACCAGGATGCACCATTTTCAGTCACACGAGTCCCGATTATAGGGCCAAACTGTTATGACACGTCCCATTCCATGCCATACAATTTAGTCCCGTAACCTAACCACACACACACACACTTAGTAGAACCATCAGTTTTAATATTCAAAAGGTTTCACCCCCAGAGGACCAATGTTTGTATCCTTCTGGGATTTCACACCCAACCTGGCGTCGCGAAAGCCTCTGGGCATATATTCATAATACAACTAGGTATCCATAGCGTGTTGCGTTACACCTCCAGACATCTCACACCCCACCTGGCATCACGAGGAATCTCCGGGGCTCGCCATGAAAATGGTTACCCCTGCCCTCCGGGCATGCATCATAATACAATCCTTCACCTTCCGGGCATGTATCATAATACAACCGGGCATCCCGACACTCCCGGGGTACCTCTGGGACACTGCGAATCCCAGGCATCCAAAGGGATCGACTCATTCGAACCTCTGGGCATCCCAACTCCCGGGGCATTGTTGACCCGAGGGTTCAACGGCAGCAATTAACATTTTAATACCAAAAACAATTTCCGATACAATGACGTTGAATGTCCCATGATTCTTCATCAAATCTCAATGTTGAATGATATGCTGAATGCCAATACCATCATGTCAAATGATAAAACAAGATGCATTCACCCTTGAGATAAATTAAGCAAACTCGGCATAAAACAGTCCAAAAATCAGAATGCGCAGTTTTAGTAAGAATTTTGGTATAACCCCTAAACGAGCTGAGAAAATTCTAAAATTTTGGTATGTTATAGATGAGATCTAAAGGAAAGAATTTCATGAAGGACACTAAGCCAGATTCGTTGTGTATCAAGAGCAGTAATTCACACAACTCAACCCCAAATTTCCTATATCACAGAATTTACACACTAGCAGAAAAGCACCGTTCATTAACAGAAACTTATGCCGCTATATGGATTTCGGAAAATCTGAGAAAAACATACGTTATAGTTTAAACAATCCTTCACGACATTCATGAAGAAGTTGGGACCAAAATCGCACTAGGACTATCCCTAGAAAATCTACAAAATTGCCGAGTTGCACTTGATCAAATTTGAACACCACAGATTCAATAGGATCCCGCACCTATACCATGGCTATTTCATTTCAAAATTTCACCACAAATTTCTCTTTTCATCATAGTTCAAATAAAATCAGAATGTATAGAGATATCTAAAGCTTTTCCTCAATTCCTTAATCCTACTCTCCTACAATCACTCGAATTCCAGCATTCAAATTCGGACATCTTCAAGTCCACTTGCACTACTTCAGACAATAACAGCCCTGCATTACATAGGTTAGTAAACTTTTACTTGCCTCAAGTCCTAAGTGCCGACGGCAAGTAAAAACAGGAAGCTCGGGTCACGGACACAGCTTGGCGACAGCGAACACGAGCGGTGTCAACAGCGGCAGAGGGCAACCTCTTCCTTCCTCATGCCGTTCACCCTCTCGCTTGTTCTCTCCTCCACTCGCTCACCCGCTCGGTATCTCCCTCTCTCACTCACTTGTTCGGTCAGTCTCTCTCTCTCAATTTTGCTCGTCCATTTTCCACTTTGGTCACTGGTTTTGTTAAAAACCAGTCAACAAAAGAGAGTGTTCCAGTGGCAGAAGGAGGTGAGGACAGGTGGAGGGAATGTGGCTTTGCATGCTGGCTCTCTCATTCCCTCTCTCTCGCCGAGACAACCGGACTCCCAAGCAAGACGTGGCTTCTTCTTTCGGTTTGTTGACTGCATGGTCAACTAAGCTAGGTCTCGGTGGCCATCTATACGTGTCTTCTTGGGCTTCTTCTTCGCTGGCCATCCATGCACGAAGGCGGCAATGGTCAACTTCTCTCCTTAGTTGACTGGCGGAGTGAAGAGGCGAGGTGGCTATGGGTTGATGGCCACAATTCTTCCATTTGTTGCCCACCGAAGAAGGGGCTACGTAGCTGCTCGGTCAAGACTCCTTCCAATTGTTGACCCATGAAGAGGAGGGACATGGGCATGGTCCTCATGCATGGCCATGGAATCCATTGTTTTCATGTCCTAATGGAAGAGAATAGATGGACGTGGCTGCATGGGCGTGAAATGGAGTCTCTCGTCTCCTTCGCCTAGGGTACATACTCAATGGGAAACGGCTAAAGTTTAAATGATAGGTAACTTGTTGACACATCCTTTGGAATAAACCTCGGTCTCGTTAGAACATAAGAAAGATTTTCGACATGACTATAATTCATTCGACGATCGGACCATTTCTAAATGTAACGTCTCGGTCTAATAATGATAACTAAACGGTGTCCATAGATGGTACCAATGACATAGTCCGACAATACTTCTATCGATCTGTCACGGAATGTCACCTATTCGAAGTTTGGCAAAAATCCGGATGCCACAAGTAAAGTTCTTGAACGATTTCGTATGTAAGACTGTAAACAAAAGATGAATGATTGAGCCATAAAATGTGTATAAAGACTCCACAAGAGAATGGACAAATGCAATATGTTCCTTATACTAGTGTTGTTGGAAGCTTAATGTACGTTATGATGTGTACAAGACCTGACATATGTTTTGCAATTGAAATAGTAAGTAGATTAAATCCAATCCAGGTCAAGCACATTCGAAAGCCGTCAAAAGAATACTAAGATATCTGAAGGAAACTGTTGATTATACACTGAGTTACCAAGAAAAGAATCTACGACTTGAAGGCTATCATATGCTAATTGAGGAGGAGATTTAGATAAAATGAAATCTATCTCTAGATTTGTTTTCTTACTGAATAATGGCACCATATCTTGGAGCAGTAAGAAACAAACATGTATAGCATTGTCTACGATGGAAGCTGAGTTCGTGGCATTATCAACAGCAATACAAGAAGGTGTTTGGCTTAAGAGATTTTTGGATCATTTAGATGTTATTAAGAATGCTGCAAACTCATTGTTGGTTAACTATGATAGCCAAGCAGTAATAGCATACACCAAAGATTCAAAATATCATGACAAGACCAAACATATAGATATTAAGTATAATTTTGTCAAAAAATATGATTGCATAAAAAGATGTGTTGTTGGGGAGAATCAAGCAACAATTCACCACGAACTAAACCCAATTTAGGATAAATCTCTCTACTGAAACTAAATCGAACGAAATCAACTTAGTTCCATCAATAACGAGCCATATATAACCTTGGAATAAGCAAATATAATGCCAAATTGATAAGGAAATAAAGCCAACAACACCATCAATGATTTAATGCGAAAACCTAATGCGGAAAAAAATTACGGACCACCCAAAAACTTTTACTAATCACTAAGAATAGTATGATACACAAAGTAATCTTCTCTAATTATATACTAGAGCTCAACATCAACATTATAATCACATATTCTTATCATAAAGATAGATAGATATAAGTGAGATAATAAAATCCCAATAGTAATTGAAGAATTCAGAGGAGATTTCAAATGAATGAAAAGCTCTCGGTCTCATAAATAATATACTCAAATTTGAACCAATTTCGTTGAGGCTTGGCTTTCAAATCAGAGCTGCAAAATTTTAGTCCCTTTTCCTTCTTTCTCCACGCCTTCTTCAGTGAGCGCCCTTTCGTGGGCACTCTCCGCTTCTCTCCCCTCTCGGGCTCATCAATCGCAGGAAGCACTTCTTTGTCCTTTTTACTTTTTGACTTCGGCTTCTTTTTGTTTTCTTTTAGTTCTTGTTTTAGCTGGGCCCCCATGAAGGTGGACCAGCCAACAGGGGGAGACATCAAAGGGTCCATTTCCGATAGGAGCAAGAATCGAACGAATACAAGAACAGCGGACGTCTCCGTCTCGATGCAAACAGAGAGCGTCCTGTCGTATCGCTTTCTTGATCGTGTTTGCCTGCTGATGGGGACGACGTGGATGGAAACGACAGGTCAGGGATTCACATTTCTGACCTCGCTGAAATCCGGATCTTAGTGAAAACAGGAAATTTTGAACTATCGAAACCATTCTTGAGGCCGGAATCAATGAAATGGAAAGACGGTCTTGGTTTCAAGAGGGGACTATGCATCGTGACTTGCAAGAGGATCGAGCGGTCAAGGAAAAGAGAATCCTGATCAAAGGTTACGTGTTACCCTGTGAATCCTGATCCTGATAAAGAAGTCATGATTCAAGTTGCATAAGTCCAATTTTAGGTAGAGCCAGGACCCCAATTGCAACTTCTCATGTTTAAGGGATCCCGTACGGAATGGGTAACTCGTTTGACGACAAAGTAAGGCAAACTGAATTCCCGAAAAACCAAGGCCCAATAAAACTGGTCATGTTAATTACCTTGTATGACTCGTTTTTCAACTCGTTGGGTTTTCTAAGAATAAAAACAGATGCGGAGGCTTAACTTAGAAGAAACTCAAAAAAATGAAACCATGGAGCGTATTCTCGAACCTCTTCTGATTAAATGAAAGTGCTTTTTAAGACCCAAAAAAAAAAAACAACTCTTTTGTTCCAGTATTTATTCTCTCTACGTGCTTATTGAGTTTATCCTTTATCTACCAGTCCAAATCCTGCCATAAAATGGAAAAAATATAGAAGCTTACAATATAAATGGAGCATAAATTAGAGGAAGTGGAGTTATGATCAAAATGAAAAGAGAAAATTTGTTGTAATATGGAGTTTGTTTCCTTAGTCAAATGGGCCATGTATGAGTGATGCTCCATATGTTAGGATTGGCTTACTTAATTGATATCTAATCTGATAAATTACAAAATGTATAATATCCATGTTTTGTCGATGTACAAAATAACTTTATAATTCTGACATTTTGTGTCGCCATCATTCTAAGCACAATTAAGAGAATCGTGAATTAAGAATCATGACCCTATAAGAGGTGCTTTTGTTTTTGCGTACATTCGTTTTATCATCATGTCGGTTTGGAACTACATCATTCTTAATTGCACTTAAGTAAATTGTTTAATTTAGTTTACGACGATAGCACTCACAGTCGATTTATTTCTCATATTCGAAGACCAAAAGCTAGAATTTGGACCAATAGCGGACACAAACTCCTCTAATATTTCATACCGACTGTCTGGGGACAGTGTGTATTCAAACTATTCCAAGAAAAGAAGAGGGTAAGGGCTTAGCTGTTCAATCTTCACTGGAGTTTCGTTTTGTCAAGGGCAGTGCTTGTAAATTATAATTGGCTAATGCCAGAAAGGTGGATTCTGTAAGGCATGAAGAGAAGCACCAAAGACAATATCATGTACATCTATTACCATAGGACACTTTTTTCCCCCACCCAGTTGGGTTACATACAGAGTAATTTCGCAGCTCCTAGCTGCTGCTATGACTGCTTCACAGAGACTTTGTGAGATTGCAAGAAAAACAGGAAGGTAGAGCAGATCATGACGTACATCTAGAGACTTGCGAAGTGCTCAAGATTTCACACCATCTTTGTGCATCTAAACTGCCGGACTAAGACCCCAGGAAGGCGTCGACTCTCTTGTTCGTGGCTCGCGATAGGAACTTCATGCAAATTGGTGGATTAACCCCTGCCAAAGCGAGTATTGAGCTAGCCATTGTCCATATGCCATCCCCACATATCAGACCTGAAGCTACCGCTGGCCCAAACGCGTTGGCCTTGGCTTTGTCGGTTTTCTCCCAGATGAACAGGATTAAGCTACCGACGCACATATCGATGGCAAAGTATGGCCCTATGTAGAAGGGTATTGCCATAGCCATGGGCAGCGGGATGAAACGGGCCCACTTCTTACCAAGTAAGTCCCTGAACCCATTTATGATCACGGCAGCCGTGAAAAAACCGTAGCAGAGTGTGAGGCAGTGTTCGGGCAAGGAAGAGAAGCCTTCCACTCCAAGTTCGGCCATGCTGCGATAAACAATTCCGTAGGGGACAGGATATTCACTTCCTGGGAGTCCAAGATCCTTAAAGGCCTTGTAGAAAAGCCAAAAGACGCAGGGAGAGATAACGCAGCCCATGGCAGTACCGATCACCTGACTCACGAACATGGACCGCGGTGAAGCCAGGGTCAGATAGCCTGTCTTGAAGTCCTGACTCAGGTCCGAGGCTGTAGATACAATATTCATCATGACCCCACAGGCAGCTAAACCAGCAAGAATTCCACCATGTGAGGCACCGGCCCATGCCCCAATCACGAAGATGGTGAGCTTCCCATAGGTCGAGGCAAGAGACCAGTCGGTGAGCCCACAGCCATAGGCATTGCAGAAACCCAAGGTTGGAGCGGAGAGATAGATGACTAAAATGTAATACCATTTCAGTTGGGGGAATATGTGCGGAAGAGTAGCTGTGGATATGGCTGCTATTGTGACATAGCCTGCAACTGCAAACCATGTCGGGATTTGATCTTTTAGGAAAAGCTGTGTCCGTCGTTGGTCATCATAAGACACTTGAGGGTTATCAAGAGAGGAACCATTCGCAAAGGGGAGGACATGGGTCATTTCTCTGTCTCGGAGCTGATGGTACAAGTCAGAGAGCGTTCGGCCAAGCACCTTGAAGAAGTTGTAGAGCCCATCACCCAATATCGTGGCAATGGCAATGAAAACCTGACAAATTGGTATTGTAAGATTAGAGGATAAATAAAAGACAAACAGACTTGCACATTTGCATGTATATTTGACTTGCCTTATAACCTTGAAGTCCGCGCATGCTGGTTGGGCTTGCCTCTGCAGGATACCAATGTCCCTTTCTGGTTTCTATTAGAGGCCACATTAAACCCCAGGATAGAATTCCTCCTAGTAGCACCGAGATATTTATGATGTATGGGCAAATCATCCCAACTCCAACATATGTTGCGGAGAAATCAAAGTAAAACCTTCACGTTATCCATGTAAGAGAGTCAGCTAATAGCTTTGCTTATTAAAGTGCATGACATCGAAGTAAAGGCCAGCTTACAACACAAAAGTAGTTGCAGGGTGTAAAGTGGAAGTTTGTTAAGCTTATGCACCTGTTTTGGAAAGCCTTAAGCCCCAAAGTGGGGAAGTTTGTAAAACCACAACCATCTCCTGCTGTGTAGAACCATTGGAAAAAACCCCATAAGAAGCTGAAGGAAAAGAACTTTCCCAATGCCTTCACTTGTTTCCTTCAGGAGAAAAATTAAAGCCAATGAGAGCCAACATATTGACACACTAATGAGAAGGCATTCCAGCTTGTAGTGTCTTACTTAGCTAGCTTGGCCCCTTCAGGTGTGTGGAAACTATTTATAAGATGAGCAGTTGCCATGCCGCTAGGATACGTTAATTTGAAGTCAATAATCATAATCTGAAACCAGAGAAGGGCAAGCATGAGTGAATTACTCTAAACGGTACATGCAAGCCCCACACGTTTGATTTCTCATGGCGAAAGAGAATCTTTTCAAGTGAAGTGTATAATGGAGATAAATTGGCAATTACCATAATTGCTACAGAAAAAAAGGTGCAACATGGAAAGAGTACCTTTCGGAGAGGCACCACAGCAAAGAGGCCAAGGAAACTGACAACAAATAGAAAACCAATCATCCACAGCAGTGATGGATTTTTGTAAACATGAGCACTCTGCGTATCCCTTGATTGATTAGCAACTCGCTCACTCATTGCAAAGAGATAACTCCCGAAACCTCCTGCTCATACAAAATCACAGAGCACCAGTAAATAGCTCTAGCTATTCATCCAAAAATGATACGCAAGTTTACATCTCTTATAATTACTTTCTTCCAAGAAAAGTTTAATCAAATTCGAAGAGATTATTATTGGATAGAAAGTCACTGTTATTTCTAACACGCGACAAAGGGAGGTCAATGACTAACGGCAGAGCGCTTCAGTTGAATAAATATTCCATATGAAACAGAAGCAAGAGCCTTTCTATCTTTTTTGTTGAGAGAAGCGGATGTTTAATTACTACTTTCCAGTCAAAATATTTTTCTTTCTTTTCCAGCTGAAATACTTTTCAAGCAACTGAAACGACAGTAAACACATGACAATAAACTGGGAAAACGAATTGAATTGAACAAGTAGTGGTCTGGCCCAAAGAAAAAGAAGCAGTGGTGACAATAGGCAAACTCGCTATGTGCAACTGATTTTATTTGGAGATGGTTAGCGAATGAGCTTGCACTCAAACTTAGGAGAGGTTCCTTCATTTTTGCATAGTTGCATCCATAAATCTGAATTATCAACTTCAAAAGAATACATGAACATTATCTCTGCATACCACTTGAGCTCATTGGCATTGGTTATCATAGAATATGTTCCAAGAAACACATGACCTCAAATATGCACATGAAATTAGTGTACTGACTATGCAATATAGTTATGGCCAAATGCCCTACTTTGTGTTGTTTACATAGAAACAACCATCCTACATGTCATCTGTGTCTATGCAGAGCAGTTCATTTAGAATCCATGAGATTGACATTTTTCTGGGTAACCGGCGTTTCTGTGCAAAAGAGGCAATCCTTCCTTTGGACTTAAGAATTTTGGCGTTCCCGGAACCCTTACACCTCCATAAATTTCCCGAGTAAAATAACAGCGCTCCCAATAGACAGAAGTTCCCGAATTATGACAGGATAAAATTGGTGGATTAGCATTTAAAATTCTCTTTTCGTCATCTAATTATGAACGCTTCCAAATTTTTCTGGCTCAAAAAATCAGCGTCTACAGCTGAACTTGATATGCATGCTGAGCTGCAAGGGCCGTGCCGCTTTCAAAGGCTCTAAATTGTGGACTAAGGAGCAGTTCAGCTTGAGCATCATTCACGGTGGACCCCGATCTAGATAAAAGGATAGCCACAGCCTGAGGGAATCTTGACTGCTGACTCGTAGACTTTTATAATTTTATTCCATTACTGAAGACACCAAGGAGGAACTTAGAAAATTCTATGCCCATATCCTAAAACTCTGAAAATACCCATATATGAATCCTAATTGATTCTCCACTGAACAGTCGATGAAGTAGGACCAGCTCAAGAAAAGAAGGGAAAAAAAAAATGAAAGACGACACCAGAAATTCGCGTTGTTAGTTGTGTTGATTCCATTGAAACCCAAGATTCCTTCCTCAATTCAGCATAGGCTCAAGTGCAAGATAGTGCTGTTGGAAATTTCTTATAATATGGGCTTATATTAATTAATTGATTTTATATTTTAAATAGTCGGATCAATGGATATTCAAATATTTGTTAAACCCTTAAGTGATTTTATTAAACTGGGTTTTAGTATCTATTAATGACAGGTCTAGTTGAGCAGCAAAGTGTAGGCAATAGTATTTAACTGAAACCCGTAATAGGTGAGGCCCATTTGACACACTATTGATTATGATTTGCTAGATCCTTTCTCTAGCCTATAAAATGGTAAGTTATACCTATCAGTTACTTAATCCTATAAAAAAACTACTACAGTGAAATAGGTCATTGAGAGGAAGATCTTGGCATTCTAATAGATTTCTTCAAATGAAACAATAGCTTAAACATATATGTTTTAATTTCGCTGTACTTATTAATTTTGGTGTTTTACAGTCATATATGAATCCGATAGTTCTTGATTAATTAATTATTTATGTGAATAATTTTCTACAAGTGCTTGTTTTGGTTGTGGTTACAGTGATGACTTTGGGCAATTCACTAGACCGGAGGATAGAACAAATTAGGAGAAGCCAAAAAGTACGTGAGGGTGAGAAATCATGTACGCTTAGTTTCAATTATAAATGACAGAGCAAGTCAGCAGACAAAGCTGCTAAAGTAGAGCACTTCACAGTTCGCGCTATCTCAAATTGCAGCCAAGAGTGAAAGACGAGCCAACGTACCGCTGAAAGCGATGCCGGAGGAAGCCACCACGCAGGTCTGGATCACCGTGTTCTCCTGCCGCGTGAAGGGGACCTGGAGCAGCCCGGACTTGTCCAGGACCTTGGTCCACGTCTTGACGAAGAAGAACCCAAGGAGCCCCGCCGAGACGTTCAGTGACGGGGTGATGCCTGTCGTGAGGTTCAGCTTAATGACGATGAAGGCGAACATGACGCTCAGTGCGAAGCTCACCACGAACGCCCTGAACGTCAGCTGCCTCCTCCACGACGGCACCGCCTGGCCCTCGAAGATCCTCTCCACCAACAGACCGTTGCTCTCGTCCTCCCAGCTCCGGCTCCCACTCCCACCGTTCTTCTCCTTCGCCTCGGATTCCGGATTCATCCGATTCTCATCCTCCCACAACGGGCGGTCGCTTCTCTCTGCCATCTCCGATTCGTCTTTGCCGAGGGCCGTTCCCTGCCTGACTTCTGCGACGATGATCAGAGCGTCGGATCAATGCGAAACAAACACGGCTAATTTAAAGAGCTGTTCGACTTGCTAATTGCTAAAAGCTCACAGCGACACCTCGTCGTCGACGGAAATGACGAACAGCCTGAGAAGGACCGATTTTGACGGAGTTTCTTGCTGGTGCAACTGGATGATGAGTATAACATTGGGAGTTTCGACCCGCCCACTCCTGTAGGCCAAATCGCAACGGTCACTTTCTCCCGCGTGGGTAAAATATCTAGAAACGCTCCATTGAGAGTTTAAATTAGATTAGATTAGTTTGATGCTAAAAGAATTGTGAATATTTCAATACGACGCTCGTTAAAGTAAAAAAAAGGGTTGCGCTGCAAAGACAGACGATCCCTTTGAGCACATTGACCGGACACCCAACCTGTACGACATGGGGAGCATACTCTTTTTGGTCTATCGAATTCATCGATTTGGACGGCTCAAGATCATCAAATCCACACGGTTCCCGCGTTTATAGTAATCTAATGAGAATCTGGGGAATGAATCGGGTGGGTTAAAATATCTGCATTTTGGCCTTTCGTTTTGTTCGTTTCGTGATTGATGTTAACTTGTAGGGTAATCACAGGGCTTTAATCAAACAATCGTTTGAGAGTTTGGAATAATCAATTGTCTAGAGGGAGGCTACATCGAAGTCACAACGTGCCAAAGATGACTCAATCAACCTGCGGCCAAAAGAATAAAAATAAAATAAAATAAAAAGAAAGAAAGAAAGAAAAGAAGATGCACCAAAGTTTTTTCAATTCTCCTAACGTTATATTCTTTTTGCAAAAGATTTCACAATTCTTTCATTTACAGAAAAATACCGCCAAAAAAAAAAAAACTCAAATTATACTCACTTTGACATAAATATCCTGAACTTTTTTTGTATTGCCAAAAATCATAAACTTGAACATTGTGACACAAATTGTGACGTCCGGAAATTCCCATGATTCAATTATAATATTTAAGATTAATTTCCATAACTAGATTTCCATTAAGTTGATAGATTTCGCCGCGTACGTTAGTGGTGTAAGATGGCGATACTTAACTCGTCACCGTATTATTTATGGAATAGGGCCGATGTGTTTTGAAATTCACATTTGGTGATATTTAAGATTCAAATATATTGAATTGAGATTTTTCCTAATTTTTAATGTCTTTCATTGATGATTTTAGTGGACTAAAAATATTTTATAGCTGTACTTCGGTTTGAGATATTGAACTTGGTAGCTTTGACATCATGCATAATATCATTAATTTTAAATCTAGTTCATTGATGCATTGGTGATTCTTGCACATACTTGGCCGAGGATCTCATCTTCATTTCCATTAAAATATCTTCTCGTGACTAATTCTTTTGGGCTAAGTGTATCCAGCTAGCCTCATAGGAGTCATTTGAAGCTCATTCATCAAAGCACTTACCTTTTAGCTAAAGTTTAAAATTTCTTTTAACCTTAATTAATCATTACTCTTTCTCTATAACTATTGGGAACTCTTTCAAAATTTTCTTGCCTTGTTCGTATGAGGAAAACCATGGCAAGTTTTTGCTTTGCAAGAGTAGAGGTTCCACTTCATTAACTTTCAACCACCCACTCACTTCTTTAAGTTTTCGTTTTTGAAAACCCACAAATAGATACGGAGGTCCCACACTCGAATTAATTAAAGTCTATGTCTCAACCTTTTAAGTCTGAACAAGATAAATCTTTTAATTTCATACTTCTGCCAATAGATTTTATCATTTTTAAAATTAAACATTGTTGATTTTCGGTTTTGTTTAGTTCTTTTGGGCCAAGTGTATCCTAGCTAACCTTATAGGGGTCATTTGAAGCTCATTCATTGAAGCACTCACCTTTTAGCCAAAGTTTAAAATTTCTTTTAACCTTGATTAATCATTACTCTTTCTTGATAACTATTGAGAACTTTTTAAAAAATTTCTTGCCTTGGTCATATGAGGAAAACCATGACAAGCGTGCGCTTTCCAAAAGTAGAGATTCCACTTTATGAACTTTCAACCACCCACTAACTTCTTCAAGCTTTTGCCGTTAAAAACCCACAAATAGAAACGAAGGTCCCACACTTAAATTAATCAAAGTTATTGTCTAAACCTTTTGAATTTGAACAAGGTAAGTCATTTATTTTCACTACTTCCTACCAATAGATGTTGTCGTTTTTAAAATTAAACATTGTTGATTTTCGATTTTGTTTAGTTCTTTTGGGCCAAGTGTATCCTAGCTAACCTTATTGGGGTCATTTGAAGCTCATTCATTGAAGCACTCGCCTTTTAGCCAAAGTTTAAAATTTCTTTTAACCTTGATTAATCATTACTCTTTCTTGATAACTATTGAGAACTCTTTAAAAATTTTCTTGCCTTGATCATATGAGGAAAACCATGACAAGCATTTTCTATCCAAAAGTAGAGGTTCCACTTCATTAACTTTCAATCACCCATTCACTTCTTCCAGCTTTCGTTTTCAAAAACCTACCAGTAGAAACAGAGGTCCCCTACTCGAATTAATCAAAGCTTTTGTCTCAACCTTTTGAGTCTGGACAAGGTAAATCTTTTAATTTCACCACTTCCTACCAACAAATTCTGTCGTTTTTAAAATTATACATTGTTGATTTTTAGTTTTGCTTAGTTCTTTTAGGCCGTGTGTATCCTAGCTAACCTTATAGGGGTTATTTGTCGCTCATTCATTGAAGCACTCACCTTTTACCCAAAGTTTAAAATTTCTTTTAACCTTGATTAATCATTACTTTTTCTTGATAACTATTGAGAACTCTTTAAAAAATTTCTTGCCTTGATTGTATGAGGAAAACCACAGGCATTCGCTTTTCAATAGTAGATGTTTCACTTCATTAACTTTCAACCACCCACTCACTTCTTCAAGCTTTCGTTTTCGAAAACCCACAAGTAGAAACAGATGTCCCATACTCGAATTAATCAACGTTTCTATCTCAACCTTTTGAGTATGAACGAGGTAATCTTTTAATTTCACTACTTCTTACCAATAGATTCTGTCATTTTTAAAATTAACCATTGGTGATTTTCGGTTTTTGGTTAGTTATTTTGGGCAAGTGTATCCTAGCTAACCTTATAGGAGTCATTTGAAGCTCATTCACTGAAGCACTCACCTTTTACCCAAAGTTTAAAATTTCTTTTAACCTTGATTAATCATTACACATTGTGATAACTATTGAGAACTCTTTAAAAATTTTCTTGCCTTAGTTGTATCAACAAAACCATGGCAAGCTTTCGATTTTCAAAAGTAAGAGGTTTCACTTCATTAATGTTCGATCACCCACTCACTTCTTCAAGCTTTTGTTTTCAAAAACCCACAAATGGAAATAGAGATCCCACACTTGAATTGATTAAAGTTTCTGTTTCAACTTTTGAGTTTTCATTGCTTCCCACCAACATTTGTCGTTTTAAAATTAAGCACTGTTGACTTTCAGTTTTGTTTATTTTGCTTAGGGGTGATTTAAAGCTCTGAGTTTGAAGTCAATTTCAAGGTAAGTGAAAAATTTACGCATTAAGTTAATTTAATCTACTTAATACTTTTAACTTGGTTGGTTGATCTATGTAGTCTCAGTATGCAATAATAGTTCCACTTCTGTCATTTATTTGGATTCACGTTCGGACTCACTTCCTAACTGTATTCATTTATTTGTTCATATTCACATTCAGACTCACATTCTAAATATGTTCATTTAGTTGTTCAGATTTACGTCCAAACTCACTTTGATTTTGTGAGTCAATGAGTTGAACTCTCTGTCGTTGGATGGCAGCGAAAAGAATCATGGCCATTGAAAAAAAAAATTGGTCTCTTGTGAGTTTCAACTCGCCCAATCCTTTATACCAATCGCAACAGTCGATATCCCCCGCGGGGGTCAATTTCTAGAAATGCTCTATCGAGAGATTGGATTAGATTAATTCGATGCTCAAAAAATCGCAGATTTTATTTCAATTTGACACTCGTTAAAAAGTAAAAATAAAATCAATCATGCCGGAAAGACTAACGACCCCTTAAGCACACCGATCGGATGCATGACCCGAATGAGTTGTCGCAACTGCGTTGATGGATAACCTTAGGCTCTCTTCAGCCGATCGAATTCGTTGATGCGGACGGCTCAAGATCATCAAACGCACACGGTTCCACCGTTTTTAGTATCTAATGCGAATCTGGGGAATGAATCACGGAGCTTTAATCGACATTCATTTGAGATTTTGGACTAATCAATTTTGTGAAGTGAGGCAAGAGACTTTTCACATCGGACCAAGCACGTATGCCATCAACATGCAGCCAAAAGAAGAAAAACAACCAAAAGAATTTACACTAAAGTTTTTTGAATTCTTATGTTGCTATATTCTTTTTGCGCAATTTTCATGATTCTTTCATTTAAAGGTAAACACAACAAAGAAACCTAAACTATAGTCACTGTAACATAAATACTCTAAACTTTTTTTGACATCACAAAAATTCTAAACTTGTTCATTGTAATGTAAATACCCCAACTTTTTTTGTATCACGAGAAAAATTATATATATATCTTCTATTTCGATTCCACCAAGGTATATTTGTCACTTCGAGGTTTTTTATGATGGAAAATAATTGGAGTATTTATGTCACGGTGATCATATTTTGATATTTTTTGTTATAGTAATCATTCATTTAATTCAAAACATTGCATTCGCCCCAAATTACGTAGCCAGCAGAGAACAAACAACCATTAGAATAATTTAAAAAGAGCAAGTGATTTTCAGGTAGCTAGATATTTTTTGATAATCCAAGCACGAGTCATAATCTAGTCCACTTCGAAGGGCATGACATGCTACTCGGGCTTGGTGAACCATTCACTTGTCGTTTTGCCCGAAAGACAGGTCATTTCTAAACTTGTCTATGGTGACACAAATATTCATAACTTTGTTTTTCATATCACGAAAAAAAATTATATATGCCCTCTATTTCAGTTCCATCTAATGTATATCCGTCACACTGTGTCAATTTTCTTTTTCTTTCATGATGCTATAAAAACTCAAAGGTATTTGCGTCACAATGGGTAAGTTTAAAAAATTCGGGCTTGACATAATTTGTGATTTTTTTATGATAGTAATCGTTCATTTAATTCAGAAAATCACATTCATCCCAAGCTACTTGGCCAGCAAAAAACAAACCACGACTGGTACTTTCAAAACGGAAGGTGATTTTCAGGCAGCTCGATGTTTTTGGACAATCCGAACACGAGTCGTAATTCGGTTCGCTCCGAAGTGCACGACTCGTCCTTTTTTGTGGAAAGAAAGGTCCTCGCGAGAGTCTCCATTGGTGGAGACATCGGAGGGTCCATTTCCGATATATAGCAAGAATCGAACGAAGACAAGAACAGCGGACTTATGAACATCGATCGTGAATTTTCAATGCCTTCTTCATTGGAGCTGGGAGATTCACTGTACAGAACGATTCCTAACCGTCTCCATCTCGATGCAAACAGAGAGTGTCCTGTCGTATCGTTTTCTTGATCGTATAGCCTGCTGATGGGGACCAGAAGTCGAGGGATTTACATTTCTGACCTTGCTGAAATCGGATCTAGGTGAAAACAGGGAATTTTTTAACTATCCAAACCACTCCTAAGGCCGGAATCGATGGAATGGAAAGATGGTCTTGGTTTCAAGAGGGGGCTTTGCATCATGACTTGCAAGAGGGTCGAGCGGTCAGGGAAAAGAGAATCCTGATCAAAGGTTTCGTGTTACCCCCTGTGAATCCTGGTCCTGATAAAAGAGGCCGTGATTCAAGTGGCATAAGTCCAAGTCTCTCCCGTACCGAGGGGGTAACTCGTTTGGCAACAGAGTAAGGCAGAATGAATTAACGAAAAAGACAAGGTCCGATACAACGGGTCACGATGGGTTGCTTGAATGACTCGCATTTCAACTCGTTTGGTCTTCTAAGACTAAAATCAGATGCGGAGGCTTAATTGAGAAGACGCTCAAAATATCAAAACCGAGATTGTGCTTTTTCTCCTCTCCTATTTTCACCGATCTCTCGCTTGTAGGTAGCTTGCTTTCGCATTTGGAATTGCCGGATCTATTTCCAGTTCCTGCAGCAAGTCGAGGCATTCGTGCCCTTCCCTCTTCAATCGCCATTGCTCTTGACGCAAGTCTTCGAGTTGAGTCGTGCTCCCCTCTCGCTGCTGTTCTCAACGCTAGTGAACCGCAAACTTACGGTCGACTATTTTTCTTCATTCAACGATACTAAAAACCTAAGTCATTGTCTCCTTTAACTAGAAAAGAAGATAGAGAAATCGGAAAATTTTAAAACTACATCATTTTTAATTGCACTTAAGTAATTTGTTTAATTTAGTTTATGACGATAGCACCCAAGTCATTTTGTTTCTCATATTTGAAGACTAAAAACTAGAATTTGGACCATTGGTAGACACAGACTCTAATATTTCCTACCAACTGTCTGGGGACAGTGTGTATTCAACTATTCCAAAAAAAGAAGAGGGTAGTAGCAGTTCAATCTTCCCTAGAGTTTCATATTGTCAATGGTAATACGTAAAAATTATAATTGGCTACTGCCAGAAATGTGGATTCTATAAGGCATGAAGAGAAGCACCAAAGACAGTTGGGTTACATACAAGAGCAATTTCGCAGCTCCTAGCTGCTACGACTGCTTCACTGGGATTTTGGGAGATTGCAGGAAAAACAGGAAGATAGAGCAGATCATGACGTCCATCTAGAGACTTGCAATGTGCTTGAGATTTCACGCCATCTTCATGAGTCTAAACTGCAGGACTAAGATCCCAGGAAGGCGTCAACTCTCTTGTTCGTGGCTCTTGATAGGAACTTCATGCAAATTGGTGGATTAACCCCTGCCAAAGCGAGTATTGAGCTAGCCATTGTCCATATGCCATCCCCACAAATCAGACCTGAGGCTACCGCTGGCCCAAATGCATTGGCCTTGGTTTTGTTGATTTTCTCCCAGATGAACAGGATTAAGCTACCGACGCACATATCAATGGCAAAGTATGGCCCTATGTAGAAGGGTATTGCCATAGCCATTGGCAGTGGGATGAAACGGGCCCACTTCTTACCGACTAAGTCCCTGAACCCATTTATGATCATGGCAGCCGCAAAAAAACCATAGCAGAGCGTGAGGCAGTGTTTGGGCAAGGAAGAGAAGCCTTCCACCCCAAGTTCGGCCATGCTGCGATAAACAGTTCCGTAGGGGACAGGATATTCACTTCCTGGGAGTCCAAGATCCTTAAATGCCTTGTAGAAAAGCCAAAAGACGCAGGGAGAGATAACGCAGCCCATGGCAGTACCAATCACCTGACTCACAAACATGGACCGCGGTGAAGCCAGGGTCAGATAGCCTGTCTTGAAGTCCTGAGTCAGGTCTGAGGCTGTAGATACAATATTCATCATGACCCCACAGGCAGCTAAACCAGCAAGAATTCCACCATGTGAGGCACCGGCCCATGCCCCAATCACGAAGATGGCAAGCTTCCCATAAGTCGAGACAAGAGACCAGTCGGTGAGCCCACAGCCATAGGCATTGCAGAAACCCAAGGTTGGAGCGGAGAAATAGATGACTAAAATGTAATACCATTTGAGTTGGGGGAATATGTGCGGAAGAGTAGCTGTGGATATGGCTGCTAATGTGACATACCCTGCAACTGCAAACCATGTAGGGATTTGATCTTTTAGGAAAAGCTGTGTCCGTCGTTGGTCATCATAAGACACTTGAGGGTTCTCAGGAGAGGAACCATTCGCAATGGGGAGAACATGACTCATTTCTGTGTCTCGGAGATGATGGTACAGGCCAGAAAGCGTTCGGCCAAGCACCTTGAAGAAGTTGTAGAGCCCATCACCCAATATCGTGGCAATGGCAATGAAAACCTGACAAATTGGTATTGTAAGATTAGAGGATAAATAAAAGACAAGCAAACTTGCACATTTGCATGTATATCTTGACTTGCCTTATAACCTTGAAGTCCGCGCATGCTGGTTGGGCTTTCCTCTGCAGGATGCCAATGTCCCTTTCTGGTTTCTATTAGAGGCCACATTAAACCCCAGGATAGAATTCCTCCAAGAAGCACGGAGATATTTATGATGTATGGGCAAATCATTCCGACTCCAACATATGTTGCCGAGAAATTGAAGTAAAACCTTCACGTTATCCATGTAAGAGAGTCAGCTAATATCTTTGCTTATTAAAGTGCATGACATTGAAGTAAAGGCCAGCTTAAAACACAAAAGTAGTTGCATAGTGTAAAGTGGAAGTTTGTTAAGCTTATGCACCTGTTTTGGAAAGCCTTAAGCCCCAAAGTGGGGAAGTATGTAAAACCACAACCATCTCCTGCTTTGTAGAACCATTGGAAAAAACCCCATAAGAAGCTGAAGGAAAAGAACTTTCCCAATGCCTTCACTTGTTTCCTTCAGGAGAAAAATTAAAGCCAATGAGAGCCAACATATTGACACACTAATGAGAAGGCATTCCAGCTTATAGCGTCTTACTTAGCCAGCTTGGCTCCTTCAGGTGTGTGGAAACTATTTATAAGATGAGCAGTTGCCGTGCCACTAGGATACGTTAACTTGAAGTCAATAATCATAATCTGAAACCAGAGAAAGGCAAGCGTGAGTAAAGTACTTGAAACAGTACATGAAGCCCCCACAGTTTGATTCCTTATGGCCAAAGAGAATCTTTTCAAGTGAAGTGTATTGTGGAGATTAATTGGCAATTACTATAATTTTAACGACATTTTCAAGGGCAAGTGCTACAGAAAAAAACATGCAACATGCAAAGAGTACCTTTCGGAGAGGCACCACAGCAAAGAGGCCTAGGAAACTGACAACAAATAGAAAACCAATCATCCACAGCAGTGATGGATTTTTGTAAACATGAGCACTCTGCGTATCCATTGATTGACCAGCAACTTGCTCACTCATTGCAAAGAGATAACTCCCGAAACCTCCTGCTCATACAAAATCACAGAGCAACACATTTTCCAGTAAATAGCTCTGGCTATTCATCCAAACTTTACGTCTCTTATAATTACTTTCTTCAATCAAATTCAGAGAGATTATCATTGGATAGAAAGTCGCCCTTATTTCTAACACGTGATAAAGGGAGGTCAATGACTAAAGACAGACCACTTTAGTCGAATAAATGTTCCATATGAAACAGAAGCAGAGCCTTTTTATCTTTTTTGTTGAGAGAAGCAGAGGTTTATAGTACTTTCCAGTCAAATATTTTTCTTTCTTTTCCAGCTGAAATACATTTCAAGCAACTGAAACAACGGTAAACCATGACAATAAAGTGGGAAAATGAATTGAATTGAACAAGCAGTGGTCTGGCCCAAAAGGAAAAGAAGCAGTGGTGACAATAGGTAGGTAAATTCGCTATCAGCAACTGATTTTATTTGGAGATTGTTAGCAAACGAGCATGCACTCAAACTTAGGGGAGGTTCCTTCATTTTTGCATAGTTGCATCCATACATCTGAATGATAACTTCAAAGGATTAAATGAGCATTATCTCTGCATGCCCCTTGAGCTCATTGGCATTGGTTATCACAGAATATGTTCCAAGAAACACATGACCTCAGATATGCACAGGAAATTGGTGTGCTGACTATTCAATATAGTTATGGCCAAATACCCTACTTTGTGTTGTTTATATAGAAACAACCCTCCTACATGTCATCTGTGCATATGCAGTACAGTTCCTTTAGAGTCCATGAGACGTAACATTTTTCTAAGCGACGGGTGTTCCTGTGCAAAAGAGGTCATAAAAGGGGACTCTTAAATCAATGGGCAAACTTTTAGGTCTGTCTCATTTAAGTTTCTTGATGTCTGGAGCGCAAATTGTTCATTTACAGTTTGTTATATGTAACTTATTCCGAAATAGAGAGATTGTACAAAACAGTGAAACAAAATATAAACATTATTAGACAAAACCTTTTAAAACGATCCAGTGATTCTGTTGTCATTCCATTCAATCAGTTTTTTTCCTTCTACAGCTTGAGAAGAGATATAAAGATATCATATAAAACAATCCAGCCTCTTCGATTACAAGCGACAGAGAGCATGTCAGCAGACATTAACTGCTAAAACAGAGCACTTCACAGTTCGCGGTATCTCAAACTGCAGCTAAGAGTGAAACACGAGCCAACGTACCACTGAAAGCGATGCCGGAGGAAGCCACCACGCAGGTCTGGATCGCCGTGTTCTCCTGCCGCGTGAAGGGGACCTGGAGCAGCCCGGACTTGTCCAGGACCTTGGTCCACGTCTTGACGAAGAAGAACCCGAGGAGCCCCGCCGAGACGTTCAGCGATGGGATAATGCCCGCCGTGAGGTTCAGCTTCATGATGATGAAGGCGAACAAGATGCTCAGCATGAAGCTCACCGCAAACGCCCTGAACGTCAGCTGCCTCCCCCACGACGGCAACGCCTGGCCCTCGAAGATCCTCTCCACTGACAGGCTGTTGTTCTCGTCCTCCCCCCTCCGGCGCCGGCTCCCACCCTTCTTCTTCTCTGCCTCGGAATCCGGATTCATCCGGTTCTCATCCTCCTCCGCCATCTCTGATTCGTCTTTGCCGAGGACCATTCTCAGCCTGACTTCTACGACGATGATCAGAGTGTAGGATCAATGCGAAACAAACACGGCGAATTTAAAGAGCTTTTCGACCTGCTACTTGCCAAAACTCGCTCGTCTCGCCATCCACTTCACTTCGGTCGGTTTACAACACGCTACTTGGACTTGGGGAACCGTTGACTTGTCCTTTTTTTGTAGAAATAAGATCTTTTCTAAGTTGTTCACGGTGACATAAATAACCCCATATTTTTTTTCGTATCACAAAACAAATCATATATGCCCTCTATATCAGCTCCATACAACGTAGTATAAATTCAGATTTTTTTATGACGAAAAAAAAATTGGGATATTTGCATCACAATCAGTAAGTTTTAAAAATTCAGGGTGTTAATGTACAATAGGCATAATTTGTGATTTTTTATAGTAGTAATCATTCATTTAATTCAGAAGATCACTTTCATCCCAAGTTACCTAGCTAGCAGGAAACAAGCATCCACTGGCGATTTCATAAAGAGCAGGTGATTTTCAAGAAGCTGGATATTTTTGGACTATCCGAACCCAAGTCGCTCCGAAGTGCATGACCCGCTGCTTGGACTTCGGGTAACGTTCGCTCGTCCTTTTTTGTGGAAACAAAGGGTCCTCGCGAGCGTCTCCACTGGGCGGTGACATCGAGGGTCCATTTCCGATATAGAGCAGGAATCGAACGAAGACAAGAACATCGGACGTACGAAAATCGATCGTGAGTCTCCAACGCCTTCTTCACTGGAACTGGGAGATACGGCGAGAAAAATGATTCTAAACTTGTCTCCATCTCAATGACAACACGGTGCCTGTCGGATCACTTTCTCGATCGTATTGGCCTGCTGATGAGGCCGTGATTCAAGTTGCCGAAGTCCAATTTCCACTAGAGCCCAAACCCCTGATTGCGACTCATGTTCAAGGGATCCCGTCTCGAGGGGGTAACTCGTTTGGCAACAGAATAAGGCATAATGAATTAACGAAAAAGACGAGGTCCAACACAACGGGTCATGATGGGTTACTTGAATGACTCGTATTTCAACTCGTTTGGTCTTCTAAGAGTAAACGAGATGCTGAGGCTTAATTGAGTAGACACTCAAAAATGACAAACCGGGATTGTACTCTTCTCCTCTCCTTTTTTAGCTGGTCTCTGGCTTGTAGGTAGCTTGACTCCACATTTGGAATCGCCTAAGCAATTTCCAATTCCTGCAGCAAGTCGAAGCCTTTGTACCCTTCCCTCTTCAATCGCCGTTGCTCTCAATGCAAGCGTTCGAATTAAATCATGCTCCTCTCTCACCACTTCTCTCATCGCAAGTGAACTGCAAAGCTACAGTCCACTATTTTTCTTCATTCGACAATGCTAAAAACCTAAGTCAATGTCTCCTTAAACTAGAAAATAATATAGAGAAATTGGACAATTTTTAGCCATATGGTGGTTCTTTAGCCATCTTGTGATTCTAGGTATATTTATGCTACGTTTGTTTATTTGAATTTTTAATAAGAATAAGACTGGATATAATAAGATATGAAATCTATGGATTATATTTTATATCCTATTAATTGTTTAGTGATTGTAATCGGATATATTTACATCATATCATGTACATTATTTGGTATAAACTACATGTTAGTATAAATGAACAAAAAATTTTACATATGAAAATAGTGAAACTCTCTTGCGACACTTTTGCCTATTTATTTTTATTTGTTTTTTATTTTATTTTCCTCTCTTTTTTAATTAATTTCTTTGTTATTCTTTCTTCTCCTTCCATCACTCTCTAATAAATTTTTTAAATAGTATAATATATTAATATACCAAAAATACTAAAATACCTAAAATATGTAATAAGTATATTGAAACTATATTTTAAAATAGAATTAATTTCGAATTTATAAATAAAAATAAGATTAAATTAAAATAACTAATTTTTTTTATATTTTTATTTTGAATTTCTTATATTCGAATTTAAATATTATTTATATATCAAAATATATTTTTAATTTTGTTAATTTTTTTATTGAATAATTTTAATATTGCTAATTTTGTTAATTTAAGAAGTTTATCATTCGAAAAAAATAACTTTCCTAACATGGATGTTAGAAATCCTATCCACATTTATCACATCTCCCCCATAAGATAATTTTATCCGATTTATATCCCTTTTATATCTGACTTTATCCTGTCTTGAGCAGGTATCAAATAAATAATATGATAAAATTCATCATATCATGTCCTGAATTTTATCCTGACTGTGCCTTAGGCTTCTAGGCTACATTTGGTCGTCCGGATTTTTAATCGGGATAGGACTAGATAGAATAGGATATGAAATCCTGGGATTTTTTTTTTATCATGTTCATTGTTTGATGAATCGCAATATTAAAATCGGATATATTTATATCATATCATATACATTTTTTTTTTATATAAATGGCATATCATTATAAATGAACCTTAATGTTCATAAACGGAGATAGTGAAAATCTCTCGTAACACTATTCCTTAATTTATTTTTATTTTTTTTTCCTCTTTTTTTTTTTTTTTCCTATTATGGACATTAAAAATACTATCCACATTTATCCCACCTCCCCCATGGGATAATTTTATCCTGTCTATATCCCTCTTAAATCCGACTTTATCCTGTCCTGAGCGAGCACCAAACGTAGGATAAGATAAATTATATCATATCCCGAATTTTATCCCGACTGCCAAACGTAGCCCTAGGGTTTTGAATAGTTGTTAAGAAGAAAATTTATTAAGAATTGAAGCCCGGGTTGAGATGGGTACGGGTTGACTCCAAGCAGAGTCAAGTATAAATAGCCTTCAGCCACTAATCTTCAACCAGCAGAGACCTAACCCAACCCACCCAGAACGAAGAAGTTGAGCCCTCACTGATTTTCGTGTTCAAAATTGTCAAACATTTTGGAAAGCGGAGGTCTTCACGTAAACATTTGCACAGATCATTTTGAGAATTACCATTCAATTGCTTTCTGGAACAAGGCGCTAGTATTCTCTTAATCCCCCTCAGGGGCAACTACAGCAGAAGATTTGGCGCAAACCTATGTGATAGTTCGATGGTGATCCAATTGCATCAATTTTGTCATGTGTGCTTCCATCACCGGGTTATACGAAGACGAATTAATTGACAAACAAAAACTGCTCCCAATACAGAAGAAGAATTGGAACGAGCTGGTGTCACGGTACACATTTAACCAAAATTATATCAACATTATCCACGCTCTTGACAAGTTGGCACTCACACATGCTTACAAGACTGCATAGCAGTTACCTCTCTTCTTTTCATGACTACCTTCCAAAGACATACCACGTACCCCAGTCACAATGACAAATAAGTCTATGGAAATTGAAGCCCACATCCTCAAGCTCTTTCAACGGGCCTCATACTGAATGACTGCAAGGATCACAAATCAAAAGGGGTCAGCAATTGTCTGTTCCAAGAAAGAAGTAGAAAGAACAGAGAAACTTATGTTCAAGAACATAAAAGATGAGCTAAAGTTTATTTAAGAGATTAAAGTGAGAATACTCAGCCCCGTAACAATAATATCACATGCATGGGGCCCATGGAAGTTGCAGAATATTTAAAGGTAAAAGTGTGTATCCGTCAATAAAACCTCATCTAAAACAAAAAGTATGTCCCTGGGTCCAATTAAGTATAGAGAACTTCAAACTGCACTAGCCTGAATCTGACCATTGTGTACAATATAGATGAAACCACGGATCTAAGTACCAAAATCACTGTGTCAGCACTGACAAAAGACTGTAATAGAGGGTTCTGAGTCTATTACAATTAAACTCAGATGCCTATAAGTCACCAATCCTACAGAGTCCAGGCTCCAATAGCTCTAAGGGCATAGACCTTCACTGCAGATTCATAATCATGGATAACTGCTGACCCTCTTTCTTTAGAAAAGATCTTAAGCGGGATAACCTAAGACAGACCAGCTCGTAATTTCTCCGACCAGCAAAGCGAAAAGCAATCACCTTTCATTCTCCACAAATTCAAGCAGAGCTATACTCATGGAGCGTAACAAAAGAATTTCAAAAAGATTCTGGACATGTTTTAACTTAATCATGAAATCAACGATCATTCTTGCATGAGTGGCAATATCCCATTGTCCAGTGAGGCTTTGCAAGATATCCCTAGATAATTATGATTGAGAAACCTTCCAAATAAGCATCTCTTTTAATGAGGTAAATCTACCATAACAAGATAGAGAAACGAAGCCACGTACTTCATAGATGACTTATTCAAAATAGAGAGCTCAATACACAAAAATTAAAGCAAATTGATTTTGTGTACATGCAATATTGAAAACCACTACGATCCCGACAAAAAACTGATGTTCTAAAGACTTTACAAGCTTTTTAACCTGACTCTTCACATGCAAAATATGTTTTCTGTCTGTACTAGTAATAGAGAATTTAGACGAGTCCATTCAACAAAAAGGCCCTCCAATCCCGATCTCATTTCGTCATCTAATATCTATCATCTAAAACAAGCACTCCTCCGCCCAAAAAAAAAAAAAAAAGGACAAGAGAATGGGACAACAACTCTCCAAAAGATGTTGCTCCAAACTACTTGTCGAAGTTCCTCGTAATAACAACTTTAGACAATTTCATTCACGGAAACTTTGCTACGGGACCTTTCAATACCGGCTAGGTTAATTCCCTTCCCATGATGGCTACAGACTGCCAAACTCTACTCATTCAGGCTCAAAAACATCTACAGAAAAACCCTGTGCACCATCACAAGAACCTGACTCCAAATCGCAATAGCACCAATCGAACTTCACCTAACTCGGTCCAATGGACAACAGAGGAACCCAGTTCACTACATCCCCAACTAGCAGTAGAAGTCAACAACCAAGCCCATCTAATTCCAAAAGGCCAATAATTGCACCCTCAGTTCCGCGATCGCGATTCACAGAGTCATCCAGGCGAGCACAGCAAGCCCATAGATAACATAAAGCACCAAACACAGGGCGACGGGAGCTTACTTCGGCGGGTGCGCTTCTTGTAGAGGATGCGGTACCCGCACTCCCTGCACTGGATGACGTCCCCGGGCTTCAGCGTGTTCTCCATCCCGCAATCTGCACGCCATCATCAACCACCACCAAAAGCACGAAATCGCCCGAACTAGAAACCGTTAGAAATCGCCCAAGCATCGAAAGAGAGATCATTCGAGAAGGAGGAGGAGAAGAAGGAGAAGTCTTGCCTCCGCAGATGTAGCTGACCGGTTCAGGCTGCGGGTCCATTGATTCCCGTTAGGGTTTTTGCCGGTGCGAGCGGGGAAGCGAGGTCGCGGAGATTTCTTGAGAAATCGCTTTGAAGAAGAAGGTACGGAGGAGGACGCCTCAAGACTGTTTATACCGCTCTGTGTGGCTGATCGTGGGCTCCCGGCCCATTGGATCAATCTATTCCAGCTTTGTGTTGGGCCGATTTCGAACCCGATATTCGGATCCATCGGAATCGGACCAAGACGGGTCATTACACGAGTCTATCCACCCGATTTGCGCTTGAACTCCCAACGCTCTTTGACGCGTGCAATATCATCCATGAATTTTTATTTTGTTTAATATAGTTCATAAACTTTTGATAAATATTCAATTTTAGTTGTTTGAACTGTATACAAATGTTTAATATTATCTCTGAAATTGAATTGAACATCAAACATTTTCATACGGTTTAAAGAATAAATTGAACATATATCAAAAATCCAAAGACTATATCAAATCGAGGTTCTTTTGTCTAACTTGTAAAGTCATTTCTCCAAAACTCTTCCAAACGCGCTCTTAGTAATTGGTAATAGAGGTGATTAATGGACTTTGTTAAGCCAGGTTGAAGATCAAACCTAACTTTTTGCTCACGTCCACTTTTTACAGAAAAACGTATAGTGTTTCTTAGGCTAATCACACTAGGTCTAGATTGTCTTGAAACCCCTTCTGGTCTCGCCTCCCAACCTGTGATCGAGCGTTCATGAATTGAAATCCATACAATAAATTGACATTTAATTGAGTAATTTTCCCAAAAATAAGCAATTTTCAAGAGATAAAATGTCGGAGAATCGCTAAACATAGTAATGTCTTCTTCCTAATGAAAGCCTCGATGTCTTTATGAGATTCTTATACAATTCGGACCATATCGCTAAATGGGCAACCGGTGATTAATTTGCGAAAACCGCATGCAAATCCAGGTGATTTTAGACTGGACTCCTTCCAAGGATGACCTTAGTTTGTCTCGAGTCGTATGAACATAAATTGAAGTTCTCATTTGCAGTACTTGCAACAGAAATTTCTAGTACACATAGGTCCCCATCGCTCGTCAAAGTCAGACTTTGCAAGTCCCCCTTCTTCGGTTCAAAGCTCGTGCGCGTAAACAATGACGTGATCGAGTCCCTAAATTTCTCCATCTCGCCCCTGTTCCTGTTTTTTTCTCTCCACGAACCCCACGGAATTCCATTTTATTCGATTTTTCAAATCGCAACCTCGCAAAATAGTCAACAAGGACCGGTCCTTGGCTTTAATCTGCCCGCTAATGTTGACTCGGGAATCTGCTGAGCAATGGCGGGGGCGGGCTCGCTTTTCAAGCACGAGAAGCTGCCGAGAAAGAGAAGGCGAGGCCAGCACGACAGAAGCTTCTAATTCGTCACCAAATTATTGAGAATCTCGAAATAAAGATGCAGAGAAGAAGACAAGAACTTTGGAAGAATTCCTGAGCCCACCAATGGTCTCCTGACGAAGTTTGTCCGAAAGGTTCGGGTTACCTACGCTGTAGTTTTTGTTTTTTTCTAGGTTGAATGAGAGTGACGTGGAATTAACAGGATCCCTGAGCGGCCTTTTATATATTACAAGACTTCACTTTCTCTTGCAGAGGGACAAGAATAACAAGAAAAAGAAAAAGGAAGCTGCTTTCGTGGGGGGAGAGAGAGAGCAGGGGGAGATGAAGGAGCAAATCATGGGGAGTCCTTTGAGGATGAGGTCGTACGAGAGCACTCCAGAGAGGCCCTTCTCCCTGTCTGAACCGGTCAGCGTGCTCCAGAGCCCCTCTTCTTCAGATGGTTTCAACTCCTTCAAGATCGGTATGCAATTGTTATGGTGTATTGTCTCTCTTGCACAGGCACCAGGCAAAAGATGATGGCTTTAGCTGGTATTAGAATCCGCGGAATTGCTTCTGCTGTGCCTTGGAAAGTATGTTATTACATAGTGAATAGCCTGCTAATTGTAGGTCGACTGCCCTTTTATCCCTATTACAAGGCATTTCCATAAGACATGGATCATGGCTTGCTTCTCTTTTGCTTATAATTCTGCTGAATATAGAGATGTCCTATTGCTGTGCGGTTGTCTATTTAGCCCCAGATCATCCCATGCTGATGAAATTGCTATTTTGACCTGAACGATAAGTTTTTGGCAACCCTTAGCTGCTAAGATCTCGTGGTGTTTCGGTGCTCTAATGTGAACTCCTATCAAATTATGATGCTGGAAAGGAGTAAACTAGCCTTCGAAATCAATAATCCACATAACTAGCAAAATTCGGCATGTGCAGATGAAGAGGAGATCTACCCGGGCCACCAGAGAAAGTTTGGCAGGAAGAGCAGCAGCTTCGCCTTCCGGGTCCGTGACCATGGTATCGTACCATAAACATATTGAGTTCACAGTACAACGAGACTCGTGCACTTTCCTTTAAGAATGAAACAACATCGTCCTTCATAGTGAAAGCTATAATGTTGCAGTGAAACTGGGGCCAAAGTTGTCGGAGACTGTGAAGGGCAAGCTGAGATTGGGGGCGAAAATTGTGCAAGGAGGAGGGAGGGAGAGCATATTCAAGCGGGTGTTCGGGATGGAGGAAGGAGAGGAGTTCCTCAAGGCCTCGCAGTGCTACTTGTCAACCTCTGCTGGTCCAATCGCTGGCCTCCTCTTCATCTCCACCCAGAAGATTGCCTTCTGCAGTGAGAGATCCATAACCTTCCCTTCCCCTAATGGGAAGCTCGTTCGATCACCTTACAAGGTACTCCAGAGACACAAATCAAGCCGATAGTTTCTCCTTTTCGGGGGTTGAAAAAATTGTCATGGAAAAGTGGGTTGCACTTATGTATAGCAACACCTTTCAGTCTGCAACCTGTGTAGAAGTTCTGTCAAAAGTGAAAAAAACAAAGCTCCAATACCTACTCTAAAGAACATAAAGTACGAAATGAATCAATGAATGACATGTGCGATTGTTGTGATCTTTGCAGGTTCTGATACCGACAGAGAAGATAAAGCGAGCGAACCGGAGCGAGAACGTGAACAATCCAGCGCAGAAGTACATAGAAATACTCACAGAAGATGACTACGAGTTTTGGTTCATGGGGTTCTTGAGGTACGAGAAGGCCTTCAAGAATCTCGAGAAGGCCATGACAGTGGCTAATCGGATGTAAACGAAGGCAAAAAGAGAAGATCGGGTTCGACTTTAGGGAAATTAGGGGACTCCTCTGTGCCAGTGTCGCGTGTTTCGGATGCAAGGCGTGGGAAGAATGCCCTGCAGTAGAAAAATCCAAGTTTGTGTTACCAGCACCAAGCACTTTTTGATGGGCGGATATATCTGACTACTTTCTAGTACCCAAAATATATTCAAATCTGTGCAATTAATGTTGTTTCTTAAATTATTAAAAAAACAAGCATGTTAGGATTTATGGTGACTAGGAGAGAAACCCACTTTAGCTCGAGAGATTTATTCATACTAAAGGCACGTGGAAGGGTAAAATATGCAAGAAATAATGAGTGCAAATTAATTGACATGTTCTTTCACTAGCAGTCAAGCAGCTGAAAGGACTATAAGATATGTATTCGATGAATTTACGTGTCATTCATTCGAACATAATTTCTAATTTCTTCTTTTGGGATGGAATTTTCGGCTCATGGCATTCTTATTAGAAATTTATTTGAAATGCCATTACGAAGATCAGATTTACATAAAATAAGTTCCAGCACGGATTTATTTAGCATATAAGAATTCCTTCCCTTTGCGTGTCGCCTAGATCATGCCTCGCATAATCTGCATGCACTTGGGGCTGCTCCCGCGCCTCGTGCCTTCTTGAACATGACCCGGAACGTCTCGTCGCTCAAGGCCAAACGCTGCGTCGCACCATCCACATAAACCCCGACGTCCCGACGTATCACCTTGCAAGTGTCGCACACCGTGGGACAGAACACGAGCTTGTAATCCTCGTCCACCTTCTCGATCTTGAACCAATTGCTTATGGTCTCGCGTCCCGGGTTCCCCGGGACCCCGCCGCTCTCGACGAAGTGCTGCTTCACCTCCTTGTCGTAGGTGCCGAGCCTCCACGCCGTGGAGTGCATGCAGATCTTCGCCGCGTCGAACCAGACATTGAGATCAGTTGAAAGGCGGATGGGTCATGGCTTGCTTCTCTTTTGCTTAAAATTCTGCTGAATATTGAGGATGCCCTGCTGATATATGCTGTCCGGTTGTCTATTTAGCTACAAATCGTGACATGCCAATGAAATCGCTCTTTTGACCTGAACGATAAGTTCTTGGCAACCCTCGATTGCTGAGATCACATGGTGAATCGGTGGTTTAATGCGAACTCCCATCAAATTAATATGCTGGAAAGGAGAAAACTTATCTTTGAATTCAATAACCCACATAACTAGTGAAATTCGGCACGTGCAGATGAAGAGGAGACCTACCCGGCAGGGCGCCAGAGAAAGTTTGGCAGGAAGAACAGCAGCTTCGGCTTCAGGGTCCGCGACCACGGTGTCAATCCACAAGCATATTGAGATTCATAGTACGACAAGACTCGTGCACTTTCCTCGAAGAATGAAACAACATCTTCCTTCATAGTCTATGGGTTTTTTATAAAATATGTTGAGCCAAATCTGGTCCATCCGTCTATGTTGAGTTAAACCCGACCAGTAAGAGAATGACCCGTAAAAGAGAGGGCGGTTATTTTTATGTAAAATAAATTGTTGTAGAAAAAAGAACTTCGAAAGTAAAAATGGAACATACGTTCTTTAATTTTTCGCTACCGATGAATTCTCTCTCAAGAAGGAACTCAAAGGTTGCAATTGATTCCTCTCGAGACTGCAATAGTATTTAATCCGTAGAAAACATAATACGTCCGTCTTGATGATTTGCCTTACAATCAGTGTTATAAGTATCCATGGGTCCTTTTATGCATTTATGTTTTTTTTTTTGGTAAGGTCCGCATTTATGTTTTAGTATTCAATAGCTTGAGTATCCATTTTTTTAAGGAATCCATTTCTGTCATTGGTATCAGAGCGTAACGTTTATTGATCGTTGTTGTTGTTTATACTTGGTTTTATGGCCGGAATTTGAGAAATGATGCCAACGAATGTTCGGGGACGGAAATCGTGACACTTGACCTACTGTTCAACCCCCTTTCTCGAAATTTCGTATATCAAAATTTGTTTTTGAAGGTGTGGGATTGAAAATCTTGTTCATATGAGAAAATTGATGGGTGGCATGCCATCAAGGGACGACGAACGCGCCCCCACATGCAGCCGAAAGCGACAACTTGCTGGGCGTGTGCATCGTACATCCGCAGCAGGCATGGAATCGCACATGGGTGACACGCATGACTAACGTCACAATGACATCATCCAGGGATCAGGTCGATCGGTTCGACTCGACACGATTAGCCCAACCTGGCGACTCACTAACCAACCCATTGACTGTTGACAAAAAAAAAAAAGTGTTTTTCAATTGTATTCAATATCAATTATGTGTAATCCCTTTTGGTTCAAAATAATGGCTCGACATCACATGTGACACCTATTCACACATTGTCAGATGGACCAAAGGTGAGACTTGCAAAGATGATAGCTGAGTTGACTGATTATCGATGGAAAAGTGGTGACATAATGGAACATGTGGTCAAGGTCAATAAGATTATATAAAACATCATTTGGAACGGTTATCCCATGCCTACTTTTGAGATGGTGTAGGCCCTGATTAACACTCTTCTATATAAATGGCAAGTAGTGTTAAATCGCCTATAAGAGGTCAACGTGGTTCCAGATTATAAGAAACTTGTGGTGCCTTTTTTGAAGGAATACTAGAGGATTGAGGCCATGACTTCAACCTAAGAATGAGAACAACCCGGCGCGAAATGAATGTTCCAAGGAGAAACCCTAAGGATTCCCGTCTGTCTTTCCTTGGTTGCCAAAGAGGCAACTTAAGTTTATCCCTGTTCATAATTTAACTTGGCGTAGTTGAATTTATATTTATTTAAAATGTTTTATGGATATCTTAGATAGTTTCTTCCATGTCGATGTTGTTGTATCTTCTGATGTATTGGTTACATTATGTAAAGATGTGTTTTTAAGTCAATAGATGTTCAATGTCAATTACTTTTGTTATTATTAATTCTTGAGGGTAGTTCAAAAAAGTTTTAGTAGTTTCAAAGAACTTGTTTTGCATAGAAGATTAAATTAATGAAAAATTCAATTTAGGATTTTGGACGATGATTAGAAACAATCATGAACTTTTGATTTTGAAACCTTATTTGAAACTATTCATTAATATTATTAGTTTATGCAAAATAGATGAATAAATGATAGGCATTAATAATTCATGCATACGTGTCTGATAATTGAGATCCAATGGCTCCAGCAATTAAGAGCATAGTCATTGAATTGAACAAAGAAGAAAAGCTGAACGACGATAATTATAAAATATGACATATGAAAATTCAATATGTATTGGAAGAACAAGAGGCATTAGAAACTCTTAACCTAATTTTGGAAGAGCTTGAAAATGGAAACATTACACAACACAAAAGAGATAAGAATGTATTTGCTGCATGGAAAAAAAAAACTCAGGTTATGCAAAATAGATGAATAAAGAACTTGTTTTGCATAGAAGATTAAATTAATGAAAATTTCAATTTAGGATTTTGGACGATGATTAGAAACAATCGTGAACTTTTGATTTTGAAACTTTATTTGAAACTATTCATTAATATTATTAGTTTATGCAAAATAGATGAATAAAGAACTTGTTTTGCATAGAATATTAAATTAATGAAAATTTCAATTTAGGATTTTGGACGATGATTAGAAACAATCATGAACTTTTGATTTTGAAACCTTATTTGAAACTATTCATTAATATTATTAGTTTATGCAAAATAGATGAATAAATGATAGGCATTAATAATTCATGCATACGTGTTTGATAATTGAGATCCAATGGCTCCAGCAATTAAGAGCATAGTCATTGAATTGAACAAAGAAGAAAAGCTGAATGGCGATAATTATAAAATATGACATATGAAAATTCAATATGTATTGGAAGAACAAGAGGCATTAGAAACTCTTAACTTGATTTTGGAAGAGCTTGAAGATGGAAACATTACACAACACAAAAGAGATAAGGATGTATTTGCTGCATGGAAAAAAAAAAAACTCTCTTACTTGTATCATGTAATGGAGAATGATGTCGTGTGAGAATTTAGTCATTTTGAGAATGTCAAAGAGATGTGGGAAGCATTGGCAGTGATATTTAGTCATACATCAGTGACCAAGCTGAGACAGCTTACTACAAGGTTTGACTCGTATAAGAAGCCCCATGGTCAAATCATGAAACAATACTTGAGAAATATAGGTTTGACTCATACAAGAAGGATGATGGCCATGTTTTGACTGATGAGCAACAAGTACAAGCAGTGATTCGTTCCTTACTTCAAAGTGTAGAGCATTTGAAGGTGCACCTGACCAGTAATAAGAATATTAAAATTTTGAAGATGCAGTGCGTCACCTTGAGCTAGAAGAGGACTGTCTCCCAGTGATTAAGTCGGAAATTGATATTTATTATGCTGGTTCTTACCCACAAAGGGCTTCGAGTTCTAAGTGCAAGCGTTTTGATTTGTTTTAAAAGTGGAAAGGCAAGGAAGCAAGCTTTTCATGCAAGAAACTAAAAGTTTATCAACATAAATGAGGAAAGTGTTGTCATTGAAAAGAATATCAAGAGTGAAGTATTACAACTATTGCAATAATGGTCATTATGCTCACGATTGTGGCAAGCAAAGAAGGTAAACACACCTTATATTCTTGAGAGCTTTGTTTTTGTATTAAGTTCTATATTTTTAATTGAATCTAATCCTTTGTAACATATAGATTCCGTAACAACAGATCGTATAGCAAAAGATAGAGAAACCTTCATAGAATTTCGACGAGTACCTATTGAAACAAAATGGATCTATATATGGAGCAACTCGAAAGCTAAAGGGATTGGCCCCTGCCAATTAAGGATGCTTGGTGGACGCATTTTATTCCTATATGCTCCGAAAATTCATCGAAACTTAGTGTCCATTTTAGTATTAGTTCAACTTGGTTTTAATTTGAATTTCCATAATAGTGGTGTAGACTTATATTTAGGTACGAGTTGCTATGATTGTGGTTATATTCTAGATGCTTTTATTGTGTTGGATATTGACTATACTAATGTCAATGTTTATTATTCACTCTTTATGTCTTCTAATTCATATGATAATAATATACATGTATGGCATGTTAGACTTGGTCATATTGGCTAATTACGAATAAATAGACTAGCCAAAGAGGGCTTATTGGGCAATATTAAAAAAATCGATTTGCACATATGCGAGCATTGCCTAGCATGGCAAACAATGAGGAAACTATTTAGAAAATGAATAAGAGCTTAATTTCCTTTACATTTCATCCATTCCGACATCTATGGTCCAATGAAAGTGAGACGAGGCATGAGGCTATATATTTCATCACGTTTGTAAATACTTGTACTTGATTCAGACATATCTATTTGATTTCTCATAAATCTAAAGCATTAAGTTGTTTCAAGAAGAATGAGTTTGGTAGAAAATCAATTAGATAAGAAAATAAAAATATTAAGATTCGATCGAGGTCGATAATATTTATCTGATGAATTCAGAAATTTATGTGATGAAACATAGATTGTCCAAAGACTTCACTAGAGAATGAACAGATGCAACATATTCCTTATGCTAGTGTTATTTGAAGCTTAATATACGCTATGATATGCATAAGACCTGACATATGTTTTGTAATTGGAATGATAAGTAGGTACCAATCAAATCCAGATCAAACACGTTGGATATACATCAAAAGAATACTGAGGTATTTGAAGAAACTTGATGATTATTAACTCAAGGAAAGGATCTACGGCTAGAAGGCTAGTCAGATATTGATTGGGGAGGTAATTTAGATGAAAGGAAATCTACCTTTAGATTTTTTAGTGAATAATGACATCATATCTTGGAGCTGTAAGAAACAAATATGTATGGCCTTATCCACAATAAAAGTCAAATTCATGGCATTATCAACAGCTATACAAAAGAATATTTGGCTTAAGAGATTTTTGGATCATTTAATTATTGTTAAGAATTGTACAAACTCATTGTTGATTAAATATGATAGCCAAACAACGATAGCGTACACCAAAGATACGAAATATCATGACAAGGCCGAACATATAAATATCAAGTATAACTTTATCAATGATATAGTTACACGAAAAAATGTAAACTTGCAGTACATATCTACGCATAGAATGATAGCAGATCTTATGACGAAATCAATATCTAGAGATATTTTCTATAGTCATGTAAAATTTCTAAGACTGCGTAGAGGCTAATATATTGAATATGGTAATTTTCCTAAGTGTTCACATTTAATGAAGTTATCTTTCATTATTAGTGCCTATAAGTTTTTGTTTGATATTTATGCATCTTAACGCTTAGTGCATTATAGAATTGAGAAAGTATGTCAAACAGATAAGATATTAGCCTACTCATAATCGTCTCTATCTATTATATGATAAATAGATATAAGACAATTTTTAAGCTTATTATATAGGTGATAATTGAGAGCTCAAGTGTAAAATATATATATCGCATTAACTGAGTGTTAAAATGAAAACATAATATTTACTATGTCCGAAAATAAAATAAAAAAATCCACATATTTTATTTTGTTTGTTTTTGATAGAAGATGCGAATTATGATGGATTCTTTGAATGAGTAGATATATGAACTCAAATTAGACATTAGGTATGTTTGAATATATATCTCTACAGTATTCAAAGTGGAGACATACATTCCATAGAAAATGAGTTAATACTATAATATGCATTTCATATTACGTATACATGACATGATCAATAAGAGTAACAAAAATTTTGATCTCAACTTTTATACTGTATGAGATTATTGAGAAAAATAATTCCTCAATTAAATGCTCTTATAACTCTTACTTATTCTTAAGATTTCTATTCAATGTTTGCTACCTTAAAATGTTGTCAATTATCATGAATTGATTCAATCTAATGGGACATTTCTAGAAAAACAAACTGAACTAAAATTGAGAGTTTCAATGAAATAGAAAGATTGAGTTTGAAATATCACATTTAGTTTTGTATCTACTAGTTTATCAATTCTAATTACTTTGAGATAATCATAGTTGTGAATACAATATATCATAACGTGATAGATTGATCTAAGATATTGCATGTTATATCTACTCAAAAATGTTATGAACTACTATTTATTCCTAACAGATGTATGGCAATGAGCTCTTGAAATATACTGGTCGCACGAATTATTTGTTGATATGAACATTGCAGAGTGGAGAAAAGAGAGTTATGTTCAGCCCACTACGTACGAGTGGGAGATAATAGGTTTTTTTTTATAAAATATGTTGTACGAAACCCAACCCATCCGCTCATGTTAGGCCAAATTCAGCTCATAAGAGAGAGGGCGGTTATTTTTATGTAAAATAAACTGTTGTATAAAAAAGAACATTGAAAGTGAAAACAGAACGTACATTCTTCAAATTTTTGCTACCGATGAATTCTCTCTCAAGAAAGGAACTCAAAGGCTTCAATCCATCCCTCTTGACACTGCAACGGTATTTAGTCCATGGAAAATAAGGTACGCCCATCTTGGTGATGTGTCTTATGATCCATGTTACGAGTATCCTCAAGCCCATTTCCACATTTATGTTTTAGTATTCAATAGTTCAAGTATTTGTTTTTTTAAGGAATCCGTTTCCGTCAATAGTGAAAGCTAAAATGTTGCCGTGAAACTGGGGCCGAAGTTGTCGGGGACGGTGAAGGGCAAGCTGAGATTGGGGGGCGAAAATTGTGCAAGGAGGAGGGAGAGAGGATATTCAAGCAGGTGTACGGGGTGGAGGAAGGAGAGGAGTTCCTCAAGGCCTCGCAGTGCTACTTGTCAACCTCTGCTGGTCCAATCGCTGGCCTCCTCTTCATCTCTACCAAGAACGTTGCCTTCTGCAGTGAGAGATGCATAACCTTCCCTTCCCCTGATGGCAAGCTAGTTCGATCACCATACAAGGTACTCCGGAAACGCAAATCAAGCAGATGGTTTCTCCTTTTCGGGGGCTGAAAAAATTGTCATGGAAAAGTGGGTTGCACTTATGTATTCACCTTTCAGTTTGCAATCTGTGTGGAAATTCTATTGAAAGTGAAAAGGAATAAAGCTCCAACACCTACCCTACTCTAAAGAACATAAAGTACGAAATGAATTGATGAATGACATGTGCGATTGTTGTAATCTTCACAGGTTCTGATACTGACGGAGAAGATAAAGCGAGCGAACCGGAGCGAGAACGTGAACAATCCAGCGCAGAATTACATAGAAATACTCACGGAAGACGACTACGAGTTCTGGTTCATGGGGCTCTTGAGGTACGAGAAGGCCTTCAAGAATCTTGAGAAGGCCATGACACTAGCTAATCGCATGTAAACGAAGGCAAAAGAGATGATCTTGTTCAACTCTAGTGAAATTAGGGGACTTCTCCGTGCTAGCGTCGTGTATTCCGGATGCAGGGCATGGGAAGAACGCCTCGCAGCAGAATAATCCAATTTTGTGTTATCGGCAGCAAGCACTTTTCGATGGGTAAACGTATGCGGCCATCCTCTAGTATCTAAAATATATTCAAATCGAACGCGATGTAGTTAATGTTGTTTCTTGAATTATTAAAAAAAACAAGCATGTTAGAATCTATGGTGACAAGGAGAGAAACCTATTTTAACTTGGGAGATTTATTTATTTCTCTTCAAAGCATGTGGAAGCGTAAAGTATGCAAGAAATAACGGGTGCAAATTACTTGACATGTGCTTTCACTAGTCGTCCAGCAATTGAAACAATTGTAAAAGCTGCATTCGATGAACTTAAACGAAACAATTGTAAGATATGCATTCGATGAACTTTACACGTAGGTGAATATAATTTCTAATTTCTTGTTTTGAGGGATGGAATTTTCAGCTCACAGGCTTCTTATTAGAAATTTATTTGCCATGCTATTACAAAGATCAGATTTACATATAATAAGTTCCAGTACGGATTTATTTAGCATTTAAGAATTCCTTCCCTTTGCGTGTTGCCCATGTTATGCCTTGCGTAATCTGCACGCGCCCTGGGCTACGCACGCGCCTCATGCCTTCCTGAACATGACCCTGAACGGCTTGTCGCTCAAGGCCAAACGCCGCGTCGCACCATCCACATAAACCCCGACGTCCCGACATATCACCTTGCAAGTGTCGCACACGGTGGGGCAGAACACGAACTTGTAATCCTCGTCCACCTTCTCGATCTTGAACCAGTTGCTTATGGTCTCGCGTCCCGGGTTCCCCAGGACCCCGCCGCTCTCGACGAAGTACTGCTTCACCTCCTCATCGAAGGCGGCGAGCCTCCACACCGTGGACTGCACACAGATCGTCGCCGCATCGAACAAGACGTTGAGATCAGTTGAAAGGCGGATGGTGCTGCTGCCATTAGCAGGGGAGAACTTGGCAGGGAGGCCATTGGAGAGCTCCTGCTGTTCCTGGACGACCGCGAGCGGGCAGTTGCCGCTCCTCGAGGCGCCCAGCGTGAGGCCGCCGCCTCGGCCGCGGAGGACCGGGAGGATGTGGTAGCCGACGCCGGTCTGGAGCTTGTGGCCGTCGGTGTCGAGGACAGGGGATGATGCTGCATTGGAGGGTTTGGGGGAGAAGGAGAGGATGAGGAGGGAGAGGAGGAGGACAGAGAGTGGGGTGAGAAGTGGGGTTTTCATGTCCATGGTGTGATAGTGATCGATTTGTGCAGAGAAAGGTTGGTGAGTCGATCTATTTATAGAAAAAAAAAAAAGAGATGTGGAGGCGTGAAATGTCAAAATGGGGATAGGATTTGGAAGAACAGATGGGGGTGAGGGGGTGAGAATGCAGAACGATGCATTGATGGCGTGGTTTGACTTTAACCCATGGTATGATATTCAAAACTCACCTCGAATGAAACGTTGGGGATAAGAGTCGAGGTTTGACTTGCTACGCATTGAGAGTTGGGGTTGATCGGTTCTTGGAGGCCGGACTAATCTGATGGACGGGAAGGACAAGTCCAAGATAATTTGCGAAAAGACTAACATCCCCTTATCGTCTATAAAGATATCTTGTCCTTGGCCGTACACGATGGACCTTTACCGATTTAAACGTGTTCCGGTCAAACAAATGACAAATCCTCGACATCACGTGGGGACGTCCCACATTGAGCGGATGAGAACATGGTTCACCGCTGGATTTACTACGTCACCTACACCCAATTCTGCGGACTTCAAGAAAAGGCGGAGGTGGGAAAGAGCAAACTTATCCGCAGCATCGTGCGTACGCACAAGATGAGCATCGTAAGACCGCGAATGCCGTGAACATGCATGCTCAAAGCTGGACAATTTCGCCTCTTGTGATCTGATCTTGAGCTGTCATTCGGCTGGTAGGTACGTCGGGATGCGGATTGGAGTAGAAAAAAACCGAATGGACTTGTTCTTATATCTGATCAGTGTCACACAAAGGAGTCTATCGCATTTAGGCTTACGTGGATATTGATCTGGATCACAAATTCACTACCCACAATCAAACTAAAAAGTCGAGATTGAAAACACCATCTTCTAGATAGTGTTTAAAATTTTGTAACCCCTCATAAAGGATTTGGAAGGTAACCAGTAAATGTGATGGTAGCTGATAGTGATCACTTGTCTTCTGCTTATTAAAGCCGTTCAAACATAAAATTTGGTGTAAAAAACTATTTATACTAGAATGCACAATAAGGAAATATGTATTTGATTGGAGTGTGGAAATGACAAAACGTATAGTTGCAATGAAGGAGAATCAAGAATGTATATGGATCGAGTACATGTAATTAGGGAATTTGTTGCATCTGTTAAAAAGTAGGTGGTGATCAGGAAAGTCTGTTGCATCTGTTAAACAGTACAACCTCGAGTATATATTGGAGATGCAAGCAATGTCAACTGAACCTCATGGCACTTTCTCCTCCTCGTCTAATTTGCAACAAAGTGAAATACCTGCTGTAAGTTGCAGTAGCTTACCAACATTGTCAACTGCTAATGAGCCTTGACGTAATTGACTCAAGGCTTGTCCCCTCCCTAATGCTGCAGGTGACGAAAAGAAAGATGAGTTTCATGACGTGGCCACAGCATTGCAGCAAAGAAATGACATGAAAGTACGATGTAAGTGTAGATTCGCTAGAATCCAGTAACAGCAAGAAAGGTTTAAAAAGTCTCTGTGATGATGCATATGCAAAAGAAGATAATGTTTTCATAGTGATAATAGTGATAGATAAATCTCATCAATGACCTCAAGCAGTCCCAGAGAAGAACTCATATTCTGAAAAATGAATTGCTTGATTAGCTGAGGAAAATCTGAAGAGAGCTTTATGAAAAGCAAAGTCTTTGTAGAAAGTCCGAAAGTATTAACTAAATCAGAGATAAAAATCTATCAGCAAATATAGTCCCAGCTTCATTTTCAACACTAAAGAGATCCCACAAACAATCCCATGCTCTTTCTAACTTTGAAAAGTTTTCTCTATATCTAGCCTCACAACTCCATAAAAAGAGAATACAAGTCAGATTGGGTCATGCACGTAAACAACTTGATAAATTTGAAATTGCACTTTCTCATGTTTCTTCTGCCAAGTATAAACCCAAAAAACTCTGTATATTCGGAGCGAACAAATAATACTTTTGTGCTGTAATACAGGAAAGAATTAGGGTTTTACCTATATATAATATCTCCGCTATGTGTTGATCTTCGGCAGAACCAATCAGGAAACAATTTCCCAAGAAGCTCAACCTGCTCTTCAACCTCCTCTGTAGATAGGATATTGCAATCATCAAAACTGAAGTTTGATATGATAAAATTTTGATATAAAGTAATTACAGAGCTAAACCGCATTTACATACTTCTCTCTAGAACTTCAAAGTTATTCATTATTATCTTGTGCACAAGCTCTTCCCTTGTGATTGAAGAGCAGCCAACCGACTGGAAAACATAATTTACTGTGGCAGCAATTCCATTCAAGTAAGAAAGGTCCTGGCACATTCTTAAACTTCTATTGGCTGAAATTTGGTCCTTGGAAAGATGGCCTCTCTCATTCTCCTGTGACAGTAAATGTCAAGGCAATCATAGTGAGGCTGTTGGAAAGCAACAAGCATGAGTTGTCTCTAAGAGAAGTCTGCATAAGTAAAATAATGTCACCCGCAAAAATGCAAAATGAGCACATAATTATCCCCAAAAACATAATGGAAGGTCTACAAAAGTAGCATAGATCCTGCTCATGTAATTAACTCCTAACGCAATTCTGTGTTAAAATAATATCAAACATTAACTTCACATTTATGTTCTTTTGATGCAGATTTATTTATTTATTTAAAAGGTCATAATGCTTTGCTAGAATTCAACTAATAAAAAGAAGACAACTTCTTTTCAATCCAAGCCTACAATTCTCAAGAAGCTTCATCATTATTGACCAGCTTTTTATCTTATTATAAACCAGTGCTTTGAGGGGCATCATGTCAGCTGTCCTAAATTTCAACTTCTGCTCTGGGAAAAGGGGGAAAAGGAAAAGCTGATTTAATTTTATCAATAATGTCATATGACGTGATGCAAGTACACAGAAAGGACACAAATCTGCAGCCTAGACAAAAATTAGACTTTGCCCCAATGCTGTGTCTACAAAGAACTGAGAGTGAAGCAAACTATGTAACTGTGTTACATACCTGATGCAATCCTGCTGCAAATCCTGAGAGATTCTTTTCTTCCACAAGTTTCAGAGAGCATGGGCTGAAATCATGGACATGCTTGCAAGTCTCTGATCTATCCATGGAACTTCTATCACCTTTCGGGGAAGAGAAGTCCAAAGACCTTTTTGCAGGCTTCTCACATGACTGACATTGTTTTCTACTCATTGATTTAATATTGTTGTCACAATCAGATATTGATCTCTTTGGGGTCATCTGTGCCGGAGTGTCAATCATTAAATTTCCAGAAGATGGGGAAAACCTGACTGCAGGACTTTCCTTGTCGATAGGGTCAACAGATGAGCATGGATAAGGCGATTCAACAGAGGGAACAATGAAGTTGGACCTACAACAACCGGAAGAAGCTTCTTCCTCTTCCTCCGTACTGATATTGTGGTTGATCTCACTGATAGGTTCAGGGCATACGACATTTAAGTGTCCCTCTTGTCTACCTTGCAATTCCTGATTGGTAGGATTGGTGCATGAGGAAGAAGAGAAGGTAACTGGTGATTCTAAAAGTTGAGTTTTCTCTGATACAACCAACTTCTGAGAAAAGTGTCTGCTGAAAGACTCAGGTAAACTCGATGCCTCTGACAATATTACACCATCAGCAACTGTTGACTGACGTTGGAACACAGAGTCTCCAAGAGTATCTTCGTTGTCGGTGATCTGATTGCCTTGGTGAAAAGGCCCAGGTAACATGGCCTCTGGAACAGCAGAAGCCTGGTGGAGGATACAACACAATGGGCCAGTGAATGACCAGATGTTCAAAACTCCATTTCTTTTACCAGAAATTGATTGAGCACATAAAAAATTCAATCCCAGACAAATCCATACAGTACACTCATCCTGACATACTGATGCAGGAGCATAGTCCTATTTTAGTAGTTTTAAGTGATTTTCTTCTTTATTTAGTCTTTTCTCATGTAATTTTAGGGTTGTAAGTTGTCACATTGATGGTCATGTGAATATTTAATTACGTTTGATCATTGAGATTATAAGTAGTTATTTTAGATCAAGAAATTATATCATCTTACGTCTTTAACCCTAATAATAAAAGGTCTTTAAGTCTCTTCATCATTAGTTTTGCCTCATTCAAAATAAACTCTATTTTAACCCTGTATTGTTCCTTATGCTATTTTTTACTTCTCCGACTACATCAAACTGGTATTAGAGCACTTTTTTTGGGTTTTGTTTACATCACATATGACATTGTATAATCTGGCATAAAAGCAATCTTTTTACAAGAAAAAGGAACCTTTTACACAAATGCTGATGAAGTTGAAGTTTTATTTCAAAGCAATAATGACTCAAATAAGGAGCTTACAGAAGTATTTTGTTTGTTTTACCATCTTATTTGATCAAGTCAACCCATTTTCCTTAGTAGAGTGGGAAGAATATATAATTAGGTCAACGAATTGATTTATGGTATGAGCTAGTGTGAGCTAAAGCTTTATTACTCTCTCAAAATCTCAAACCTATAACTGCAGCATAATTTGAGGACTTCAGTCCAAACGATATGGAACTTTACTTCTCATCCCCAACCATTCAATAGAGCAAAACCACTATCAATTTGTTAAAAGCTTGTCCCATTCCATTTGTCAAATATTCAAATGCTTTTTACAATGATCTTACACAAAAATTACTGGAAAAGGACAGTAGTACCTCCGGATGGTCAGCGAAATAATCAACAAGCCTCAACATGAAAAGTTCCTGCAGTGCCACGAAGCCAGATTGTTCATGACGCGTCTCTATGGCATCAAGTTGCACTGTGATTTTCACATCTGGCCTCATGCATGAAGTTTTCTTATCATATATAAGGAGCTTCTCTATCTGTATGACTTCAGGAAGTACGTATTTAATCTGTGCAAGATGGCTGTATAGAAATGTTCTGAAAGAGAGAGAGAGACAGGGACAGAGGACATTGTCAGCAACTAAAAAAAATATGCACTGAGAAGATCCCAAATGATAGTTGCTATGAAAATCTCACATGTTCATCAAATTCCCCCTCTTTCTGACCGGAAAGAAAAGGAACCATATAAGGGACCACAGAATACACTACACTAAAATCATCGACATCAAGTAGACAAGATAACATGCTCGACACATTTAGAACTTCAATGGCAACAGTCTCGACTGGACGAAAACCTATTTCTAACATGACCATGCGCGCGAAGGTGATACATTGCTAGAGCGAGGAACCGCAGGGAGGCTTCAAGCGATTACCTTTTCGCAAGAACTTCCACCTGAGCACTGACATTCCAAAACGTGGGAGGCTTCTTGCACAGACTAAGCAACCTCAGTGAGCAGGCCATGTGATCAAAGAGCTCCGCAATCGCCTCGTACCTAGACCTATTAGAAACATCACCATCATCCTCACTACACCAAAAAAAAAAAAAAACAACTGCATCCTCGACAGAGCAAGCAAAGAGCACCGTCTAGGTCCTTACTCATCCGCGACCTCAGTCTCGGTTCGCAGAGGCTCGCCGATCTTCCGAGGCGTCCGCAACGCGAACGCCGGTCCTTCCGAGCTCGTCACCGTCCCGCTCGCCTCGCATTTCTCCCGATCCATCGTCCAACGGCGATCGTACGGAACCGAAGCTGATCGGAAGCAGGAAAAACGATCGCGAACTGCTTAATGTGCGGAAAGATCGAAGCGAGGAGGACCTGCCTGATCGGGAGAAACCCTAGGTTCCGCCTGATCCGAGTGAAGAGAGAGAGACTGAAGTCGGGCAGGGGAAGAGAGGGAAATCTGACAAACGAAGATCCTTTTTAAAACTGAATTTTGTCGGACGAAACTGCCCTCGCCCGACGATTGTAGAGACCGTAAGGCTATTATGCTACGCGCGCTCCCGTTTCTACTTCTGCCAGGTACGTTTCCGACCGTTGCGACGCACTTTTTGCTAATGGACATCGACGGATTTGGGCCGTCATGAAATCGCGGACCAGGCCCAGTAAGTTTTATCCGCTGTGTGTGTGTGTGTGTGTGTGTGTGTGTGTGTACGGCATAGCTAGCGCTACCGGATTTTAGAAGTTTCGTCTGGCCGGCGAGGTCGTGGGGCCTCGATAATGGCTGGGACCCCCTCATCTAGATCTGCCGCTTGAGGATTGCGACCAAGGCGACGCTTGCGAAGCCCTCGAGGGCCACTCGCCTAAGGTCACCAGTCATCGTCGAGGCCTCGGAGACCAGCAAAGATGAACGCTAAAATAGAAAAAAATTAAATAAATAAATGGAAAGGAAAAAAAAAGAAAATATATTACTTTTAATAAATAAATAAAAAGCAAAACAATGTCGTTTCATTTAAGATCAAACACGTTAGCTGTTGACCGTGTCGTATAAAATGACAAGTGTCGACTAGACCGTTACATTGGCTCTAGTCTAAATTAGACAAATGAATAACACTGGACAATCGTCAAAAGATTTAGAGTTATATTAATAAAATTAAAAAAATTATGATTGAATTGACAAACATATAATATATTAAAGATTTTTTAGACATTATTTTTTTTTTTTTTTTTATTCAACAGAGGCATAAAGTACGGATTATTTGTCAAAGTAACCTCTTCTTTCACTATTAACTTTTCCCATACTTAGTAATTTATCTTACACCATAGTAACTTTTATAAAACGTATCAAGAAATAAAAATACCACCTATGGTTTCTGAGACAATTTGAGTACCCAACAAAGGATCTGGTCTAGTCCTATGGCCGACAAGGTCGATTACCGATTTAATGAACCAGAAATTGACATTGTATGATTGCGTTCCCCATTTTTCAGGTGAGAATTGATTTAATCTGAAATCGACCACCATTAAATAGAGGCAGGAGTCTCCCTCAACTACGTTTGGTTCCACGGTTTAATTAAATGGATCCCATGGATCCCTTTCGAGTCGAGGTGCCTTGATATTTTTGCGTTTAGCCACGTGTTACGAAGAGGAGGGAAAGAAAAGTAGATCGATCAGCCCACCAACGTGGAAGTCAACCTAGTAATCCCCATCCTCGTCGGACAACGACTCGACACGCATGCCACGTAAGCATGGAACGGGGGGCCGTCCATTTATGTCTAGGTTCGATGGGCGCCATGAAATGAAACGGGATCTTTCTGGCAGGCACGGTCCATGAGAGACCACACGTGGCACCGACTTCGGCCATCCAGCTGGACCTTGACTTTAAAAGAGGGAGACGAGAGATCTGCAACGGCAAGGCTCCGCAAGTGAGCACGTCGGGCGCCGTCCACGTGGCAATATTCTAGCCGTCCACCGCGTTCCAGTCAACCTTCCGGAAGGACACGGAATTTCAAAACCCCCGCTTTCCCGAAAGAAAAACCTCAATAATCACGCAATAATCACGAGCCCTGTCTGGCGGCAAGCGCTGCGTGACGTCACGTCAGCTCGGGGCCTAGAACCGTAATTTCCCCCACGGCGTTCCAGATCAGGACCAATACCACGCCACCACGGCAGACGCGTGTCGCCCTCTTATCATAGTATTTCGAAAATATCACCGTCCTTCGCGAATTGACCAATCGGGGCCTGGATTCAGATGCGCCCGGGTGACGTCATGAGGCCACGTGTCCACGTACGTGGAAGGATGAAAGGCGTTGGGCGGTGGCCAGGTGGCGCGTGTACGTGCGGCGCAGGGCACAGGTGGGGCCCCCCACATTATTGGCAAGCCGAAACGTGGAGGAATATGTGCTGGCTAGGAATAAGATTTTTATCGTGATCCCGAACTGTTGGTGTCGCCCAAAAAGGCAAACGATTGGATCCTTGTTCCGTCCCACGATTTTATTCCTTTGCTTCGATTGACGATTCTCGGATGCCCGCGATCCAGTCGAGATTGCTTGTCTGCTTGGAAGTTGTCCTCGAGTTTTGTCGTCACCTGTTGTGTTAAGAACGCTCGACAATAACTATTTATATCTCCACTTTCATAAATATTAAATATAAATATGAATTTTATTTTTAAAAATTTCTTGCACCTTCACATTGATTATCGTTAGTATTACCGATTGCCAGAACAATAGCCCCCATTATGTAGACTTGGCTTTCTTTGAAAAAATTGCTCAAACCTCGAATCCTAAATTTTCAATTTGAGATTTTGCTTAGAGATATGTAAATGGTATCCGCAAAAGTAAAGATATATATATATATATGGTCATGAGATCAAAAGTAATATGAAAATGAGCCAATTCGAGTGTATAAGATTCGCTTTGATAAGTTCGAGTCATTGCTTCAAACTTTCCACCCAATACATGAGATTAATGAATAGATATTTCATAAACATGAAACTTATGTATTTCGGGATAGACTTCCTCATCATTAAAAAAAAAAAAAAAATCAACATCTATTTAAGGCATCACGTTGGGTGTCGTCATTATCTGACTTTGGAAAGTGCATTTTATGGCACCACCATAATTGAAGGATGTCTTTACATGCCCATGCAAAATATGGGATTGAAATAAACACACGAGAGTACAAAATAATTCTTGATCTCTTTGATTATATTGAAAAATAAGTCATAGTCGTAGGAAACTGGTAATCAACTTCTTACTTGTGAGGAAACCAACAACATGTTACCATCGATTGATGAACTAGCGGCACATTATCATGCTAGTAAGATGTTATTTGACGAAGAGAAAGAAAGAATCATGATCGCTTGACCTTCTTAAGAGGTGATCATCATTCTACGACATACGGTATCAATTGATAGCCAATCAGAAAAAAAAGATAAGGTCTAAGTCAATCCTTCAGATTTTTTTTTTTTTTTTTTTAGCATCATCCGACGTTATGCTTGGTGGGTCATTTGATGGGTTGGTTGGCCATGGACTCCACATGGGGGACACGTGTCCGGCAAATGGGTCGTACTTCTAAGTTCTAACTAATTATTGCTATTCCCCCGAGCAATTTGTGACATGCCACGCGTCGGTTGTCCAACGGGCAGACATGAAGTGTCAGAAACAGGAAATTTGGATTTGTCATTCTCTGATGGTCTTTTGAATTTGAAATTGAGATACTATTGTTAACGGTCGAGTATGGACACTGATATTTTTCAATTTTGGCACAAAAATGGAATATTTTTCATGCACATTTGTTATTAACTGTTGTAATCGTCGACATTCGGGGAATGCTGGTCAAGTGGTTTTAATGTTTTTGGACCATCGTGCAGGTTAAAGTATACAAATTTCCAAGATCATTATTTTTCTTTTAATTATATGCTGTTATTATGTGCTTTTTTTTTTGGGCAATTATGACGGTCTTCGGATCAATTATTGTTTCATATGCTCGAATTCATCAGCATGTGAGCGTGTTTATGTGGATCATTGTCTAAAATATGCAAGAAACTAAAAGGTAAAATAACGACCAAAGTAGAAAGGTAGAAATATCGCAATGGTTATTTTAGTTAATGTAAAATTCCCTGGAATTACTATCAACTTTGATGAAGGCGTAATTTAATATTAGGATGTTCATATTTAAATATTATAACACTTTCTTTCACACATAAGCTGGATGTATCTCTAAGAGGTGTTAATAAATGACAAAAGAGTATAAGAGAGGCAACTAAAGGGCCATTTTTAAAATTTTAAGTTATTTGATGTATGCTTGCTTTGATATTTTAATATTTGAATAGTTGATATTAATCGTTTTTCTCGATTTATTATGATTATCTTCATATAAAATAAAATGCAAACAAAGGATAGGATCAAAACAACGGTACAAGGTCGACTGGATAGAAAAGATATGTGTCTTGCTAACAATATAAGTCAAACACAAACGACTACATCGCAAAAGCATACTAAAATGGTTGATATTAATTGGGGAAAATTTCATGATAAAAAAATGCTTTTTGTAGAAATCATTTTTAAAAAAAAAAAAAAAGTCTCATTTTTAGGTTAAGATATTCATTTTTCTTATTTTAAATATGAATATTTTTTTAATCATAAATTATTTTTTATTTCACGAATTAGTGTAACACATCCTACCTGGGTAGATACAGTACAAACGAGGGGGACTGAAATTTTCTTTTTTTCTTGTGCCTCAAGGGAGATGTGACTGGTTTTGACTAGGTAAAGATGAAACGAGGAAATACATGTCTCCATGAATATGACTGTGATGGGAATGACAAGGACGTGAAGAAGTTCAACAGTTACAGTAGAGAGAGAGAGAGAGAGAGAGAGAGAGCTTGAGCTTTAAAAATGGTGGCGAGTGGGTCGTCGCCCGTGTGTCATTGGGCTACGACATGGGTCTCCTCCCATTTTAATATAAGAAGGAAAAAATATCGTATCTTCTCAACTATCCAGCCATTTTTCTATTCCCTCTCCGTCAACAGTTCGATCAGAACCTTCCACAATCTCTCTCTCTCTCTCGGCGAGTGAAAAGTCGTGTACCTTTTCGAACTTTGCGATAAACTTCTTCTGGGTTTCTTTTTGGGGTTCGTTGCTGTTCGAGCTTCGGCATTCTTTTGAGGTAATGATGAAAGTAATGTTTTCATGGCCTCGGCGCGCGTATCCATGGCTTTTGCAATTCAATATTCTCTGCTCCAATAAAAAAAGAGTCGTTTTTAGTTGTTTTGTAGAAATGCTTAGCTATGTAGTTACTTCATCAATCGCTGGTTTTCTTGTTCTCTCCGCTTGTGGGGTTGCTGCATTTCGTCCCGGTGATCGCAGGATTAGCATTTGATTCTTAGTTATTCGGTGAATTTGCGAAGAAGAAGCTCTGTTCTAGTCTCTTCTAATTGGAAATGCTTCCGGAGTTGATGAACTGAGAGCTTTCTTGCTTTTGAGTTTGTCCCGTTCCTTCTGGTGCGAGCGTCTTGCGGAGGTTGCATGCATGTGCGCCCGCTTGGTGCTTGCGCGCGCGAGAGAGAGAGAGAGAGGGAGGGAGGGAGTCTGCTCGTCATGTTAAATTCAATCTGTTTGACATCTTAAATTGAATCAGTTGTGTTGTCATTACAGAAAGACCAAGCATTAAGATATGGGATGCTTGGTGTCAACGCCGGTGGATAATGGTGGTAAGAGAAGGATGCCACGAGACATTGGGGAGGTCTCTGTCTACGTTCCGGGTCTCCGGATTCCTAAGTCAGTCGATTTTTCTCAGTCACTGGGCAGCCATCTATCGAGGAATTTGGTGCAACTCCTGACTGCCCTTAGGACCCGTATAGCCGTGCTGGCCAGTGAAGGAGTCCCTACAGTCAAGAGATTGACGAGAAAAAGTGCCACTCAGCATGGTCTACCCTGCAACACACTAGCCTTTTTTTCTTTTTTGGCTCTTCCACATTACGACTGTTTGTGGTCTCAATTTGTCGACCTGCTCATGAACTTCTTACAGGAGGTTCGACATTGACTGATCTGCAGCAGGCTCTGGAAGATTACTTGCCTGTACTATTGGGATTGGTCAAAGAAGGTAAATGTCAAATGGTTTTGTGTTCTTGGAATGTGTGTGATTGAAGAGATTTGCTGATCTTATTGATTATGTCTATGTCATAGAAAACCATCTGATGCACAAAGTACAATTCGTTTGGGTTAATCAGGAGGATGAAGCAGAGGTCAGGAACTAACTGTGTGTATTCTTGTTTCTGAGGTGCCATGATAGGCTATGGTGGATTGATGTGAGCTGTGTTCTGCAGGAAACCGCAATATCTAATGCTTGGTATGAGTTATTGTCAGTTTTGCATATGATGGCAATGGCATTGCTGTTGCAAGCTAACATAATGCTCCTTCCAAAGACATCAGCTGATGGCGTTCAGTCAAAAGTCTCGGAAGGTTGGTACTACAAGATTCCTGTATTCACTGAAAATTTGCATTTGGACCAATAGGTTTCAATGATTTTCTAGTATGTCTGGGTGGATGGAAGAAAATGCAGTGGAGTGTAATTTCCCTTTCTTCTTGTTCTCCTATGGTTCATAAATTATAGCTCTACACCATCAGCTTATAGGAATTAATCCAGATATTATGGTACATGAATGCTCTGTGCATTTTAATTGGTCCAAAAGGTGGATGTGAGATGCTAAAGATTCTGCACTGTGTCTGTAAAGCACTTACCAGAACATAAGGGAAGATTTTAATCTGGTCCCACACTACCTTCAGCACCATCAGAAGCAGCTTTTAGTATACGTGAATCCAATTACCTAAAAAGCTTCTGTTATGGCATAGCGACTTCTATGCAGTTATGTTTACTATAGAGAACCAAATTTGAATTAGAGAGGTTTGTCCTTCATTAGGCTTTTGAACTCCTCCAGGCCCATGGGGAGCTCCGTAGATATAGGAGAATATCCTGGACAAAATATCATCAATAGGGTACAATAAAGGAATGCGGAGTAAAGGAGCTCGACCTTGTTTATTTGGCCAGGGACACCACTGGAACTTTCGGCATAGTTTACATCATTTAGGCATGAGTTGTGGGGATTCCATAGCATGGATACTGTGAGAACTAACAAGAGAAATGATTTCAAAGAGAACAGCTTGTGCATTCTCAAAGTCCAATTAAAGTTCCACAAGGACAAATCTAGTCATGGGATCATATTGATAAAGTAGTATGATATTGTCATACAACTGTTAGGCTTTTTTAACAGATCTCTCACTTATCATCTGTTTTCTTTCTTCCTTTCCTCGTAGTATGTTTGACCTCCTCCCTATCTCTCTACCACAGAATGCAGGAGAGCATCTGTTGATGTTTTCCTAAAGGCAGCTGGGTTCTTGGACTATGCAGTTCAGCATGTTCTTCCGAAATTCCCGGCTGAACTCAGGTTTGCAGCAAACATTCAAAATACGCAGCTTTATGGGAAGTGAATGTGTACTAATTATGTTGATGGTTCTTTTGCATCTTAGGAGAGAGTTACCCGTAGACCTTCAAGACGGAGTTCTTCAAGCACTTTGCCTCCAAGCGTTGGGGCAGGTATTACATTTATTTTCCTGAGGAGATGTAGTTTGTGAATCAAGTTGCTAATGCTTACCAACTTTAGACCAACACTCATCATTTAAGTATTTTTCTACTTCAGAAAACCTGCATTCACATAGATTTCTGAACTTTCTGTAAAGGAGAATAGTGTTATGGATAACGTCTGGCAGTTTAGATAGAGATTCAGTGATCTGTATATAATTTTTTGTTTAATCACAGAGGCTAAAACCTTTAAAACCACGATAGCAGTTTGAGTGCTTTATACGAGCCTTCTATAAACAACTTAATGTGAACTCAAAGATTTAGTGAATTCATGGGCTAGGTTTGACTCTGCTGAGGAGAGACAATATAATTTGCAAAATCCACCTCCAAATTTTATTGGGCAGTGGTCCTAAGACCAATTATGTCAACTGTGTGCCCATACTTGGTACTTGAATTGATTTACATATGCTGTGTACGCCACATCTCTACTTGAAAAAGATTATGCACACTGGACAAACTGCAAATTAGGGGATGATCCTCTGTGTGTTTGTGTGTGTGTGGGTGGTAAGAAACCTAGTATGTTGCTTCTTTAGACGACCTCTTTGCCCTGTGTTAGGTGTTTGGAATATTGAAGGATATCTCTTCCATTGGTATTAATGGCATAAACGTTTTTTCCACTCGTTTTTTAATGCATGCTATTTCACTCTAACTTATTGGATAATGTTTTGCAAGAACTGATTTAGGCTGCTGACATTCAACTTGGGATGGCCATAGACAGTTCCAAAGCCACTCTGGCGGTGAAGCGTAGGCTTGCCTGTGAGATGGTAAAATACTGGGAGAAGGTAAGATCTGCCAACTTTGAACCAATTTCTTAAAGCCGTGATAGAATCTTAAATTAACGCCTGCTTCATTTTTTGACTTCTTGATATGATTGTATTCTTCGATTTGGGCGCTGTTGTCTGACTTATGAATGGGCTTCTCAATGTTTTTCTGCTTTAAAGGCTCAAGAGAATCTTGTGAACTTTCCCTTAATGAACGGTTGGGGAGAAAAGCACCGTCAATATGTTAAATGGAAGTACGTTGAAGCAAAGGTATTGGCATGATTTCTTCTGCTTAGCTCTTTTATCCCTTTGCTTGATAGATTATGCCTATGCGTCTTAAACTTTCAAGACGAAAGGGATCATTATCATACCAAATCTTTGGCGTATTATTCTAGGTTGAATCAGTTGAGTGTTTAATATCAGACAGTGTGAACATTCTGGTTTTTTGTGGACTGGTACTGTTGCACAGTACCTTTCATATGCATTACATAATCCATGTATCCAAGCTTACGTTTATTCCATCACCTTTGAAGCAATATTTTACAGACAATATTATCAATTTGAAACTGTTGTTTATTTTCTTATTTGGGAAGGCTATGGCCTATAACACTCACATAGACATGCTTCCTCATTTGACTAGGGGTTTCATCAGGAGGCAACAGAGGAAAAATGCTCTATCATATGAACTGTAGTTGGTTCTCACCGTTCATTATCATATGGACCTTCAGACAAAGATTATCAAACCAGTGGTTCGAAAATTACTATCCCATTGCCTTTTCTCACAACCACTGAACTAGCTACCTATTCAGCGTATAAACTTGGGTTTGGTGCTTAATACTGGTAATTGACTAGGCATGAAACAAGATGATCGTTAGTCGATGCATTATCGTTATTATTATTTAGGAGATACTAAGTTAGCATGCCAAACCAGAGACTAATTAGTTTATTTGGGAACTCTAGGAAGAGAAGAATTCAGGTCCAAGTATGGGCATAAAAACCAATGTGACGATTGCTCATTCTTCCATATCTAGGGGGCATCACATCTCATATTGTTTCATCTATAATAATCTTCTCAATGCCAATATATTTCCACCAGGCTGCAGCATATTATTTCCATGGTCTGATACTTGATGAGGGGAAGTCCCATGGAATGGCAGCAGCTGCTTTGCAGGTAGCAGTCGAGTCTCTCGAAGGAAGTAAGAAGCTCTCTGAGGCATTTGACGCTACACCTCCTCTATCAAGGTGACAAATTTAAAATTTACCTGTTTGCTGCTTTTTGTTAGTTTCGTTGTTCTCTCAGCGAGTAACTGGAATTAGTTCGATATCTCTACCATGCCTACAACTTTGGCGGCCACTTTTCTCCTTTTTGTCAAAAAATCACTTTTTGCTGACTAAGCAAGTCTGGTAGTCCATGAGATGGAGAGAGATCTAGGTTTAGAAGTTAGTTTATGGCTAAAGTTAGTAAACCATGATAGAAAAAGAATCATTTGGATGTATTCAACTTAATAAAATCAAATTTCGTCTCATCCTATGTTTATGGTTTGACAATTTTCCAAATCATGTAAGTTTTTAAATGACGAATAAGCCACCTAAGTAGTTATATAACCTATGAAATACTCCACTCACCCAATGCATCAGGTAAGATCCAAGCAAAAACCAAGGTGCCAAGCGAAATGAGGAATAGTTCACACTTGGTCGATTTCATCTGAAAAACAGAGTTTCCTTCCTCCTGCAGTTTAGTGCAGTATTTCGTGCTCATTTATGGCCCACTAGCCAGCGTCACTTGGTGCGCTAGTCTTTGCCTTTAGCTGGCTTTATCTGCTTGAGAGTGTGAGCGCAGTTTCTGTCCATGCCTTAATGTGCTTTTGTGTGTGTATGTCTGAGAGAGAGAGAGAGAGAGAGAGCAGCAGCAGCAGCATTTTCTCTGGTTGGACAATAGAAACTAACTTCTCTTGCTGCAGGAACCCACCGCTTTGGGGAACCACAAAGTACATCTCTGAGAAAATCCCAAAAGATGCTTCTGCTAAAGTGCGGATAAACAGAGATCTGTACTCCCAAGATAAGTAAGTCCTTCTCCTCTGGCTATAGAAAATGTGTGAGAATCTTGACATGAACATACTGATAGATCCCACGCGTTACTATCATGTAGCAGGACTACGGAAAGTGCACTGGCCTTGCCTGACTTTGCTTTGGCCTTAAAACCCGATGAATACCAGCTCCCTTCAATGCATAGTTGTTGGAATGAGGAGAAAACAGACAGAAGCAGGCTGGAGGCCAACCAGCCCAAGGGCACAAGATGAAGTGTTACATTATATCATGTTCAGTGAATACAAAAATGCCGCCGATTTCAGATAAGGAAGATACAGAAGCAAAGTGGATCATTGGAGGAGTTTATTCGGATTTAATGACGGAAATTTTTCTCGATCAAGTTTCATTTTCCTGTATGTTTTTGGTTCTGTCTTTAATATGGTCACAGTCAGTTCGAGTGAGGCCTTTGAAATTGTACAAGTATCTGTTTGGGAAAGTAGTGGCCTTTCTCTTCTCAACCAAGCAATGTTGTCTTCCTGTTGAAATAAATGATTTGGTGTCTCGATGTCAACTCCAGTTGAGAGGAAAATTTAGCGTGTGTATTGATTGTGAAAAGGATCAGAGAATGGTATATGAACGTAAAGAACGGACTAAGTTGCATATATACCTATAGTAGAATGCAGAGTTGGATTATGTTATATAATCAATGATTTTTTTTTTTTTTTGTATTGATAGATCATTTGAAAATGTATAATGAATATCCAATTTTTGTTACTTGACCCTTTGATCGTCGAGACATTTTTCTTTTATTCTAATTGAGTTTCTATTCCTTAAAATATCTTGTTAAGGCTGTTAATATTTTCGTCAATCTTCACCATTTTTATTTTTATTTTTAACATTATCAACATTTCACTTTCACTGATATTAATATTTTAGTGAAATTTATACTTCTCCATTTTCTCCATTATTTCATCTTCTCTCAAAAATCAATAATAAAAGAGAGATTTTCTCTCACAAAAAAAAATGGGAATAAAGTATATGCATTTCATATGTTTCTTTCGCTAATTCATATCTAAACCTTTAACAAGCACTAAGCAATATCATGAAGTTAACCCCCGGCCGGGATACAAATACGGCAGGTCGTTTGAAGCAATCGCGAGAAAGGTCGAAGGATTCTTCTTCTTCGTCACACCCCACCGCCCGCATTTTCACGCTCCGCCGTCATTCTCGATTCCCTTCCGGTTCCCGCCGGGCGGAGCAAGAGCGGTTATGGCGGAGCAGGCCGACCCGGCGGAAGGCGCGAAGAGGAGGTGCGTCTGCCTGATCGACGCGATCGGCCGGCTGCCTCCCTCGGTCGCCGGTCCATGCCGGCGCACGCTCCTCAAGCTGGCCGAGTCCGAGCTCGCTTTCCTCACTCGACGCGCCTCTTCTCCTTCTTCGGATTCGCCTCTCAGGTCAGTCTCTCTGTATCCTCATTGGACCATTGGCACGCTCTCAATCTCTACGCGATAGGGCTAAGCCGGCCGTGCTTTTTCGGCCGAGACTTGCGATTAGATCATTGCCATGCTCGATCGTTGATTTGCCTGTAGAGTTCGAGTTGCGTCTTGTTGAAGAAACAGGATGAACTCTATTTTCTTTGTCGAGTTCATTTTTAGCTTCTTTTTTTTTCCCCTTGTTGGACTTGTGGAGGTGAAATTTTGTTTTGGTTGAGGAGAATTTCGGATAGTTTTGCGATCTTACTGAGGAGTGTGTGTTGGCAGTGTTAATATCGGACACCTCGAAGCTGTCGTTCACGTTCTCCAGCATCTTCCGGTCATGGGAGTTTCGCGCGTTTGCAAGCCTGTTCCTCTGTTGCCTGCGAGCGGCAAGGTGCGGAGAGCTGATTCCGGTTCGAAGATTGCTCATGTCAATATCGTGTGCACGCTGAAAGGAATCCCAGTTTGGGTCGTTGTATCCGATAGGAACCCGAACCATGTGACCTGGCACGATGGCCATAAAGGCAAGGGATTGAGATTGAGGATTCGGCAAGTCGTTGCTGCTGCTCAGTTCTCGCAGATACTGAGGCCTTTGTCAATTATTCTTTTCTTTTCACGTGGTGTGACTGACTCCATTCTCGAGAAGATTGTCGATGAATTTCAGGCTGTTAAGTATGAAATGGAAGCTGACGTCCCTCTTTCCAGTGTTGGTTTTTTGGAGGAAATGGAAGGTGAGTGGATAAATATAATTGCAAGGTCTTACCAAGAATCAGTTGCCCTAGAAATAAAGGTGGATAATTTTGAGAAACCGGCTCGAGATCCTGAAGTGGGAGCTGGAGAATCAATACTGGGTGCTGCAGAGACGGAGAATCCCGAGGGAAATGTGAACCTTAATTATCCTACTACCTTTGACACTCTAATTTCTGGCTTGAGACCTCCCATGAAAGGGAAAGATATGGCTTCTGCTAAAACAAGAGAGGAACTAAGTGGAGGTGATCTCATAAATTTTGATACGACAGCTTTAATCGCTCTTGTATCAGACATTAGTAATGGTGGCGCGGAGAAACTTTTGAATGCGGGAGAAAGTGAGTTGAGGCAGCAGTTCAAAGACAACTTGCCTTTTGTGATTGCACAGGTACATTAATTTTACTGTGTGAACCCATTGGTTTCTCCTATATCTCCTAAGTGTTACGTTCTGCACCAGTAATATTAGCTTTGACAATTTCCAGGCAAACTCTGAGATTCAGAAACAAATACTCCCAGAGCTGGGTGCAGTAATTTGCGGAAAGAATGGTGTGATATGTGAAAGTGTTCTTTCAGAGTTCAAAGAGTTAATAGCAATGTATGGAGGGACCAAGGAGAAGCTAAGAGCAGATCAGATACTAAAATGTCTTTCGTAAGTTGGTCCCTTGTTCACTTTCAGGATAAGATGAGGGTGTTAGCGAAATCAATCTTCTATATTATCTTGTCATCATGTTTATTTACAGTTACCGCATCATTCTTGTCTTTTACTTATAAAAGAAATATTGATCAAAGGCAATTCACTGAGCTAAAGAGTTAGATTTGCAACAGTGTTGTTCCGGATAATCCTTCAGATCGCATGATCGGCCTTCCAACTACCAGAAAGCTTGCTAAAAAGAACAAGGTTATTTTTGGCACTGGAGATTACTGGCGTGCGCCAACCTTAACTGCAAATATGGCTTTTGTTAGAGCAGTTTCTCAGACCGGGATGTCTCTCCATACGATCGAGCATAGACCACGTGCTTTAACTGGAAATTAGCTACAAATTTTTTTCTGAAAGTGGCTTGACATGTGTTTGTGAGCGGACTTCAAGGTAATATGTGCAACTTGACTTGTATATAGATTACCTTACCTGCTGAGTGATGTGTTATTTTTCTGTTGGACATATTTTCGATTATTATTTTTCTGTTAAAATGCCTTCAGAAAAACCTGCCTCGACCCCACCCTAAGTAGCCTGATTTAGTTTCCTAAAAGTGTAAGCGCACTACTTACTTTGCCGTTTGAAGTCCTGGAATTAACAACTTGATTTTGTGGAAGACAGATTTAGTATTTTAAGCAGGACATGGTCGCGACATTGTTTCTAATCGCACAACATAAAATCTTAGCAGAGTTTCGGAATTTATCTTGGGAAAAGAAGGTTAGTATTTATTAGATTAATCAATTTTTGACCTAATTCAATGTTGATGTTATTTTGACGATTACCAAAAAATTCTGGACTGCCTATTTAATCAAATTGGGACAATGTGTGGCGAGATGTGTCGGACTCTTTCTCTCTGTTCCTGTGAGACTGCAATATGTTGGATACATTTTCTCTGGACTCATTATTTGCACTCAAAATATCCAATTTTCAGATTCTTGGATCGTCGTGATAGGATTAAGTTCTTTTGAGTTGAATACCCAAAATTGATGGCATTTATACTTTCCTTTTTCTTTTTAGTGACAGAAACATAGAAACGTTGTGACTTTAATGTCATTAATCTGAGTATTGATTTATGTGCATTGTTTAAAATGGTTGGACCATGTTCCTTGCTTCTTAGCTTTTGAGGCAGTTCCTGATCAACTGTTGTCTTTTTTGTATTCTCAGGTACCATGATGCTTCTCAAGATGTTTGAGTCCTTGTGCGCGCATGCGCAGAGAGAGAGGGAGAGGAAATTCAGAAAAAGAATATATATAGGTTATCTGACACATCATAGTTTCTGGCAAATGAATCTTCTCTGTCTAGAGAATATGGAAATTGAGTTTACAAAAGAAACTGAAGAAAAAAGAAGTAACTCATGACAACGAAACAATTTAAAGCTTCATCCCAAAACTACAGTGACTTGCTTTGATGCTGATCAAGCTATTGGTACTCAAGCTGTCCACCACCAGGGAACATCGGCCCAATATTTTAACCTTCCTCAACTTCATTGTGCCTAGTTCAACTGACACCGGTGCATCAACTTTTACATCAAGAGGGATTTGTCCTGTTTGCTGTTGCTGCTGCAGTGCTGCCATTATGGTGCTCCCAGATTCGCTTTGGCCAGTCAAGGTAATGTCAAGTCTTGTTGTGTTCTGGTGACCTTGGTAGAATCTTGGCAATGATCCTTCGCATAGCTTATCATTTGAATACCACACGCTTAATCTGCCACCCTTCTCATAATAGATTCCAATCTTTTTGTTTGGATTTGTGGCCGTAATCTTCACATCAAATTGTGCATACAGGGTCAGGTCGAAATTCAGCCTCAAAGCACTTATTTGAAGGCGGTCAACTGAATACTGTGGAAGTTTTGGTTGGAAGACAAAGTAAATAACTGCTGCAACTATTCCAATGAGGATCAGTATGAGGAGGAGGAGGCTAATGAGCCCGCACAATAACCTGCAGCAACAGCCTTTTTGTTTCCGTGGCTTTGCGAAAATCACAGGTCCACCACCTTGCAACACAGAAGCTCGATGAACTTGGGTTCCTTTCTCTGAAACAGAAGAGCTCGGTGGCACTAAAGGTGCCGTGGCACTTGTTGCAACCGGAACTGCCGGATGAATTCTCTGATTATCTGCCATTGCTTCTGGTACAGCGAACTTAAGCTGACGATGCATTCTGGAATTTCCGCTGGAGTATCGGCACTTTTGGCACCTAGACAAGTTTCTTGATGAGCTGAGTAGGTTGATTTGTTCTTCAGAGCGAAATATAGGATCGCAATTCTCCAGGTCCTCCAACTTCCCCACCTAACAACAAATACAAAAAAAGCCAAGTTTGCATTGGGTTGTTCATCTACCAATGGTTTCCTTTGATTGTGTAGAAGAGTTAACAACACAAGCAGAAGAAAGGTGTCCCGCTGGTTTGGGTTTAATCCTCGAAAGTCGTTGCTTCTGACCTACATTTTGGTTTTGGCATTTTGACACTGTTTTGGAATTGTGCCAAGTGGCTCTATTCGATTACTTTAAACAAAGATTTTCTACACCTGTGCGTTCGGTACTTCAGCGCGTGCCAGTTGGCCCAGGAAAACTGCGAGATGGTGTCAGTAGAGATTCAGACTCTTTAACAGATCAGATGTCATAAAGGGTCTGCAGAAGTTAACCATGTGTTGTTAATAGCATCCCTTGTACCTGTTTATTGGGATAATTCTACTCTTCCGGTTTAAGAGTCTTTAAGTGTCATAATCTATTGGGAAAAAATAATGTACCATTTACCAAATTTTTTTATTACATAGTGGTCATTTCCTTAAAGTCACTTTTATGAAGTTACCGTTCCTCATTTATAATTAGCAAATTATCAAATCTTACCAATTATTATTTTTTATTCTTAAAACACTAGAGAAATATCAAATTTTATATGAATTTGCCGATCATCATTTGAACAATTTATCAACTTTTTATCCATTTCTCATTTAAGTTGCTAGTCACTGTTACTTGATAACTCTATAGAAAGGTTCATAATTTTAAAAATAAAATGCAGGTAAGTAATTCGATTGAAATTTTGTAATCCAAACTTTGGTGATTTAATTTGACAATAGTTGGAAAGTCGCTCTAGTTTAGGTTGACAATTTCATATCAAAGTCGATAAATTTGAAACATTAATAAATTATGCAAGTAAAAGGTTATAAGTTAGTATTAGCGTGCTTCAATTTTTTCTTTCAAAGGGGAATCTACAAGATTTTTGTAAATCATTATCTGACAGGATCGGCACCTAAAATAGAGAAAATATGGATGGAATTGTAATGATGCAGGAGGCATTCAGGTGGCAAGACTGGTCTCAGATTCTTGAAGTCTCAATTTGCTTAGTTGCAGAAGTTCATCTCGGCAAAGATAAATTTCTTCTCCCATTCACGAGAGAGAGAGAAAGAGGAAGCCAAAATAATGGTTCAGGCCACCAGAGTCCCTGCCTTTCTGGTGATGAAATCGGATTCTTTAACGTTCATTCTAAGCCTCATGCATCACCGGGAGTCGGCAACTGTATCAACCTCTTCATAAGCAAAGCCCTGGCAACTGTATCAGCCTCTTCATAAGCAAAGCCATCTACCTTGGCATATGGAGGACGCAGCGCAGACATTTGCCTTCCCTCATGAGCTCAAAGGCTTTGTTGATATCCTCCAGTTGCAAGTTATGGGTGACAAACTCATCCACCCGGATTTCCTGCACGACAATGCCGGTAAGCCGGTAAGCGCATTCTTAATATGCATTGAAGGAGGTAGTCCTTTTCTTTTAGTTACCCCTGAACACAGACAATTCTACAGTGGCAAGTTTCACAGACAATTCTACAGCGGCAAGTTTCTAGATGTCTTAGTAATTTGATGTCGATAACTTCCATTTATTTTCATTAGCAACTTCCTAAACATGTCAAGAACATGTAGGCTTTTCCTGTAATCACATATCAAAAGGGAAAATGCAAGTTGCCACAACAGGACACCACTTCATGTTTATTGAACTCGGGGACGAGCATAAAATCTCACTACCTTGTTCATGTACTTGTCGACCAATGATGGTATATCGGATTTTGGTTTCCATCCTCCATACATGGAACCTCTCAGTGTCCTTCCGGTGAGCAGCAGTCCGTAGTGAGCTGTTATTTCTGGCTTTGCTTTGGGCACGCCAAGGGTCACAGTTAAACCCCATCCCTTAAGGAAACATTGGACAAGAAGTTTCACTATTTTCCTTTCGAAAACATTCCTTAAAGAAAATGAAGGAGGTTCAGTGAAAGAAAGATTACATCACAGCAAGACTGCAACGCAGTTGTTGTTGCTCTTGTATCACCAGCACACTCGAAAGAGTAATCAGCACCCCCATCAGTTATCCTCTTGATGACCTGAGCATTACAAATTTCAGTGATTAATCCAGAGATCGGTTTTGGCGGATTATGCCAATCTCAAGTATAACATCAAACTTTTGGGATGAAATACCTCATGAATGGGTTCATCATAGTCCTTTGGATTGAGATACATATCAACTCCAAAATCTTTTGCTGCTCCAGCATGCACAGATCACTATCAAGGCTAGTTCGGTGAACAAGATAAGTGCTCAGAATGAAAGAAAATATATCAGCTTGTTTACCTTTCTCACCCTTCTCAGGATTAATGTCTACACCAATTACTTGAGAAGCTCCCCGAAGCTTGGCACCTTGCGCAACCTTTTTAAAGATAAGTTACTAGAATAATGGGCAATGCTCATTGGATAAGGGAAGAACATTAAGTTATCCAAAGCACTTACAGATAGGCCCACAGTTCCAAGACCAAATATTGCCACGTTTGATCCTTTGGATACATCGGCCACATTCCAAGCCGCTCCTAGACCTGTGTAATCTCAGTGCTCAAGATTGTCAGCAGTAAGAACTTATTGTACAGTGACAAACTTGATTCCATGCGCTATCAGGTAGGATATGTTACCTGCTGCTACTCCGCAACTGAGAATACATATTTTCTCTAGAGGTGCCTTTGGGCTGACTTTGGCAGCGCATCCTGAGTGCACCACCGTATACTCGCTGAAACTCGAAACGGCACAGTAATGATATACAGGATTGCCTCTAATTGAGAAGCGTGTCTTTCGGTCACTGTGCATTAAGCCGCTCCTTTCCAAACCAAGTGTTCGGCACATGTTGCTTTTATTAGATGTACAGTGCTGGCATCTCTTGCATTCACCTATGAACAATGTCAACACGTGGTCTCCCTCCTTGAATTCTGTCACTCCCTCCCCCACACTCTCGACAATCCTGCATAATCAAGTTAATGATAAGTTAACATCATTCAATGATAAGACGCTTAATATAGAATTGGCCTTTTTTCTTGTTGGATAATTCAGCAATCTGTTCTTTGATCAAGAATCAATGCTAGAGGACTAGTCCTGCTGTGTCTAACATGAGCTATATTGACCGAGATTTGTTCAAATAGGCAGTCGTATAATATTTGACATGAACACAAAGAGATCAGCAATTTCATATCTCTCAACTCTCTGGTAACTGTATGACTGATTATAGGCTGAAAAATAAAATGAAGTGGCGCAAGGAGAAAGAGGGAAGAAGCATAATACCCTGCTGCCTCATGGCCAAATATGCGAGGAAATATAGGCTGCACATGAAAAGAGTTCGCCGGTTTAGTCAAATACTAAGTTTCTTCGGAATGTAGAATCATAGAAACGTGTATAGAAAATATCATTCTAAAAACTAAAAGATGAATCAAAAGAGTTGTGAATATGCAACTTCTGAATATTCGCAGCTCCCTAAGTTCAATGTATCATCTCAGAGCGTAGAATTTGGTTAAAGAATAGGGAAAAAAAAACCAATGTATAGACTCCATAGACTTATGTTGCAGGTTGCTTTGGCAAAGACAAGAAACTAACAGACAAATATCAGAACAAACGGAGCTTGCTGGAAAAGTTATTTAAAATAGGCAGAAGCTAAGGAGTTCAATGTGTAAGGCCCCTGAATATTACTGTTGAAATCAACTAAATGAACATCACTCCCGACTTGGCCGTGATTAACCATGATTTGACAAATTATTGGAAAATCAGAACAATGGACATCTCCTCAATATAGTGCTTTGGAATTCTCCGAAACAGTTGAAACTCCAGAGCAGAATTCACCTTTAATTCACTCAATTATCAAAAACATTCAAGTGTTTTACTTCTCTACAATAAATAACTCGGAATTCCAATGCAGCATGAAGGCCTAAACACTGCCAAAGTATGACCCCATTTTCTAAGAGCAGCACCTTTCCTCATATGTGGTTCGAGATGCATGGAGTCGAGAATGAACAGAAAGATAAACCAAAAAGAACAATTCCCTCTTTAGTCTTTCCTCCACTTGCTTAGCCTCTCAATATGACAGCGGTTGGGATGATGCTCTACTGCACTCCCTTGTCATTCTTCTTAAATTATCTTCACAGCGCAGCAAAATGTCTCTATCTCATTCTAGAGGCTCAAGGCTTGCTATATCAAGCTGCATCTCTGACTTAACTTGATATTCTACGTACTAAGAGTGGGCTTTCACATCAACTATCTGTTTTTCTTCCTTACATGTTACAAAGAGAGTGTTTCCTTTTCTTTCCCCAAGGCAACAATGATCCATGGGAATTATTGTGTATGTAAAGATGTGCAACATCGCTTGCTTATATAAAGTCCACCATGATCAACACTTTCAGATAGGCTCCCTGAATAGAGTTTAACTTTCTAACGGTGTGCACATAATTGATAGAAATAAAAATGAAGCATGAACAGTTTAGGCATTAATACGATATTGTTTCAATGTATCATTTCTTGTAAAAGATACACACACACATAAAATTATCAAAGATTGGAAAAACTAATCAGTACAAGAATAGAAATGCACAAACGTAACATGACGTTTTATATTTCAGGAATTATTTAGTATCTCCCAAATTCAAAATAGCGATAATAGAAGCTTTTTCTACAAAGTAACATGGAAAAAATTTAGATCACGTTATTTGAGTTAAATATATATAAAAAAAATGAATCGTAATTGTACAGAAAGAATCTATGATGTATTAAAATAATATAGAGTTTGGAGGGGTAAAACAATAATAAATTAGTGGTTTTGTGGGAGAGAAGTTCTGAAATTACCGACTATAAGCAAATTGATACCAAATGCCATCGAAGTTCTGAGATTATCCCTAGATACCTTTCGCATTATAGATAGGTTCTGGCCATACTTAAGACCCGTTGCATATCATTCTGGTTGATTCAAGATGCAGCTTGAGAACACACTCTACTTGATAATTTTCTTCCAAGAAAATGTGATTTAAATAGCATAGCAAGACCAGACATTAAGGTGCGTTTGATAATCATTCTATTTTCAAGAACAATTTCTATTCAAAAATGATTTTTTTTTTTTATTCTATTTGCTGGACGAGTTTCAGCATTTAAAGCCCGCGTCTAGATTTATTGTCAGGCCCAGCTTCACATGAAAAATGCCACTGTACTTTCTCTGTCTAGATATCGGGCTCAGGTAGACGGACGAAAAGAAGAAGGGCAGAGAATGGATTACCTGGGATTCCCAAGCGGCGACGTCGCTGCCACAGAGGGAAGTGGCGACGACTTTGATGCGGATCTCCTGAGGTTGGGGCGGGCTGACTTCCACTTCCTCGATCACCAGAGGCTGCCCAGCTCCCCATGCCACCGCCGCTAATGTTTTGTCTCGACATGGAATCAAGAAACATGAACACCCAGCAAGACCCAAACAAAAGAAAAGGCAGAGAATTCAGAGAAATTTCCAAGAAGTAAAGAAAAAGATTCAAACCTTTGCATGTGATGACAGATGGTGAGGAGGACGACATGGTGGCTGGAAAGCGGGAGGTGCGCGCAAGTGTTGCGTGGATGAGACAAGAGGGCAAGCAAAGGAGCTGGTAGGAAGATGATGATAGTTCAACATAGCCTCTTACTAACGTTGAATTTCGTTTCTATAGTGCTATTCGGTGGTAGGTAGGAGAGACACAGAGAGAGTGATGGTTGGTGAGCGAGAGGGGTTGATGCTTCTACTTCTTCTTCTTTTCATTCATATTTCCTTGAACTCTTCTGAGTTACAGGGAAGCCACCTGCCACCGAACAGTGTGATCTGGCATCTGCGGGGTCGTGGGTTTTTGTAATCCATGGCTGTTCTGGGCAAGAATTCTCTGATTAGAGTTCCATCGGTGCGCGATTATCGAAAAATCTACTGGTCTTGTCTAGTGAATTATCTTTTCTGGCCACCGTATAGCGAATTATAGAAAAGCTCCTCTTTGTTCATTTGCCATTTCAAATATTTTCACTCTTTGGATGTATAATAAGATTATACCATGGACTGCTCCTGCATCATGATACGTCTGTATTGGAATAATAGCTGGTCTATATGTTATAAACTGATGCCACGACAAAAGAGAACAAGAAAATCGACTGAATTGAATGTGATGCTCAGGTACTTACGTCATAATTATACAGGGCTGCAAATCCCAGCAAACTCTTTTTTCATAATCAGTTCCTTCCTTCTACCAATGTCCCACAATTTCGTCTCCGTCGCTCCTTGTTGGTTCCTATTAAAATGTTGAGATCCTCTTTGGAAGTTTCTCTTCCTACCTATTTCAGTTGTACCCCATTGCCAATTTCTTGCTCAAAAGCGACAAAACCGACGATGACTCGACTTTGGTTGGGTTAAGCTGTTGAGATAGCAGTTCCAAAGAGACGGTTCTGCCCACCTTTCGACAAGGCAAGACACAGCAAACAGCAGGGACGGCATTCATGTATTATGCCTTCAATACAAAGATCTTTTGATGCTGAAAAAAGATAATTTTGGGTTGACAGCTTAAAAATACACTATTGAGAGTCTGAGACACATATGTTCGTCCACTGATCCACCTTTAGATGGCAAGAGATGGTCGAATTTTATCAAAAGTTGAGGCACACTAATTGCTACATCTATGTGAAATGTAACAGCTAATCTCCATCTATCCAAAATAACAATGCACTGGCATGCCTAACTGTTTGACTTCTCATAACAGAACTCGCTCCCTGAGTCATAGGCCATCTTCAGTTTCGGTGAGTTTCACTTTTTTCACAAGGACATACATTGCTACTCGCCGGCTGCGATAATCTGGATGGAACTGTGCCTGATCTACGCGCCCAACAACAAAATACTTCATCGCAGCATCGAAGAAGTATTCAAGGATACTATCTGCCAAGTAGAAGACTAATCAATATATATACCCCTCCCCAAGGCACATATTCACACTTAAACATGCGTGCGTGCACATGTGCACGTGCCCCACACACACAAATGGAAAGCATACCATTGCGAAGTTCTCCAGCCAAAATGATGGTTGTTTGAGTCCCAGAAAGTTGCAGCAATGTCTCCATCAGATCCTCGACTGCTCCCTCACTGTAAATCACATCGGATCCCAAAACTGACAAAGCAAGCACGGTTAATCACATAAAATTTTATAATTTCAAGTTCTTTTAATCAGACAGGAAGCATTTTAAGAATATCATCAACCAAAAAAAGAGAAACTTAGAACATATATACGGTTTCTTTCTCAGTCCCACAATTTTGCAACAGAATTGTTGCCATTTGATGAACAGATAGTGTTTCCTTTCCAAAAAGGAGATATAAATTATAGTTCTGCCAAAGAACCATTCTTCTTTCAAAGATGGGTAATATTACAACCCTAAGCAGATAATCCTTTGAAAAGCCCCGTGGGCATTACTTAATTCTTGTAGCTGAAGTACTCCCTCTGTGTAAATGCTGGAATTGAACCCCAGGAAATGAAAACAATGACACGAGGAAAAGGCATGAGAGCTTAATTAGGGAAAATCCTTGAATCATGAAAAGCAAGTTTCTCCTCTAATGAGAAAACCGGCAAATGCATCAAAGACAGGTAAGCTTGAACTCGATCAACCCGTGCAGAGGCAGACAGGTGCAAAGAATCAAAGGTAGGAGGAAAAACTCCATAGAAGAAAACTAGTAATAAATAATTTAATATGCTACAAGATTCGAATGCATAGAGAAGGACAAAAAATTTATCAATTGAGGGAGAAGAGCACCATTACCATAGTCAGGTAAAGGCTCAATCAAGTCTCTGTCAGGATCATCTCCCCAAATCAGTTCTTTCACAACCGCAGATCCCCGCATGTTGTCATGTTTCAAATTCGTTGCGATGTTCTTTCTGAGAAGCCTTAATCTATCTGGTAGATCAGTAAGAATCACTTGAGCACCCAAAGAGCTGAAATGCAGCTGAAACGAAAAGTAGAGCACCCTCATGTGAGTAGCGCAACCACTCAGCCAAGAAATATCCAACTCATCATAAACTTGTGATATTCTCCATAAGTTTGCAAAACAAGGAGTTAACCTTGGCGTAAATCATATATTTTGCCATTAGCATGAAGTAAGAATTTGAGTTTCAATCGATGTATCTCAGGACACAAGAGATTATGATATTTATACCCAACTAATCCACATCCAGAGCCCAATTCAACAACCTTCTTGCCCTGAAGAAGAAGCATCCCGGAATCCACAGCATGTTCCAAGAACTTCCCCAACACAATTCCACTATCCCACATCACTGATCCAGTAACTCCAGGAGTAATCTACAACCACATCAAAATAAATCCTTTGAGATAAAAAAAAAAAGGCTCCGTAGATTCTCATTCATACCACAAAGATTGATCAACAAAGTTTCCTCACATCGTTCCGACACATTGTTCATCATAGAAATCCAAAAGGTATGCAATTTCTACCTTTCACGAATCCCAATTTCCATTCTAACAACAGTCGCATTAGCAGCTCGCTCAAGATCATCGAATCGAGAATCGAGCGATCAAACAAGAGTTTCGCTTCCACTATACCCTAGTGCGAGACCGACGGCAACTCGCGAAATTCCAAAAAATAAAAATAAAAAATAAAAAATGGAGGCAGTACCAGGGAGGAAGGAGATTGGAGGATGGAGAGGGAGTGACCGCACGCTTCGACGGCGAGGGCGAGGGACGACTGGGCGACGAAGGCGTTGGGCCGGGCGAGGGTCGGCTGCTGGATCCCCCACAGCAGCATCGTCTCCGCCGCCGCCGCCTCCCCGTCCTCGTCGCAGCCTCCGGCGCCGCCGCCCAACAACCTCACCTTCCCGCCGTACGAGCCCAGCCCCGCCACCGTTTCGCCGTCGCCGTCGTCTTCTCCCGGCTCCTCCGTACGCACGGCGCTCGCAGCCGCCATCGCCAGCGCCGCTCCTCGTCTATTTCCACTTCGTCTCTTCTCTTCTGCTCCGTCTCCGCTTTCATCTGTCTTAATTTTTATTATTATTATTAAAGTTCTAATTGAGTGATTAGCAATTTAGCACAGCAAAACTGCAGTTCAATTTCGTGAAATTTCTAATTTTTTTCCTTTTTCCATGGATACCCTCATTTTTCATTTCGATTTTCAGAATCAGAAAAAGATATTTATTAACTCATCATTTTTTTTTATCTAAACTATATGGTAACTTTTTCCCAATTAAATTACGATTTTTTTTTTTTTTTTTTTTGTGGATTTCAATTTGCAACTGAGCTACTTATCAACGGATATTTTTTTTTTCTCGTTTTATAAATTTTGGTTATTGGTTACCAATTTTTTATTTGTTGTTTTCATAAACGCCTTCAATCTATCAATTATCATGCAACTTCACCGACCTTTTTTTTCTTGCATGGTTTGTCAACTTCAATCTAACAACTGTTCCTAGAGTCCAAGACAGTAGTTGATTTATCTTCCTAGACATGAATCTCATATGACATGATCAATATCTGGAAATATGGATGGAATTTATTTATTTTTATTATGGTGCTGAAAGGCATTCAGATGGCAAGACCGAGCCTCACATTTCAGAAGTCTCAGTTTTTGATTGGCAGCTCAGTTCCAAAAGTTCAACTCAGCAAAGAGAATTTCTCCCATTCATGAGAGAAAGGAGAGAGTGAGAAGAGAATTTGTCCTGGGGAAATGGGCTTCCATGACATTCGTTCTATGCCTCGTGCGCTGCCGAGAACTGGCAACCGTACCGACCTCTTCATATGCAAGCGATCTACTTCGGCATATGGATGACGCAGCGCAGACATTTGCCTTTCTTCATCATCTCGAAAGCTCTGTTGATCTCCTCAAATTGCAAGTTATGGGTGACGAACTCATCCACCTGGATTTCCTGCATAACAACACCGTTGAGCGCATTCCCAATACACATCAAAGGCGCATTTTCTGTTGTTCACACGGGGAAGTCCTTTCGCTTTCCGTTACCCTGATCACGGAAAATTCTACAGATCTGTCGGCTATATAGATTCTTCATTTGTGGCGGGTGACTTTGGGCCGGTGATGGTTAATATCCAAATGTCTTAACGATTCGATGTTAGTAACTTTCATTTGACATGTCATAGAGATCAGAAAGGCGAAACGCCACTTCATGTTCATTGAATTTAGGTATGAGTATATAAAACCTCACTACCTTGTTCAAGTACTTGTCCACCAATGATGGCATATCGGATTTTGCTCTCCATCCTCCAAACGCGGAACCTCTCAATGTCCTTCCACTGAGCAGCAGTCCATAGTGAACTGTCATTTCTGGCTTTGCTTTCGGCACGCCGAGGGCCACAGTCATACCCCATCCCTTAAGGAAACAACATTAGACAGAAGTTCACTATTTTGGTTTGAAAAAATTAACCAAGATGAATGAGGTTCAGTGAAAGAAAGATTACATCACAGCAAGACTGCAATGCAGTCGAAGCTACTCTTGTATCGCCAGTGCACTCGAAACAGTAATCAGCACCCCCATCTGTCATCCTCTTGATGACCTGAATACCAAGATTGTAGCGATTAATTTCTCTCCGGGATTGGTTTCTACAGATAACTACTGCATCATACTTTTAGGATAACATACCTCATGAATGGGTTCATCATAGTCCTTTGGATTGAGAAATACATTAACTCCAAAATCTTTTGCTGCTCCAGCATGCACAGATCACTATCAAGGCTAGTTCGATTCACAAGATAAGTTCTCAGAATGAAAGAAAGTACATTTCTTTGTTTACCTTTCTCGCCCTTCTCAGGATTAATGTCCACACCGATTACTTGAGAAGCCCCCCGAAGTTTGGCACCTTGTGCAACCTTATTTAAGAGAGTTACTGAATAATCGGCAATGCTCATTGGATACGTGAACAGAAAGTAATTGCAAAGCTGAAGCACTTACAGAAAGACCCACAGTTCCAAGACCAAATATTGCCACGTTTGATCCTTTGGATACATCGGCCACGTTCCAAGCCGCACCTAGACTTGTGTAATCTCATTGCTGGAGATTGTCAGCAGCAGTGAGATCTTAGGGCCTGTTTGATAATACTCTCAAAAACAACCGATTTTGTTCTTTTGTTACTGGAAATTAAAAAAAAAAATAGAAATTCTTTTAGTAAATCTTTTGTTTTCGAGAACAAAAATCCATTTTTTTTGTTCTCGGAAATATATTTAGAACAGAATTGAGAAGTAGAGAAAAGTTATTTCTTGTTCTTGAAAACAATTTCTAGAATCAAGTCTAATTTTTTTTTTTTTTTTTCTTCTCTTTCCTTTTCTTCTTCTTCCTTTTGGTTGGTTGCCGGCCTTGGTTGAAGGCCGGCGAACTTGCCAAAGTGTCGCTAGCCCTTGGCGATGCCAAGGTGGGCAAGGCTCGCTTGGCCATTGGCGATCTGGCGAGGTTGAGCCTCGCGATGGTTAGGCGAGCCTTCGGCAAGCTCGCTGGATCTCGCCCTAGCCTAATGAGGCTCCAATGAACTTGCCGGACTTTGTCTAGTTGATCGCCAACCACAAAGAATGAAAGAAGAAGAAGAAAAAAAAAAAAAAAAAAAAAAGAGAAAAAATATAATCAAAGTATTAAAAAATTAAAAATCTTACTAAACACATTTCTATCCTAGGAATAAAAATTTTAAATAGTTACAAAATGCTTTCAAAAACTTAGAAATTGTTCTTTGGAACAGAATTAAAAAAAAATAGTAAAAATTATTTTCGGAAATAGAATGGTTACCAAATGCGCTCTTATTGTATTGTGACGAACTTGATTCCATGTGCTATCGGGTAAGATATGTCACCTGTTGCTACTCCGCAACTGAGAACACAAATTTTTTCTAGAGGTACCGTTGGGCCGACTTTGGCGGCGCATCCCGAGTGCACCACCGTATACTTGCTGAAACTCGAAACGCCCAAGTAATGATATATAGGATTGCCTCTAATGGAGAAGCGCGTCTTTTGGTCGCTGTGCATCACGCCGTTCCTTTCCATCCCAAGTTCTTGGCACATGTTGCTTTTATTCGATGTACAGTGCTTGCATCTCTTGCATTCGCCCATGAACAACGTCAGCACGTGGTCTCCCTCCTTGAATTCGGTCACTCCCTCCCCCACACTCTCGACAATCCTGCATTAGAACATTCAACGATAAAAGCATTACTGTATAATTTCTGTTCTTCGTGGCGTGTATCGGTTTTAAAAAGCAAGATTGTTAGGTTCTGTTTCTAATGTGAGCTACATCGACCAGGATCTGTTCAAAAAGGTAGTCATATAATATTTGACATGAACTTGAAGAGATCAGTAATTTCGCATCTCTCGACCCCTATATGACTGATTGGAAACGCAAGAGTAAAATGAAGTGGTGCAAGGAGAAAGGGGGAAGAAGCATAGTACCCAGCTGCTTCATGGCCAAATATGCGAGGAAATATATTCTGCACAGGAAAAGGGCTGGCCATTTTAGACAAGTTCTAAGTTTCTTCAGAAGATAGAATCATACAAACATTAGTAGAATATATCATTCTTAAAAATTAAAAGATGGATCAAAAGAGTAGTGAATATGAGACTCCTCAATATTCGTAGCTCCCCAAGTTCAAAGAATTATCTCAGAGCATAGGAATACTTTAAAGTAAACGATGATAATGAGTGTAGAGACTCCACGGACTTAAAGTGGAAGGTTGCTTCAACAAAGACAAGAAACTGATAGGCCCATGTCAGAACAACCGGGAGCTTGCTGGAAAAGTTTTCTAAGATGGGCAGAAGCTAAGGATGTTAATGTGCAAGGCACATGAATGTTACTGACAATTTGACTAAATGAATTTTTGCCCCCGCCAATCATTTCAAGTGATCGTCAACAATGGGCGTCCCCATTTGGCCGTGATTATAGGAAATGACAATTTATTGGAAACTCAGAATGGCGGACATCTCCTTGATATCATGCTTCGGAAAAAACATTTGGAACTCCTGAGGAGAATTCACCTTTAACTAACTCATTTATCAATGACATTCAAGTGTTTAAATCTACAAGAAATAAGTCAGACGATTTGCTAACAGCAGCACCTTTCTCCATACGTGGTCTGAGACGGCATGGAGTCAAAGAATGAACAAACAGATAAACCAAAAAAAGAAAAAAATGGTTCCCTCATTAGTCTTTCCTCCACTTGCTTAGCCTTCCAACAGTACTCTACTGCACTCGCCTGTCATTCTAATTGCATCATCTTCACGGCACAGCAACACATATCTATCTTATTCTAAAGGCTCAAGCGCTTGCTCCGAGCTGTATCTCTGAGTTAGCTTGACATTATACATACAGAGAGTGATGTTTCAGATCAAATCTCTGTTTTTTCTTCCTTATACGTTACAAAGAGAGTGTTTCTTATTTACCATTAAAAAGAAAAGAAAAAAGAGTGTTTCTTTTTCTTTCCCCCTGTACTTTCACGTGGCCTCCCTGCATATAGTTAGACTTTCTAACATTGCACTATTCCAACAAATGATGTGGCAGATACTGTAGGCGAAGTAATAAAATAGACCAATCATATTTCGAGACATTACTGCTGTACCAACGACAGTGATGGACGCTACATTCATTGACTACGACCTTAATTGACCGCTGCGCAGACTGTCATACAAAATGACCCACAGCATAAAATGACATTATCTCAATGTATCGTTAGCTGCATAGGATACAAATAAATGTAGATTATCAGGAAATTGGGATAGCTTTCGTGTTATAGGTATAAAGATTAAACCCAATGGGGCCAACCCATCTCACTAAAAGGAAAAAGAAAATTTTCGTGCTTAAGATACACCCAGCCCAATTCTAGATTTACCGTCAGACCCAACTTCACATGAACGATGCCTCTATACTTTCTCTTTAAAGATATCGGGCTCAGGTTGATGGACAAAAAGAAGAAACAAGAAGAAGAAGAAGAAGAAGAAAGAAGGGCAGAGAATCGATTACCCGGAATTCCCAAGCGTTGACGTCGCTGCCACAGAGGGAAGTGGCGACGACTTTGATGCGGATCTCCTGAGGTTGAGGCGGGCTCACTTCCGCATCCTCGATCACCAGAGGCTGTCCAGCTCCCCATGCCACCGCAGCTAATGTTTTGTCTCGACATATAGAATCGAGAAACACGTGAACAACCCAACAAGACCCAAACAAAAGAAAAGGCAGGGAAATCACTTTCTCAAAGGGAAAGGGAAAAAGATTCAGACCTTTGCATGTGATGATGGAGGGTGAGGAGGACATGGTGGTGGCTGGAAAGATGGAGGTGCGCGCGCGAGCGAGCGTCGGGCGCGTGAAGCAAGGAGGCGAGCAAAGAAGGAAGGGAGGAAGGAAGATGATGATGGTTCAACTTAGCCTCTTTGCTAACGTCGGGTCTTGCTTTCTTTAGTGCAATTTGGCCGTTAGGTAGAATAGAGAAAGAGAGAGAGACTGAGATTAGTTGATGAGAGAGTGATCATTTTTAACATTCTTAAATTTTCCTGAACTGATGGGGAGGGAAGCCACTTTGCCGACAGAACATCGTGATCTGGCCCCAGCCCGGTCGTCTCGTGGATTCTGTAATCCAAGATTTGTTGTGGGTAAGGAGTGTCTAATGATTGCAGTTCCCTGGGAAATGAGTAGAGATCGGTGCTGTCATTTCAGAAAACAGACTGTCCAACGTCAGCCACATATGTTTTTTTTTTTTTTTGGGTCAAAAACGGGTGATTTCTTTCATTAACTACATACGATAATTACAAGATAAAAATAAATAAATTTCGGAACATAAAATATCACTGAGAGGCTGGGATGGTAAGACGTTCAATTGAGAGGGAGTTTTTTTGGTTCGATGTGCTTTTGCTATCCAATCGGTGGCTCGGTTTCCTTCCCGGGGGTAATGGTTTGTCTTTGCTTAGCTGAATTGGGCTAAATTTTTTTCCTTCCTTCCTCACGTCCCAAGGCGCATCTTCTCGGCCCATTAAGCTCTCCACTACAGTGACGTTATCATTCTCACAGACGTAAGCTACTGTCTCCTTCTGACTTCCCCACACGTGACCTCTTGGATTTGCTTTAGAAACTTCAGACCTTTTATAGCAGCTAGGGTTTCAGCTTAAAGAGGAGTTGCCGCTCGGATCTCACACGCGAAGCCTCCCTCCACCATGCCGCTCCAATTTCTGAGGATTCCAGCGATCGAGCACGGAATTTCGCCTCCCGCCCAAGACGAGTCTACATTCAGTTTCGGGTTTGGGTTTGTTGGAAGATGGAAAATGGGGGACTCATTTGACCATTGAAAAATAATTTAAGGTAAATAGCTACTGAATATTTAAATAGTCTAAAAAGTTTTAAATTGCAATGTTTAAAATAGTGAATATCATTTTTTAGCAAAAGAAAAATTCGGGAGATATTGTTCCTGAATAAAAGAAACTCAATAACACAAAAAGAAACTTTATATGGAATTCAATTCAAAGTCCTTTCCTTTTATTTTAACTTTAGCTTTGACTCATGTAATTTTACAATTTCAGGTCATTGCGTATCTTCGTCTACGAGTTTCGAATTAATGGGTAATTTTTTTCGTCCATTAATTTATTATTAATGATTTCTTTTTAGTTAGTGATTATATTTTGCTACTAGTGATTTGCGGTTATTTATATTTCAGTAGCTAATTTTTTTTTTCATTCTTCATATTCAAAAAATTCCACCTAGTGAGATTTGCGAGAGTTTCCCATTCAAATTAGTGCTTCTTTGGCTTTTTTAAATCCTCTAATCTAATCCTAAATTAAGCCAAAAAAATAGGAAGTAAAGGGAAGTCAAAAAAAAAAAAAAAAAAAACATGAAAATGAGAGGGTGAGAGCACGTCACTCCTTGAAGGGTGACGGTGCTGCCCTCACCACAAGTTCTTTTAAGGAAACTGGGGAATTCCTTGAGAAAACTGTGGATTCTTTTTTTCTTTTTTTTTTTTTTTGGGTGGGATACCAAGTGGGATTCAATAAATAACAATAATAATAAATCAAATAAAAAAAGAAACTAGAAAAAATAATTCTTAAAAGCATCATCAATATAAATTATCTTTTCTTTAAATACACAACATACAGTATAAACATCTTTATTATAAGACAAAATAAATGTTGGATTTCTATTATCAATAAATCTATGATTAAATATGTTTCACACTTGCAAACGTGAACGAAAATATTCATAACTGAACAAAATGAATACAATTGTCAAAATAAAGAGTTGAATACCTAATTTGTGTAACTTAAAACTTTAATAAATTCTACTCAAGTCATGGTGGTCCAGGTTAATTCAAAAATTAAAATTATGATCATCTTGTGACTAACTAAAAATGAATTTTATTTAAAAATTTAAGTATATTGGACTTGTTTGATTAAAAATTTTTACCTCAATGCTTTTTTCTTTTTGTACAACCCTACCTCTTCACCATGCTAGCCAACTTTTAAATTTTTCACTTATTTGGTCATTCTTTGAAATCTCATTAAATTAGGTTAAAATACATGTGTGGGTTTCTAATTTGACTTTTATTGTATCAAGAATTGGTGAAATTGTTTTCGCAGTACTTTGGAATGGAATTGAGGGTATGATTTTTCAGCTTTCCCAATGGGTTTTCAACCTCCTTAGCCCCTTGGGCAAATGTTGGAGCATTTGATTGAAATAACTTTCAGCTAAATGCTGGCATTAAAAATGTTGAAAGCCAATGCTACTTTCACTTAGCATAAATGCTAAAACTAGGATTAATTTTTTTTTCCAAAACTACCCTCAATTGATTCTTTAGTTTTTCGATTTTGCCCCTTTTTGTAACTATTCATCTTCTTTGCACAAGGGTGGTTGGCAAGGATAGATTTGGCCAGCAAAGGGCCAATGAGTGGCCGGCGAGGGCATGTGACCTCGGGCGACCGCCACCTAGGTCTCGCGACCTCAAGTGCCTCTCCCCTCAGTCTTGCACAACCCTTGGAACCCATGCGGCGGTCACTTGTGTCAGGTGTGGACCTCACCAGAGGTCGCTCACACTCAAATGATCTCAGTTGATGGCCATCTAAAGCTAGATCTAGCTCACTGGCGGCTGTAGCTCTTCATCAGCTCTGGCAAAGAGCTTGAGTTCTTTTCTTAAAAAAAATATGAAAAACATAGTTAAAGCCCATTGCAATTTTTTTTTTTTTTTTTTTAAACACTTAAACCTAAAGTCTATTTGCAAAGAGTTTTTACCAATCACAATTTGCATTTCTCCATAGGGTTTTGGGTTTCAATATTTGTATTATATTCAAAGCGCATTTACAAAGTTGAACCAAATTCATCCTGAGGTTTTATATTTGAGGAGTTATTCAAAGTATTAAATGGGCCAAGTAGGAATTTCCATTTCTTTATCAAAAGAATACTTATTGATATTTGAGAATTTTCTATCAAGATTTGTTTCTCAAATTTGTTCCACCGGTTGTCCACTCGCATATCCATTTTCTTAGCAACGTCCTAGTTCCATTAATGCACGATTATCGAAAAATTTACTCGTCTTGTCTAGCGATTCAAATGAAAACTCGTCGAATTACTGCTCCTCCTTGTTCAATTTGCCATCTCTTATCTTTCACTCTTTGGATCTTTAATGATAAACAATCTAAACATCATGTCGTGTTAATGTCTACATCTCAATACCACGACAAAAGATAATAAGACAATCGATTGAACTGAATGTGATGTTCAGGTTCTTTCGGCATGATTATAAAGTACTGCTGCAACTTCGATTGAACTGAGTGCGATGTGCAAGTACTTTCACCATAGTTATACGGGCCCAAAAATCCCCGCAATATCTGCTTTCACAATTAGTTAGCTCCTCTCATGTATTTCCCAAAATTTCGTCTCCGTCACTCCTAGGTGGTTTCTAAACTGGTTTCATCGACGACATTGCCAATTCCTCCGCGCTTAAAAGCGACGAAACGATGATGACTTGACTTTGGTTGGGCTAAGCTGTCGAGATTGGAGTTCCAGAAAGATGTTCTGCGCACCCCTTGACGAGGCAAGACCCAGCGAAGAGCAGCAACAGCATTCGTGTATTACGCCTTCAATCCACAGATCCTTTTGATGCTGAAGAGAGAGGATTTGGCTTGACACAGATGTTCTATCTTTACTGGTCCACCTTTAAATTGCGAGACGTGGATGAATTTTTCCTAGAAATTGAGACGTACTAATTGCTAAATCGATGACAAACGTGACAACTAATCTGCATCAAACCAACTAATCTCCTCGAGTCATACCCCTCTTCGGTTTCATCGAGTTTCATTTCTTCACCAGGACATAGATTGCCACTCGCCAGCTGCAATAATCAGGATGGAACTGTGCCTCATCCATACGCCCAAAATGAAGTACTTCATCGCAGCGTCCAAGAAATATTCCTGAATACTATCTGCCACTTGGAAGATGCATCAATCCCTGTCCAGTGCACATATTCACAAAACACATACACGCACAAGGAGAGCATAACATTGCGAAGCTCTCCAGCAAAAGCGATGGTTGTTTGAGTTCCTGAAAGTTGCAGCAATGTCTCCATCAGATCCTTAACTGCTCCCTCACTGTAAATCAAATCGGATCCCAACGCTAACAACGCAAGCACAGTTATTCATGTAGAATTTGAAGCCTGCTGTTTTTATTAGTTAACAGGAAATATTTTAAGAAAATCATCAAAGAAGAAAAGAGAATAGACTAAAGCCAAATGTATGGTTTCTTTCATAATCACGCAAATTTTGTAATAGAACTGTTGCTGTTTGTTCAAGACATGGTATTTCCTTCTCAAAAGGGTGGTATGGATTATAGTTCTGCTAAACAATCATTCTTCTTTCAAAGACGGGTACTATTAAAATGTTAGAAGATAATCCATTGAAGAAAGCCCTGCAGGCATTACTTAGTTGTTGTGGCTGAAGCACTTAGAATTCATGTTTACATTTCACCATTACAGTGGTTTTCCCTCTGTTTAAATGCTGGAGTTGAACCCCAGGAGTTGAAGACAATGATATGAGGAAAAAGCTAATTGGGGAAATCCTTGAATCATGAGAAAGTTAATTTCTCCTCCACTAAGAAAACTGGCAAATGCATCAAACACAGGTAAGCTCAAACAAGATCACCCTGTGCAGCTCCATAGGCACGCACAGGCCCAAAGGATAAAAGGCAGGAGGAAGAGCTCCATAACAAATACCAGTAATTAATATGTCTCTCATATAAGATTCAAATGGATTTAGAAGGACAGCAAGATTATCAATTAGGAGAAGGGATAAAACAGCACCATCACCATACTCAGGTAAAGGCTCAATCAAGTCTCTGTCAGGATCATCTCCCCAAATCAATGTTTTCACGACGGCAGATCCCCACATGATGTCAAGTTTCGAATTGGTATCAACGTTTTTCCTCGGAATCCTAAGTCTGTCTGGTACAGAGCACCCAAAGGAGCCGAAGTACAGCTGAAACCAAAAGGAAAGCACCCCCAAGTAGTAAGGCAAACGCTTAGCCAAGGTATGAATATACAACAATACAACTAGATGATAATATGTAATATTCTTCATAAGTTTGTGAAACGAGGAGTTAACTTCGATGTAAATCATAATTTTGATTATATATTTCTTCGGTTGTATTAGGCATTATTATTTCTATGTGATATTCTTATTTTAGTTCTTGTCATTGCAATCTATGAACATCATAAATTATCATTTTCAATATCTTAAGTTCCATTTAATGAAATTTTAACCACGTTATTTGTTGCTGTAATTTTATAAATTGACCACTAAGTACTAATTTTCTCTTATTCTTGACTATGAATCAATATAAATTTGAAAATTCTATGCAATATTGAAAGACAATTCTTCAGCATATTATGTTAGAAAAATCCCTTATGATGTTTTTAAGATAACAAAATAATCAAATACTACTAATATTTTTTAAGATTGAGTAACCCAGTGAAAAACGCACAAGCCACTACGCATATAATATTCTAATAGAACATTGTAAATGATATTATCAAGGATTATACTTGAAAGAACTAGAAGATAGGCACTATGTTGAAGCTTAACTTATTTAGACTGTGTTATGATAAAGTCCAAACTTTTAGGCTAAATATGTTCTGACGTAGACTCTAAGGATGAATATGTTCAGACCCAAGTCTAAATTGTGAAATCTACTTCAGGCAAACAGGTTTAGACTTAAGTTTAGACTTTCTACTGAAGATAAAGACCGAGAGAATTACTCACATTCCCATCTTGACGCAAGTTCAGAACGAAGCAAGTCCATAACATGATAGGTCTAAAACGATATCAATCTAGAACGTACATAAATGATGTGGTTTGGATTTCACACCTAGAAAGATTTGATTGACTCAATCCTATTTGATTGAAAAATCAATCTCAAGACGAGTTCTTTCTAAATGTAGATGCTCCATTTATGGAGATTCAGTTTTGTCACTCAACGGTTATTTAATCTTCTTGATACAAAACTGTCCAATGGGTAAATTGGAAGATGATCCTCTAGAGATTGTCCAATGGCTAGTTTGGAAGTGGAATAGCATACAAGGAGACCAAAGTGCCGAGGAACAAGTAAGAGAAAAAGTCTGGAATATATAATTCCAAAGTCTAAGCATATTTCGAGCTTAGTCTAAGCATACTTCGAGCTTATACATTTGTCTTTCATGAGCTTAAAATTATAATAATTTGAGAGGTGTTGATAGTGTTATAAGTGTGTGCTTGGTGTAAGATAACAAGTCCTATCAGCTTGGGTATAACCAACACTAGTTTTGGATAGAAGCGCTTGGGTATAAGTGGCACAACTTGATTATAAACTTTCATTGATCATCTAGTGGAATACAACCAGTAGGCTGTTAGTGTGAGATAGTAGATGTAAACTTCTGATAAACTGAACCACTATAAACCTTGTGTACAATTTCCCTTATCCCTAAACTCTTCTTGTTTATTGCTATATACTATTGCACACTCACAAGGTGCTTCAAAGTTTGTTCTATTGCTCAACTGATTTTGAACTTTGTTCAAGAATCTGACCTTTGTTCGAATTTTGTTCTTGACTCTTTCTATTCTGTCTTAAATTGTCAAGATTTTATAGAATCACCTCTTAACCCCCCTCTAGGTGATACTTGCTAGCTACATCATATTATAGTCAAAATAGTGATTTAATCCAAATAAAAATACATATGAAGTGCTTAAAGTGGGTTAATTAGGCTAATATGGATATTTATAGGTTGGATTAAAAATGAAAGTACATTATTGGGTTGGATATGATTGGATACAGGTCGGGTTGGGTATAGGTCACTTAATCTGTATTTCGTATAAATGGGTTAAAACAGGTTAAATAGATTAATTTTGTGTCGGACCAATTTCGACTTGACTCAAACCATCCATTTGACGGTCCTAGGTGTTATCACTATTTTCATCTTTGGGGCCATCAATTTCGACCCGACTCACACCAAATAGTTTTTATAACAATAAACCATAGAAGCACATTTAAAAAGTCAGAAAATGGCCAAAAATAAAATACGACTGGACCGCTTGCTCAATTAATTAAAACCATATGGTCTCCCATGTAGAAAGCACCTTCTCGAAGGACCTCCAAAGTCGCGGAGCAGGAGGGAGATGATGAGAAAGAGAAACCCCTATTCTAAGAAAAGGACATGGACCGAAATGGCACTTTCTTAAATACAACCATGGTAAACATAGAATAAATGATCACAATGTCCATGGAAATATATATATTATTTATATGTAGTGGGATGGTCAAAGGCCTTAACTAACAACAGGCTTGCTTAAAGAAATGAGGGCACAATTAATATCTAGTCATCACCTTTGGCTTCTGCATTAAACTATGGCGCACATCATGCATGATCTAGAGGCATGTACATGCACATGCACATGCATAAACCCTAGTGGACAAGACTCTTGCATATGTAATTGCAAATAAGCAGGTCTATAGTGTTTTGCCCTTATTTTTTTCTTTTTTGAGGGTATCGCACGTCTGAGTCATGATTTCGATGATGTGTGGCTAAGTTTCGGCAGAATTTTAGGCTTTGCAATATAGAATATTGCGAACTTTTACATCTAAACCTTTTTCAAACTGTCCTTTGCACGTTCCCTCTTTGACCGGGTTTTTAGTGGCTCCAGAATTCATCGATAAACCCTAGTTTTTACCTTTTCGCGATGACCTTCTTACCCTCGCGAGTGGCGTCATTTCCAGGGCGCATTGATGGGTGAAAGAATCATATTTCCTCAAAACGCATGCACGGAGAGGTTAACGTAATAATACCAAGAACCGCACGGAAGGTGGGGAAAAAGCACGAGTGAGTTGTTTCTTTAGTCTCGAGCTCATAACTGGTCAATGCTCTCTTTCTCTCTCGCTCTCTCTCTCTCTCTCTCTCTCTCGAATTATGATGCGCAGATATTACTCAAGCAGGTGGCAAGTCCAATGTGGCCTGTTGTAATTTAAACGTTAAACTATGCGAGTCAAACTAGTTTTGAGTTGGATGATCAAACTTGTCTTCTTGGGAATCTCTCCAACTTGAAGCTTACTCACCTGGTTTTATGCTGTTTCGGTGGAACAGACGTTAAGCATAATTAATACCAACTTCAGTCTCTCTCTCTCTCTCTCTCTCTCTCTCTCTCTCTCTCTCTCTCTCTCTCTCTCTCTCTCTCTCTCTCTCCCTCTCTCTGCGCGCTTGCCAATATGAAGTTTCAAGCCTTTCTTGTGCATAAAGATAACGTTCTAGTGGTTTCGTATTGACTATCATGTCTCACAGTTTTTTCTTGAAGCATTGGAGGAACTCCGAAAGTTACTGAAGAAACATTATACACATCAACAAAAGAGAGATGTTGATTATTTGACAGATTATGGTTGATTTTTCTATTGTCTAGATTCAAAGTGGGAAGATCATATATTCTTTCTGGGCACGCCTCAGCCAAGAAGTATTCCACAACAAGGTATCTAGGAGGTGCTTTCTAGTCTTTGCTTTGCTTTATCTCTACACTCTTGCACATGCATGTGATGCATATATTCCATTTTACTGCACCTATTAATCATTCCATTGGATATAATTTCCCTTGGTTCTCTCTTTAATTTGGTTAAATTCATATAGAGATTATTTTAGTATCCCCTATGATTAGAGAATAATCTTTCTAGCTTCCTCTTGTATTCCATTCAAAGTTTTTTTTTTATCCTTGCTGCTTTTTGCTTCATTTTGTTCTACTTCATCCTTATTTTCCTAGGCTCAGCTGTAGCACGTAATCATAATCATGTCCCTTTTAGAGAATCAAGCTCTTCTTTTCATGCTCTCTCTCTCTCTCTCTCTCTCTCTCTAGGTGCGGTGGGTCTTGTTCTTCTCCATAAGATAAGAACAAGCTTCTCTTATATCTGTAGGAGAAGTTAATATTAGTTTTTGCACTGACCTAACATGCTTCTATTATAAGTGTGGAAGAAGTTAATAAGTAGTTTTTACACTGACCTCTCTTTGGATCTCTTCTTTATATTTATGCGTTACAGTTCTCTATTCTCTTTGACGATTCAAAACTGGAGTAGTTAAGGAGAGAAGCATAGAGATTAGCCAGTGTTTTGTGCTTCCCACTTCGCTTCAAAGTTTAAAGTCTCTCTGCCAAGTGAACCCTGGAATTGTCGTTGCAGGTGAACGCGCCAGAAGTCTATTTGCACTTCATCTACTCTTACAAACATTTGAGGTACCCTCTCCATTATATCTGTAGAGGTTGAGTTCCTTACCGATGCATATCTCCACTGATTTAGTCCCCTAAACAATCTTTTCATTACAATCCTACGTTTTTGGGGCAGTTTGCAACAAGTGCGAAGCTCCTGTTGTAATAACTATTGAGGGTTTGCAAACCCTACTCGCAATTCTCATTGTCCCTTTCATAAAAAAAAGAAATGAAAATCACGTCTGATTTGGCTGAATAAAAATATGATAATTTCATACTTGAGAGATGCTACTAATGCTATAGAAGAGTTCATCGCGGCTGTTGAACAACACAAAAGGAGCTTTTAATTGTAGATGAAACGAAGAAAAGCTGCCACCCTTTGTTTTATGAGTTATGACCCATTGTTTTTGAAGAGTTACTTATAACAGGTGAAGTTCTGCATCATCAGTAAGTTAGTGAAAGCTTTAAGTAAACACGTCTTAGATGTCTATATTTTAAGAAGACAAGAATTACGTACCTAGGTTCCAAACAATCGCAGTAAAAGGGAAAAAATAAATAAATCAAAAGAACATTGGAAGAGTTCATGAAAATTGAAATACAGGCCAGGCTTATATATTGATGGATTTGAAGTTAGTATCTACTATTTTAGTCCCCTTATTACTGGGATGGCAACTCATTGTATTGTTAAAATATTTATACGAGGTTATATGCTTTTTAGATACATGCAGTCTTCCTCTACTTACAAGCTTAAGCTTTTTGATTAGGCTTTCTGACAATGTGTGTGAGCCATATTTTTCCCTAATTTATTTTGCATGTGCAGCTCCCTGTTCATCAAATTCCGCACGCCGTCCCTAATCCGACTTGCATATATGGCAAGCTTATATATTGGTGACCTAAAATTTCGTATCTACTAACTTAGCGCCCTTATTACAGGGATAACAAATCATACATATGAAAAGAATGAATTTAGATAATCTTCCGTAGCTTTGATAGCTATTAATAATTTAGATCAATTCTCTATTGTTATTCTTACCAAAGTAAGGAATGTATGGTAATTAAAATTTTAGCACACTAGCCATTTTCACCATTTTCCTAAACATAAACTTCTTTATAAGGAAGATCTCGCCATCCTTTTACGAAAAAAATAAGAACAACAGCGACCAGGAGACTTATTACATATTTTCTCCCGATCATCTAACTCAGGGAATGCTGATTTTCTAGGAAGACAAAATAATTATTAAATTTTCTCAAGTACAAATACATACGTGGCCATCTTAGGTCTTCGCAATTAGGTCAACGAGTATGCTTTTGCCAACCTAATAAACAACATCTTATTTTATATTCCCTCGCATTCTGTGCTTAATATAAATTTCTCGAGTACGTATATTATATACCAAACGTGATGCTCCACTAAGTGATAAAGCCATTTCACCAAGAAGACAATGAATGACGACGAACGTCTTTTTGCCAGGTTTGCTCCGATCTCTATCCGAGCTGAGCTAATCACCAAAATGAGAGAAACGACAACTGGTTCAAGAGACCGTTGGCCATTAAGCTCCGCGATCATCCTCGCGACCACACTGGTATTTATCGTGTTTCTCGTGAAGTTAATTTCCGAGACGAAGAAGAGAAGAAGCGGAAGAGGAGGCAGCAGTGGCGGGTACAAGTTGCCACCGGGGAGTACAGGGTGGCCGCTGGTCGGGGACACCTTTGCCTGGTTTGGCGCAGTGGCGAGTTCACACCCGCCTCGTTTCGTCGAGCAACAAGCCAAAAGGTATGCATGCTACATTTTCTTGGCGCAAAGGACAAATGATATAGGTTGATAAGAATCACTTTAATTATTCTTTGTCATCAATCTTTGTTTTTCTTCAGACAAGCAAAATGTTTCCACATCGAACTCCCTTTTACAGTGTTATATTATGCTACTGACTAGATACATAGGCCAATATCATGGTAACTGTTTTAGTTTTTCAATAGATAAAAAGACAATAAAAGCTATTCTTGTTGATTTATATTATGCTATGAGCTATGTTTAATGCAATTTCACTTGATATATCATAACTTTGGCTGACTTTGAGTATTCAAATATGTCATGTTAATCTTCTAAAAGAGAAGATGCACATAAGATTAAAGAAATTTTAAATGCGAATGGGTCGATTCTCTTTTGAGCAGGTATGGGAAGATATTCTCGTGCAGCCTGCTGGGGAAGCTGGCGGTGGTGTCGACGGACCCAGCATTCAACCGGTTCGTGATGCAGAACGAGGGTAAGCTCTTCCAATCGAGCTACCCGAAGTCGTTCCGGGACTTGGTGGGAAAGAACGGAGTGATCATCACCCAAGGAGAGCAGCAGAGGAAGCTCCACGGCATCGCCTCCAACATGATGCGCCTGGAGAAGCTCAAGTGCCACTTCCTGGAGGATATTCAGCTTGTCATGCATCGGAGCATCTGCGATTTTCCGGACAATCAAGTCATCGTCCTACAAGATGTTTGTAGAAAGGCAAGTTCCACTGCTTTATTACGGGCTTTAATACCTCTTGGACATGAAAACTCATGACATGAGCGATTTTCTGGGTTGATGATGAATCAGGTGGCAATAAATCTGATGGTGAATCAACTGCTGGGGATGACCAGCGAGTTGGACATCGACAACATGGCTCGGCACTTCTCTGACTTTGTCGATGGTTGTCTCTCTCTTCCCATCAACTTGCCCGGCTTTGCCTACCACACTGCCATGAAGGTATATTCATGTATATGCAGGATTATGTTGTCAAAAAGTTTTTAAATCAGTAAAATTGACAAGATTAATGGACAGACCTACTCTAGACCTAAACACTAAAGACCTACCAATTTATGAGAACCAAATTTTCTGCATAGCAAATGATTAGGATAAGCGTTAAGTGCACTTATTATGAAGGAAATTGCTTGTTCAGACACGCTCAATTTATACCTTAAAATTGGGTTGTTAAGATGATCATTGATTAAGTCCAAGCTGATATTAAGCCTAACGTATTGTCTAGGCCAGCCTAAAATAGTGTTGGGCCCATTCGACCTGAGGCGATTGGTAGGTCAATAGGCCTATTGATCAAGTTTACTGGTTGGATTGGTAGGCCTAGACAAACTTTATAATCAGGTCCAATTTTTCAATAAAAAGAAGAAAGTTCTGAGTTTTATACGCCAGGAATTAGGACTAAAGTGACGAGATTATGTACACATGCCTTTGGTAGGCTAGGAATAACATAGTGAGCAAGATAAATGAGACGATTGCGAAGATTAGGAGACTTCAAGGCTCGGCAGAGGTGGGCAATGGCGTGCTCGGAAGACTGCTCAGTGAAGAGAGCCTTCCTGACGAAGCCGTCGGCGACTTCATCATCAATCTGATCTTTGCTGGGAACGAGACCACTGCGAAAACCATGCTTTTCGCCATCTACTTCCTCACTAAGTGCCCCAGAGCTTTGAAGGAACTCCGGGTAAATAACAAACATGCCCAAGAGAATAATTAGCCCAAAAGAAAAGAAACTATGTTCTTTTCTAAAGGGTGAAATTATGGTTTGAACAGGAAGAGCAAGAGGGTTTACAGAGGCACAATGCAGCTGAAGCTGAGATGCTCACATGGCAGGACTACAAAGCAATGCCCTTCACACAATGTGTAAGTCATTCTTATTGCTTTTTCCCTAGGAAATGAGAAGGGAAATATTTATGATTTTTCGAAAGAAAAAAACCCAGTTTTCGGGTTTATTATGTCATTAATAAAAAAACTCCCATATTCCAGCAATCTATCTCATCAAGAATCTACTTCCTAGTCCAATGCAGTCCTGGAATTTGCTCGCATGTTACCTAATATATCTATGATGTTACCGATGCTTCCCGAGTTCAAAAGTTTGTCCTGACGCCAAATACTCAGAAACCCTAGACTCTTTTGGTGCAGGTGATAGACGAGACACTGCGACTTGGGGGGATTGCAATCTGGTTGATGAGGGAAGCCAAGGTGGACGTTGCGTATCAAGGTCTTTGAATTTTTTTCTTTTGTATTCTTAAGTTGATAAGAATGAATTAATCGCTTATTAACGAATTAAACACGACGGATTTGTAATAATACTGCCCGATGCAGACTATGTCATCCCCAAAGGATGCTTTGTCGTCCCATTTCTTTCAGCCGTTCATCTGGATGAGGACTTGTACCCAGGAGCTCTCGACTTCAATCCTTGGAGATGGTTGAACGCCGATAATCAGGTCGGTCCTCCTACGACAATTTTGACTATTAAAATTACATGACGTATAATCGGTCTCCTTGAAAATTTATAATTGGTGTTCTTGAAAATTGTAATATTTTTCATTAATTATACTTAACAAGTGTTCTCGAAGCATTCAACAATTTAACTCTTTATTTATATATATTATTGTTGTGACATGAAATAGGAAAAGAGAAATTGGAGGAATAGTCCATTCTATGCACCATTTGGTGGAGGTGCTCGATTCTGTCCAGGGGCAGAACTAGCTCGCCTTCAGATTGCTCTCTTTCTCCATTATTTTGTGACTAATTACAGGTTATATATCTATCTTTCCTATAATAATATCGAAAGAATGAGCATCCTTTTGTTTATAGGCATAGTTAAATTTGACAAACTTTAATTTAATATGAGCAGGTGGACCCAATTGAAGGAAGATCGGATGTCCTTCTTCCCCTCGGCGAGGCTAGTCAATGGATTCCAAGTGCGCTTGAACAGGCGAAGTCAGCTTTGATTGATTCGCCCAAGTGACTCCAAAAATTGCTAGTGCTGTAAATACAACTTAATTTTCTGTTCTTTTTCCACATTTACAGAAGTAGAAATTTCACTGTTTGTGTTGTTCTCAATTTCTCTCGCTGCTTTCGAGATTAAGAAGGAAGAAAGGGACGAGCCGATGTGAAACCTTTTCAATTAAGAGTCCCACGAAATTTGTGACCGACGGGAAATGCACGTAATGATACACTTCAATGATTTTGAAGTGGAAAAATGATTTTTTTTTTTTTTTTATATGTTACATGGATTTAGGTTTACCGCTCTATCTAGATCTATGCTGCACTTATAATTTGATTATTATTTCATTTTGTTCGGGATTTTCACGGCATCTTTTTCCAATTTATTTCGGTAAACTTATATTGCAACCGATAATTTGATTAAACAGCGGCTAATTGTTAATGTGATGAAAAATCAAATTAAAACTAAATGGCGCAAGAACACACTCAAGAATCAAATACATGTCATTACAATTTAGAACACCAATACTGGATTCATACTATGCTTGTTATCATCCTCCAAACTGTCATCTACATAGAAGAGTGTCCGAAATATGCAGACACTTCATTTCTACTTAGCCTCGAGCACAGATCGATCCGTGTTCTTCCCCATGTTATCTAATCATTGATAATTCTTAGGTGTAATATTAGATCGAGGTATGCTCGATCGACCTGAGTATCGCTCAGCATCAACATGTCCTAGAGCACTTGAGCACACCCGACGAGCTAGTCAGCGACCTCACGGATTGTGCATCGGCGACTGTAAAGCTCTGTTGCTTATTGTAGCGAGGCTTCGCGCCGCCAAGCCTTCCCTTTTTCCTGAAAGAAGCTCCGTTCTCAAACACATCCCCCACTGAATAGAAGCTCCAAGCCGTTTTGCTCGCGTGGCTTCCTAGTCTCCATGTAACCTAAGCATCAACATCATCAAAATCACCAATTTTATCGATATCTTTGGCCTGAATGCAGTAGATCCGCGTTCGAACGTGATCCCTGGCTTACCTCCTTGTTGCCTCCTTTCGGTGCGATGAACAGGTTGGCTTCGCTCTTGATGCTCGGGCCCGAGCTTCCTCCGATTGCATACTGTTCCCATCCCTGGTACAAGTTGTTCGCCACATGTGCGTATCCGTGTCGAACCCTAGTTCATATGAAGATTGAATATGTCAATGAGCGAATTGGGAGAAGGAGATGATCTCCGGTCGATAACGTTGCCACCAACTAATCGCGCACGCAGAGAACCGAAAACCTTAGCTACTACCTTGGCATTCGCTGGTTGCAATTAGGGCCGAAGTGGTTGTACACGATGGTGGCCTTCATGTTGCGGTCGCGGATGTAGCCGTCGTCATGGCCGAGGAGCATGACCTTGTCCTGGTCTCGGAACCAGTTGTTGGAGATGGTGACCTGGGTGGACCCTCGCGTGACGTCGAGGAGCCCGTCCTGGCATGCATAGAGCGTGTTGTGGTCGATCCACACCTTTGTCGCCGTCACGAGCCGGATGGCGTCACCGTCTACTTGGCCGAGGGGCAGGATTTTGGAGTCTGGCCCGATCACCTGGCTCGGTGGCTGCGCTCGGCAATGGTGGATGTATAGGCCGTGGATAATCACATCCTTAGCCTGATCACAAGCAAGTAATTTCTCATAAATACCCAACTCAGTGAACCGGAAAATATCATGACAGACGCTCAATCATTGACGTAGGGAGGTAATTTTCCAGCGTATATATGCAACCTTCTCAAATTCAAACGGAAAAGAAAACTAGAATAATGCAGGAAGGCTTGGGACATACCTTATAAACCAATAAACATCCACCTCCGGTGATGTGAACAGTCGCGCCGCGGCCATCGATGGTGGTGAAGCTACTCACGAGGAGAGGTTTCTGGAGATTGATGGTCATGTCCCTCTCGAACGTGATCCACACTTTGCCATTTAACAAAGTGGCTCCATACCTCAGTGTCCCCGGTCTCGGCCTCAATGGGTCATCACTCGGGTCCGTCACGGTGTACCGCACGGTCCCCTTGCCGATGTTGCCGGTCATCTTCCCACTGAAACCAACCGAGCAGGTGGCCAGCTTCTGCCGCTGCCTCCGCCAGTTGGGGTTTGTCCTCCAGCACTGGTCGATCATGTTCAAGCTGGAGGGGCTCCGCTGTGATCCATGGGCGAGGCTTGGGACCGGAGAGAAGAGAACGGCGATGAGGAATGCCAAGGCGAAGTGGCAAGGGATGGTGGCGGGCATGGTGCGAGGAGAAGCCATGTCAGTGTGTTGTGAAAACAAAACATGCAAGGGAAGGCTTATATATAAGAAGAAAGCCTAGGGAAAGTGGTTAGTAAGGGTGGTTCTAGAGTTTGTTTAATTGGTTTTGGAATTGTCGGAGAGGATTGATAAAAGAAGCTTGCAAAAGAATGGCTGTCTTGCTTCGGCGGTTTATACGACAGCTTCGCCCCATTTTGAGAGCCGAACGAGAAGGTCGTTTTTTTAATTCTTATCGAAGTGGACAAAAGTGATTTTTTTGGGGCTCTCCAGAAGAAGTATCGTTGCAAATAAGCAACTCGACAGAGTAAATCTTTCTTACAATATACAATTCTAATAAGGAACCTTTTGGCTTTCGAAATTTAATTATTTCTTGTTTCATATCCTCCCGTTTGATCGGTTCCCATCAATTTTCTAGTTCAAGCGACAAACGGACAATTGGCAATCGGGTGGTCGGAGCTTAGAAACAAATTCAGATTTCGGAGAAATAAGAGCACAACGTATTCAATGTCCCACAAGAATAAAATGGAACTTTCCATTTCATATTATCACATGCCTCTTCACCTTAATTATGAATGATCCCCACAAATTGTCGACAAAAAAGAGTAGCAATTTTGCTTTTACTAGATCGATCAACCAATCATAATAAATAAAATGGCTGTAATAAGATAAAGTAGTTAAATTTGAATATATACATTATTAGAAAAATAAATCTATGGGAAAATTATTCCATTTTACCTTCATTTTCGTAGAATATCAAACCTAATGTTTCATCTTAAAACTTTCCATCAAACGTCCCACCCATATAAAAGCAACGTAGCATAAGCGGACTTAGAGAACACGAAGTTCCATAGGTAAATTATAGATTTCATATTTCAAATCATCGCTGTTCAGTCCCCTGCATCGGACGGGCTATAAAGCTAGTCTAGAAAGACGGTACAAAGCTCAGGAAATCAGGGACGACTGTTATCCTGCAGGGGGCGAAGAGCCACAAAAATTGCTGTTTCGTTCTTTGCACGGTGACGGTCTAAGTGCTTCGGACAACCTTCATGAACACCACAAAATCTTCCGACAGACCTTTCCTCACAAGACAAACCTCGCAGCTCAAAATGGCATTTTACCCCTCCGCATCCTCCGTGTTGGAAGAAGAAAGAGAAATTCTCCAAGTCCTCGCACAAAGCAATGCTTCGACACTCAACAGTAAAGAATTTCTCTCTCGTCGAGCCCTGTTTCTTGGTATCATAAGAGATCTGGCTGCCGGACTTTTTAAGGCTGGTTGATTGTCTTTGGGGCTCTCTCTCCCCCTCTCTCCCTCACTCTCTCTCTCCCCATAAACATACAAATTATACCGGGACAACTGAAGGAGGACATCCATCTATTAACCTCATTTGAAAAAGACAGGTTCCTGTAAAGTCCAAACAATTACCTTGAGAATTTACAGTTTCTTCCAGATACTGACAATACCATCTGCAAAAGATTTAAGATTTCCCCACAGAGATGATTTTCTGGATTCGTCCACATCATCGTTCCTTCTGAATGACAGTTTCTAGTCAGCATGCGACCAATAATAGGATGGTAATAATTCATGACGTGCAAAGAAAAAAATTTCACATCTAAACTCCTATATACAGAGGCACAGTCATAATTGGATAACTCATATTAATTGATGCTTATCACGTAAATGCATTCCTCTGCATGGGTGTGCCCATGCAAACACACATACATACATGACCATATGCGTGCACACACTGGTGCCTGCTTGAGTATGCGCTAGCGTGCGCGCACAGATTGCATCTGAGAAAAGCAATGATGTACATGGGTCTTTTACAAAAATATACTTCTCAATAGAAGAAAACCATCAATTATGCTCTGGTAGCAGGTTTGGTGCATGCTGAACAAACTCTAAATGCACACAAATCATGACAAGGATTCGTCATTTTCTATCAGGAAGGCTTTGTCATTTATAACTACAGTATTTTTACTCTTTATCATTTGCCAAGTATAGTATGAGAGTTAATATCGAGGTATGGTAAAGCATTCAATATATGGCATGTAAAGACTGGTTGAGCATAATTAAGAGAGGATGCAATGCAGCAGCGTATGATAAGCATGTACTACCCAATTGATGACATGATAATAGGCAGCGAGACTTACTTAACAGTCTCAACATCATGTGAAGGCTTCTTTCGCAGCTCCAGAGCACCAGAATCTGTCAAATTTTCCCTGGGAGAATGCCTAGCATTATCTTCATGTGGATGAACATCCAAAGAGACATTCCGCACTTCCATTTTGACACTACTCTTCTCTGTTATACTATTGCTATCATCATCCTGTACTTCCTTCCTGTTAATATCCTGTAATTTGTCACGACTCAGATGAGAAACACCCGTAATTTCTTCTCTTGGACCCTGAATCTCGGCAACAACAGACATCAACCTATCATCTTCAACTTCAGTCACAGCATTCACAGACACTTTGCGGCTGTAGGTGTCAACTTTAGTCCTGGATTTCTTCACAGGATTCAGCTTGGGACCTGATGATATTTCAGTTCCACTAGTTGATTGAGGTAACTTGGATTTGTGCTCTAGCTCCTGAATAATCTTTCTAATGACATAATAAGAACCACCAACATGATTCATAGCATCAGAAGCAGTTGGAAACTTCCCCGCATTCTTTAATCTGTACCTGCAAAAGAATATTCTTACTTGCTCAAACAGAGAATAAGAATTTGGATAACCATGATCACAATGCCAAAATGAGCCCATTTCTCCAGCTATTTTCAGTATAAATGGTCACCACCAGTCAAAACAATAACCTTCCAGGGAAGAATATCTGCTTTGTACTGCTCCCCAACTCTTGACTGATCTAAAATGGGAGTGAAAGTACGTGAAAGCATGGACTATTCTTTGAAGTTAAAAAATATGCTAGTCAGAAGCAACATAAAGAAACGTGACTTTGACAAGGCACTTTTTCTACTAGATCTGGGGAAAGGAGCAATGTCCTATGTAGAAAGGAGAGCTCCTTTTCACATTCAATAGATAATTACCGGTGTATTACCTGGCCTCATACCATTTACCAACAGAAAAGCAACAATAATTTCTACTGTTTTTCTAGGAAATGCTCTCCAAACTAAAATCTCATTTCAGCATATCGCTACAAACGATCTGTATGAGAAACCTAAATTGGCCAATCTTCTCTAGAAACATGAAAGTTTGCAAAACCATGTAACTAGTGCTAACACCAAGGCTATGAAAAAAAGTTCTCAAGGGACGGAACAAAGAAAAACTTCAAAAGGAAAATGCAGTCTACTTCACTTTCGAGAGCCTCACAAAACAAACAGCCAACCCAGAATTAGTAAACACGATCTTCTAAAGAGAAAAATATCCCAATTAACTTTGTATAAGAAGCAACAACTCCAGAGAGGAAATTTGATAGGTATTCAAATAATTGCCACATATGAAGAGCATAACATAACAGAAGAAACAGATGCTGCATTCGATATATATACATACTCATTAACATAATGTTCCACCATAGCTTGACGTTCATCTTTTGGAATCCGTTTGCGGCTTTTATGAGAATTTGGTGACTCAGAAGAAACAGATGCAGCATTCGATATGGAGCACCACTGAACTTTTGATCCATGAGCATCGGTTCTGTTGGTCAATACTGTCAGATATTGAACTAGAATTAGACGAATTAAGATGGGAAAAAGGAATGGTCAACCTGTTTCCAAGCAGAATGGAAATTTAAAAACTGAATATTAAAGTTTTCAATTCTTAAAGATGTCAACAGATGAAAGTTGATTCAGGAATCATAACTGGATGCTGATTTCTTACAAATGCTCATACTTAGACCTAGCCTGAATGCAACATTAAGTTGACGTGTGCAAAGGATTGGCAATTGAATTTTTTTTCTATTTTGGATACTGACTAACCACATAATATCCCCCTAGAGTTGATCTCTTGATGTGATGCATCTAGATGCCAACAACATTAAAAGAACCCCTTCCTTCTACCGGAATAATCCATTTTGATTCTCCCCATAAGGCTGATATAGCTGCTTAAAAAAATGCTCAAGTCCATATCATCCCTGGTAACTGCCCAGTCACAATGTCATTCTGTTAACATTAACTGCAATGGGGACATCCGTGTACCCTTTACATGACAACAACGACACCCTAAATTTTCACAAAATGTCCTCGAGCAAAATCAATTCATTAAGCAAAAAGAAACTGCACTGTCAAACTCCTATACATATGTCCCTCCCTCTAAAGCGAAATAGATGTTCCGGGTTCTCCACAAAAGGCACCAACATCAAGCAATAGCTCTTCAATCCGCTTATCAAAACAAAACTTCACGCAGCACTACATGCACTGACTTCAAACATATAAATCCCAGCAAAAAACATAATCTTTTCTAGCAAAGTCTCTTTCTCTTCTCATCTCATCTCACATCGCGACTCTCAAGCCTCTCTGGTTTTTCTTTGAGCCACACACATCTACTCGAGAACAATACGAAAGAACCACTTGCATTCTCCACATTCAACTGACCCAAAAAAAAAAAAAAAAAAAAAAGATGAGCCCTCCATCCAAATTAGATCGTGCTATAGACCCGACGATTCCTTCAAGCGCCGACCTTCGAAAACAGCAGAAGAAGGAAAGATCATAGCAAATGGGTAAGGGAGAAAAAGGTACCAGCTTTAGCAGCGGAGTAACCGAGACGAAGCGTCGATCGCCGCCCTCTTGCAATGATCCGCAAAGCCCTCATCTTTGTCTCAGCTTCTTCTGCTCATCGCGTGCACGCCGGCCCCTCTTCTGCGCGCGAGACTCCGATGTCGCCACGGAGAGAGGGAGAAGGAAGAGAGAGGGTTTTTGAAATCGGGAGTGAGGGTTTTAACGAGTTGCGGGCGAGTCAATGTGAACCGGCGGGCGAGTCGGCGAGTTGATATATGAACCGGTGGGCGAGTTTAGCGAGTCCTTCGGCGCCGTTGTCTTGTCTCTTCTTCGCCGGTTGTTTTCCAGTTTTCCTTATTAAAACCCAAAAAGAATGCGTCCCAAATGGGGATTTGCCGAAATAAAGGATAAAATTTTGTGATTTATACGGGAGGTTGAGAAATGTCCAAAATGGATTTAGACATTGATGTAATAAGATTACACTTATACTAGATTATTAACTTTGTTTTGATGTGGTAAGGACCTTGTCAAGCCTCTCATTAAGCACAGAGAGCAAATATCATCAAAAATTGTAAAATATATTCAATCATTTACCCTAAATTTTTTTCTGTACATTAAAAATCACGAACTTGTTGTATTTGTATGGCACATTTCCCATTCATCAAATTTCCGTCCATGAGAATTATGAAAAATTTACCTGTATAAACACTCATGATAAATGTCGAATAAAGGTAACATTGATAAAAGATATATCACATAATTACAATTTTAGACTTTTCTAAATCACCAGGAAAAATTTAGTATAAATATATCATAGTAGATATAGTTTGAAAATTTTTATGTCACTGAAAAATAATTTCATGTACATATATCACGGTAGTCATAGTTTGAAAGTTTTTATGCCTTTTTCCCACAGCATTATTCTGACGACATCTAGAGTTTTTTTTTTTTTTTTTTTTTTTGAGGGGGGGTCTTGAAATTAGGAATTTGAAGCAGAATTCACATCGAATTTTCATTGATTAGCTTCACTGCTGCTTTCTGTAAAGATTTTTGAAAGACTGATCAATTTCCAGCTCCTCCTTCAATCCAATACAAAACACGAACATCGTTTGAGTTCAAGTGCTAGTCATCGCATCTGTTGAGACCTCAAATAAGGACTATGAAAAGTAGGGACGGCGGAATTCTCTGTAAAGCATTACTATATTTGTCATCTTCACGACATTCATGCTGTCGCCACACAGCACAATCTGCAGCTATCCCAGGAAAGACGATCTTGCCGTTTATCAGTGAATACCAGGAATCAGCCCCCAGTGGCGCAGACAAACCAAGGCTAGCAGCTGGTTTGCCATTGATGCCGCCGCAATGATCCTGATTTAAGTGCACCCTCTTGTCGAGGCAATCTTTTTTCTTTGAACTAAAAAGGCACCCTAAACATGCCATTACAGTTCGTCTCCCATATAATGTAGACACCCAGGACCAGTTGCAGCACAGCTCCTGCAGATCAGAACAAAAGATTAAGAAACTGATCCTGCACAGAGAGGGAAAAAGATATACAGGTGGGAAACTCAAAGAAGTAAGCAACACTCGCAGGAGAAATTATTGTACCAGCTTAGATGTTTAGCATTTCCCAGGCAACTGAAGTGACCCAAGAAAATCACAGCAACCATTCAGAGAAACTAAGTAGATCCTGGAGAGCTATTGCAGAGAGAGAAGATCAAGGGACTTGAAAATTGTTACAACGCACAAGGAGACAAAGATTCATTGAAATTGATGTTCATAGCTGCGTAAAACCATTTGACACCCCCCTGAATGGGAAACATGGTTTACAGATGATAACCTCTCCTGATGAACAAGCAGAAAAATAAGCAAGAGAAACATACCATTATATTTTACCCATCTTTCGTAACTAGTGACATCTTGTCTGCATGATGAGATGCTGCCATAAGATCTTTTTGTTCCTGAAAAGCACTCACCTAAAGACATTCAGTTTTAATGTAAATACTGATTTTGTGGCACTTCAGCGCACAAAGACAATGTGTTCTGACACAACTAGGAATGGAAGATGCCTGGATGATAACAAACTAGTTTCTGTTATCAGCAACATGCCCAATAATTTAGAAACTCATTGCACATAACCTTTCTGATAGGTTCAACTCATCCTAAACACAGGCGGTCGCTGTCTCTCAATTATATTATGAACAGCTGATACTGCTATCATGTGTCCTGGCAAAACTAAAATCAATGAAAACAGGTAGGTCCACCAGAATCTCAAATCTGGCTCTACATCTCTGGTCAGTAACAGTACCAGTATATTATGGTAGAATAGCCTCATGTACTTTTCATCCTTAAAACTTGCCTTCAAAATTTAAAGAAGGTTCTCCATAATGATAAATTACAATTATATGCTAACCGTGGGAAGTTAAAAAGCCACGGCATACATAACCTTGAGAAGTCTTCATCAAAAAATTTTTCCAATGATTATACTTTGCTATCTGTTTATGTCATCCATGAATTACTAATGTAGACCAACATACAAGGCCTCTCTAACTCAGCACAGAAATGGCACTCAAGCATAAAACTAGGAAGTTCTACCATAAATATAAAGCACTGTTCTAGTGGAACACAGATAGCAGAGGATATAAAAGGTAATTAAATTGGTATCCTTTTACCTCATTTATCAAATTTCCTCAACTTGTAAATGATTTATTACCATAACGGAGAATACAATTCCACTAAAAGAAAGGACTGCATAAACAGTTTGGTAAAAAGCAGCTTGAGAAAATAAAGATCAAAACCTTAGTGACGTTGCTTCCTCTTTTTCTGCCCCTTGCCAGCAGAAGCAAAACTCCTTGTGTATTGTGAATTAAGGAGCTCCCGAGGAATAGGTGCACCGGAAGCTCTTAGAAGTTCGACCAAATCAGGGAGCACATTCTTATTCTCCTCATTCACAAAAACAACTGCCGTACCCTCCTCACCTAATTTAGATGCCCTCCCAACCTGGTGGACATATTCTTTAATTGAATTTGGCATGTCAAAAATTATCACCTGTCTCACACCCAACAAGTCAACTCCCCGACCTAAAATTCCAGTTGCAACAATGACAGGGCATTCTCCCATAAAAAATAACTGCATGATTTCTCTCCTCTCCTTCATAGACTTCTCCCCATGCATTGATAAGGCTTTCATTCCAGTCTTAACAGCTATTGCATCGGCTAGCAGATCTGCACCAAGTCTAGAACCCACGTACACCACTGTTGGTGGCTTAAAATGCTGCTTGCTCATCAGCACATCGAAAAGTTTCTGCTTCTTTTGCTTTGTCTCCACCCAGATGGCTATATGCTTCACTGCTTTATTTGAAGTATTGGGCTTGCCAACAGAGACAACAGTTACATCTTTGACCATGGTTCCTGCCATCTTCTCAACTTCCGGAGAGATTGTTGCTGAATACATCAACAGTTGGGGTTGTGATAATGCCCTAAAGATTTGCATCACCTGATCACGGAAGCCCCGCTGAAGCATGCAATCCACCTCATCCAAAACGAAAATCATGACGTCATCCAGCTCAATGTCATGCTTGGTCAATAGATCAATAAGTCTTCCTGGAGTCCCCACAATCAATTCAACTCCTTCCTGGATGCGATACAGTTGTCCAGCCATAGGGTCACCTCCAACGACGAGTGCAGTTTTGAAAGGCAAACCCTTGCCAAGCATCTTTGCTTGCTCCTCAACTTGTATACAGAGCTCCCTAGTTGGTTCCAATACAATAGCACGAGGCTTTCTTCCGTTTGAAGAGTTCTGCAGGCTGTTATTTGCACAATATGTAACTACGGGAACCAAAAAGGATGCTGTTTTCCCTGACCCTGTATCAGCCGAAACAAGCAGGCTTTTGCCAGTCAGAGCCGCAGGTATTGCTTGCATCTGCACGGGCGTGGGCATTTCATAGCCAGAAGATTCAATATTTTCTAGAAGCTTCTGCGGAAGGGGGCAAGAGGAGAAAGACAAAATGGGTGCAGGAACTGAATTTCCCTTCACATGGATGCCAAGTCTTTTCCTAAGCACTTCAGATTGGTCACTAGGTAAAGACTGAGATCCAGTTTTATCATTGCCATCTTTAACATAATAGCACTCATCAACTGTCGGTAATTTCTTTAAAGATGTATGACCACCTCTGGAAGAGTTACTAATCCTGCTTAGTAGAGTCCGTTTGCATTCCAAGCTGCAAATATCATCTTCTGTCTCGTCACATATGTATTCACCATAGCGGCCGCATATCACACATTTCGGGTCACCGGGGAAAGCCAGTCTCTGATCTCTAGACCTTTCTTTTACCGCATCTGATTTGTCGAGAAGTTAGACAAGTCAATGACCACGATATATAACTCAAGGAGAATAGCAAATGATGTAGATAAATATTATGCGACGGAAGTATGGAAAAAGTGTGTTAAAATAGATAATCATTAAATGAAGGTTGATCATTTCAAAGTGAAATGACACGCCCTGAGTGCAGTTATAGCATAGTGTTACCGCTAGGTTCGTCGGTGTTTGTAGCATCCACTGAACTTTGCTCACAGTCCTTGTTGGCCCAGCCTTCCATCGCTACACTTTTCCAAATATCACTAACTTAGAGTGAATCCGACCCGTGGGCACGGAAGAAACCCTAAAATTCAAGATTCAAGAAGATCATCACAAGAGACGAGAACAAGGTGAAAGCTCAAATTTTTTATGGGTCTATATCATGAAAGTAATCTACTTGTGCCTTCCAAGTAACAACTACTTCCTAAAGGACCAACAGAAGAGAGAAACTACTGCTGAAATGCGACGCAGCAGCAGCAGCAGCTAGCAGACAGATATGGAACATGGATTTCGCGAAACAAATTAAAATACCGACACCTTAGGAGCTGTCAAAACTCATGATTTGCATACGAGAAAATCAGCAAACTCCCCCAAGAAGCTGTTGACGTCAAGATGAGTCAGCAAATTGTGGGTGCGCTAGAACGGGAAACTTAAAATCAGTTCACCCGACTGAAGCAAGAATATAACAACGCAGAATTCGCATGAAGCTACAAAAGAAATACAATAGCAGTAGGCGGATATGGGCCAAGTTCGAAGTTTTCAATTGCGCATCTTAACCGCCAGCTCACGTAGGCTGCAAAGTTCATGAAAAAAAAAAATCCACTTCCCAATGCTGCGAACATCAATTCAGTGCGCGAGGCATTCAAAGTGCTCGAATTGACTCCAGCACAAACCTGGATTCCGCCAACCAAGGGCCGCTTCAACGGCAGGACGAGCGATGACGACCGACGCTTGGGGATGCATGCGGAACAGGAAAACCAGCAGACGACAAAAACACACGGCAAGAAGTAATAAATTCCCCTTAAAATGTTTCCAATTGAGAGGGACGAAGCGAGATTGATTTACCTCGATCGATTGGAGAAGTGCAATTTGAGTTTTGCGTCTCTACAAAGGATTCACCGGAATCAAATGGGCGGGCTTAAACCAATTTTGAGCCCGTCGAGCTTGCGAAAGACGGGGCGGGCTCAGAACAAGCCTAATTATTTTTTTAAAGCCCGACCCGACCTGTACCGGGCCAACCCATTAAACAATCTCAGTTGGGATTGAGCCGACCCATTTTCAAGGAAAAAACGGTGACGCGATCCCCACACACAAACTGCAAAAAAAAAAAAAAAAAAAAAAAAAATTAATCCAACCGGCCCGCTCAGAATAAGGCTAATTGTTAAATTTGTTTGATAAGAACATAGTAATTCTCAAAAATCGATGTAATTTTCTAAAAATTGCACATTCTCTTATTTTGTTGTTTTCCAAAACCCTCGAGAATACTTATTAACAAAAATGGCCATTGCATATTTGAATATATAGACAGTGGGCTCTTGAAAATGTATTGATGAGAGCCTTCGTGGTCCCTCTCTGACACATTAAGCTTGATACCCATTTCACTTCATAACGTACTACTTCATTTTTAAGTTCAACCGAGACCATAAATTTAAACAAGGAAACCAAATTCAAATTCTCAATGATCACCTTCAAAATCGACATGGTTAATTAGGGCGTCCGGAAATTTTCAATGCAGAAAAGTCCTCGTTGTAAACTGCTTACAAACTGAATTAGATCGATGTCACTTGCATGGACCAAGACTTGCACTTGAGCTGTTCGTGGGATTCACCGGATGTTTCCACTTAGACTTGGAGCTCCTTATGAAGTAAGCCAAAGAAAGGGATAAAGATGTAGAGGTTTCAGCACCCAAACTCTCAACGTGGCAACCCCATTGCAAAGAAGATCAACAAGTGTCCCACATGGCTCCAAGCCTCCCTTCGTCCATTTTATGCAGACACCCCTCCACTTCTCGCCCATGCAGTAAGCCCTCTCATCACCAACCTGCATCTTCATCTTCATCTTCATCTTCATCTTCATCTTCTTGCTCACCTTCTCCATCGTTCGGATCCTTCACAAACCCTCAACACTCGGAATAATTTTTGCCATCTCGAGCGGCGAGGCGGACCCAAAATGCCAGCCCCGGCTCGCGCGTACGTGTTCGGGAGGGCCAACGAGGCGACCCACCCGGACTCCTTGAGGGCCACCTTGGCCGAGCTCCTCTCCACCTTCATCTTCGTCTTCGCCGGCGAGGGCTCGGCTCTCGCTCTCAGTACGTCGGTCTTCCCGTGTCTCTCTTTTTCTTCGAACCATCTGTCGAATTCTTAACATGACAGGAGCAGGATGACGCTTCGTATGTACATACTAAACGGCTTGAGACTTGTTCTTGCGATTGCATGGTCTCGATATTTAATGATCTTTTATTTACTCCTAGACCATAAAAGACGGCTGTGTGAAATGGGTTTTACATAAACAATGCAGTTTTTGAGTGTCCAACTTTGTGATACCAATTTATATGTGATTGATCTTTCGAACATCGAATTTTCCCTATAGCTGCTATCTGAGCACTTGTTAACAAGTGATTCGATTAAGTCTTGCATGCGATGGTACGGACCGCACTGCACAAAACTTCAGGCTCTTAATTTTTTTCCTTTTTACTGCATAAAAATGTGAAGATTAAACGATACGTGCAAGCCATGGTAAAAATCATCCAAATATATGCTCTGTTTTGTAGACAAATTGTACCCGATAGATACCGGTGTAACTAGACCAGCATCTTCGCTGATAGCCATTGCACTTGCACACGGGCTAGCACTGTTCGCAGCAGTCGCGTCAAGCATTAACATCTCGGGAGGCCATGTGAATCCCGCAGTCACTCTCGGTGCCCTCGTCGGAGGGAGGATCTCCTTTATACGAGCCATATACTATTGGGTGGCTCAGCTCTTGGGTGCCATAGTAGCCTCACTCCTGTTGAGGCTCGTGACTGCCGGAATGGTAAACACTTCCGTATCTCAAGTCCAAATTGCTCTTCCTTTCAGACAGATAGGTCTAGTTTTCTATCGTGTCTGTCTATTAATGTTGAAATTTGAAGCTATATCAAGTGATTCGTCATTTGTCATCAGCTCATTTCTTCATTAATCATTAGTGAAATGCTTTAGCTCGATTGCTCAAATTGGATTGACTAGTGAAAGTGAAACACTGCTTCATTCACTGTTCAGGGTAGTGACAAGTGTAAAATATGACCTCTGTTGCTATTGTTGCTACTTTAACTCTAAGCGCTGGAAAACTAAATCAATTTCCTCTGCTCGACTCTCATGATGTGTATTGCTATTTCTAGCCAGTGAAGAACAAGATGTTTATCTTGACAATCCATATTGGTTTTGTGTTAGGTTTTCGCTTGTTCCCATTTTGAATAATGCTATGTTCACATTGTGTTATCCTTCATGTTATCACAGTCAATCCTGAGCTTCCAATAGGATACATGAGGACAATGAATTTAGTAAATGATTGAACCATTTCCACTAAGAAAACACTTTGATTTTTGTGTCCCTGGGCATTTTCCTCTCTTCTTGTGACAGCAGTATCAATTTGTGTTGATTCTTTCGCAGAGACCAGTTGGATTCATCCTTGGATCAGGGGTGGGAGAAATGAACGGGCTGCTCCTGGAAATAGTCATGACATTCGGGCTGGTCTACACTGTCTATGCAACGGCGATCGACCCCAAGAGGGGCAGCCTGGGAATCATAGCCCCGCTCGCCATCGGTCTGATTGTTGCAGCAAACATCCTTGTGGGCGGGCCATTTGACGGGGCATCCATGAACCCGGCCCTTGCATTCGGACCAGCCCTGGTCGGGTGGAGGTGGAGGCACCACTGGATCTACTGGCTCGGCCCGCTCATCGGAGGAGCTCTCGCAGGGTTGATATACGAGTACCTGGTGATACCGACTGAGGCACCACTCCACACTCACCACCAGCCCTTGGCTCCTGAGGACTACTAGCCAGGTCATGTGGGTTCAGTTTAGCTCTGAGTTATGCCTGTTGATGTTGGGTTTGCATTGGAATGCATTGTAACCTTTTTCTTCCGTGCACTTGTCTGTGTGTAATGTCATAAAGTCACCGTCCCTCCACTTCTAAATTTCAGTGCATTTTGCTATTGAACTCCTGTAGTTATGTGAAATAAAAGGTTCACTGAGGAATGTTGCACAGATATGACTTTGGTGAAACATTCTCTTTGGTCTCTGGTTTCAGATTTCCAAATCCTTCCAAGTGTCTCGATCAGAGTTCATGAATGCTTCACTTTATGATCATGCCACGTCGCAAGATCTATCATTATCAAGGTACAATAAGCAGAAATTGCAAAGCTAGAATCACTATACTAATTGGTGATCTTGTTTCACCTACATTGTCTAATCAAGGTTTAAAGGATGCAAGAGGGCATGATCAGAATCAAAAGAGAACACAACATACAAATGTACCATGATTGTATCGGAGAAAATTGCTGGTGACGCCAGAAGAAGGGCTCCTCTCTGTGTGAACTCGACTCAATACAATCTTTGACAACAAGTTATCGTGTGGTATTTATTCTTTGGCTGTAGAATCTGGCAACCCAGGGTGCAAGTTCAGTGTTATGGGGTCGTCGAGGGTTTACAGAGTAGTAATCTGACCAGTAACATTGTGAGAGCCTCTCGGTGAACTCGCCGTCGGAGTAGATGCAGAAGGGTAGCCAATTTTCGCCACCGTTCATCCTTCTCTTCCGTTCTCTTGGGTAAGCCAGAGGCGCTTGCACGTATCTACATGATGTGATTAAACTCAGTAAGCTACATCAGTCACGAATGAAACATTAAACTGAATTTTCATACAACAGATGGTCATTTGAACTTGAAGTGATGGCAAAAGCTTCAGCGCTAGATCTTGGCGGAACAAATCAACCGTACCTGATTCCGTCGAGCACGGCATCCCAGCAGAAATGGGTATGGCCGAATACATGGCAAGCTGAACCACTCCCTTCGGCCCCATGTATGGACCTTAGGCGAACCTCAAGGCTATCAGAACCAATAATTTTGGGGAGATTTGGGTAGAACAACATCCTTTTTTCGGGGCATAACTCTTGTCTGGCAATGTAGCAATGAGCACAAGTTGGCCATCATTCCATATTTTACTAAGAAGAGCAGATAGACCAAGCAAAGGACATAATAGATTATCATGCGTTACGTGGATATCTTTCGGGAGACCTTGCAGTTGTTTGAATGATCCAACTCATGATAATGAATGAGACTTAGCTACATTTGACAAAGAAGCAAGATAATGAACTGCCAGAACGTTTTGAGAAGTATAGTTGCGCAGACAAGTCCACTAACACTGTCGTCAAGTTCGTCCCCTCTTCTTGATTCTCAAGGTCTGCAATGCACATTGCTCTTGTTTAGGCATATGCTATAGACGTATTCGAGAAAGTGGTCATCTTCCCATCGGTCATTACGCCCGTAAAGAGCTGATGCAATATTATCAGGGAAGCTGGACAAAACTTTTGCGGTTCTAGATATAACATTATATTCGAGCACGGGCTTTATACCGTTTGACAAGTTCCAACAATTTTCACCAAACCATTGAGTTGCTCCTCTGTGGATGATGCGGAGAGGGGAATGATTTGCAATAAGAGATGACCTGGGAGATATGAAGTTACATGACTTCAAAATCATCACCTAGTGAGGCTTTGACAAACACAGATGGCCTTTGGCTAAATCTACATTTCGGGCATAATTCAAACTTCACACCTCAAAGTATGGTACAAAAAAAACAAATCGGTTTCCAGAATAGAAGATTACAAGAAGTGCTCTGATCAAAATAAACAAAGCAAACTGAGATAGGCAGAGTGATAGGGACTGCTATGTAGGCTTCCAATAAGGATGGAATTAAGACAATAATGCTACTACAGGGGAAAAAAACTAAATAGGAGTTTTGTGTAAAGGGAAATCAGTACCTCGGAACGAAGTGAGAAAATGTGATGATCTGCTCGCATGTCTTTTTGATATCCTCCACTGTATCCATATTATGTTCGTTCATTTCATCAAAGTAAGAAGCTAGGGAAGTATCTTTGTTTGAAAGCTCCTCTGGCCACTTGCATGCATGATAGTCTTTACATGCCTTCACGAGTAAATTCAGTTAATTTTGTTCAGTATCTATGCAGCCAATACCAATAAGACTAACAAATGCAAACCATCGAAATTTAAAAAGAAAGAAGATTCAAGTCCAACATAGCACAGCACTTAACATATCAGGATGAGTTTGTGCAGCACTCTGTCAATAATTATATACTGATAGCTGGCTATCACTATGCACATTGTAGAGAAAACTGAGTAGATTTTTTAAAGCTTGACTAGTCTGCATGCAACACTTTTGGAGTTGGACTGTGATAGATATCATGTTCAAGAGAAAAATATATGTTAGGCAATAAAATTGAGATTTCAGGTTCAAGTCATAACAAGCATGGATAACATCACGACAGACAAAGTACTCTCTGTAAAATTTATTCTATAATCAATCAGTAAAGGCTGCAGCTTACTGTCATAAGTGAAGCTCTTACAAATTCTTACAAGGATAAAGGAAAGTGAATCACCATCTCCAAAGGGGGGATGCGGAAACTGGTTATGTCGTCCTCTCGGTCAAAGCTCTAATGAAAGGAAGCATAACTCTTCGTTAAATGAAGGCAGGAAAAGCTGAAAATTATCAAATAAGGTGTTCTGTAACAATCTCTGAGACACAATGAAAATCACTCAGTCACCTCATGATACCAAGAGAACAAAGGAATGATTCCCAAGCTGCCTATGACCATTGGATCCGTCTTTACACCAAGTCTTGTACATGCATCAAGTAGTTTCTCCAGCTTTTCCAAAGAACCGAACTGTGTATCATTTCCACATAGTCAGTTCATATGATGTTTAATTTGCTTCTATAAGAATAAGAGATCATTAGAGTTTGTGGGTAGGAACCCTAGATTAATTATGACACAGGTCACTATCATGCAAAGGCAATGGATGAATATGCCAGTCGGATATTTACTACAAGCTATATTAAAGAAACAGTTGTTTTTTCAACTCCAGTGTTAAGCTTGCGATCAAAATTGATATGCCATATGCCTTCAAATATTAGCTTATCCAGGTTGATACAAATATGAAATGACAGCTTGGGCAGCATGAATCTAACAATTCCAGTTTTAAGAAGATCGGCAGGCTTCTCTCCATTTCTCTTAGTCAGCTTGGCAACAGAGGAAACAAGCCACGTCAGCAATGTCCACAATGCAAGGGCAAAAAAAGACTTCTTTGAGTAACAGAAAAGTAATTTTAATTCTCCACATTCCAAAGATGAAAGATCGAAAGGAAAAGCAAAACACTGTAAATCTCATAAATCATTTAAGGATTTTGAGGTGTATGGAGATAGCCAGCATTCTTTAAAGCGACAGCAATCAAGTTTTAGACTAAGGCAACAAGAAAAATCATATTTTCTTTTCTACATTATCTGAGGACCATATGCTAACAAGCTATGCACGAGGACTGAGTATAACACTAACAGCAATCACATACTTCGCCACAGTACTCTTCAAAAGGACTGCAACTGTTACTCAGTGAACTTGGAAACATTATGAAAGATAGAAGTCAACTCACACAAATTTCTGACTCTCTACGGCACCAAAGATCATGGTTTCCAGGCACGTAAAAGACATGCTCGAATCTCTCCTTCAAGAGCGACATCGTGAGAACAAAGTTGTTGTATGTTTCTGCCACATCACCAGCAACAAGAAGCACGTCTCTCTTGTGTTTAACAGTTGACAAGCATTCGACCCACATCATGTTCTCTGAGTAGTCTGTGTGCAAATCCGAGAGCACAAAAACCCGTAAACAAGCGTTGTCTCCATTTAGAGAACGTAATATATCCGGCCTCCTGGTGCAACCCCTCTTCCACATCTTTCCAAATTTTCTCAAAGGGATGCGCTGGGAAAGACGGCTCGAACCGCGCGGGGTCTGAGGTAAGCTCATATAAGAGGAGGCTAACCTCAGAACCATTCTAATCCGTTGATCTACGCTGAGGCAAGGACCTACCACCCATTATCAAAAAATCAATCACTCGATAAAAGGAGTGAAATTTGCGCAAGATTTTGGTCTGCGTTATAATCATTCAATAGATCTTGTGTGACTATATCCTCATCCAGCAATCACACGCAAGCATTTTCACACGTTCGACTGGTTTGGCCATCAAGATTTATTTCAAGAAATGAATTCAAGATAATCATCACTCTTAGCTCACAAAGAACTGTCAAATGTAAACATCGCCATTTCTTAGAAATTGGAACAGAGAAAAAGAATCACCGATTACCCTGCACGGGGAAAGTTTCTGACGACTGAACTCTATCGGTGAAAGAAGACTAATTTCTCATCTGGTAACAAAAGAATTTTCTACAGCTACCGAGAAATGGATCCAGAATTGCAGTAGAAGATCGGTGTTATGTCGGGGCAAGTACCTGGGAGCCCCTTGGATCGAATGGACGAAGAAGACGGGGGACCAAGAATCCAAGAATCCTCGGTCGGGTCGTTGGGGTTAGTTAATCTGCAAATGTCCGATTCAAGCCACCTTTCTTCTCATGTCGCTGACATGAAAAAAGCCAGTCCTAGATTCTCTCCTTTTCCAAGGATGAAAAGCGAGCGTCTTTTCAAAGAAAAAGGCGCAATCTCCCCAACCCAGAATTGCAATCTCGACTTATAGCGGAGAAATCACAGTAAAGAAGAATAAAGTAGGAATTTTAACCCTCGTGAGTCACGCCTCATCCATTTGCGCTTTTCTGCCCTTTCGCCCCCCAAGAACTTTGGGAGAATTATCCTATCTATTGGACGGCACGTGTGAATCTGCACTAGAGGTGATCGGTTCTCGGTTCGGTCCGGTTCCACCTTGGAACCGGGAACCGGACTGGGAGCACCGGTTCCCAAAATTGCGAACCATGGACTGGACCGTTTGGCCCTAGGACCGGGAACCAGACTGGTCCAACAAAATCGGCTCTACTTTTTTGTACTAAAGAGTGACCGCACTCTAGACTAATCAATCCAATTCGGTTCTCAGGCAATTCAACAAAATTAATCACATATGTTTTCACATGTAAAATATTCAAACTTTACTTGTATGAGTCGTACTTACTTCGTGTGTTTCACAGTTAACTTTAACCATGAAGGCCATAAATAATTTGGCTAAAAGTTGTGCTTGACTTAGATTTTATAGACAATTTCTCTTCTGCTCTTTGAATGTTTAGTCGATGTGAGACTCTTGGAAGCTTGAAGTGCCTTGTGGGTCTCTTGAAGCCTTAGTCTCACATCAAGTAGAAGACGAAACTAACAAAGAGATTTTTTTTATAAATAGAAGAGTAACAAAAAGGGCTTTAATCTTTACCAAAAAAAAAAATGGGTTTTAATGGTCTCTTAGCCACATAAGAGGTTGCTATCTCAAATTGCAATTTTGGTTGCAATAAGTTATCATGTTTATATATTTTATTAATTCTATGTATATAATTATATTTAAAAAAATTTGGTTCGATCCGATTCCCACCTTGGAACCGGGAACCGCCAGTTCCAAGATTAGGAACCAGGAACTAGACTACCAACCGACCGGCCGGTTCGATCCTGTTCGGCCGGTTTCCAGTTTGGGCGGTTCTTGTTGCACACCTCTGCATGCATATTTCTACTTCTTAGTGCGGCTTTGAATTTATCTATGACAAATCTTATGGTTAAAGGAAACATTAAAATTGGACCTACCAATACTACTGTCTCCATCTCATCATGTCAAATTTTCCAGCATAATATTCAACTAGCATCCAATTATACTATATTATTATTCTTTTGGTTGCTAATTAGCATTTATCTCCTTTTCAAGAATCTGTGTACTAAACAAATCAATCTTTTAAGGGTGAGCAAAAACTGGGTGGATAATATTTGAGAGGGCAATTCAAAGGAAACTTCATTGCAAAACAATCTACTCTGCGGCCTTCAATTGCCATTTTCGTTTTAAGAATGTCCTCTGACACAGTTCACGGTGTTTCACGCGCATGCATTCTTTCCAGGCGCAAACAATCCAAAGAGCCTGTCAGAGATCAAAGAGTGACCCTGTTCAATTACAGCAAAACCCTTGCACATAGAGCATCATCTGCAACTGATCCTCAGGTTCGAATGTACATGGCCGCGCTTCGCATCAACAACGAAGCAGAAAAAGAAAAAAGAAAGCGAAAAAACGCAAGAGATCTAAAAAAAAAAAAAAAAATTCTGCAATGAGATCACCACCAAAAGTACAGTCACCTAAATTCCCTGGTACATGAACATTAGACAAACTCAGTGTCCACAGCTAGCTCCTCTCCATCAAAAACATCCTAAACCAAAGCCGTCAGATGGATAGCAATGGATAGCAAAAGAGCATCAAACCGTTTGCTCCATTTCACGGTGCGACCAAAACTGCGGCTCTCTGCTGCATCCTCAAAGTCACGGAATTAGGTGGGCTACCATCCAAAATTTACGGGTTAAGAGTGGGTTTCAGTGGGACCATAACTTGACAATGATCACGGTTGTTCGGAAGGAAGTTTATGATGAAAAAATAACGATAATGTGCTTTTCAAATTTCAATATAACTTAATATCCTTAGCATTTGATATCCAAAAATTGTGGGTTTAGTTTATGTACCTTGGTACGCTACAGCTTGTTATATTCAAGCAACTAGAAATTCATTGATTCAAGAGATTTATTATACATGCAACATGTTGAGATATGTAAGAATTGGAGGCTGCAATAATTTTGTTTGCTTATGTGTCATATGCTCTTTAGATATTAAAAAAAACACTAAGAGAGGTAGATGATGTGCAGATTGTAAGGATTACTATAATCATATATGGCAAATCTACCTACTTATATACTTGTGTTTTTGTGATTTTTCATAGACACATCCTACCCATGAGAAGTATTTAAACAAGAAAATCGAGATGTACGATGAACTCGCTTTGGTGGCTGGAAAAGACATGGCCACGGGATGCTTTGCAAAACAATTTGGAGACATCGACTTACCTTCTTTTGGGGATGCAGACTTCTCAATTGAACTAGATGATGGTAATGACAATACTACGAAAGGAATAAAAGATCCTTCAAGATTTAATAGAAAGCGAAGTCATGCCACTAACAAGGATGATAGGTTGCAATGCTCTCAGAGCAAATTGGAGAGGTTGCTAATGCAATGAAAAAGATGAGTCAAAATCAATTAGATGTTGCTGAGCTCTACAAAGAAGTGAGGGAGGTTGAAGGTTTTGATGAAGCTACCCTTGCACATGCCTTTGATTATCTAGTGGACAAGGAGAGAGTTGCAAAAGCATTCATTGTCAAGAGTGTTAAGCTAAAGAAGTTATGGCTCGAAGATTTCTTAAATAGAAGAGAAAGTGGATATTGACAAGCATCTGACTTTCAATGTTTGTTCTTGATACTATCTGAACATTAGACTTGTTCTTTGGTTACTTGTAGTAGCTATTCAAGTAGCTAAGCATCAGACTTTGAACGTTTGTTTTTGATATTGTCTGAACATTGGATCTGTTCTTTGGTAACTTGTAGTAGCTATCCAAGTCACTTTTTGTGGCACAATGTTCTTTGATTACTTGTAGTAGCTATCCAAGTACCTTTTTGTGGCACAATTTATCCTAATGTGTCATGGGAAGATAGAGACATTAGTACTAAACTATGAAATGTTTAGCTCATGTACTGCATGGGATACTGTGAGGAAAAAATCTAATAAAGACCTCTCGTTCTCTATCTAATTGCTTTTTAAAATTATACTTGCCATAGCAACCTGAGAAACATGAACTTGCTCGGCGGCTTTAACAAGGGCAAAACTCATCAACTTGAGTTGCTCGGCAAAATTAGAAGCATCCTTCATGGTGTCCATGGGCAATTCAGGATAACTTGCGGAGAGCCGCACAGGAGGCGCATCCATCTGAAGAGAGCCAAATGTATTAAAGCGATTAATGAGATCGTTTTGACTTGCTCTTGTAATCGGAAATCATGTTCATTTTCAAAAAAAAAAAAAAAAAAAAATGCGTGTATGAAATTAGGTTTCCTTTTTCATTTTGCAAGTTCAAATTTTAGATTTACTAAACTGATCGAGAAAAATCCATTTATTAAGCAACATGGACTCAATAAATTAATTTGGAAGTAAGAGGTACACTATTGTCAATTGTTAGATCAAATGTCATTCAATCATTTTTCAAATACGATCCAAACACTAAAAAATACTTTTAGTCACATCTCATCAAATAAATGAAAACTAGCCATTTTCCTACAAAATAATTTCCCAGAAAATATTTTCGAAAAGCGTTATGTTTTTCGTGGAAGAAACATACCCTTCAATGCAAAACAATCTATTCTGCGGCCTTTAATTGCCATTTTCGTTTGAAGAATGTCCTCTGACACAGTTCACGGTGTTTAACGCGCATGCATTCTTTCCAGGCGCAAACAATCCAAAGAGCCTGTCAGAGATCAAAGAGTGACCCTTTTCAATTACAGCAAAACCCTTGCACATAGAGCATCATCTGCAACTGATCCTCAGGTTCGAATGTACATGGCCGCGCTTCGCATCAACAACGAAGCAGAAAAAGAAAAAAGAAAGCGAAAAAAACGCAAGAGATCTAAAAAAAAAAATTCTGCAATGAGATCACCACCAAAAGTACAGTCACCTAAATTCCCTGGTACATGAACATTAGACAAACTCAGTGTCCACAGCTAGCTCCTCTCCATCAAAAACATCCTAAACCAAAGCCGTCAGATGGATAGCAATGGATAGCAAAAGAGCATCAAACCGTTTGCTCCATTTCACGGTGCGACCAAAACTGCGGCTCTCTGCTGCATCCTCTAAGTCGCGGAATTAGGTGGGGGAGATGCCGGAGTGCTATATTTGACAAGAAAGGAAAAAAGCCGGTCGGAGAAAAAGCTACTTCACAGAACAGGTTTATACAATAGAGTCGCGGCTGAAGAAGTTCAAGTCGTGATGGTAGACGTTGAGCTGCTTCACCCAGGAATGAGCCGCGTCATGGAGCTGGGTGAACTTGAGATGCTCGAATGTGTCCGGTTTCACCCAGAGGTCACCTCGCATCTTGTATGCAGCCAACCCAAATGGACTAAGCTGAATCTTATCAGAACCAACCCCCTTCAGTTTACTGTCCATGTAAAGAGGATGGCATTGGTCGTCCTCGTAAAAATCATCAGCACTATCTGTGAAATTGCAGAAGAAACAGCACGACATCAGTGGCGGACATCACACGCAGAAGCATTCAAAGAAATAAAAAAGAAAACCATTTTTTGTCAGTAAAAATGCAAACATGAACATTCATCTTGATTCGAAATGTTTACTAAAGCAAAAAATCGATACAGTCGTCAATCAAAATTTTGTAAGGATGCTGCTAGTTAAGTGGCCAATGCATTAGTCTTGGAGGAAAAACCTGCTATTGTTTTCTTGATATGATAAATAACGATGGAGATTGACTGAAATAGTCCATTACATCTTATGCATACTTTTCAGTAAATGAATATCGTTATAACTTTGTCCATCAGGCAAAGCTGCAGTGAGTCACGTACCTAGGAATGATGAGGACAATGTGTGATAAGTCAGGAAGCAAGTCAGCAAGTCCTTATCGTTGCTGCTGTTTGGAATATGGTAAATTGGATACCTGTTGAGACAAATAAGTAACTTAAATTCCATAATGGAAATAACAGAAACGACTTGAATGACTAAACATTATTATGAAAAGAACATCGGTGACGTTGAACATTCCTTAGTTAATGTAGCATGATGAATTTGCCTAAACTACCTATGATTGGCCAAGAATATGAAAAGAAATGCCATGAAACTTACCAAGCTACAGCCATCCAGCTGGCTGGAGATATGTCCATGCTTCTAAGAGTTGTCAGTGCCTCATGATCTTTTGTTAATTCGGTCATCTGAGTCAGACAGAACCACAGTTTCATTCAATGAACAAGATCTTGCACTGCTAAATTATAATTAACAACTCTTCTATTCATCGACGAGGCAATGAAGGAAGCTGATATAAGAACGTGTCTTCATCAATGTGACCAGTCGAAGAGGATCACCTTATTCGACAGAGGAATTCTCCAGTTAGGAGAACATGCCTCAAAGTACTCCAAGTAAATGGAGCCAAGCTTATTCCTCATTGGCCATGAAACTGGCTGGTCTGAGCTTGAATCTTCCGAGATGCTATCCCAAGCCTTGCTCGAATTGTTGCTTAAGGACCTTGATAGCTTATCGCTCCCGGTATCATCACTCCAAGAGTCACTTTCGAATTCCACCGCAACATTTCCCTCCGCTTTGTTCCTACGCCCAAATAAAGGAAATCCCAATAAATTAAATATTATATGCGACCGACATGTTTGTATGCCGCGGATAAAACAATATAACTGGATGAAACAGGACCAAAAAAAAAGAGAAAAGAGAAAAGAAGGTCGAAAGAATGAATGAAATAAGTAAAAAGGCAATCGGAAGTACCTGTTAGAAACAATGGTCTGATTAGTGTAGATTTGGATTGCCGATAGATAGGGCACATAATATTGCTTAACCGTCTCTCCATCACTTAACACGACTTTAGTACTGACACCAAATGCACTCCATTCTTCATAGCTATGCCAAAGATCTTTCAGTTCAAAGTATTTGATCATTTCCTTACCAGCAGGTTGCCATAGATGGTTGACATCATGAATGTGGCTCTGCAGGTAATGGTGAGGCAATAGTTGATGTCAATAATTCATCTCTCTAGTTTTTCGTGATAACAACATTCAGATAAATATGGACAATTAGCCAGACACTTTCAGGATCCCATGTTAACGAATACGAGTTACCAAGATGACTTTTTGAGTACACAGTGTGACACCGAGAAAATAATAGCAGCCCCAATACTCTAAGCCTGTTGAACTGAGGTTTTCTTTTAAGTCCTATAATTCAGGAAAAGTGGAGGGCGAAAATGGAAAGGTAATTCCTCGAAACAGATTATGAAAGGCAGATGTTTCCATTTTCCATGGGTAGTAGGATTACCATAACGGCAACATTGGGCTAAGCAAACGGTGATATGGTAAGAGGTAATTTCCCCATGCAGCCAACTGGATCACAGTTAACAGTTATAACGGGAGCTACATCTGCCCAATGATGGCATGCAAATTAGCCTAAAACTATAAAAGACACTGAGAAGTTGTAAGATTTTCATATTGTGTCCTTGCACTTAAGAAATGCATTCCTTTCCATCTAGCAGGGATCGTCACCTAATTGTAATGATTGACATATTCTATTTCTAGAAATGAAATAATTGTATCTCTTAAATGTAAATTCAGCATCTAAAGAAGTCGAACATAAAAAGGAGCACTGAGACAGAGAGCACCATGAGTTTATATGCCATGTGTGTCTAATGTGCATTCACCATATGCGCTCCATGCGCACGTAGAACCCACATCATTGTCATCATTCAAGAAGTTGATTCTTACACAACTTTCTTGCATGAAAATGTTGAAAATCAATTGGTCACGCATGTAAGACTCGACTCGTTGGTTGACCTAAAAGCATGAGATGATCATACAGATTGTAGCTTTCTCGAGGGTTGGATATGCTGATCTAGCACGTTCCACCCCGGCTGAGAGAAAGGTCAGTGATAAATCAGCAGATTAGGTTTACCGCAAGTGTAACAGAAAACTAATACATTCATGTCGGATGAGTGACATGTGTGTTTGAACTTAATTGTTTCACCAAATTCTTACCCACGTCAATAATCTAATGGTCAGTGCGTAAGTTATTTATACCAGCAATGGATCTAATATAAGTCCTCTATAAAATTAAAGCATCTTAAGCCGAAACCAATTTAGACCGAATCACAGTAGTTAAATTTCACATAACCAGTGCCAAACCAGTGTAACACTAGTCAAGATCAATTCAAGGTGCTAAAAATGATCAGGCTATATTAGGTTAAATTACACATAACCAGCGTCAAACCAGTGTAGCACTAGTCAAGGTCAATTCAAGGTGCTAAACATGATTAGGCCATATTAGGCATTTCGCTACCTTTAATTAGGATAAGAGATGGACCTTGAAAGTTTTCTCCAATCATCCACAAGATATGCACTCATTACAGGCATGATGTAAACAGTCAATGGGAATCCTGGCCCTCCTCGAGTGGGGTATCCATTGGTATGACTACGAAATGCAGGAGAGGGCACATAAAAAAACACAGAGAGGGTAATGTAAGAGGAATATCCTGGGCACCTAAAGAATATTACCAACTACAATACAAGAAATTCAAGGGGCTTCCAAGGCCCAATGGTCGACGGCTAGTGATCATGCAAGGCCCACTCTTGACCTGAGTTGTATCTATCCCTTCTGAGGTTGACACTTTGGATGTCCACATCATGATCACAAAATAATCTAATTTTATAATCTCAAGAGACCACCGTGATTGGACCCAGATTTGCAGATATAACAATTTTATCTAATCACGCAATAATTTAAGCAAACGTGTCTTAATCGCTAGATGAACTGAATTCACAAGATTCACCAAGCTAAAATCCCAACACCCTTCTGCAATCAAAGTAAAACCCAAAGAGAGATCATCATCTTGTTGCACCCAGAACATAAAACAGAGATGCAGACAAAATTTGAGGAAAAGAAGATCTGATTTCGTCCAAAATTCAGCAGCGAGAGGATTCGGAAGGAACAAAAAGGAAGAGAAAAGAACGGTCCTTTCAGAGTGATACCCACATTAAGAAAAGAAAAATTCAAGCTAAAGATTCAGAACAAAAGGGGAAAAACAGAGACTTTTCTCGTCAGGATCATAATTAAACAAAGGCATAGAAAGGGGGAAAAGATAGAAAAAGAAAAAAAAAGTACCTTAGAAGCAGTTCTTGAAGGAACGACTGGAGTGACGGAGTCGAGAAAGCATTGCAGATTAGGTGGGTTACGACATCTTGAAAACTCCATCGCAGCCGCTTCCCAAATCGAAGTCCCTCTCGAACGTTCCCGAGGCGATCACTTCGACGGAATGCAAGAGGGGCGAAAGCAGGTGCCGAGAGAATCAACGGAACTGGCGACTTCGGCGAATACCCACATGACGATCTTTTTCACCAACCGCGCTCGTCCCCCTCGAAAAGGGCAGGGCGCCTCAAGAAGCAAGAAATTAAAGCCGAAGGATAATTTCCATATTTGCAGAAGCGCGGAAAGTCAAGCAGATTTCCGAAACAGGGGAAGGCCACGAGAAAAAAAGGAAACCCAAGAGAGGGACGATATCGGAAATCAAGAGGACCGAGAGGATCAGCGAGGAGGGGCGCACGTCATGTGTACACAGAATGTCGAAAGCCAGGCAGGAAGAAGAGAGAAACCCACGAATCCTATAAATACAGAGCCTCCGCAAGCAGCAGCAGCAGCAGCAGCAACGAGGCGTCACGTAATGGGAAGAGTAACAACAGGTGTGCGCTAATTCCTCAAACGCCCGGAGGCGAAGTGAGAAACGCTCGATGCTGACTAAGCAGAGAGAGAGAGAGAGAGAGAGAGATGAATTAAGGGGGGAATCTAGGAGAAACGGATGCAGTGGGGGGAGGCGGAGGGAAGAAAGGTGGGGACTTTCCGAGGCCGTTTGGATTATTAAAAATCGGATCTTTTGGTGTCTTACTCTTACGTTCTGCGCGCGCTCTGCATATTTATGCAGCGAATTGAGGGAGGAACAGAGACGAAGACACAGACACGGAGAGAGAGAGAGAAGACGAGGTGGGAAATGGTGTCGGAGCCGTGAGAGTTCGCTTCGCCGCGTGTTCAGGGAAGGCAGCAGCAGCAGCAGCAGCAGCAGAGTCGTTTTTTTTTTTCTCCCGTCGCGTCTTTTTTTCCCCTTTTTTTTTGTTTTTGGCTCTTTGCTCTTCTCTACGTAGCATCAACACGAATACGCGACACGCGACACGATACGACACGACACGCCGATACGTCATTTCTTAAAAATAGAGAATTTCGACACGTTCCAACACGTTATATATTAAATATATTTTTATATATAAATACATAAATAAATAATAATAAAAATAGCATAGAATTAATTTACACAAAAAATATTAAATAATATCATTCATTATTTTTATTTGTTACAATAATACATAAAACTTAGAGGAAAAAAACATTGTTTAAAGAAAAATGCTGAAATGATATTTTTAAATTTATTTATTTATCATATATAGCATTTTTTTTATCACTTCTTTCATAGTAAAAGACTTTTAAAACAACTAAAACAATTCTAAAAAAACAAAACTGAAAAAAAAAAAAAAAAAAATTGACCCGTGTGTGTATATTTATAGCAATTTTATTACTTCTTTTATTACTTCTTTTGTGTATATTTATATTTTGACCCCTCAAGTATTAGAAATTTTTAAAATTGACCCCGTGCGTGTCGGAATCGCGTGTCGGAATTTTGGACTCGCGTGTCGGAGCGTGTCGGAGAGAGTTGACCACGTGTCGATTTTTGACACTCGTTGAACCGCGTGTCGGAGCGTGTCGGGACGTGTCGGAGCGTGTCGGACATGTGTCGGAGTGTCGGACACGACACGAAGGTTTCCGGAGAGTGTCCGTGCTACATAGGCTCTTCTTGTCTTGGCGTCGCGTCGCTTCGGTTCGGTTCGATATCACTAGTGTGAACTGCGAAGTGAAGGGACGGTTTTCAGGCAAAAACCGGGAGCGCTAACTTTGTACGCGATGAAAAATTTGGTCCCCATCGAGGACACTGTTGATCTTGACTTTCGGGTTTCGCTTGGAAAGGCACCAACTTTTATGCTATAACGATCCGGGTCCGTCGAGGACGGAGTGATCGCTAGAGCTCTAGAGCTTAGATAAAGTATGGCTCTAATTCTAAGATGACGAATGTGATGAGGTGAAGTGCTATATATGGATAGTATTTGCCTTAAACTTGTGATGAGGTCTCTTTCTAGGCATAGCCGAAAGAACAAAATTGTAAAGGTGACGAACCAAAACAGATACATTATCGTTGTGAATGGGCCATGATCTCACATATCCGATAAGGTGGCAAAATGGTGTAAATGGTAAGTGAATTGGGGCTTTAGGATTTTATACAAAGTCGAAACACGTTCTCGCTAAATTTCACTCGAATTTTTGCATGCATCTATCTCTCTTGCCGGAGACCTCGACGATCGGCTGAAGAACGACATCCTCGTGCTTGTTTATTGGTACTGATGTCGTGTAATGCGACTTTTGGCTGTCATCGGTTCAATTGGACAAGACGATGCGTTTCGATACATGTAAAAAACGAAAAAGCCATTTCTACTCACATAGACCGTGTTAGGGTCCATTTCCTAGTTACTTTATATTTTGGGTAAAATTTGTTATCTCTTCTCACACGGTACATGAAAGTGAAAGCTGAAATTGTCATCCAAATGAAAGTCAATTTGTATGTTGCGGTGAAACAAATAGTGGGTGAAAGTCGATGCCTTTATTTGTGAAAAAGAAACATAACAACTCCATTAGCAACCACGGACTTCTTTAAATCAATATCATATAATCTATTCGATACAAAACATCTTTTGTTATTGGATCGTTTTATAAGTTTCTTAAATATTATTATCTTTCCATGTTCATATGAAATAACATCGCAAAGAAAAGTAGTCAATTTGTACGGTAATCAAGTGATTCGTGATCTAGTACCTAAATCAAGCGAGTCAATAATTTTATATAAAGAACTATTGGGGGTTCAACCACCTGTCGCTATTACTCTTTAAGATCAAAGAAGAAAGATTCAGAATAATTAGGAATAGAAAAGTCAATTTAAGTATTCCATATCTTGATTTTTCAAGACCGGACAATCCCGATAAAACAAAAGATCGCGCCCGCATACTTTCGTAAAACCGACCTCGATAGAACGAATCGTACGTGGAGGATATTCGAGGAAATTTCATCCCGTCGAATTTTCGCAAACGAAATTTCTCGATAAGGATATTCCCCGTTTCGCCTTGCTTGGAAGGGTAATTTCGTCAATTCGCAACCCCCGGGTGTCTATCTCCGCGCGCTGCGCAGAGGAGGGAGCGAAACTGCGCTGATTTGGCCGCATCCGCGGGGGTTGGGGGACGACGAGGCCCACGTGTCGGATTCACGTAGCCCTTCGATCTTTGATCTCCCATCGCGAAGCCACGTGGCCTCTTCGCTCGCGGTTCTTCGCGCTCCCGATGTTCTCATTTTTTCCTCTTCTCTTTGTCTTCTTCTTTTTTTTCTCGTTTTATCTTTTTGAGTTTCCTTAGACAGCGACCACGCGAGGGGATGTCGGTCCGAGTCCGAACCGTCGACAGAGCTGGGGAGGGACCAAAGTCGGAGTTCGTTTCGTGGCATGATTTGACACACATCCTGCGGTCTTATTTACGTCTTGATCGGTATGCTGCCTTGAAATAAATTTCTAATGTCGATGTCGCCCCAAAAAAGGATTCCACAGCTCCTAATTTAGATTTGGTTCGTTAAATGGGGGAATTCCGACGTCAGTTCAACATGTAGATTTCTCAAGTCGTCGCTGGCTTTTGATGTATTTTATTGTGGAGAGAGAAAATTTGATTTAAAAAAGTATGACATGTAATCTACTGTTTCCGATCGTTTGTTTCATTAATTTTCAAATGTCATGAGATTTGGTACGAAACGTAAATAGTTACAATAGACTTTATGATTTAATTAATTAAGACACGTAATCTTTCTTTCTTTATCTTTTATGGTGCCGACAATTGGACTCATATACGTTATTTCCGTATCCAATACGACTCAATGAATGGCACTTGCTGGATAGAAATTCAAAACGGACAAAAAAATGCTTTTACAAAAAGGCCCTTCCTTTTTATTCATATAAAAAGTTTCTCTCTCTCTCTTTTTTTTTTTTTTTTTTTTTTTGGGCATGTGGAGAGGGATAAGCTATGAAAGTCACTGAGAGATCCACTTGCGTGACATCACATCATCACTCTTAGGACAAAGAAGTCACCTTTTCACAAGTTACATGAATTATCAATTGACGGAAGGAAATTATCCGCGAAAGTAGAAATTCTGATTAGCAAGATAATTTATAAGATAGAAAAGATTCATATTTTACAGCGAGAGATACTTTTAGAAGTGAGGGTAGGATAGTAATTATATCGACAATACATCCATGGCATTAGCCCAAGTAGCCTGTTCAAAGTTTCAAACTGCTGAGTGCTGGTCCATGCTGTTGACAAAGGAAAGGATCGAGCCGGATCAACGGTCGGAATGGGAACACGTGTGCGGATCAGAGGGATCCCTCGTCCCTTATTGGGCTTTGTTTGGGCCGTACTCGCTCTGGAGTCCGGACCTCTTTTCCATGGGCTTTTGATACGGGCCTGGGCCATTCTGTCTTGCGGGTGTGCAAATCAAACAAAAGCACAAGCAAAGCAACCATGGAAAAATCTGGCTTTCGAATTTTGGTGTCCACCCCGAATTTATCATCGTAGCCTCGTACATTTCGATAATTTGATTTCACTTAGTGAAGGAGTTGATGCTTGATCTTGGCCTTTCAAAAAGGTGACATTGAGAAAAATGAACAGTTCATGCTAGGAGAGAATGAAAGAATATTATGACTCCGTTTGTCTCGTGATAAATGAATATTTTGAAGGTTATTTTTCTTAAAATGATCATTTGTATCACTTGAAATAAGTAGTTGGTTGAAAATGTTTTCATTATCGACGGCAATTTATGTTTAAATATTTTTATAATTGATAATTATTTTTTTCATTTATTCATATCAATAAGCATAGAAATGGCCGTTTTTAGAAGAAGGTTTTTCAAATAATTTATTTTCGGCAAAAGAAGCGGAGCTTATGTTTCGAATTATAATTGCACCCGTTAAATGTTCCCACCTTATATTAATTAACAACAGCTCCATATACTTTGTTTTGTAATTTTCCCCTTTTTATAAACATGACAATCTCAAGTCAGCACAATGCTATTAGCAGTTATTCATGTCTACGCGTGCGCTTTTAGCAGTGATGCATCCTTTTTTTGTGGCGAAATGGCAAGAGATCATGAGTGTCGCGTGCAAAGGAAATAGTAAGGAAAGGAATTCATGTATTTCACGAAATATAAATGATTTGAAAAACAATTCCCTAAAAAAGATTACTTATATCACTTTATTTGATAAATTAATGAAAAAAATTTTCATCATCAACAATTTTTATGTTTAAATAACTTGGTGGATAATAGAAATATTTTTCGTTTATTCGTTTTTGTAAACACTCGTTTTTTTTTTTTTTAAGTAATATAAGTAACTATTTTTTAGAAAATACTTTTTATTTTTTATTTTTTTGGCGAAACAATTGGAGTATAAGATCGAAAATGGAACAGCTCTTCACTATTGATCGTGCGTTCAGCTATCTATTTAGAGATTTCTATTCGTCTCGGTCTTTGGCCTATCATAGTCATGGATCATCGCAAATTGATGAGGATTCATTAATAGGGCCACGGCATACACGTTTTGAATCTGGGGATCATTCCAAAAATCAAATTGCATTTCATGAAATCGGCCAAGAAAACGTGAATAAACCGTTCTAACACGGCCAAAATCAGATTACATTGACGAAACCGACCAAAAGAGAACCATATAGAAGTTGGGTTTCTACCACGTACTACGTGGCACAGTTAGTGCTATAACCTTCCAGGCCGATCATATGGACCTAATCCCTCAAGTGAATAGCCTAGATAGGCGACTATTCGGGATAGACAATCTCATTTATGAGTCACCAAACAAGGCATTCCCTATCTGTTGTGACACTTATGGTATCACAAACTTCTTCCGCCCCAGACATTGGGCGTGTTGCTCACGTTATTACCTTGAGAGGATGGCTAGGAACAACATCTTGTCTGGGCCCTCTTACATCATAGACCGCTCTCCAACCTCCTTAATTTGGGTTCGGTAAAAGTTTTGTCAAAGCCTTAAATCATTCGTTACTACTAAACAGATTCATGTTTTGATACCATTCACTCATAAAGAGAATCGTAAGGTCGTGATAATTTTGGAGAGTGATATTATATATTGACAACTCGATTAAATCTCTCTAATTTGATACGAGACTTAAGATGTTAAGGGTGAACGGCACCAAGTTTTGTACAGGTTCTACCTACATCCTAGAATTTATCCATTAGAATAAATTCCTCATTTTTTGGAATCTGAAACCCATTTTACATATTCTAAAACTTGGAACGTACGCAATCATAAATTCCAAGGTATACCCATGTTTTACTTGTATTATTAATTGAATGATTATAATGAGTTATCACATTTGAGTATCACCACTTGCTATAATAATTCACTGACTATAACTTATGTTTAGACACACGAAAAATATGAAACATTAACAAAATAAAAGTCAATTATAAAATGGAAGCTTAAACTAGTGGTTACAGATTATATATTTATCATCAAACGTTATAAATACTGCAAGATCGTGCTAAAATATAGATCAACAAAAACAAAAAACTTGTTTCAAGTTCTAGGTTATAGGTTTCAAGTTCCAAGTTTCACTAATGTAGAATTCAGATTCTACCGGTCAAAATAAATTTCCTAATTTTTGGAACCTGAAATTTATTCTACATGCCTTGGAACTTAAAACCATATAGGTTCTCATCGGTTTTATGATTTTACCATTAAACCATGCTCACACCTGCACAACGTTATAGGTACGATCATCGAGAAACTAATATAAAAAGTCTTCTCTCCATTTTTTTCTCTTTTTTTTTTTTATAGCTTTTGATGAGGATTTTGGTCCAGGTGGCTCCTCTTAATTAGGACGGACGATAGTGAGCCAAGATCGGGGGCGCACGTCCGCATGTTACCACGACACGATAGTGACAATTGATAAGGAACCATGCATTAATGAGGTTCTTGTACCATCCGAAGAGCGACGACGTGGCAAGATCGCGGGCGGCCCGGTCGGGACACGGGAGAATCTGCGCCGTCGAAGCGTCCACGTGGCATTGAATTAGCTGCCGAGGTTTCGCCATCCATCTAAACATCGGATCCCCCGAGTTCAAGGTCGACCACCAAACTAAAAACTACGTGACACTATCGCGCGACGACATAGATGACGCAGGAATCGCTCGTGAACCCGCCATCCGTCTACTTTGTATTAATCGACGGCCAGTGTCAAAATTCTAATCAACTCTTTATCGTGATCTCTCTCTCTCTCTCTGAATCGAATTGTATTTTGGGATTTTTAAGAGATGGTCTTAAGGTATTAATTGCAATCTCATTCGGGTTCATCGGCTACTAACGAGATCAAATCAAAATAAAACTATCTATATGTCTCGCCCGGGCAATACGAAATGGTTCTAACGGGACCAACATCACATGCTTATAATTTTACCAAGTAAAATAAAGCTCTAGCAAATACCATGTATTAGCAAGTATCCAAAAGTAGAGAGTAAGGTTCAATAGTTTGAATGGACGACAATTAGGCATCCACGATGTAATAAGCGACACAGGGCTCATCCAATCCAACATTTGAAATGGGTACGTGAAGCGATGTGCACAATTACAAGATGTCATTCTAAATAAATGATTGAACCCGATTCAAGCCCCAATAGTAATATGTCGTATCACTGCCATATTGATCTCGCAAGCCCCACCTCTCTCTACCTCTCTCCCTCTACAATTTGAGAATGGACATTACTAGGGTTGCCATTTGAATTGCACTGGATCGTCATATTAGGTAACCCTCTTCAATTCCCTTAGCACCAAAAGAGCTCGAAAGCCTCTGAGCTCTTCTGTCGCCTTCGCGGGACAAACTGGTTCTTCTAGGGTTTAATAATAATTTCATTAGGGTTTCTCACGGTGGGTCGGTTAAGTCGCATTGAATGGCCCTACCCAACACCCACCAGCATCCATCAATGTTACCATGCGAGTCCAATTCCAAGTTCAAGAAAGAAGAAGAAAGGAGGAACACGTTCCTGAGTTTTAACCTGAAGAGAGAGAGAGAGAGACTAGTTGAAAAGAACATTTTCCGGATAGAAGAAGTTGAGAGAGAGAAACTAGTTGAAAAGAAAAATTTCAAGATAGAAGAAGTTGCTCTTGCTCATCGAGAGTCGTATGCTGGTCTTTTCCTCTCCTTGACAAAAAGGCATCAAGAGCTTCTGGCCATTTGCGTGGCTGAAGGTTCGTCCATTTTGGTCATGAACCTTTTCAGTTGCAGGCTCCTTTTGCATGAAAATACATGTTGAAATAGCGTCACAAACTCTTCATTTCTTTCTTCACTCTCTCTCTCTCTCTCTCTCCCTCTCTCCACTGCATTCATTCACATCCTACGCTCTCTTCACTTTCATCTCTCTCACCCTCTCACACCATCCTTCTCTCTCTCTAAGTTAGATGGAGATTGAAGCGAGTTGGCATGAAGCCAGCAACGCGAACGACGGTAACAGTCACGACGACAATGGTGCTACTAGTAGTACTGACGGAGGGTTCGTGATCGGGCTGAGCCCGCTCAGCCAAACGCTGTGGAGGGGCAGGAGCCACGACGTGGAGCACGGCGGCGGCGACGTGTTGGCTCGGCTGGCGTGGCGGGACCTGACTGTGACGGTGACACTTGGGCATGGGGAGGCCCTGAAGGTGCTCGACGGGCTCACTGGGTATGCCGAGCCGGGAACGCTCACGGCGCTCATGGGGCCATCCGGCTCTGGCAAGTCGACGCTCCTCGACGCCCTCGCGAGCCGGCTCGCCGCCAACACCTTCCTCTCCGGCACCATCCTGCTCAATGGCCGCAAGGCCAAGCTGTCCTTTGGAAGTGCTGTGAGTAATCTGGCTACTCGCTATCCTTTTCTTTTTTCCCCTTCAAACAGCGACGATTCTATGAATATTAAAGACAGCGGTTAAGAAATTATAATAAGACCAACCAGACGATGGATGTTTCGAACATGTAGGTTAATCATCTCCGTTTCATTTGGAACTTGGCTGTCTGAGGCTATTTGTAATTAAGCCAAGAATGGTACTTGATGAGAAATGGTCAATTAAATGATCATCGTCCTTAAAGAACTGAACCGAAGCGAAGTCAGGACAAAGTATTTAGGTCAGGCACAGTAAAAGAAAGTTGGACAGTCTTCGTCTGATTCAGATGTGACGTTTTAGGTGTCCGGTTCATTTGGTGGATTGAATGCGGAGGAATTAGATGGTACCACTTGGTTAGGAACTTATATTGCACAGTTGATTGTTCTTAAGGAGAGCCTGCCGGACTTTCCTCTTTATGCATACGCTGTCCTTCATAGTTAATGAGTCTCCAACAAGTATAGGATCCACATTTCTGTACATGAGGAAAGTGGAGTACGCGCTGAAAGTACCGTAAAGACCCGTCATTTCGTATGAGCACTGTGCTCCGCATCTCGAGTGTACGATTGATAATCTTTTGTTATTTTGCTTGATGTAGGCGTACGTGACGCAAGATGACACGCTGATTGGGACGCTGACGGTGAGGGAGACGATAATGTACTCGGCGAGGCTGCGGCTGCCGGACAAAATGCTGTGGGAGGAGAAGCGGGCGCTGGTCGAGGGCACCATCATCGAGATGGGCCTCCAGGACTGTGCTGACACAGTGATCGGGAACTGGCACCTGCGCGGGATCAGCGGCGGGGAGAAGCGGCGCGTCAGCATCGCCCTCGAGATCCTTATGCGCCCCCGGTTGCTCTTCCTTGACGAGCCCACCAGCGGCCTCGACAGGTGCTGATTTAATCATAATTCTGGGCAAACTCAACTGTAATGTAGTAAACATGAAAATCAGCATGAAAGTATATAGTAGATTGAACTTGAACTTACTCCTAGTAAATCAATTTTTATGGCAGTGCTTCAGCTTTCTTCGTGACCCAGACACTCCGCAGCCTATCAAGGGATGGCAGGACCGTGATTGCATCCGTACATCAGCCGAGCAGCGAAGTCTTCGAGCTGTTCGATAGGTTGTGCCTTCTTTCCGGCGGAAAGAATGTTTATTTTGGTCCTGCTTCAGGAGCGTACGAGGTGATCGATTCTCGTTCTCAAGACACGGAATTGTTCTGTTGTTTCAAAACTGCTCTTGAGCCTTACATGACGCTTGGTAATGCTGCAGTTCTTTGCTCAAGCTGGATTCCCATGCCCTGCTCTGAGGAATCCATCTGATCATTTCCTCAGATGCATCAACTCTGACTTTGATAAAGTCAAAGCCACTCTCAAGGGGTCTATGAAACATAAGGTACACAAATTTCTTTTCTTCAAATCTCTCGAGTTATATGTGTGCATTGTATGCACATCAGAGCTTCTCAGAACTTAGTATTGAAATCGACAAATCGTGTTATTCTAAACTGGGACGAGGTAATTCCGATGATTTACGCAGGTTTTGGCAAGTGATGATCCTTTGGATAGGACTACCACAGCTAAAGCTACCCAAGTTCTCATTGATTTTTATCGGTCTTCCCAGCACTACTATTCGACTAGAGAAAAGGTCGAGGACATGTCCAGAGTTGTAAGTCAGCTTCCGTTTCTTGTATATGCTACTCAACTTCTTTCCCGTCATGACCGTTTCTTGTGGAGTTCTTCTGGTTTAATGTATCCTCCATATCATGTTGTTGCAGAAAGGAACGATACTCGATTCAGGAGGCAGTCAGGCTAGTTTCTTCATGCAAGCTTTTGCCTTGACCAAGCGTTCCTTCACTAACATGTCGAGGGACTTTGGGTATTACTGGCTGAGGCTCGTGATCTATGTTCTGGTCACAATCTGCATCGGCACGATCTATCTGAATGTAGGGACTGGCTATAGTTCAATCTTGGTATGTTTAAAATTTGCATTCTCGGCTCTGTTTACAGTTCACGACTGGTGGACAATTAATCAGTTTTTTCCCTGTTTTACCTTATCGAAGGAAGTATCACCTATGGCTAATGCCTTTTGATCTCTCGATTTCGTTTGTCATACAGGCAAGAGGTGCCTGTGCGTCTTTTGTCTTTGGCTTTGTCACATTCATGTCAATTGGAGGATTTCCATCTTTTGTAGAAGATATGAAGGTGATGTTCTCTTCCTCACGCCTCACAGACCATCGATGGCTATGAGACCAAACTGTATATAACGGTCCAAACATCTTCAGGTTTTCCAAAGGGAGAGAATGAACGGCCACTACGGTGTCACCGCATTTGTCGTCAGCAACACATTCTCTGCAATGCCGTTCCTCATATTGATCACGTTCCTCTCGGGGACCATCTGTTACTTCATGGTTCACCTCCACCCTGGATTCATACACTACCTGTTCTTCGTCCTGTCCCTTTACGCGAGCGTCACTGTTGTCGAGAGCTTGATGATGGCAATCGCCAGCGTGGTCCCCAACTTCCTCATGGGCATCATCATAGGGGCTGGAATTCAGGTTTATTATTCATTGCTGTCGATTTTATTTTCGACACAGATGAATGAGTCTGCAATACATTGCATATAAAAGTTTTGAATCATTATCCAGTTATTTGACATAGGAAAAACTAGCCCTTCCTTTCAGAAATCTACAATAGTCTTCAAAGTAACTTGTTTCTGCATCGATTGTTCTTGAGAGTTGAATTTGCTGAAACTGGCATAAAATGCAGCCTAGTGATTTGAGCTGAACTCCTTTACCAACCAATCATGTATCTCTTTTCAATTTCAAGTCCACCTAATACTTGCTCCTTATTCCAGGGCATATTCATGCTAGTTTCCGGCTACTTCAGGCTCCCGAAGGACATCCCGAAGCCTGTGTGGCGGTATCCAATGTCCTATATCAGTTTCCACTTCTGGGCTCTTCAGGTAAAGGATGAAAATTTCATCAATCTCATTACTCGAAAGTAAAAGATTCTTAAGATAATAAAAATCAGTCGGACAATTGTTCCAGGGGCAATACCAGAACGACCTGAAGGGCTTGCTGTTTGACAACCTGTCGCCAGACCTCCCCAAGATCCCAGGAGAGTATATTCTGGTAAACGTGTTTCAGATAGACGCAAGCCGATCGAAATGGGTAGACCTCACGGTGCTCTTCAGCATGATCGTGATATACCGCATTGTCTTCTTCATCATGATCAAGATCAATGAGGATGTGACTCCTTGGGTCAGGGGTTACATAGCCAGGAGGAGGATGATGCTGAAGAATGGGACTCAGAACACCACAGTCACTCCTGATGTCCTGACCCAGTCGCCTTCTCTGAGGGTCTATGTGACTAACCATGAAAACAGGACTGGTAGAAATTAGCTATAGAATCAGTAACATTGTTCCAAGAGAGTTTGAAGGTGGAGTGTAGGAAGACTGTTGTTAGGTAGGATTTGGTGCGGTCTTGTCCTCAATCTTTATGTTAACGCGAGCTATAATTCAAATCTATGACTTAATCACCCTTGATTATGATCAGGGAACTAATATAACTGAAAACATGAATTGAAGTTCTTTTTCTTCACTAGGGCCAAATTAGATGGATGGTAATTCAATGCTCATAACATGCAAAACATCTGCTTAGTCTATTTCTGCAATTCTCTAATCTGGAAAGGTATTGTCTATTTATGCAGCTACTCTTGCCGAGGGACTTACTGGAATCCCTCTGAGTAATTGGTTCTCAAGACATCGGTAGCCATTCCATCACACAAGAAAATCTCCCACTTTGATCGTAAATTTTTATGTGTTACGGCAATTTGTATAAGAATTGTTATAAACCATGTGGTTACAACGGCTTATGACCGAGGACTTGATCCTCCCCCCCACCCCGCGGGTGGATCTATAGAAACCCCATTTCGGCAAAAGCCGCAAAACAGCCTTCACCCTGCCCATCTGAAATTGGCTTTTCCGACATCAGTAGGCTCTCTGAGCACCTTTATTACGCAGGACAGCCTCTTTAATGAAGAGTCATTTTCTTTGGTGAAATATTCAATAAATGGAACACAAAAGATCATAATTTAAATCCTTTCCTGATCATATGAACCATTCTCCGCAAATTCATCTACTATACTACTCTCTTCTATGGTCACAACGATATGATCAAATGGCTGAAACCTTTTTTAAAGAAGTCGAGGCATAACAACCATAGAGTATCAGATCTCGACACTTTGACAGACATTTGGTTGAATTTACCTCCCATAACATCTTTAGAAGGGAGTAACATCTAGCAGCAACAATGATAGTCCAAGAGACTGGTTAAAATATAAGGATGATATGCCTCAAATTCTACTCCTTAGATATGATGATGGGAGTCGCAAGAAGAGAGAATCCAGTTACCCAATCTTAGCAAGGACATGACCTTATATGCCTGTACATGAAAGTTTGTGGGAGCCAACACAAATCAATGAACTAATTCTATGACATAATTAAATTCTACATGAAAGAAAAATCTTGTCCTCAAAAATTTTAAGAGAAACACTTTAGCAAGAAAATAAGCTATACGACAACCTCAAATGTTTGACAGCCAGAGCAGACTAGATACAGAGCTGTGAGATCAATAATTGTCTTGACACTGAAGTTGGGTTTTAATCTGCAACCTCGATCAAGATGTTCTGAATGAGCTTCTGCAAGCCGAAACCTCAACAAATCCAAGTTAACCTGAAACACAATGATTTCTGGGGTCATCAACTATTGAAGCATATTTAGTGGGATCAATGAATTGGTAGTAGATGGTCATTAGATAAGTTAGGGTTTTAGGATTTAAGTGCGATCGTCTCTCCATACTCTGTTGTACAGCTCCTAAGTAATTGTGAATTGAGTTTAACTGAGTAAAGATACCACCCCATCGCTTGACACGTTAGGCAAATTTATACTTGACATGAACAGGCACACAAATGATCTTTCATCGTGATTGAAGGAGCAGGTTTAAACATAACATTCAGACATTTGTCCATGATTATCCACTAATCATACCTCAGTCGGCTAGTATATTTCAACACCATCAGCCATTAGAGAATGATAAGAGCTACTTGCATTATAACATATTCAAATACCAAGATCAGGGGAGAGACCAGGACCTCAGTGCCTTTGTTGAGCTTCAGATTGCAGAGGGTGCAATAAATCAGACTATGGTTCTCTTGCAACTCTCCTTGCTTACAAATTGGGCACCAAACCCTCTTGCTTACCTAGCACCAGCGATTGTTATGTAGGATTAGGAACACATATCTTCAAATTAAGGCCAAAAAACGTAACAAAGAAGACTTCAGAATAGAATAGAACTAAGTCATAACTAGTTAGAAGTCTGCAAATTTCATGAATTCAATGATGATATTGCCACATCATAAGTAAAGTGCCATGCCACACTAACTAAAATGCAAAGATATTAACATCTCTTCGAACAGTTCTTTTTTAAAATGGAAAGTTGAGTTTTACATAAATATTCTTAAAGAAGAAAAGAGAGCACAATCCGAAAATTTAAAATAAACAATAATGACACCATTTGATCCAGCAGCCTTCCGTAGATAGGAACAGATTTGATAAATACTTATTACTCTTGGATGGAGCATTAGAACAGAAAAATCCATTAGATAATAAACTTTTGGTTCTAAGCCATCTCTAGAGAAGAATCAACAATTCTAAGTGCTTTCTTTTCACACAAACACATAATTGTATCTGCATTTAGCTTGCATAAAATTGATAACTAAATCAACTCAGGAATATATGACAGACTTTCTACAAGAAGCTTCTTTTCCTTTTCATGTAAGCTAGATTAGTTAATGAATCTCATCACAACCACTGGGCACACTAATTATACCTCATCCTCGTTCAACTGCATGTGTTCAAAAACTGCACATGCCAAAAGCTCATCTTCTTCATCTTCCCAATTGTCAACACAGCTTTCACTCTCTGCACGGTGACCGAAATACTTAAGTTCAGCAGTCAATTGCAGAGTCAAGCACCCATATTTTGGGCGACAGATGAAGCTAATCGAGGGAGTAGAACTACTTGACCTAAGAGGATAATGTCTGACATGATCAACGGAGGAAAGAACCGTGCAAAAGAGTCAAGCTCATTAAATTGTGGAGATGCATCTAAAAAGACAAAAATTCTCTACCTCTTAGTTTGTGTTGTTCTCAAATTATAATCTAAATGATCAGACAGTGCTCTGAAGAAACTTCATTTTGCTAAAGAGCATTACCTTTTCTGTTTCGCTCTGAATCAAGTTCCTCGTAAAATATCCTTTGCATTTCCAACAACATCTCTTCGCAATCACCTTGATAAGCATTATGAAGCCCATCATATTCCCACAGCATATCAGCTTGTTCATGGGCGCCATGCACAGTTTTCAGACTGTCAGCGACTGAGGTACTTTTTATTTTCTTCAATTCATCAGAGACAATGTCCCTAAAAGCAGATTTTATATATTCCTGCAAGAACGACCACTGGATAAACAACATTTTTCCCCCTTATTATAAAGGCATGAACATTGTTTTCGATTTGATAGTTAGCTTCCCATCGAGTGAAAACGAGTTAGCTGCAACTGGTACAAGGGAAATTAAGCAGGCTTCCTTTGGTTGTTATGGCAGGGAACTACTGCAATATGCATATAAGACTTTACTGGGAGTTCCTTCACTTTCAAGTTAGGAAAATCAACCCCTCAACCTGAGGCAAACAATCAGATGAAGGTTACTGGACATCCTTTATTAGGACCCATAGCATATGCACAATCCTTGGTTCACTGCTTGACAAGGAAATTCTGACCCGGAAATATTTAACTCACTGGACATGATTACTGGAGTTCTGGTTGGCAAGGCAAGAACCTAGACTCTCCACTCCTCATATTTAGCAATGCTCCAAACAATAGTCCGCACATAATTTGCAGTAGTCCATCAAGCATAAATTCCAGAATCCGGTAAACCCCTAAATTCCTCCACATAATTGACCAAGCCGTCTGGACTTATATTCGCCAATCATTTGAATCTGCAATTACCACCCTATAAAAATCTCTACACGTTGCATCCTATTTGATCAGTTCAACTTCAGGACTTTGACTTTGAGAAAAAGAGAACATTACACTTAGCTACGAATCAAGTCGAAACGCATGGAGAACCACGGACAACGCAGTTTACTCAATAACGAGTCCATCAAAAGTGGAAAAAGATACCCAAAAGAAGGATCATTTGAGCGGACTCCCTCGTCAAAAAACAACTCAAACGACACAAACGACTTCGAATTCATTCGAAAAGAGGGGGAGAAAATCACCGAACCTGGCTAGTGCAGGGCTCGGAATCGGGCAATCTCATCTTCCACAGCAGCCGGCCTCGATCCTCCCGGACCCTCCGATAGCAATTCTCCCTGAGCTACAATCGACACGAACCACCGCATTAACGGCCAATTTCTCAACGACCCATTTACTCAAACACCCGCGTCGGAACAAACGGGGAGACAAAATGCGCGTCGACGACGCAACCGACTGCGAATCCGACGAATACCCAGGAGCATAAACGCGACCGGGACTACTGCGGATTAAGAAGAATCTCAACCTTCTGCTTCCAGCTGGAGCGATCGTTGAAGCCGGAGCGGGATTTCAGAGGCGCCCGCCGCCTCGCGATCGCCGTCTCCACGGCGGCGGCGGCGGCGGCTCGATCGAATCCTCCTCCGCCATGTCCTGCATCGCTCGGCGGTCTTCCGTTCCCGGTTCGCGGAGCTTCGGCTTCGATTTTGGAGAGAGGATTTTGGCGGTGTTTTCGTCTGGTATTTATATCGCATTTTAACTTAAATTATTGTATGACCCCAAAAAAAAAATTATATTCTTGATTAGATTGTATAGTATTTTATATAAATGTATTTTTTTAAATAAAATGAAAGGTAAAGTTCTTAGTTAATAGTATTTTTTTATAAAGAGAGAGAATGATCGATCTCTTGCAATTTATAATCCGATGTGTTGCCCCTACATTGTTATATATGTGATGGCTAAAGGAATCGATTCTTTTTGCAATAAATTCTTCTTTTTTGTATTTTACAAAGTAATGAATAGTTTAATCGTTATCATTCATTTTCTTATTTGATCCAATCTTATAATATAAAGTCATAAAAATTTACGCATGCTCATTTCCACATCTGTATATCTATTTGTATATCTACATATTTAAGTCAATATTGAATTTTGTCTTGCTTTTTGCCTTTTCATTTAACTGTTGTCTGAATTTTGGAAAGCAACCACACTTCTATTTTTAAAAAAAGAAAAGTTTAAAAAAGAATACCACCTACTACCCAGTAGAAGGTGCAGTTGCAAATATTCTTTAATCTTCCATTCGGTACAATAACCAACTTCATTCTTCTTTCAATTTTTTTCCAGCTAAGTTTTGGATAAACATTATGTGTATACGTGTCATTTCTCCATCAATTTTAGCAATCAACTTTATAGCTAATTTATCACAACGCTACATAAGAAATTAAAATTAATTCCACAAATTCGAATTATGCTAATAATTATATTGGCTTTTTATTATATGGTGGTGGTTTGGTTAGATTTGAGTTCCATCTCATTGTACTCATCTTTATCCTCTATATGTGTTGTGATGATCTTGTAGGCTTCTAGAGAACAAAAGAGAAGAAAAACACCAACTCATTTCCCAGATTACACCAAAAAAAAAGAAGAAAAAAAGGCCATAGGAAAGAGGAAAACTCTCGTCTTTTTTCTCAAATTTTCCCAAAAACGCCTCGCCGTATCAACTACTGTTCCTGCCCTTTTCACTTTTACGAAAGGAAAAGAAGACGAAAAGACTCGAGCAGGATTTGTTGACTTATCTGAAGACAAGAGAAGCGAAGCGACGCTGTCGACGGATTCAGTCGGGTCGATCCATCCGATCGGAGCTCCGACTTCTCCATCGCCGGCGGCTGCTGCTGCTTCTGCTGCTCCGTCGAAGGCAGCGAGAAAGATGCCTGAGAACCCTTCTCCAGCAGCTCCGGCAGCCGATCCCTCCGCCCCCGCCTTCAAGCGCTACGCTCCTCCGAATCAGAGGTTTTTTTTACCTTTTCCCGATCCTCGAGCTTCTCGTGGTTCGCATTCCGCCTCGTCGCTTTTGATCGGCTTTCTTATTAACTGCCTCTAGCGGTGGTACTTTTCGCAGGAATCGCTCCCTCAACCGGCGCAAATCCGGAGGTCCGAAATGTTTTTGCTTCTAAGTTATCTCGTCATCTGTTTCCATCAGATTCGTGCGATGGGTTTTGCTTGGGGTCTTTTATTATTGCTTCACCTAAGCGGTGAAAGGTGGCTATTGTGAGAGTTGTAGTGATGATTAATCGATTAGGATGGAAATTGGGGACGAGTGATGGTCTTATGCTATCTTACTAGTCAATTGAGGGGCGCTTCTTGTCTCGTAAATAGAAAGGTTGCTTTTTGACAACTCACTGATCACTTTGCTGCTACTCTAATTCTGTGGTTGGTGTAGCCGTAGAGAGAGAGAGAGAGGTGGGATTAGGTTCAGGATTCAATCGGTAGGTCTGCAATCTGTGAGAAATTGCGAATAAATATCTTTTGGGCACATGATAAAGTAGTTGGCTTGGGATTTTGCTGGCATGCTCCTCCTATTTTTAGTGTGTTCTGTACATTACCAAACGTACTGGGGTGTGCTAAAATGTGCTTTCATTTGCTCTCATAGAGCAACTTGATCGACCAAACAATTTTTGTGTAAGTGATGGAGAGAAGAATCACACGGCTGCTTCAAGGAGCACCATCAATGATCAGAGGGATGCAGTGAGTAGCAACCTTCCCAAGGAAAACCGTCGTTCACCCTTGATTCCCTTAGAAGGGTGCTCTACCAGCGAAGCTTCTCGGGTTCTAAATAAACGTATGGCGTTCTCATACAGTTTTTTTTTTTTTTTAGTTTATAGATCATTCTTTTTATCCCGTGATTTTTTAAATATAAATTGGTGTCCTCATGGGCATGGTCATTCTTACCTGTTGTTGCATGACAATGTTGCTTTTCTAGGGGGTGTGTGTGTATGAAAGGGGAATCGGCCTGGATTTAATTTGCCTTGTCTGTTAGAGATATGTTAAAAAAGGAATGTCCTAAAAATATTGATCGTCCAAGAAGCATTGTTGATGTGAAGACTCGTTTTCTCTTTTGGGGTTACACGGTCAGCTTTTGAAATGAGATGTCCTGATCTTAAATTATTTTGAGTTTATAAGGGTTTCTTCTTTTGCACATTCAAATTATTTCGGATTTATAAATACTGTTAAGTAGATAATTAGATAATTTTGATTTGGAGAACTCAAAGTCCTTGTACGGTTGTTAGGATTTGGACGGTTATTTTCTGTGCCTGTGTGAAATGTGGACTTTTGATGTTAGAGTCTGGTCAACTAGCATGTGAAAGCTATAAAGCTTATAATCCACTGGAATGTCAGCATTCGTACATTGAATTGTCCAGAAGAAAATCATGGTTGGAAACATTATATGTAAATAAATAAATAAATAAAATTACTGCATTATTTTAAGAGATTTACAAGGTTGCACTGACTTGAGTTAAGTAGATGGTTCAGTCTTTTGTCTAGGTCTTCTCCTCATTCTCCATGGTAATGCATGCATTTGAGTTCTAGAAGAAGAAAAAGCTATGCACTTGAGTACTGTTCACATTTAGCATATTTATTTGGCATTTAATAGTCAAATTGGCATGTGTAGGAGAAGATTTTGCTTCTATGTTGTAAGTCATTGCTTCCTAACCTGTTAATTTTGATCTCAGGCTGGGAAGATACAATTCGCAAATGCAATGATTTATCTATAGATTCATCTGGTACGTAAAATAGTTCTTTACTTTTCACTCAAGCATTTCATATGAGTGTTGATGGATGGAAGATGTCACCATCTTCATCAAAATTGCATGTTTTCAACTGTAAAATTGTGTGGGGACAACTCGTATATCAAAAAAGATATTAAGCAATGCAGGCTATATTTCAGCTCCATTGAACAGATTTAGTCTCCTTTGCTACCGAATGTGACTGTGGGCATCTTATTTCTAATTTGTTGATTAACTAATTTACTTCTCCTGTGAAATCAGATTGCATGCTGTCAACAGTAATTGGGCATGAACTTTTTCTTTTTGGCTTGATATGAAAAGAATCTTGCAGCAAGAAATATGCCTAGCCTTTAATATTGTCTTATTCTTTTGAGAACTGATGATTGCATTTTTGATTGCCTATGGAAGAGTGATGGTGACCTTTGGGCTGCTGCATCAATGAGATCTTTTATGATTTGTTTTATGCATATATAAGTTGTGCTCCCTTTTGAGCATTGATGCCAAAGAGAGAATCACATGAAGGAATAATTTGAATAAAGATCCTTCATGTCTCACCTGTTATATCTCTGGTCAATGTAACTTTTGGATCATTATGGTGTAGAGAAAGAATTTTGAAGGACTTAATTGGGATGTCGAGTCACAGCCCTATATTTAGGAACTTATGCTTTACTTCTTTAATTCGGTATCCTGAACTAAACAGTCATAAGTTTGTAGTGATATTTTGTTGGATCTTCCATGTTTCTCTTCATTACATGCTTAAGATGCGCCGTTGTTTTCTTGCTGAGAATTGAACTGTGGTTCTTTTTGAGTGTGTAGTCAAACAGCGTTGCAGCTCTGTGAGGATGTCCTGCTTGTAAGGTCATCGTCCTCGACTAACCTGGTTTTCCGTTTTGTGTTCTGTGGTTTCAGAAAGACCTGTTATGTACTCTGGAAGCACCAAACTTCCTCATCAGGTTTCCATTTCTGAATTCCCTTTCCTAGATGAAAAAAGAACAAAAGAACCCTCTCTCTCTCTCTCTCTCTCTCTCTCTCTCTCTCTCTCTCATCATGCTTCTGGTTTTGTTTGTCCAGTTAATAGCCCCATCAGGTGTTGGATCTCCCGGTTCCCAGATGGACTTCTTGGGTGAACTTCGCCAGGCAATGCGCAATGCAAATGCAGGTCCCTAGGTGTAGCGATTTTGCATCTGTATTGAAGATGAAGTTATTGGTTTTGGATGTGGACGTAATCAATTACAGCCTTCACTTCCAAGAGACTGGCGAAGTGTGGCAAACACTGTGTACACCAGTTGGCTAACCTCCATTTGTAAAACAAAGCTAGGATGCGTTGCTTGAACACACGTGCATATGAATATGCTTTCCACTACCACTATTGTCTTCCCTGATAGCATTAGTGCTAAACGTTTTGAGTAGCTCATTGTGGCCGCCTCATGCTCGTACAACTGCCTTTGTGCAAGTGGTATGCATGCGCGCGCAGAGAGTAGAAGTAGGTCCTTGTGTCTGTTGTTGTGTGTGCGCAATCATTTTGAATTGAGTTTCTTTAACATGGTGATTGGAAACTGTTTTAAGATATATTTTGTCCAATATAAGAGCTGGTTTTCACTTGTCCTCCTCGGTCTGTTTCTTTCTGAATCTGTTTTGATGCAATCGATTGACAGACACCAAAAGTCCATCTTCTTGCATCTTTTCTGTGAGCTTCAAAGAATGATGATTAAATATGCATTAATCAGATCATTCTACTGGATAAGTGATCGCATGTTGTAGAACTGTCAAAATGGGTTATGACCCATTTGTGACTCATATTTAATTGGCCGAGTCTTTAAATTGGTCAGTAAAATTTGAAAAATGGGTCATATTTGGGTTTGGAGTAATATAACCTACACGAGTGTGGGTGTTAATGGGATTAGACTTTATTTAGACCCAACCCACTTGCAAAGGCCTGTCACTCTTTCAGCTCTCTTAGCCTTCTTTCTTTCTCTTGCCTTCACTCGATCCCTCGAAAAGCCGTGCCAAGTAGATTGTAATGAATTTCGGAAACCAGTTTGGCCTAGCTCCAGCTTTGAGAGGGGGAAAACAAGATCCAGATGAAGCAACTGAATTTCTCTCTCTCTCTCTCCCTCCGCACCATTTGTATGATCTGTGGATCAGTATTTGTTTACGTTGGAATTGCATTCTATTTAGTCGATCTTTCTAGCACTCTTCATCATTTTTAACTTAATTTACTTAAGTGTCACCTACCTAAGCTCCATTCTTTGGCCTTGCCATCTCTAATTTTCAATGTAGGTGTTTGTATTGGCTCTATCTAACTGCATTGGCTGTGGCTGTCGTTTGTGTCTTTCTATTTTCTTTTCCTCCTCCGGAATGATTTTGGGTTTAGGTCAAAATGCAGTTTGATACACATTGATTGCTTAGAATTTGAGGCTTCTGGGCATTGTACAGTGATACTCCAATCTTCTCTGTAAAGTAGACTGAAATAAACTTAGGTTTAAATTTGTATCACATATAGATGGGCAAAATTAGTTAAATGAGCCAATTTGGAGTGAAACTGGACCATTTCCAATCTTACCCAACTCAAACCCAACTCCACTCACTAATTCCATAAAAACCCCAAATTTTATCAAGAGTAACAAATTTTTCTCGAACTTTTTTTTGTGACATAAAAAATCTCAAACTTTATTAAACGCGACATATTTATCCCAAATTTTATGGTTAATGGCATATTCATCTTATTCTTTTTTCTCTTTCCGAAGACAAAATGTTATGTCACGCGAATATAAGTTTATGATTTTTTATGTCATGAAAAAAAATTTGAGATAAATGTATTATAATTGATAAAGTGTAAGATTTTTTATGTCATAAAAAAATTTCAGATAAATTTATCAGTTTAGATAAAGTTTAAGATTTTTGGTGATATTTACCTTTTTATTTTATCAAGTAAAAAAAAAGGAGAGGGCAAATTTGTCGGTCTCGGTCAGTGATACCGATGATGACGTGGCGCGACGAATCCGTTGCGAGGACCGTAACGGCCACGGTGTGAGCTCTCTTCGTCATTTGAGCGGGGGCCTGAAGAGCGACGTGGAGGAGTGCTATTGGACGGGCCCGAATCTCTCAACAGCCAGCGGAGCTCCAGGACAGTCGGAGAAAGACAGCAAGGGAAAAACCTAATCCTCGTGTTCGAGCGCCACGTGGATCGATCTGATCCGTTCATTAAAAGCCCCAGGTTGCACCGTCCAGATATATTCTAAAACAACAGTAACATTACCATATGATGACAATGATAATCGTACCCAAACATTTAATTTTTGTAGATTTAACCCGATTAAGTCTTAAGGTTTTTAATCTGTAAGGATAACTTTAAGCACTGCAAATTTCAGGTAATTAGCATGATTTGAATGAATAACCTTCCCATTTTTGACTCGCTAATCTAATCAAGCTCCATCAATGCTGAAAAGGTCAGGCGAGGGAGGAATCTTGTGGTGCTGCTTTTTTTTTTTAATGTGCTTATTCACACAAGATAAATTGATTCTATTTTGGCACATCGCATCGAGAAGGAAATCACAAACGATCCGTTTCCTCTGGGTCAAGTTAAAAGTTGCCATATTTTCACGTTGCACTGTTTCTTGATAGGTTCAAAATCAGTTCTTTACCTCTAACGTGGGTGTTCATTGAGGATAGGGGTGAGTTGGTCGGGACAAGGATAGTTTTGTCTTAAACTTCGATCCCCAGAAAAATACATTTGTTTTTTCACTTTATGATGCTCTGTGGTGGGAAGTGGGGAATAAAAGCAATGCTCGTGGGCATGGTGCTGCCGGCGTAGTCTCAGATTTCAAGAACTTCGTTTCTTGGTTCATCAGCAGCAGCATCCAGCAGCATCCACAGAGAGAGAGAGAGAGAGAGAGAGAAGGGCAAGATGGAAGTTGGGTTCTTGGGATTGGGGATAATGGGGAAGGCCATGGCGATGAATCTGCTCAAGCACGGCTTCAAGGTCACTGTTTGGAACAGGACCCTCTCTAAGGTACTCTCTCTCATGTGTTCTTGCACGTCTCTTCATCGTGATTTCGCTTTTGGGTGGATGGTGTTTGTGATTCTTTCGTTGATGTGGAGCTCGTTTTGTTGCGATTGTGTTTTTGGGTGATGTTTTATCGTCCTCTTTATTGTATCTCCAGACTTCTGACGATATCGTCTGGCTGATGAATGGCCACTGTCCTCTTCACTGAGTGTTTGATCGTGTAATCTGGTGAATAAAAGAAAGAAGGATAAAAAGGAATCGGATTTACCAAATGGTCGAATGGAAGAGAGATGAGGCTTAATTAATTGCTTCTAAAAATCGATTTTTTCACCAAAAATTTTACCAAGTGTTTGATTTTGCGCTGATTATTGGATATACTGCACCGGTCGGAATGGATTCACATAATTTGATCGGTTCGCAGATGTGTGTAAACATTTGTAAATTGCAATCACGGGTGAGGATAGAACAGTGGGACGAAGGAAAGTGGCGACAGATGATGTGTATAAATGATCATCTTATCTTTGCACTTACCCCGCTGAAGTCTTGCTCTAGTTCTTTATCTAGTAAGTGGATGGGGAAACTTGAAAGATGAGGGTGCTTATGTGAGGATCGGTGTCGAAAGTAAAACTGATGAAAATTGGTTCCACCGGACTTGATTGGATCTGCACTTGTCATATTGATTTATGATGTCTGGATGATGCATCCAGCATCATCTGCCTTTACATTTCCCAGATCTCATCAAATTAATTTACTGGGGAGTTGCATTCTCATGCAGTCCTTGTTTTGCTTCTGATGCATTTCTGTTTCAGTGTGATGAACTAGTGGAGCATGGTGCTATAGTTGGAGATACGCCAGCCGCAGTAGTCAAGAAGTGCAAGTATACTATCGCAATGTTATCTGACCCTGCAGCTGCTCTTTCGGTTGGTAATTAATACTTTGGTTTTTCCTGCCGCTTGTCTTTCTGTATCCTAATTGCGATTGTCTGTCCGGTGACTGGTAGGTGGTTTTTGACAAGGACGGCGTTCTTGAGGAGGTCTGTGCCGGAAAAGGTTACGTAGACATGTCGACGGTTGATGCCGAAACTTCAATTAAGATAAGCGAGGTCTGAATTGATGATTTGACTTATTAACATATATCAGGTGGCTCAGTGTGTTTATTGGAAAATAGCAAAAAAAATGTCCGTTCACTGGTAACCCAGCTGTATGACTCTTGGTGTCAATGATATCTCTCCTTTTTCTACATATCATCTTTGTCAAGATTTCCTAGTAGTTTTCCACACGAAGTATGCTTTGAAGAGAATGAGTGTTGGCCATGAGTGGCTTAGCTTCTTTGCTGATAATTTCCAGGCCATTCAATCGAAGGGTGGTCACTTCCTTGAAGCCCCTGTCTCGGGTAGTAAAAAGCCTGCTGAAGATGGACAATTAGTTATACTTGCAGCTGGAGAAAAGGCATGTGCTATGATGATTTTTCTGTCTCTGTACCTTTTTGGCTTTCTTTGGCACTGCTTTGCATCTGATGGACAATAGAAACAGGTCGATGAAGACAAATTGAACTTAGGTCTACATGGAGGTTCATATTTTCTGTTAGCCAGTTCATCAATTGTGTTCATGTGGCCACTCCAAGACTAATTTCTGCTGCACATATGACAAAAATGTTTTCTGCTGAACTGCTAGCTGGGAAAGGAGTATCACATTGGCCGATTCCCCATAAAGTCCTAGTTGAATCTTGAAGGCAATGGTTTTGATAAAGATGAAAGCACTATATTTGGTCCAAGACTTATTATGGTCCTGTCTATAAGTTACATCCACTTCTGCACAATCTCAAGGTCACAACTTTTCTAAATGATCATATCTATGACAAAAGCTTCCTGGTCAAAGAGACAATAATGCATGTGAACCTCCAAGGAGGATGAGTCTATTCCTTGAGTTATGGATTGCTCAATGTCTTGTCAAGGCTTATTTTTTTTCGGTAGGTTATCCAGTGGCCTTTGCTGAGACTTTACACCAGCGTTGCATTTTGTCAGTCAGGATTCCTTCGTTCAAAGGGTTTTGGCCATTTTCCCGAATTCGTAGTCTATATTGCAAAGATAACTGTAAGATATTAAGAAAGAGAATGTGTCAAGAAGATATTTCTGGAGAAAAATAATAATAACTACTTATTTCAGGCTCTAACAGTGGCGATGTGTCTTTGTCCTTGGCAAATATCATGTCATTAGATGGACTACTACACTGTGAGAACATCGGGATGAAAATGCAAGAATCCCTCTTGATTCAATCTCTAACATTTGTTTATCATTTGACCTTGTATTTGCAGGCATTGTTTGAGCAAGCAGTTCCAGCTTTTGATGTCATGGGGAAGAAGTCTTTCTTCCTGGGCCCAGTTGGCAATGGAGCTAAAATGAAGCTTGTAGTGAACATGATAATGGGCTGGTACTTGTTTCTGTCTATCTGCAATTGGTGAATCCCCATAGCTTTTTGATACTTTGAGACTAGAAGAGGTGCGGCCTACCTAAAAGTTCAACGTAGATAGTCTGGTGAAGCTCATTGTAATTTTTATTAGGTGAAAGACAAAACTGAATACTGAAACAGGAACTTACATGGAAGTTCTCGTGGCCCAGGTCCATGCTAGATAATCTTGACTGCAATATCCTGTAATGTTAGAATTAGCATAAACCTGAATCTTAATGTATAATAAATAACTCATTGCACTGTAAGCCACTTGCATGGATCTTGAGGCTTAGGCAGCCAATACACTGCAACCGCATTTTTTGATCTGCAAATCTCAAAGAAACCATTCTTTGTGCAATGGAAATAAAAAAACCATCAGTTTGACAATCAAGAAGAAGTGTGTCATTGTCTGCATCAGCAAATTATGATGGTATAGCAATTAGGAAGTCAACTTGAGTTGCTATTACTATCTAGATATCCGGGTGCGGGAAGTCCTAGCAGCTCTTGGTAATGGCAAGTAAATGATCTCTGTGGCTCTGATATGAGAGCATTGTGACTGCAGCGGAAGCCACTGCAGGCCCTGCTGTCATGTCTGCACCTAATCTAAATCTCGCATGCTATCATTATAAACTCATCAGACGTTAAATTCTGTACTTGTTCTGGTCCCACAGAACTAAATCAGTTTCATTCAAGATTTACCAAATGAAATTTACATTCTTTAAATTTGGTTATGGTACATTGGCATTTTTATGGCTCACAGAGTATTTTTATTGTCGCAGCATGATGAACGCATTTTCGGAGGGACTTGAACTGGCCAGCCGAAGTGGATTGGACCCTCATACTCTTCTCGACGTGCTGGTATGACAATGATTAACCTGTTCGGATTTACTTGAGTTAAATCATGGATGGCTGATAAAAATCTTTTCTTGGCAGGATCTTGGTGCAATTGCTAACCCAATGTTCAAACTTAAAGGACCCACTATGATGAAGAGCAATTACGCCCCAGCCTTTCCTCTGAAACATCAGCAGAAGGACATGAGGCTGGCTCTTGCTCTTGGGGATGAAAATGCCCTTTCAATGCCAATCGCAGCTGCTTCCAATGAGGTTGTTTTCTTCTATTAATGTCTTATACTCTACTCTGATTAGAAGTTACCGAATTATTGCTAGGAATAGGATCGAAACCACTGTGGGGCGGTGCTTGCTATTCCCAATCCAAATGACATTTGACTTTCAAGTACACAATGAATTGAAAAGTCATAGTCATGAACTGCAAGACATTATTCTCCACAGAGAAAGAAATCCTTATAAAACAAATGAAACTTGAGGATTTTGTTGCTTCCATTTTATGTCCGTGTACTGCATTTCTTGGGGCAATGACTTTCTGGGTAATGCTAACAGGGTAGGGATTAAAGAGAAAAATAAATGGTTCCATAGTGATTAGATTGAACGCACTTTAATTCTGTATGAATAGCCCTTCACTTCTTCAGGCAATGTTGAGACATATATTAAGCTTTGATATTCTGTTACCCTTTCGTTTTCTTTTACTTGAATATACATTGCACCGTGTCCAAAGTGATCTTAGATAAATTCACATTGTCATCTCCACTGCTTGTAGGCTTTCAAAAAGGCCAGGAGCCTGGAACTGGGTGATTTAGACTTTTCTGCTGTTTTTGAGGCTGTGAAGTTGCTCAAACATTCATGATGATGCAAAAGGACATGGTGAGACATCTCGGGGCTTTAAACTGATTACTGGAAGATGCATCTTCATTGTTGTCGGGTCACGGAGAATGATTTTCTGTGCCAAAAAGATGAAAGTTACTGCTTGAGAAGTGGGTGTTTCTTGTTCTCAAGTTCTTAAGAGGTTTCGCCCTAGACATGTAACCGTATTTCCCTTTGAGACAGAATGCTAAACTGATGTTTGAGATGCCATCAAATACTAGTGGTTGCTCCAAGACTCTCTCTCTCTCTCTCTCTCTCTCTCTCATACTCGGCATTAACATACCCAAGCATGACTTCAAGCGCATGCGCTCGTGCAAATGCGTGTGCATGCAGAAAATTTATAGTTAAAAAATGGAACAACATAGTCCTAGTGAATGTCTGGACACTGATTTTTTCTTTCCATGATTGTTGTTAATCTCAATCGCCAATGAATATTCAAGCAGAAAAATTACTAGCAGTATATGCACAAAATAATGTAAGACTAGTACACACGCATCACTAAAATCCAATCAGACTAATTTCAACCTACTAAGTGAGAGGACCACTATCAAACTCAATATTGAGCCCACCCCGCTCGACATACTTCAATCTCAAAAGTTATGGAGGTCTTTGCAGCGAAGATGGTCTTCGAAGCGGCAGTTTTCTAGGTGAAAACGGAGGTTTTCAAAGCGCGGTGATCAAGTGACAATATGGATTGTTAGAAATTGAGCTCCTTTTGAGGATGTTTTCTCTAAAATTAGACATGATCGTAAAGGATGGTTGAAGAGAGATGACGTTGTTGCAGGTGTTTAAATTTTTCCAAAATTAATGGTTCCTTGTCAGAAATTTTGCTTTTGTTTAATTTTAATTCAATTGCGACATGTCAAGTCGCAAATGGATCTGACTGTAAAAATGAGTGCCACATTAGTCACTTACGTGGCGCTTTAATACTACCAAATATTTTCTTTGATGTGAACCTAATTAGCCCAGATTAGTAGGGTTCAAGAAGAAGAGAAGGTTACACTCACCTGTCAAAGCAGCTAATCATGCACTGGATTGACAAATACAGATCCAGATTACTAATGCAAGTGAATTTTCAGGCACATATATGCTCTTTGCGTGTCATTAAACATTCTCAGAACGATCAACGAGACTCCTCTTCCGACATAGTCGGATTGTGCGACAAGTGCTAAGATAATTGAAATCTAGAAAAAGAAAAAGAAAAGGAAAGCAGAATTTCGTTGGGCATTTCACATTCAAGAACCAGGTCAAAGATATGAACAATTGTTGAAAGTATCCACATCTTCAGCGACGGCAATTACAGATGACATCACACATGATGTGATATGAACACATTCTCCTACCAACATAAGCAACAAATGATGCTATTTGGCAAGGTGGTGTGAAAGAAAGCACTTAAAACTACAAAAGATGCTAATGAAAACCAAAAGCCTAGGCACATACACTCAATACAAGTGATAGTACAACAATTTCAAAGCTCCGAGAGGATGGCGGGGATATAATGAGATAACTCTGCAGTGAGAGATTGAAACCCGTTCACGAGCTGCGTGTGGAATTCTTGATCTTCCTCCCCGATCAATCTGAAGTGAACCCGTATCGCACGCTTACAAACAGCCATGAATTCAAGAAGTGCAGCGATGAGTTGCTGTAGTTCTTGGGACCGCAACCTCGTGGCAGGCTCACCCGACAGGAAAGCCGTGCAAACACTAAGAACCCCACTATTCACCTACAACATGAGATTAAATGTCAAAAGGTCATCATGAAGAAAGAGGTGCATGGATCTAGACAAGTTATTTGGTCAAGCATACGCCAGTTATTTGCCAAAGGCCATTAATATGCACTCACTTGGACTGCCACACTGCCTTGGAGGATTCTCTGCAGACTTTGCAAGCGTGGGAGTTGATCTCCTTCAGAACTGCGAGGCTCTTCAAGTTCATTGCGCAGTGCAGCTGTACGGGTTTCAATCATGCCAATTGCATTTTCGACTGGCGAAAACTCAAGAGACTCAGATTTAATCACCAAGAGCCTGTTCACAAGGGCAGGGAATGAGCCCTCAGTCTGAAGGACCGACCGCCTCTTCCATTGGTCTTCTAACCCACCTTGAGTCTTGCCATTTTTAGTAAATGGGGTATCAAACAAAAAGCGATCAAAAACACGTGCACGGACCCCACCAGTAGATAGAGAAAAGATCCTCTCCCTTCTGCTCCCCAAATCTTCATCTTCCATCACAGGATCAACAGCAGTTATCTGTAGATAGCAAACTCCTGGCTGCAACTCTTCAGCTTTTACTTGTCTAGAATCCGGGATAATGTGCAGTGTATGGTTTCCATCCATCCGGGACTCATAAATATGACTAAGCTTCTCCATAATATCACCAAGGCGCACATCACGGGGCTCCCGATAAATGTATTCCTTCCTATCCAGCTTCCCAAATTTTTCACCGTAGAATCCCACCCTGTAATATGTAGCATCTGTAAAAGGAATTGGGCTCGATTCCTGCTCAAGGATTGACTCATAGATATTGGTGAGCAAGGTGTGACATTTTGCCAGCTGTCCATATGCTCTCCTGCTTTTGTAAACTGGAATCACGAGTTCCAGAATGCTTGCGCAGAAATGATGAAGCTCAGCTTGAGAAAAAAGCTTGTTTGCAAGCTGCAAATATTTCACAGCAGAGTCTACTGTGAGTTTTGAAGCACCATACCCCTCAACCTCTGCAGCAGATGCCTCACAGCTGATCTCACTGCTGACCATTGGACAAATTTTACGTAGTGCTGTCACATGGTCTTTACTCCAGACACCATCATTTCTAGCTACTAGGGCCTGCAATAAGAAAAGTAAGATATAGATGGACTGCATGAGTATCTGATAGAATATATTCTTCCAATCAATCAGCAATAACTAGTTGTGATAAGTTTCCCGTATAAATAGATCTCAGACAACAAAGTATTTGGCTGCAAATTAAAGCATAACTTAGTTCCTTGCTAACTTACAATAGGCAGAGTACATTGGATCTTCTATTTATAAATGACAATTCTTCCTTGGAGAGCCAGCAAAATGTGATTGTATAGAGGAACATTTTTTGTGACAGCATACAGAATCCAACCATCAAGCTTGAAAGAGTACATTTGCTTAAAAAAAGCTGTATGTGACTATATTTGATAATTAAATGTATGTACCTGCATTACAACACCAGCAACAGCCACAGCACATTGTGCAGCTTCAGCCCAAGACTGCATCTCCTGGTGTGCATCACACAAGTGCAACAACCACATAATGTGAAGATCCGGGACAGGGGCAAAAGCCATAGCAAGTTTGTGATAACTCTCTGCAGCAGCATATCTATCCATATTCATCAAAGATCCCTGAAAGACAAAAAATCAGGGAAAGGCTAACTTAACACAAGCCCAAAACTTATTAACATGTAATTAATGATAAAGCCAAGATGTCTATGGTCAGCAAGCTTGCTGGATCAGATGCGGTACAGCCAACAACTTTTAACTATAACACGACCCACTCTTCTCAACCAGAATGGTGACTCAGATGACAGAACTACTCCAACTATTTGTAATTGATCCAATCTGATGAATGGTGGCTGATACATTACCGATATATATGAGGTTCACCTCACCCATAAGTCATTAAACAAATATGCTACCACACATGCGATCATAACTTACCAAAAGAGAATGCTCAAGGCTTGCATCTAGTGCCAAAAGAAGGCAATCAGAGAGATATTTGACCTCCGACCAGGACCACCGATTTTCTGTCATTCTTTCTGGAATTGAGACGAGAGAATTTTCTGCAAGACCACATTCTTTCAATATGCTAGGGCTCTTGCCTTCTTTTGCCATTTCCTCCAAAGAATTTCTAAGTCGCCGTGCCTCACCACTCTCCTCTAGCGTACCATCAGATTTCATCTGAGTGACTTGCACCTCAGACATCAACTCTGACATTGTAATGGTCAGCATGACCCTTAACCTTGCAGATTGCATTAAGTGATAGAAAGAACTCTGCAAATTGATTATGAAATGCATACCATCAATAATCTGGTTGTACTAGCTGGCAGAGAAGAGTATGATGTTAAGTCTAGAGAGCTTACCTTAACAAGTATCTGAAGCCCAACAACAGCCCGTTTCCGAACACTGTCATTTCTGAAAACTGCTAGCCGCAGCAGATGAAAAGCAACTTGTTTTAAGAATCGATCGTTCTCCCTGGATATAAGGGTAGCTCCATGAAGATCAAAGACACTGCTGAAGACAGGTGATAAAGCTTTCCAAAACTCCAGTGGTTGATTTCGGGAGAAGAAATTCATAAAAATAGCGGTCATGCAATCGAGTTTCCCATAGTCTGTTGTGATGCTATGAGTTGATGCCATTGTGGAAAATTTCTCGGTTATTTCTAGAACTTGAAGACTGACAGCGGCGCTTAAATTCTCTTCCCAAAGCTCCTGTAGTAATTGCCACGATTATATGCTGTCTTCATTAAGTGAAAATCAAATGATTCAAACTTCTTCAAACAAGGAAAACAAGAGCAGCAGCATGGTGAATACTGTAAACACTATACCAGTTTTTGCCTCAAAATTGGGTGCAAGGATTCTCTCAGAGCTTGAGCTGAAGCTCCAATCCTTGAAGATTGAGCCTGAGCTAGGGCTTCTCTCAAAGAATACGGCTGACTTGGGGAGCTCAACTGGGAGTTCACTCTTTGCCATAAATAACCATTCTCAGGTGTTCCCTGAGGCTGCATAAAGATATTGCAGCAGAAATTTAGAGACTCTGAGTGGAAACCAATATTCACAAGGATGACTTCCAGTATTAAAAAGAACATTCACCAGGATGGCCTCTGAGATCAGGAATTACTACAGCAGACAAAACATATTTACCTTACTCTCAAATTAAATGCTTTACAAGAGTTCACTTACTCTAACTTCTTGTCTTGATGCCTCTGAAAGATACGTGTTAATTGCAGGAGAAAGTCTCTCAGAGTACTTTGGGGAGACAGGTCCATCCCCAGCAGGGCTGCGAGAACTGGAGCCAAGGAGCATGCCATCAGAAGGTTTTCTATGCTGCAAAATCATGTAAAATGCAATACTCAGTCATCCTAGTAAATCTGATTTCCATGCTGCAAGGACAAACAGATAATTTATGGTGATTGAAATAGAAAAATCCTAACAGCAAAGGAGAAAAAAGGCATGAATCAAGAGCATTTTCATCAGTCAACTGTAAGGAAGATTCATGACAAGTGATAATTCCACAAAGAATTGACAAACCAAAAGGAAAAATCTCATCAAGCACCTAGCTGATAATGAACGATTATAATTACTATCTCGTATAGCACCTCTATACTCTAAGGAATTTAACTTGCCATCTATTGATCCACTAAAGGAACTAAATGCCTCCAACAAATTTACTCATAAACAAAAAAGAAGAAAGAAATTAAGCAAATTTCTCAGTCACTGATCAGCATTAAACCAAACAATTCTTAAGAATTCCAATTCAAAGAACAACTTAATCTATAACTGATATTCCAGTAGCAAATGAGCTAACCAGAAGTCAAGCCAGAAAGAAATCGAAATATTGGAAATGGACTCGAACCTCAAAGAGAGTAAGGCACTCTTCCATGAGTTTGAAAAATAGTCGGGTTCGAGCAACGCTTTGCTGCCACGCCTTGACAAGTGACACGTCATCTAGGTTGCGCACAATTTGCAAAATAACAATCAGAACTTCACGCTTCTCCACAGCATTCAGATTGTAAAAGACAGGCATCTCATCTAGGATCTGCAATAAATTCAAATTTGAAATTTTCAGAACTAAGAGAAAAGGATAAAGGATAATACTGCAATTCAAGACCATGAAAATGCTAGGAACTTCCAAGCGAGAAACTAGGTTACCCCCCAAGTTGCTTTTACAATGCTAGATTTGTTCATTTCGTATGAATCTTTTCCCCACATATCATGAAAGCAAACTAAATTGGAGAGAACAAAAAGATCTGAAGAAGTGAAAATTGCTTTCACTCGACAAATTTAAGTCTATCATCTATATAGCTGTCACACCAGGGACATTAAGTAGCTTCAATTTGCACGCAATTGTCAGTACATTTATTAAGGATAGAGACAATAAAATGATGGGGAAAAAGGCACAACAATAGAGGTGGTATTGCAACTAACCCCCAGGATCAGGGTCGCACTGGCAACTATCAATTTCATTTTAAGCCCCGAATGGTACAATAACAAAACATCTACAATGATTGCCTAATTTTAATGCAATGACTGGGAAAAAAGTAATTTCTTGGTAGCAAAGATGAACCCTAAACATAGGCCTTGCCGTTACAAAAATCAAACATCATGGCATAAAGTTAATTAAGCTTAAGCTTCTAGTTTCTTTTTTAACATCTTCCAGGATCAGAGATGTTATAATCAAGGTAGTACTTTCAACCTGATGCATCAAGCTTAAGCAATTATGTAATTGTCCTGTTCAGATGCATCGACAGAATGTCAAAATACTATGTAGCCACCTCAGTAACTAACATAAATCTGCTTAAGATGGTGAACATAAAACCCTGAACCTTTAGTTTTACCACCTACAGCTTACTCAGTGAACATAAAACTCTACACTCTCCAAACCCAGTGAAGTACAGCTTACTCAGCAAATTATTACATAGACAGTTCTCTCATATTTTGATTTCTCAAAAGTTAATATTATAAACTATCTGGATCAAAAGAAGGCATGACCTACTTGTTCATTTTCACAAGACAATCAGAAAAGCAGAAATTTCACTTATGAAAGAACAGATGAAAATTAATCTTTCAACTGGCCTGCGTTTGACATTTATGCATTCTAACTAGGGACAAATGCAGGAAAGGATACTTGATATGATACTTAAAGGTGTAAAAGAAGAATCCCTAAAAGCTGGGCATCATAACAAATTTTTCTTGTAATCTGTTCTGAAAGAAACAGTTGAAATTGAAAACTGAATAAAAATTCAGTGGAAAGCACAAAATAATAGATGGTCTGGGATCTTGGTAGGGAAATGTACCTGTCCGATGAGTGGGAAATATAGCTGTGCAATGTAGAGTTTATCTTCAGGCTTCTGGTATCGAGCATCAAACTCATGCTTGCATAGGAGGATGACTAATACTCTAGCTGCCTGCACAAATTGTATGATAAAGGTCAACATACAGAACAAACAAGCATGTTTGCCAACTTTGCAGACTATAATAGCAAATAGAAAAATATATTCAGAAACCAACTTAAATTTAAGCATATGTTAGTACAAATTATTAGCTCAGTAACCAACCTTTGCACGCTGAGACAAATCATCATGATCCCAGCTGAGGAAAATTTCTTGTATTAGGACAGATGAAAGGTAGTTCCTGCAGCATGTACGCATAGATAAGATCTTCCACATCCAACATATTTTGAAGAATGCAGGAGACTAAGACCAGCTGTGTGCGCAGTGTAAGTTATAATATGTTGAGGCCAGGAAAGAAAGTGTGAAGCAGTTACAATGACTAGTTTTTCAAGAAAAACTTGTAAAATTTCATAGAGCAAGAGTGGGAATTGATGATTGCTCAAGGGCATACAAGAGACCTCCCAAAGTCTATGTAATCGAAAGGCTATCAAGTAGTACCAGATTGTGAACTGCTCCACCACATTTTCCAATAAACTGGATTACCCATGTAAAGGACACAAAGTGGTGGGTGCAAGTTGATGCACAATTTATGTTGCACTTGCAGAGTTAGATGAGGCAAATCTCATTTCTGAAACTCATACAGTTACCTATCTGAAGGGTCTCTTCCAGGCATTTCCACGAAAAGATCGTGGTCACATATAATCTGTAAGAATGTGAGCTTGCAATCATGAAGAACCGATGGACATACTCCAGAAAATTTGTCCAGGTACAAGGACACCTGTAGCAGATGAATGAGAAGTAAGACAACCAAACACGGAACTGTAATTGACATGAAAAACATATTTAAATTACACCAAGCCATATGTGAAATTCTCGCTAAGTTAATCACATCAGGATAAGCTATCCATTCTTAAGATGTAGAAATCCAGTTTAATATGAATAAAGCAGTTAACTTCGCTGCAAGTCAGGAACCCCTCCAACAAAAAGAGTCATATCCGAACTACTAAATTCCATTAGAGATAATCATACATTAAATGGAAGGAAAAGCGTACTAGTTCAAAAACTTGGCGTGGTTCAATCACTGATAAGAGATCATAACAGAAGAAGGCCAAGCTACTATTCAACCGCTTTGCTAAGCTTAATCCCTTCTTACAACGCTCATGGACTTCTGTTAGAAGGCAATCATACAACTGCAATATGCATTTAAATACACCTTCTTTCAGCTGCATAGGTGGAATATCTTCACCTGCAAAATAAAGGATGATGAGACCACTTAAGGATCATACAATGATTCAGAATGCAAATTGAATGGTGAAATGACTGCATCATTTGAATAAGAGCACATGTTTACAGACCTAAAATTAACTATTGCAATTGTTGCAAAAGTAGAAGCAGAGAAAGAGAATAGACCTTTTCTTTTCAGAGATACTCATATTTAATTAAGATGCGAAGAGGATGTTTTGATGCTTTAAAACATACCTAGTGAAAGAACGTGATAGAATAGTCGAGTCTGCTCCAAGGCCATTGACTTGACAATTAGTTCGAGGAAAAACCAAGCCATAGCCAATACGTCATCATAGACTGGTCCAACACGGTAGCCCTTAGCCTGAACAAAGGGATCAAGTAAATATGGCAGTAGCATAGTATAGCTGTACATTAATGTCCTGCAGCAAGGGTGCAGCATCCATGCAGCATGTTTTTCCACTTGCAAAAAGTATTGTCTACTAACTAGCAAACAGTTTCTCTCTCATTGATATTGCTGTTTTATACCCAATTGACTAAACCAGGGGAGCTGAATTGACTGTTATTAGTCTGCTAATCATTGACAATCCATAACAAGGAGAATTAATCTCAACAACCAAAGCAAAGACTACTTTATGAGAATATAATCAGGAACAGCAGCTCTTTAAATGAAATGAAGCGCAAGAAAATCCTGGTATGAAGATGGTTCCAGAAAGAAAACAAAAGCATGAAATTATGAACTAAGCCACTTCATTGTAACTAGGAAATGGTGTCTTACGTCAGTAAGCAATCACTGAAATAGTGTGTGAATTGGAGAGATAACTTAATCAGCACCTCACACACACACACACACACACACACACAGATATATATGGTACCCAAGAACTGGTATAATCCATTACACTGCGCTCATAGTTTAACAGCCAAAACAGATGACCAGTAAGCTTTTACCTTACTTCGAGCTAAGCTCCCCCAAACAGCAGAGAGACCAGGATAAACTGGTGGTTGACGTCCCCCAAAGTCATCAAATGCATAATCAACATAGTTAACAAGAAAACGATTTCTTTCATTGTCATCCACAGATTCCTGTTGCGCCCTATGGTACAAAATTGCACATGTTGTCAAATGCCAAGGGGCCAGATGTGACCACAACAGTTTAAAAAGCATATACTACGTTCCAAGAGAATGAATTAATTGTAAAGCTGAAAGGGCAGTTTGATGTAGAAAAGGGTTGGTTTTTTGCATATGCATCAATTTCTTAATTCCTTTTTCACAGGGCAATGAATCCACATGCAGCATTTATCCAAACTCCATTCAGACATAAGCATGTCATCATCCACAATTTTCAGACATAGAAGGCTTAAAATTCATGTTCAGCGTGAACAAAACATGCGTGTACTATTCAATACATTAAGCATCAAAAGTGAAGAGCAAACCTAGTCAGAATATTCACCACAGCCCTGAAAGCCGCAACCTGAACATGACAAGTAAAATGTGAGGTTACAAACCATAAGAACTGAGTGAAAGTAGAATGAACATCAAACTATATGCATTATGCACTAATCAATTAAGATACTGCTTGTCATAAAAGGATAGAGAACAAAAGAAAAAAAAAAAAAAAAAAACAATAAGCCCATTTGAGCAGTTCCCTTACAGTGACTCATTTCTACAGCTCCTCATTATATTTCTTTTGCTTCAAATGGTCCATTTGATTTTAAAAGATCTGTCATTCTACGATGTATCTACGGTTTTACCAGTGAATGTCTTCCTTGAAAGAACAAAGAGAAAAATCAGAGAGTGGATTTATTTAAAGACCTGAAGGGTTTCTCCACCATTGCCTATAAGATGTAGTAGCATATTCAAGATTGGGTGAAGGAACTGGAGTAAAGCAGTAGAATCAACATTCTTTAGACTGTTAATAGCCTGCAAAAGAACATTTGCAATGAAATTAAAACAGGAAAAGTCATAACAAACCATCATCCACAACAACTTAGAAGAAAATCCACAGAGATATATTGAAATTTCTTTCTGAAGGAAAACAGGACTAAATAATGCTGAAGTCAAGGGCCCATTTAACCTCGTGCAGCAGACATATTAGGCATAAAGAAGAAGCCAAATGCTCATCAAAAGATAGCATCTACTAAAGTAGTACCTCCAGAAGTTCAGAACCCCAGGGTGGGCTTGTCCGCAGTGTGTGTCTATCATATTCAAGAAAAAAATCCCTAACTCGCTCATTAATAGGGTACAAAGATGAGCAGAGTCTCAAGCGCAATCTAAACACATTTTTCCCATCTTCCAAGTAGTCCAACCTCTCCTGCAAAAGAGAGGCACATTTCTTTATTTACAAATTTAATGCAAGGACAAGAGCCAAACATGCTATTAGCCAAATCACATCTGTTCTTCTATGAGAAATCCAACAATAAATTTCAAAAAAACTACTTAGCAGTAAACATTGTGCTCTATAGACTCATAAACCTACTGGTTTTCAAAGAAGCCTCTCAGTTTCAGGATACCCCAGGATAGAAACCTGGCAGCATATACATGTGTGTGCATGCATCTGCACATGCATATGCACAACCTCCTTCTCATTTGGTATGAGTGGTTGAAGTTCACCAAGAACTTCATCGCCAGACATATATCTGCTCGCAAGTGCCATCAGTCAAGGCATCTGACTTGCTCCAGTTCAACCCAAAGGAGAAAAATAAACATTAAACAATGCAGGAAACCCAAAAGCAAGTAGGATGGAACAGCATAGACCAGCGAGATTTGAAAGAGCAGTTTAGCTTAGTCTAAAGTTAAAGTATGTAAAACACTCCCGTCAAACAAGAGATATCCCGGATCAAGAACATCTCTAAAGTCACTCATATTGTTAGATAATGATATAAAGGCATTATTGACATGGAAAACAAGAAATAGTACAGATGTTATTCTGCTGATTAACACAACTCGTACCTTTCCAGAATCCTGAAGATAATGCGGAACTAGCTCTCTCATGATAGGCAAAGAAATTTCAGATCGCAACCTGAACAAAACCACACCTGTTAGAGGTCTAGGGTAACCATTTATATATAGAAAAGGACTGCAAATTAAGACAGCAAGATTCAACTACACAGAAAATAAAGGTAAACACATGTAAACAAGCTCCCGTGCCATTTCATCATGTTTCAGGTAAAGAACGTTTTGTTAATACTCAACCATAACATAAGGCATTGACACCGGTTTTTACACATGCATCATGATGAACAAAGCAAAGGTTGAAGACAGGGTCAAATACATGTAAAATGGTTGAACCATTATTTCCATTTGTCAGCATAAGGAACAGAACACAGGGTCCAATGCATGTACTTACTGAGCATGTGTAGATAGTGGAAGTGCTGCATAACCAATCACCACCTGGAAAGTCAATTAAATGGGAGAAGAAAGATTACATTAATGCAATTACATTAATGCAATGAACATGAGAACATGGAAGTAGCCATTAATATTAGGTATGGAGCAAAAGAAACCAAAATCAACAATAGGCACAATAAGAGATCGTTCAGCAAAAGGGATATACAACTGAAAGGAAACATTACCGGCTTTGGAGCTTCCAGCTTTGTTTGAAGGTCAATGTGGAAGAAAGTGAATAATAGGTGATGAAGCGGGGTCCAGATGGCAGGAAGAAGAAGTTTAAGTTCGTCATGATAGCAAGCTGCCCTAGCTCCAATGGCAACTTGCGTATGGACCCACTTCTGTGGTGATGCACCTGGCTCCCTTGGATATAGTGCCTATGAGATAATTCATAAAATTGAGAAAATATATTCATAGAGAAATAGATAATTCCAGCCATAGGCACTAAGGGGGTGCCAGCCTGTATAAATCATTCACAAGAAAGAGTATTATCAACAAGAATTCTACCTCCAGAGGCTGTCTACGCACATCAGCATCATCCTTTCTAAGTTCAACCCGTATAAACAAGTTCCTCTTCCGACTCAAAGCCACTGTTAGGGGATATACATAGAGAGAATGAAAAAGCTGCAGGAAAGGCTCATTCCTTGTGGTGGTGCGGAAGTCAAAGGCTTGGAACTGAAAAATAATCAACAATTTCATGAAGCGCATACAAAAGTAAGTGCTCGAACATCAGTGATTATATCTTCAACATGAAAATGCTAGTAGGCACTTTGTATGGGCACATAATCATCTACACTCAGCAGGATAGCAAAAGTGCAATTACTCACCAAAAACAAAAGTGTAGACCAAACCCACAAAACAAAAGTACTACTTAGATTAGGTCTGACCAACTTCCTTTGTACCTATTGAAAAATCAATCAACCCCCCTTTTCTCCACTTTTCCCAACCCTCTCAAGCCTCCAAACATTTCTCATTTCTTCTTGCTTTAATATTTTCTCTACTACAGGTGAAAGAAGTTCAACACAAACATTAAGAAGTTGCAAGCATGGTACAAAAAACCTTTACTACATAAGCAGTTCAAGAGATTTAATCCAGCTGAAATCTTTATTATACGTCGACCATCCCACCAATACTAGGAAGCATTCAATTCTGCTGCTGCATACAAACAACAGTTCATCTGAGCACAATGAAAGGGGATCATGGAGAATACACAAGACAATGCAAGCCACAAGTCAATAACCCTCGAACAAGCATGCAATGTGGCCCTGGAAATGTTAGTGGGCGCCAAATGGCAGAGTGAGCTCCAGCACTGAGCCCATTGAAGTTATGCAATCAAATCAATTAAGTCAGAGAAATATAGATACTCAATTAATACTTCCTCCAACCCAACTATTAATTGGTCCACGGTGTCACAGCAAATCCAATTTTTCATACAAACTCCAACATTTAGGTACATACAAAAGAATCACTTCAGAGTTTAATTCCTAAAACTAAATAGCAGCTATTTTCATTTCCTTCCCTAGCCATAATTATGTCCTCATCGAAAGAATGATGGCTACATTACTTACATCATCAGCATTGAAGTCTGAATTTCCTTGGCTGTTCAATCTATTGTCTGAGGCTTCTTTTCCATCAAAGGAATGCTGTTTGATATTGCTACTTTGGGTCCCATCCGAACCATTACTGGGACATTTTGAAAAAGTAGAAGCAGTAATAGTATCACCAGGATCAACAGAATCATTGGTCATGCTACCATTTTCTGATACATTCTCCAAATCAACATGACCAGTCTGGTGTTTTTCAATTTCAAGTCTCAAAACACCTCTCACAGGTTTATGAACCTTGCGCTTTGGATCCTACAAAATAAAGGAAACACAGACAAACAACAATTAAGAGGAATAATTACTTTGTACTGATAAAAAAATTTCACTCGGTATCTTATATGCTATCTTATGCTGGAATTAGATTTTAAAGAAAATCCAAATGAGACCTGCCCCTTCCTCCTACATCTTAAAATCAATGACAGATGACTGTAACACCTCGAAAGCTTCCAAACTGCAATGGAATTAATTTATTGGGAAAGTCATAAAATTCAAACCCTGCCCCCAACTCCGCCCACACAGAATAAAATGAGAGCTAGATTTGTAAATTTCTTCTTCATCAGGCAATACCTTCTATAGAATTAATTTGAAATTGCACGGAGAGCCTGTTATCTCAACGAAGCAACTCTAACAAAACTTTCAGATAGAAAGTAAATAATCACACAAAATTGACTAAATCCTTCTCGTATAATGAAAAAATAACAAGGCCATCCGTCTTGCCAAGAGAGGCAGGATATTAAGATGATAAAAGTCATACTTAATTTTCAACTGAATTAATCTCAATTTATTGGGTCATTCCCCAAAAATTCAGGCAACACAACCTCGGATATATCAATCTAAAACACCATATCCTTCACAATCGCTCAAGTTGGAGTTTTTTAACTGCATCAGTACTTCAACAGTTCCCCGAGTTTGAACAAGAAAAGAGTATTGTAGTATCTACTAGTTTTTTATGGTGGTGATAGTTAATAGAAGAGACATCAAATGCCTAATCAAAAGCATATCATTTTCATAACCTATAATAAAAGGAGTTGACAGAAAGATGACACAAGTTAAATTAACAAAGCAAATAATAAAACTCGAAAGATCAAAGTTCCTAATAATTATGAAAGGCTGACAGGTTGCTCATTTTGGAGAATGACATTCTTTTCTTTGTTGTCAAAGCATGGAGAAATAATATATGAACCATCCAAGGGATATGCATGTGTGTGTGTGTGTGTGTGTGTGTGTGTGGAGATATAAAATAAGCCCATGGTTCCAATAGAAATACAAGCAAACAAAAAGGGAAAATGATTGATCTAACAAACACGCACATGCTGTACCTGAAGTGAATCCTCAGTGTAGCTTTCTTTAACTTTGTTTAAGTTTGATATTTCAACTACAACTGAGCTTCCACTTGAATAACCCAGCTTCCCATGTAATGTGATCTTAGAAACAGGTTCCACTCCACCATCATGGGAGATGGACCCAGAAATGCTAGAAGCAAGAGGGCTACTTGGAGAAGCAGAACCACCAGAAGCTGCACCAATGGTGTTATCAAATAATGGAACAATAGCCCAGGCGAAGGACTCTCTGTATGGCATGATTCGGGACCACACCTGCAATTTCTGCCTCTCTCTCTCGGTCAAGTGCACCTGCAAATATAGTTGAGATAGCACAACACCTGATTCAAAGGATTCTGTTTAACAACTAACTAAAATTTTACTTAAAACACCAACAAGTGCAACCTCCCTCTAGAACTATTTATGAGGGATCAAAGGAAGCCTTTCAATCAGGTCATTGAGGAGATTTACAGGTATGGTTGAGAATACGATCTAGTGAACAGTAGAGTTTGGAATTGGCCTTTTCTAACCTCCAATTCCTGTCCACATAGATCAACCAACATACTGTTTCCCCACTAGCCAGCCATTTAATGTGTCCAATACAGGCAGCTTCATGGTTTTGACGGATGAGATAGTAGAATGCAATATTTTGTTTCTGCTTTTTCATTTTCTGCACTCCCATAAATCTCACCATATTAACAACAAAAGAATTAAGAGACCTTTTTTATCACCTAAAGGAAGTTAGCAAAAGACCAGCAAGGATGTGGACCCAATTACACAACTATCTAGAGGGGTGGATCATACAAAAACAAGTAGCTCCCAAGAACTACAAGGAATTAATCAAGTTAAGCTGAGTTTGAGTGAATTTACTTCAGTCTCTCAAATTTCGAATTCCTTCAACATCAGAAAAGAAAATAGAAATAGATAATCTGCTTGGTGTGATCTATTTTTCCCCTTAAAAGTTCATATTTGAGGAGAATTCTTGCTGCAGGGATAAGGAGATTCATTGCATTATAGAGGTCAGTCTTCAGTCACTGGAAACAGCATATCTCAGCTTGTGAATGAAGGCTAGCAGAAGGTTGGTGCAAGTGTGGTTTAATTCGCAACTAATCAAATTCAATCTAGTATAACTCAGTCAACAAGTTTTCATAATTACAAGATTTATAAAATAAATAAATAAAAGTACTAGGACCCTGTCTTCATTTCTACCCGTGTGAAGCCAGTATAGGGAAATGCTGGGGTAATTCTAGCCGCTAGCAGGGACACAAAGCAAAGGTGTTCATGGAGTTTGTATCAACTAATTCCTAAGGTTGACAATCTAAAAAGGGAGTCCTTGACGGAATCCTAAAATTACATTTGCCTAGAAGAAGAAATTATACAGAAACATGCAAGTGAGAAACCAAACAATCAGATTATAGTTCTAAATAAGCATAACGCCATTTGGATCTATTTTTAATAACAAAATGAGGTTGTTAGGTAGTAAGAGGCTACCACACTATTCAAATTCTTTAAAAGAATATAAATCACAAGCGTGAAAAGTTTGTTCATCCATCACTGTTGGAGTGTTGAATCATAGAAGAAATATCAAGGTGTACAAACACATACAGGCTCCTTGCGTGAATAAACAGATGAAGTAACTCCGCCTTCTTCAGTGGCAGGTTTCTCCAGCTGGATTAACAGACAAACTGATGCTGATGGTGCATCCAGATAGAAGATTCCACGTGGCTCATTTGACATTTTGCTCTGATGATGACATCCAAACATGACTTCATTAGTGGAAGGATGTTAATCATCGAACTTAGCTAGATAATAGAAAAACTAAAGGAAAACTTATTCACTTACATCCTGTGCCTCAGTTGGTAGCACTCGAAAATAAAAATCTTCTGACAACTTTTCTCTCCTCTCCCTATTGTACAGGCATATCGTACCATGAAATGGCTCTATTGAAAATGGAAATTGCGGGAAAAGATTCCCAGACAAGAAGGTCATTACTCATTAGGAAAACACTTAGGTGCATTAAGAATTTAGAAAGCAGCTATTATACGTAAAGCCAAACTGCAGTCTGACACATACCGACTAATCCTGCTTGAAATGAGAGAGATAATACTTTCACCGAGATCTTCAATCCACTGAAAAACCAAAGGAAAAGGATATGGATGAGAGATAGAACAAAATATTGGCAAATTAAATTGAAAACTGAAATGTGAAATATGAAAGGATGGTGAAAATCTTCAATGCTTGAAGATAACCTGCCATGCTGCGAGATATGAGAATCCGGAATCCTCTGGCCATATATCATTGACCTCTCATTTTGCCAATCGAATGCTGGTTCATAAGCAGGCAGTGGAGATAGACCAAAATGCTGTATTCACATACATAAAACAACTAAACCTCATCACTTACTAAGGTAAAGTAAAAAATTTGAACCGTATGGTAGTGTTCTACTAAAACCAAGAACTCTACAACGTTTAATCGAAACACAAAGTAGATCAAAGGGAAATATAAGATCAATCAAATTCATTGTGACTAAGAAGTAAACAGACCAGTCTACGGCAGCTTCGCAGTCTAAAAAATGCCTCTCGTATTGTATATGGTAATCATTATTACTATATGAGAGGAAAAATAACTTGCTTATAGATAGATGAAAGTATAAACTCAGGAAGCAAGCCTACAAAAGTGCAACCTTAGAGTCAGAAGATGTAGCCTCTGTAAATTGCCTTCCCGAAGTGCTAGGGACGTCATCATCAGTAGTGTCATCTGCCTTTGCTTGCCTGGCACAGGCAAGACGCATCTCTGTAGATCAATCAAAAGGAAATTCATAAATAAACCAATGATGTTAAGTGGCAGGAAGAAAACCATTGGTAAGAAAGTATTTCCCCATTAAAAAAGGATAAACATCTACATTATCATGACATATATAATGCCACTATCTAACAACAAACTAATAGGAGGAACTCAGAGAATCAGAGTGCTAAGTTTTCTCGCCACAACAAGCCACTTAACACAGGCCAGAAGTGTAGGAGGCCACACAACCTTAGCAAGTTGATTAATACATTCCTACATTGCATGTACCAAACAGACCCACCAAAACCAGATTGATCTTTAAGATGTAACCATATGTTAGACCACTTTTCTTTCCTTTCCACAAAATTTAGTTTTGGTTTTCCAAAATGCGAGCCATACATCTGTGCCAATATTACCTGTCTCAATATCAGTGTCGGGTCCTTCAAATATTTGATTTTGAAGATGAACTGGACTGACACTTTCATAATGCCCATACTTGCTATCATCTTTTACCCAGTCAGTTCTATAGCAATGGACAAGTTCATTTAAATGCGGCCATTGCTCCGGATTTTCATCAAGCTGAGATAAACGAGAAGAATTTGTTAGAAAGCCCTCAAATTCTCCGGATCAAGCATTTACCATTCAGCACCAATTATTCCATGTAAGCAAATTTTAAATACTTCTGATGGCAGAAAGAAAATGGACACCATGTTCACTCGGGCAGTAGAGATGATCAGAAAAGACACTTTAGATGATCTTTGCAAAAGAAAATGACATCTTTGATAGGCCTTCAGACAGCCAAAATGCTGTCAGTTCCATCAAACAACTTAGACCAGTACAGTGCCAATCTATCAACTAATCATCTCCTTCTGAAATTGAGAAGGACGAAACCAGCCAAAACTTGCTGCACATGAATGGTTCATTGATGAGAAAATAAAAATTTGATGTGACCCTTCAACAATCAAAATAAATGTTTTCTGCCAAATGTAGGCAGTAAGGAAGCCTGAAAGACTCTAAGAGGTGTGAACTCCAGACAATTCTTAAGGAAAGTGATAGGCATCCATAAATGATAAGAAAAGGACAAGATTAGTGGTTCATTCATCATAGGTTATAAAAGAGAGACATCTATTACAAATTTACAAGATATTCGAAAGATAATTCCAACAAAGAGCTGATTATACTTCAGGGGCCATGCACCACACATGCAGGAGAAAAATTACTAAGTAGGAAATGAAAGAATGAGATTCAAGATATCCAAATAATTGAAAAGTTTAATGGCATCTAGCCATATTCATAGAGGTTGTTTTCGCATAACCAATTGAAGATTCATGGATCAAAGCGACTAAGTGAATACTCGCATGCTTCCTCCATAGTCCAAATCATGCACATGACCTTTTACCCGTTTAGATAAGCAGACCAATTTAAAGAAAGACTATTCGTCCTGATGTCCTTCAATTCACCACATCATCCTAGAGAACCTCCGTTCATACGTCCAAGTCATGACAATTTTGTGTGAAACCCTTTCGTGAGAACCCTTTGCAGGAAGAGCAAGCTGCCAGCCAATCAAAATACTTTTGGCAGTATCCAGTGATATGACACCTTGCAATAGAACATCTTGCGATACCTTTCAATAGGATATCGCAATATGAGTTCGGCAAACTACATTTCACAAGCGAATAAGAATAGTTCACGTTAGCAGAACTGGCTTCCCATTAAAACTGCAAAAGGGCAAGAACTATGTTGAAACCAGCGAGTCATGGGCGACATCTCTTAACCACGACCATCTGCCTGAACTACTCTTTCCCTTTTCTCCGAGTTCTTTCTTGGGCACGCCATTGAAGTTGCAATGCGAACACACAAACTTATGGCACTCAACACTTCAATATGCACAATGATCAAGAAACGGGAAAAACTAACCAATGGGTCCAACTTAAGATGAGCGGAGGTGGCGCAGTTGGTGGACTGGCGCGGAATTCTCCGAAAACGATTCGACGACTGCGAGCTCTCCATTGCAGAAACAGCCCCGAACCCACCTCTCTATCCAACCCTGGAATCCAAAACCCAACAATGCCGAGTCAATGCACGCCTCTTTACCCAAGAAATCAGCGTTCTTGGGACCCAAACCTCGCCGTACGGACCACTCGCGCACGCAATGCGGGTACGAAAAAGAAAAACACGTAAAGGCAACGCCTTGTACCGTAGATCTAGACCCAAACTCACCGGAGCATCGCCGGGAAGGGAGCGGAGGAGGAAAAATGCGATTCAAGATGAGATTTTGAGGAGAGGAGAACGAACCCTTTTCGATTCTTTATGCGATTTGGATCATTGATGTGATTTCACGGGTGGGATTTGAAGAAAAAGGGCGTGGGGGGATGACTTTCTCGGCGGGGCCAAAAACTACCTCACTACTACCAACCCTAACTGCAGAGAGAGAGAGAGAGCAGTTGCTACAGTGTTGGCACTGTACAAGAGTCAAAGTTAAGTCTAAAGTCATGAAGAGAGAGAGAGAGAGAGGGGGAGGGAGAGGGAGAGTCTCTTTTTTTTTTTGAAAGGTCATATAAGGGACAACCTCATAGTGGCTGTCCTTTTTGGGGATAATAAAGAAAAGAAATTACTTTCCAGTTGTTTTTCTTTGGCTTCTAAGAAAAGCAAATTTCTTTTATATTATCCTCCCCTCCCTCTTTAATAACTAATTTAACTTCCCTAAACTAATGACCAAAAAAAAAAATGGAATAAACATATAGCTAATAGGTTTTGGTGCCATCATATGGCCTGCAACTCTGACAAGATTAAGCCAAGCAATTAATGATCAGAGTCTTGGTTAATTATAGTATTTGTCCCACTAAGGTACTGACTCAGAAAAAGTTTCTTGAAATGGGACCTCCTGCTGTTTGTCCATTGTTGGAAGATAATCATATTCTTTTTGGGTTTGAAAGTGCTCTGAATAGCTCTCTGACTGCTGAATCTCCAACACCTAATCCAGCCATCGGTGCGAATTGTTGTCAAAATTAGGTTTCCAGTCCATTCCGAATGGTAGAGTAATCTCGCTGCACTAGGTAAAATTTTACTGGTGTTGGGCCAATTCAATTTCTTCTTTCCCTTCTACGATTCGATTAGCTTTGTCCTGCCCATCTTAGTGGATACTGAGTGTGACTCAAAGTCGTCCTTAGCAAAGAATAAAAGAAAAAGAGAGCGAGAAAAGCTAAGTTTATCTCTCCACGGATCAATCATAGTCTAGCATATATTTTGTAAGGTCGATCAGATTAGTGAACCTCTACTAATAAGCTTGCTAATAAGCTTGTGTGTTTCGAACTCTTGCTCACAGTACCCAAGCGACGGAATCAGTCTCATTCATTCTCCTACCAGATAAGTACTAATGGCTAATGGCGAAACGGATGGTATGATTAGCATCCAGTTATAACAATGACGATGTAATGGGGGTAGTTGACAATGTTAAATAATGAATATGTCAAGTTTGCATCAAGAAGATAACTAATCCAGGTTAGTTCGCATCTGGGGAATTGCTAGGTTGGTCATCCGACGATGACAATGAGAATTTAACGCATGTTGACGCTGTCCTGTGTCAGAATTCCATCACCAAACCTACTGCATTTCATTTAGGATATCCATTACATTAGGTGAAATGTGCGTGCCCACAAATTTGTTATCGGCAAAAGATTTGAAATTTCTTACGAATATATATCAGCTGCACGCAATGAAAACTTGCCGGATAAACTCTACATCAAGGGTTATTCTATTACGTATCTACTCTTAATGTATGTCTTCGTGTGATTTGAAAATTTGCAAATAGCCAATTAGTCTTGATAATCCGCGAGAATACAGAAGGCTAGTGATTGTAGAAATATTTCGCCGCGTCAAGCTTACCATATCTCTTACTAGTTAACAAGAAAAATTAGAAAGCTTACCATATCTCTTACTAGTTAACAAGAAAAATTAGAAAAGTAAAACGTTCATATTGATAAATGGCTCAAAACTCAATTTCGAGATAGGATATATTTGGCCCATGCAGGTCTCGAACCTGCGACCTTCGCGTTATTAGCACGACGCTCTAACCAACTAAGCTAATAGGCCACCATGCCATTGGGGGCCCCTAACACAGAAATATTTTATGCTGATTATCTAAAATGTTAATGGCTTGTTGAATTGCATAGCACATGATGGTTGACATCAGAGCAACCAGGACCTCCGACCAGCAACTCCATTAATGAGATGGACAACAGCCCAACAAAACCAGCCACAATTGGTTTCTTTTCGTTTCTTTGGACACAAGCAAAAGATCTTCAATCCCAAACGCTGAAGAGCTTAGAAATCACTTCTGAGAGTTCACCAAATCCTAGGCAGTTGCTGCTGCGGGGAACTAGTTCGAGTTCAGTGCCATTTCCAGATTGGCACCATACTATTTTTTGCAAGATCCTGAAGAAAACACCAAACCATCATGCTGGTTGGTACGCCCAAGTTAAACTAGTTGACCCTCTTTGCGAGTTGCGACAGAAGAGTTGCCTGAATTAAGGAGAAGCAGCATAAAAAAAATGTAGCACCAAAAACCATACTAAAGCAGTGCGAGGGGAAAATCTCAAGCATTAGAATGAGTATATTGAGCAAGACAGACATCAAGAAATGACTGCTTTTACATAAACATAAAAATTATTGAATTACAGCGATAGTGTCTCTCACAAAAGCACTGTGAACGCTATGCATTCCATTTTATTTATTAATTCGAGCTCTCTAATCTATGACCTAACAAGCCTCAAAGTTGACGACTAGCTTCAGTTAGAACCACACAAAGTGTTTCTCCAAATTGCAACTAGCTCGGCAAAGTTAGTGAAGTTTTGGAAACCTCCAATGTGAAAAGCAGTCGCATCCATGAGATAGCTGAAATAGCTGGCGAATCCAGAACCATTCTAGTGAAGGAAATCTCATGCCACCGTCCACCATTACTAACGTTGCAGTCGTAGAACAATTGCTGAAAACAGATAACCAGCGGCTAGTGGAAATACATAGTTCTCGAGCAACAGTCGGCACAGAGAATTTACGGATTTACACCTTTGGTTGCAACTGGCATATTCCTTCCAGTCAGATATAGGAAATAAAAGGACTCTACAGAGATGGGTAAGCAACAAAATGATTTGAAGAACTAATCATGAGAATTAAGAATGTTCTAAAACAAACGACACTTTCAAAGGACAAGGAAGAAATCGAGTTGTTAGGATGAATAGTCAGTATATTTGAACAAAGCCACCAATGCGATTTCAACTCCACAACCAAATGAAGAATGGCTATATGGGTAAAGCAATCATCTGCAACTTGCTCAATGAAGGTTAGACTTTCTAAAGCTTCTATTGTCAAAGAATTAGCAGTTCCCTGAAGGCTGTATAGCTAGAATCTTCACAGTGAACTTACTGTAAGAAGATCTAGATGAACTGGCAGAGTGAAAACCACAAAGAACTGGTGACTCCCTATAACCATACCCAATGTGCGCACCACACTTACGGCAGAGAAGTTTTGTCTTTAAGTGGTTACGACCCCAATAAACCGGAAAACATGTAACTTCATCCACCTGGGTGAATCTGCTGAGATCAATCGTAAGAAAGGTACCAAAACCTTTCTTCAAGTCTTTATCATATTCCGAACCCACTCCAGCAGTAATCTGATTGGAAGATGCCAAGTTCAGAGGATATCGACAGGAACCACAGCTGCAAGGCAAAGGTACAACATGAATTTTACCCAAGAATGGGCATAAAAATACTTTAACACTCAACGGGATGCTGCATCTATAGAATTATAATTATAACAAAATACAAAAGATATACATGCATGTAGATATACAGAGTGATCAAATCGATGCTAATGAGTTGTTGTACAGCTTAAGACCATTTCGACACTCTAGCCTCTAGCAACTCCTTGTATTGGTGTTTTGTCACTGCATCAGTTCTGTACTAGTCCAGGAAAGAGAAACCATGCAACTAGAAGCACGAGTTGGAAAATGTAAATGCTTTACCAGCAAAGAAGATCTTAAGTATATGAGCTATGAGGAACAGTGATTTTGACTACACGGAAACTGAAGTTGCGGTTATAGCAAATGTCTACATATGCACATGTTTAAGTAATTGAAACGTGCAGGATTTGAAAGAAGAGGTGGTTAGAAGCACAGTTTAGTCAAGAAATAGGGACATGTAAGAGCTATAAGATGAGAATCTAACAGAATTTGGGTGCCTAAAACAACCACTATCAAAAACAGCGAAGAAATTAGAGGGAACTTGGATTTAGTCAGGAACCTCGAGATTCCAAAACTAAGGATGCAAAAACTTGGACCCATAATCAAGGATGTTGTAGCAAACGAAACTGGAGCTAGTCACTGCTAAGCTTGTGAGGGATCGTTTTGCTTTGCCGTGACATCGTTCCTCAACTTTGAGCCTCCACATTTTCACGGTTGAATGAGATGTAGGTTAACGGACGTGTAAAATCACCATGAACTACAGTAATCAGTTAATCATATAACATCGCCATAAATCAGAGTAATCATACACATGGCCAACTGAACTGAACTTACCGGAGCTCAAAAATATCTTTTTCTTCAAGAAGCACCATCCGACAAATCTATAATTTCACTAGTAAAAAATAGCACTTTCTTTCCTTTTTCTTTCCCTTAAAGGAGGACGAGGAAATGGGTCAATTAGAGGCCATTGAAAGAACAATGCATGAGCACCATTCCATATTCCTCCATTCCCCAACTCCAAAGACCCAAAATATAGAATCTTTTATAAAAACCAAAATCAGTCATACAAACTTGGCCTAGGAAGATCGATCGACCAGAGAAAGCCCAGCCTTTTTAGCCTTAGCGAGTTAGCTTTGACTCTGTTGCATTAGACTGGACCAAATAACCACACATCTCTGAAAAGGGAACGGCAACATAGAAAGGGGACAACAAAAGAACCATGTAATCCTATCACGAAGTTCTTGTCCCAAACTCGCGCGACAAATACAGCAACCATCCAATATCCTATCATCGTCCTCGACATCGAAGCCGCCATCAGAAGCAACATTACCACGAAATCAATCATCAAGAAAACCACGACCCAGATAAGAAAGGGACCATATCAACTAGACAAACCAATTATCGAGACCACATTCATTTCTGTATCGAAACCCAGCACCGGGCCAAACCATCCAAGAGCCTACTAACGCACTGCAACCACACAGAGAGAGAGACAGAGACAGAGACAGAGAGGGAGTACCAGTAAGGGAAGTCGCTTTCCGACATGCTTTTGAGTCGCTGATCAGAGAAAGACGGCAGATTTCGCTGCAAAAAATTATATCTTGGCGGAACCGGAATGATCAGAGGCCAATGAGATGCGAAGGCTTCCGGTTCTGGTCGGTGTTTGGGAGCTTTCTTGTCCGTTCCGAGAGAGAGAGAGAGAGAGAGAGGAATATCAAATAGTGGAGAGAAAAGACGATAGGACTTTATAGTAAAGCAGTTGTTGAGTCGTTGACCTCGGACGGCGAGTTGCGGGAGCAGCGGGGGGCTGGGCTTCACGTCTCCGCTCCCTTCGCCTTGCCTCTCTCTCTCTCTCTCCAGTGGTGTCTTGTCCTTTTCTGAGATGATTTGGACTTCAGATGCGGGAAGCGTGGTTGACTTTCGAAAGGGACAAAAGGACATCTCTGCCGGGGGCCGTGGTCCAACCAATGATCGATTTCTCAGCAGCGATCTAACCCGTGGATAGTCGCACGTTGGAAAAGCACACCGCATCCATAATTCTTGACCGCGGACGCTGAGCAGCCGTGGAATTTGAAATATTATCACGCACAATAATCTTGATGTCACGTCATTTATGCAATAGTTCACTCATCGTGCGACATGTGTTGATATGAATCCACTCATTTGAAAGTCTGGCTCTTCTCTCTTCAGGCTCTCTCTCTATCCCTCCTCCACTCGGTGCCTCCGCCTTCACAGCTACGCTTTGCTCTCTCCATCTCCCTCCCACTTTGCCCATCTATGTCGACTAGGCTCCATTGACGATCGATGATGAGGAGGACGATGACTATGACTTCCATTGCTTTACACATCTTCGAAGAGAAGCAAGCATATGCACTTTGTGGTCCCCACCTATTTCCCTTCGAAATCCTCTTCGCCCCCACTATGAGAAAAGCAGGCTCTTTTAGTCCTTCGTAAGACTTTCTCCAATCTCATTAATCCACAGACAAGTACAGTTTTAGTCACCTCCCTTCGGGTGTTCTGATATGCACAAACATGCTTTTGTTTCATTTTAGTGTATGCGTAGTTGATTTAGGTTGCCAATTTAGTTGTGAAATTTATGTTTACTCGATTGACTCAGGGTGGATTGAGTTGGGTGGAGTTCGTGAAAGGCTATGTTAAGTGCTGAGGGAGGATGGGCGCATCGATGGTGCTTAGTAATCTGCTGATAGTTTTCGCTTTGACGGCAAATAAGGTGAAAGCATCAAGCGGATTTGCAATTTTTGTCTGATGAAGTTGACTGTAAGGTAGGAGGACATCCTACGCTTACGGATATAATCAGCACAAATCTACTCTCCGGTCTAAAAAATTAAACGATCAAACATAACCTAAGAGCCTTGATAGTACATAAATGATATAAATTATATTTTACTCATGAAATCACACGCCTACCTCTATTGATGGGTCGCAGGCAATACCTAGCGACGATATCTTCGTGGGCTTAAATTGAAATACTCCGAAGTGAGTGTAAAAATTCTCGAGATAAGTAGTCGTGAGAAAAATAAAGAGAAAAAGCAATCGATATCATTTGCTCCATTTTTTTGGTTCTTTCCCTTTTTTACTTTTCAACAAATGCATCTAGTAGCTCATGTAGCAAGGTAGCATATTTCCAATCCTATTTTGACGGTTGACTTGATGCCATATTAATTGAGATATTCTTGAACAAAATTTGAATTTATCTTCTTCTTTTTTATTTTTTTTATGACCCGAGAACTGCCGTATAGCCGGCAACCGGTAACATAAATCTGGGGCGATGCTAGCGTAGGGATCGGAAATTTGAATTTATTGTATTCAGTCTAAGGAGATGCAATGAGCCTAATTTGGAAATAACGATTACTTCAACGGTGATGTCTTGACAATGACCGAAACAATAGAAAAAGTTACAGCAACAAATTATGGCTAAGTAAGACAAACACAAGCTTCTTCTCGTTAGGGAAAATTACAAAAAGAAGTGCTAAAGACTTCAACTTTTTTGTTAATAATTAAGTCTTAAACCTTTAATATTTATATTGATCCAATCCATTCGGCCAATTTTAATTGGTCAGCACTAACATAAATGCCAGCTATTCTATGTGGATAATTTTTAATAATATATTAAAAATTTTGAATTTATTCATTTAGTCATTTTCTCTTTTTTATTTTTTTTTCCTTCCCTTACTTCTTCCTCTTACTTGTCGACCAACCAAAGATGAGGCTTGTGAGACCTCACTGGCCTTAGGCAGGCCTCACCATAGCTGGGCGATCTTGATCTTGTTAGATCCAACCTAAGTGAGGCTGCCTACATGGCCTCTAGCCAGGGTTGGAGCTTCACTAGCCCTCACGGCCTCGGGCAAGGCTGCCTACATGGCATCTAGATAGGGTTGGAGCCTCACTAGCCCGAGGGCTCGAGCCTTGGTAGAGGTTGGGCAAGACATGACCTAGTCAAATCTAGTGGGTCGAGTCTCACCTAACCATGGTGAGGCCTATCTAAGGCCGATGAGGCCCTTCCCTAGCAACTGGGAAAAAGGAAGAGAAGGGAAAAAAAATAAAAATAAAAAGATAATAAAAAGTTTGAAAAATATTAAAATATTATTAAATATTATTTACGTCGGCATTAGTGGAGCCATGTAGAATGACCGGTGTCCATGTCGGCATTTGCCTATCGAAATTAATTGGATAGACTAAATTGACACGAATACAATAGGTTTATGACTCAATTGGTTAAGATGAAAATTTATGACTGAATTAGCATAATTATAGTTGATTTATGATATTTTTGGTAATTCTTTATATTCTTCGAGATGCAAATGGACTGCAATCTCACTTCAATTTGGCAATAATAATCCACCTTCCCGATTGAAGACAAGGTGCACATACAATCGGAAAAGACGAACACCTTCGAGGCTATGTTTGGTCATTTGAATTTTTAATCGGGATATGACTAAATAAGATAGGATATGAAATTCTGAAATTTTGTTATATCCTATCTATTGTTTGGTAAATCACAATATTAAAGTTGGATATATTCACATCATATCATGTAATTTTTTTTTATATAAACGGCATATCATTATAAATGAATCTAAATGTTCATAAATGGAAATGGTGAAAATCTCTCGTAACACTATTCCTTAATTTATTTTTATTTTATTTTTCATCTTTTTTTATATTATTTTCTTTATTATTTCTTTTTTCCCCTAACATCATTCTTTAATAAAATTTTATCAAATAATAAACTGTACTAACATACCTAAAATACAAAAATACCTAAAATATATAATAACTGTAAATATTTAATTTATAGATTGAATGTTTATTATAAGATAGAATTAAAGTTAAATATATAAATTAAAATAAGATTAATTAAAAATATTGTTTTATTTTTAATTTATTAAATTAGAATTCAAATATTATATATATTGAAATATAATTTCAATTTTGTTAATTTAATAAGTTTGTTATTCAAGAAAAATAATTTTCATATTATGGACATTAGAAATCCTATCCACATTTATCCACCTCTTCCATTGGAAAATTTTATCCTACCTATATTCCCATTATATCCGACTTTATCATGTCCAAGCAATTACCAAACATAGGATATGATAAATCATATCTTATCCTGAATTTGATCCTGATTGCCAAACATAGCCTCATTGATTTAACTCTTCATGACTCATTTTCTCATGATAAACAAGACAACCCGACTCTTCGAGGTACGATTCTCCGACCAGAGCACATCATTCCCACGGTCATGTGGCTATGACAAGATGCTCGCCATCTCCGGCCAGCCACCGCAGAGTGGCCAACAACGGTGGTTAGAAGACCAAAGAGAGCTTCTAATTGATATAAGAAAGTTTATTTTCTTTTTCATTTAACAGAATTGACCTAATCATGTTTTGGTGTGCTGTCGAGACCGTTAATCAAGTTATCGAAGGCATACTCTTATTTGGTCTGTATCTCACTTGATCACGGATTTGAATTTCTCACAACCTTTTCGATCTTTAATGTTGACTGAATCTATGTCTGGTATAGAAATTACCTCGATCTTACTTCGACTTGCATCCTGAGGCGCAATTATGACGAGCACGCTTAACGTGAGTAATGATTATGGCTTCAACTGGAAGTTTCTTTTTTTCGCCGACGGTTGCCGATGGAAAGAGGAAAATAAAAATAATACTCATAGTCCATAAAATTTAGTCTAACGTATAATGTCGCTTTTAAATTTTTAATATTTTCAGTGTGGTCTTTAAACTATTCATAATAACTCAATGTAGTCTATAAACTTCATTCAATATTATCATTTGGTACTATTTACGAGTTTTTATAACAACAATATTTCTCATATATTAAAATGTATTTTCATTTCAATTAATTATCTAAATCAATGAAAGAATATGTGATAATTTAATTTCTTCTATTTCTACGATAGTTCCATTTACAAATATTGTAATTTATGAATTTTATAATGGTAAAAATAGAACCTCATCTAGAATAGTACGAGGTTGATATTCTTGTTATTTTAATTTTTTAATTTATAGATTGACTAAATTTAATTAAGAAATCACGAAACACAAGAATTTTAAATTTCTATCTATTTATAAAAGTAGGGACTAAATAAAGGTTATTTTAATTACAATGATGTGTGTGTGTGTATATATATATTGTGAAAACATTTATTCTTAAAATAATGAGAATATAACGGTTCTAAACGAGGAATGAGATTATAAAAGAGTAAGAACATCAACCCGATATATCTTTAAAGATTGATATCATTTAAAGGATAAGTGTTCTCATAAGAATATCTATAGATGATGTTAATCTATATATTGATAATGAGAACATAAGCTCCACACATATGATATACTTAAATAAAAGGGTAAAAGCCATAAAAAAAAACTCTGAATTGTACCTTTTATGACACATTTATATTAAGTTTTTTTTGGTAACACAAAAAATCCCAAATTTGTACCCATGTGACATATTTACCATTTGTCAAAATTTGGTCAATAAGAGCCGTTAAAAATCTACTAACATGGATGCTAGAAAAAGCAAATAGTGTTGACATTAGGTGAAATAAAAACGACATTTGTTTTTGCCAAAAAAATCATTTAAAGGAACTTGATAAAGGGTAATTGTGTCATGTGGCACAAATTTGGGGTTTTTATATCAAAAGAAAAAGTTTAGATAAATGTGTCGTGATGGACATAATTTGAGATATTTTATGACTTTTTTTCCCTAAAAAAAACTATCATAACATTTATAAAGATGAAAAAAGTAAAAAAGTAATAAAAAGATCGCATGCTTTTTGCTAATTCAGATAATGGATTGAAATGAAAAATATATTCTAGAACACGAACAATGACATAATTATGAAAATTTATGAATCATTTAAAAGATGACATCGAATATATAGAGATAATTGGGGATTATACTGAATAAATTGAAAGTTTAGAAATAGAATTTACGAATAGTTTCGATGGAGCTTTTTTTTTTTAATGAAAGTTTTGATAGATTAAGCCCATTTTGGTTTTGTTTTCCCAAAAGGCTTATACAATATGTTTGGTAAGTGTTTTTAAGACCCCATTTGCCAAATGCTAGTGTTGGGAAAATTGGAAGCCCAAGGCAAGTCTTATGTACTTTGGTTTTTAGTACTTTTGGAATGCAAGTCTCGGCATTGTTCGTGTTCACAATTCATATTCCCCAGTTTGCACTAAAGCGCTGGATGAAGGTCGATGATTGCCACCCAAGGAGTCACATGTTCCTAGGGTTGTGGACCTAAGGTGTTGCCTAAGCTCGTCCTACCTCAAGCACAAGTTGAATTGCCTCAAGCAAGGCTGCCTAGTGGCTAGATTTGACTGACATTGGTTGTTTTGATTCGTCAATATCTATGCTTCACCGGAAATAGTTTGAGACTTTTAGTAAAGTTATTTATATATGTAATTTTTATCAAATAATATTTAAGTCAAAATTATTTTTTAAATTTAAAAAATCTCTCTAGGCCAAAGGTATTTACATTTAGTCAAAGACATTTTCAATAAACCGAATCAAAGAGGAGATTGTTTTGGTGGCGAACCGAGCGAGGCGACCGTCCAAGGTGGACAAACTCGAGGAGGCGGTCCAGTCCGCCAATTAACCCGGCGACGCGAAAGAAAACCCTGGAACTCATCCCCCCATCCGTCGCCGGACTCCGCCGTCCGCTCTCCGCTCCGCCGAATCCTGTACCTTCTTCTTCTTCTTCTATGCAGCTGCGCCCATCCTTAGAGCTACAGTTCGTCCCCGTCGCTGCATCTCTTTCGGGCCGATGTCCGCTGCTGAATTCTGATAAATTATTACGTATCTCGGCTTCGGGCTATGCTTCCAAGGGCGCATTTCCTCCATTCATCGCGTTCCCTGAGTAGTCTAGCCGCCACGCGCCGACGTCGGTGAGCCGGAGCGCGCTTAATTAGGGCTCTTCTTCGATTCGTGCCTCTATTGCGTTATCGAGCTTCTTCGTTCGAACTGCATCGCTTCGCCAAACACGGCAGTACCTCTTAGCCCTTGCTCTCCGTCTCGAAGCAGGAGGCGTTTCGATAAGAGCACCTTGAGTTTTCGAGCGCCGGGGGAGGTTCGAGAAGCTTGGGATGCCATCATGATCCGTCTGTTTCTCTCGAAACCTGATGCCGATGATAGAAGAGATGGTGCCTCTGCCGAGGCGATTATCGCTCTCTTGCATCGGTTGGGAACTGTCATCTGGTCGATCATCGTGGCTTCCGGAGCTAAGTCGGAGGCTCGGCTATGGCTTTGCAAGAGCGTATCGATGATGACGTCGCTGTCTCCCCGCCATCAGCGAGATCTGTTCAGGAACATGCTGAGATCTAAGCCGGTAAATCTGGAGTTGGCATCGCAGCTCTTGCAAATGGTGTTCGAGACGAGACCGCGCTTGGCAGGCTCAATCCTAGCCAAGAGAAGCCACATGCTGGAGAAATTTTTTCAAGGTAAATATTGATGAGCGGCTTTGCGAACTGTCCTGTGGGAGAAGAGCTGTCTTATGTAATTCCAGAATGAAAAGGTCAATACTTTTGGCAAATATGAAAAAACGAATAAACTTGAAGCTCTCTGGCAGATAATTGACCTGGCCTTTCATTATCGCAATTTTCTGATGAGCTGAATGCTTGTCGTGCGGCATACCAGTCTGTAAATTGGCAATATGTTAAGGTAGATCTTATATTTAATGGTGCTTGGTTGTATATGATTTTCACATCTATGACGGACGATGCAGGAAATCCAAGGCGTATATTAAAGTGGTTTTCTAACTTCGATGCTGGTGGTGGGTCAGATCATAAAAAAGGAGCAAAGGTCTTGTCTCAGTTTGCTTTCATTAATCGCGATATTTGTTGGGAGGAACTTGAGTGGAAGGGAAAGCATGGTCAGTCACCTGCAATGGTCGCCACCAAGCCACATTACTTTCTTGATTTGGATGTTTTGAGGACAGTTGAGAATTTTGTTGAATACGTGCCTGAGTTTTGGTCTTCCAGTGAATTTGCTGAATCGCTGAAAGATGGTGAGATTTTGTCTCTAGACACAAAATATTTTGTCGAACTTTTCACTGATTTGATGTATAAAGATGAGTCGAGAAACGTATGGGAAGCTGTAGATGATTTTCTCATGGACGCGTCGTTCTCCTCTCTATGTAACCGTCTCCTCATTTCTCTCCAAGAGAGTGAACTCCTCATTTTCCTGAAATCGCTTAGCAAATCTTTCAGCTTGCCTGTAGAAAATATGGATCTTGGCAACTCGTCCTGCTGGTTAGAAATTGTCCTCTCCAAGTGCAAAGATTTGGCATCTATTGATCAGTTACTCTGTTAAATATGGTTGTTAATCAAGGGCGCCAGCTTCTGCGCCTCATGCAAGATGAAGAGTGTCAGGAGGAAAAGGAAAAAGTGCAGGATATAGTGTCGGAGATTTTCAAAACCTCAAGTGGTTCCAGTGGCTTTGCTGCAATCCTGGAGGGTGCCTTGGCATGCGGACCCTTGATGTGGTGAAACTGTTGGGACTTTACTCTTGGGTTATTCATTATGTACTTTCCAAAGAATGTCAGACCTTGGAGTCGTGGGAGTCTTTGTTTATAATTAATGGGATTACTTTTAGGAAATCTGGTACATATACAATCCTGGATCATGACAGAATAAAACAGGAGGAAAATTGGTCTAAGTTGGACATTAAATCGCCATATGCTATTCATTCAAAGAAGAAGGAGAAAAGGAGAAAGAAAAGGAGGAGGACAGTCGGCTTCAATGACGATGGCAGTGATGATGATGATGTTTTTGTGCGGGATGATGGGCAGGATGTGCAATCTCTGACGAGAAGTTGGCTGCTTTCCACAGACGGTTTTTCCACTCCATGGACCATGGTGAGCACGATAGCATATAAATTCTGGCACTTCTTTTTCTGTATTTGGTATCTTTGCTTTCCGTTTTGCTGTGCACATTCTGGGTGTGGGCAGCCAGTTGGTTCCACCTGAAAAGCCATTGGCCGTCTCAGCAAAACTGATTTAAGAAGAGAAGTTAGGTTTTGATTCGAGGTTTTCTTTTAGCCCTAGAGCTAAATCTGCAAAACTGATTTAAGAAGAGAAGTTAGAAAATTTTGTCAGCCTCATCATCATATGGTCAGTGATTTATTGTGTGGTTGCTTTGCATTTGAGATTTCACCTTTTGAACTTTTTTTTTTTTTGGGCCAGATTGCCTTTGAACATCGACTTCATAAAAGTCATAATCAGCATTACATTGATTTTCACATGTTTGGGTGTCAATGCCCTTTCAGAATGGACAAAGACACTGGTTCTGCTATCTTTTTTTTGGACCTAGATGCTTTTTGTATTTTGGAACATCTGATTGATAAGTGATATGTGAGCTGCAATATTGCGCTCTTTTTAGGGGATTATGCTTTTTTTTGCTTAACCACTAGAAGCTGCAGGACTTTTTTACTGCAGACAGATGAGATGGTCACTAATTGAATTTGTACGTTCTGATCTGTGATGGTCAGCCAGACTTGCCAGAGCACCTTGCTCAGCACTGCTTCTCTGTGTGGATGAAGTCGGTTTTCACAAAACAAACTGATGTAGCCTAACATGTTTGCTCCAACATCAATGGCTCTGTCACAGGTAATTTACGTACTCTTTTGTGTGAAAAAGTTCTTCTGGTGGACTGAAAAAGTTGCTATCAATTGAACTGCCAAGAAGAGAAAGTAGATATGCATGTTTATTTTTGCAATTAAAATTTAATCAATCTGAGTCCTCGGATAGGTTGATTAAATTTGCTAAGAAGAGAAAGTAGACATTCAGGATGCATGTCAAGCAGTCATACATGTGCAGGAAGGGCAATTATGAATAAAATCGGAGGAAATAACTCAAGATTGATTTGAACATGCAGGTTGCTCCAGAACTATGGTTCTATCCTTATTGAATATACCAAGTTCCTATTCTTCTGATGAGCAGGTAGCAGATTATACATTCCACTGATCATTTATCTTATTAATTTCACACGTTGTTATGCGTATTTTAATATTTCTTTGGTTTATGGCCCTGTGGCTGCCAGGTGCACCAGCAGGCGATTAACAAAAGTTAATTTCTTCAAAAAACCTGGCCTTGCATCCCTTGGAGCCTAATAGTTTGGATTGAGGGTTCCATCAAAGCACAATCGGATTGCAGCTCTACTCAGAATGGTGCCGTCACTGAGCTTGGTCATATTTTATGGAATATAGCTGTTTGCTGTTTGAAGTAGTTCATTGGAATGTATTTGTGAGGTGGACATGGTGCCGATTTTTTTGAGGTCCATGATGTGTAGATTCTTGTAGCCTACAGTAAAGAACAAGGTAAGATGGTAAAGGTATAGTTAGTTGAGTTGTTGGTCACTTTTGAAGTAGCTGCGGCTGATGATCATGGATATTGGTCAATGATCCATTTCAGCCGGTGATTAAATGCGGTCCACTTGTCATTTCTTTGTTTAATTTCTTCCTAAGCTGGCCCTTTTTCATTTGATGCGGTTTTCTTCAGTGGATATGAATTTGAAATTTGACTTCCGAGCGTCCACGCGTAGTTACCACTTTTGAGTTTTGGATCATGACCATTAATAGCCAAGGATGCTGGTACGAAGCTGTCCGGAGGTCGTGAAGAACCGCACCGCACTGGGATCGGGATCTTTGGATGAGGTTGAATCTAGGTCGCGTGGCATTTATGGACTGGTTGTCGAAATCTGCCCAATTCCACCCAAGACTTGATGTCGTCAAGAAATTCTCAAGAAGGGCTGCTGGAAAAAAGCAGGGCGAGCGGCCATGTGCCTACTTTTGTCGCGCAATATTCCTAGCTTGGAGAAGTGATAATTCAGAGACTATGTCCACGAGTTCTGGAACTTTTAAACTACTTCTATCAGTATGTAGAGTCGAAAGAGCATAGTTAGTGTAGAATATACACACCTTTTGTTCTCGCTTGGGAGCATGTAGAATTTATTTGTCGACCTCGGTTTAATTCGTTCCCGGTCAATTATCTGAAACTTTTGGTGATATGCTAGCTGCTCGACTACACTTTGCGATAGCCTTCTTAACAAGTATGACATGGTCGGGAATGACACATCACCATGGTAGTCGATGCTAGTCAACTCGTCCCGGTGGTAACAGCCATTTAGCTGCGAGCTTCGGTTAACACCATCTAATGCGAAAAGTCGGCCTCTCGGACGACATCAATCGCTAATAGCAAAGCACCTCATGAATTTTTTATTATCAAGATCTGCTCAAGAAAATCACAAGCTTGTCAACTCTGGATGAATAACTACTGTTTACATTGGTACGGTAGCTTACTGTAGCCGCCAAAATCGACAAATGTCCAAAATCGTTTTTCTTTCGGGGATCCTGGCCCCTGGGAACGAAATCCACCAACGTAACGTGAAAAATCGAGGGCAAGTTTGTCAAAAAGCAACGAGAGAACAATCATATATTATTTGACCAGGACAAGGTCCTAGATCACAACCCCGAGTGACGAGGTCATCATACGCGAGGGGGAGCGAGAAATACTAACGTTTGAAACCCTAATAATTTCCCCCGCTCTCTCAACGAAACGAAATCTTGCATCGCCAATTCATTCGCCCCGTCTGAACTCCGGCCCCATCTCGCGCACGAACTTGATCGGAACCGCCTCGTAACATCTCAATTCCCCGTCGTTTGCCCGCCGCGCGAAGCTCTCTTTGCTCACTCGGCCACAGCCGAATGGAGCATCCGGAATTCGTCCTCCCGTCTGCGCGTCGATTCGTTCGGCGGAGCTGAATTCGAGAAGTCGTCTGCGTTTTCTTTTCGCTTACTGTTGCTGATTTCAAGTCCGAGCCATACTTGAGGAGGGATTCGGATCAGTGTAGAAGCTTTTCAGCAGTTTGAGAGACTTTGTTTGGGTAGAGAGAGAGAGAGAGAGAGAGAGAGAGAGAGAGAGGTTTTGAATTCTTCCTGTCACTGTGATCTGTAGAAGAATAAGCGGCGTCCCGGATTGTTGCTAAAGGTACGGGCTTTCTAAACTTTACTGGAATCGAATTCTTGGGTTTTGATTTCTTAAAGTTTCTCCTTGCGTATCCATATTCTTTTTTGAGTCTTTGTCCTTATGGAATTACGGACTGGCTTCAGGCTCTAGATGTGAGGGTTTTCTTGGGCAAAAAGGGTATGTTGGGTAGTTAATGGTCTTCTATATCATTGCTAATTGGAGTTCAAGAATGCTCGTTGGAGTTTCTATGCAAAAAGATTCTCCTTTGCGGTATCCATATTCTTTTTCGAGTCTCTGTCCTTATGGAATTACAGACTTGCTTCAGGCTTTAGATATGAGGGTTTTCTTGGCCAAAAAGGGTCTGTTGGGTAGTTAATGGCGTTCAATGCCTTTGCTGATTGGAGTTTGAGAATGCTCGTTGGATATCCTTTCCTTATAGTTGAATGCACGTGAGGTTTGAATTCTGATTCTGTGTAATCTTTGCCTCGAAACTCGTAACAGAGTGGACATTTCAAGAGTGTCATGTTCATGTAGATCTGTAGTTGCAGTTTCAACTTAGTTGTGATTTTCCAGAGAGTTATTGATAGATTGGTGAGTTTATCGGTGAATACCTGCCTTTCTTCATTCTGATAGTGTGCCATTTTTGTATGAGAAGGAAACTCATAAATGCTATTGTAAGGGTTATTTGCTAGTTGCTACACATTATTGCAACATGGTTGGCACTGTACATCAAGTAATTCTTCTTCAGTACTCAGAGACTTTGCTCGTAACTCTCTCTAAAATGTTCAAAGATTGCATAGATAGCAACACTAGTGATTTCTGCTGATCTAATCACCACTTTATCGAGTGTTCATGATTGACTGGACTTTGCTCCTTGAAATGCATATACAGTGCATTGTGGTTGTTGCCTACCGAGAGCATTAACGCAATGCTCAAATCAGTTTTAGGGCCCAAGTATGTGATGTCATCAATAAATTGGATCTTCAGGCATGTTCTTACATTGTTTTCATCTATGATTTACTTGTAGGCATATTGCTTAGATCTGGCTTCAAGTCTCTCTAGAGCCAAAAGTATAAAAGAGATATAATAATTGCTTCTAAAAAGGTGACTTGTCTCTTATATATGCAAATCTATTCAGTTGGGTGTTTTTTCAAACATCCATAACATCTTTATTAATGCGCAAATTTGTCCTGGGGCTCATCTTCAAAATAAGACTTGGATATTGAGTTTGAATTAATCTAGAGTTAATTTCTTTGGTTGTTTATCATTTAGTAGGCCTTGAGTCTGCCTCCTAATCTAGTTAGCCAAGCTAAAAGGAGAAATCAAAGGTAGAAATGTATCTATTACAGTGTGTGGCCACCCTAATGAGCAAATTGGATGCAGCAGGGTGTTACTTAGAAGGGCTAAGCATGAGGCTTAATTATACAACTCTCAATTGAACTTTCATTTATAACTAGTTAATCTATGGTTCATTGATGAGTCTTGAACCTGTTTTTTCAGTCCAGCTCGAACATTGCAATTGGATGAAGTTGAAAAAAGGTGAAATACAAATAGGGAAATGTCGATATGATGCTATGTTGGCTCATAGTGATGAAACTAATTGACTCGTGATGTCACTATATGAGAATGCGGAATCATTGCCAATGAGCCAATGTAGCAATTCAACACGTTAGAAAGAGACCAGCTAGTAAGTGAGTTGACAACAGTTATATCTTACCTTCTTGTGGGTTTGTGTATCTTAGTTATTAATGATGTGCTTGTTGTTCCTCACTAATAACCTTATATTGGTAAGAGAACAGCATCCTAAAATTGATAAAGTATGAAGTTCTTGCAATGAATTGGATGGAAGATCATATGCTTACACTATATCCCTCAATCCCCCCAAAAAGAGGGGCTTTCCTGGCGACCTTACCTACACTTGGTAATTGAGGAGTCAAATCATTCTTTTTATCTGAACTCATAAATAACAAAAGTATCCTAAGATGAGAAAAGCATCCTAAAATTGATTAAGTCAATGTACTTCACACAATAATCAGATATTCTACCCTCGTTATTTATTATTTTGTATCTTTCAGGTAATATCCACGTCATCAGAAGAGCTGCGCTAGTCATACATGACGGTTTTATACTGTCGATGCTATTATTCTAAATCGTCATAGTCCTTCCCATTCGATAAATTTCCCCAGCATTTCTCAAATTCTTAGATTGCTGGAACTTTGTGTACTTAATTTATCCAGCTTAAGTATAACCTCTTGCTAAAAGACCAAAGAGCATGTTCATATGGAACCTTGAGCATTTAGAAAAGAATATTTTTGCTATGTATTATGCCTGTTCCTGTTTCGTGTGTTCATTCTATACCATGTCAGTTATTTTTCATAATCTATTCCAGTACTACTTTTCGTATGAGAAATCTCTTCAGACTTCTACCATTTTTCCCAGTTCCATTAACGGGGTAACTCCCATGAGGGCTTTTGAAGGGGTATGTCTGTGAAGCATAGCATTTGATGTATCGTATCTCTGTCTTCAGTACTGTTGCTATTACAAGATAGGAGCTGCTCGTGTAATTATATGGAATTTGTTGTTGATAATATCCTCCAGTTCTACTTATGTTGATCTATAATTTCGGAATTCAAAAATCAACTTATAAATATTTCATGTTTGATTTTATAATTTGAGATCAACTCAGGAATTTATTTTAAAAGAATTTCTGAAATCTTCAAGCATGGTTTGATACAGCAACATATGAACAACTGGAAGCTCTTTAATTTCCCAATGTTGCTAAATCATCTCAGTTTGTTTGTATTTCTTTTAATTAAACAATAGATTAATTGATCTAGGCATCTGTCCGTAGTTTATGGTTTTGCTCTGCTTCTTATGATGGGATCACGATCTGTTTGAATATTTGATTTCTGTATAAAATCAGTGGTTCTGCCAGTTGTACTAAATCATTTACGTAGTGCTTAAATTAGTCCAAATTTTTTACAGTCAAATTTCTTGTTGGATCATTATCGCAATGAAGAGAAACAAAAACAATGCATCCCTTGGTTTTCATTTCCTGCATATTTCAATTAAAGTGGCGCCCTTTAACTTTTGGTTTTCCATACCTCCCACTTGTTGTAGCTTTGCTTGATGAATATGTGATCTGTGCAGAGTGAAATTATAAACTTTTTCCTCGTGAATATCTCACCTTTTAGGGAAAGTAAAAGAGAGATGTGAAAAAGGTGATGGTTTTTAACTCATAATTAATGTGCAGATTTGGTCTGTGTTTGGCTTAAATTTAGAAATCTGCTTTGAGGTTAATGGGGTTGATGATGAACCCCAAACTACCCAACTAAGGTGACGCTTGAACAGCAACTCCACGGACACTGCTTTGTCACTTGCTTTATGATGTCCATTGATATTGTATCATGGCCAAGTATTGTCTATTGTGGTTTGGAACTTCCATCTTTTTATGTATAGTGTACTTTTGAACCTGTCCTTCAAAGTTAAGTTAAAAAAAAAAAAAGCTGAACTTTATTTCCTTAAGGAGTGCTAACAATTAAATTCAACTTTTGCTAACAATTAAATTCAACTTTTCAGTATGTTGATTGGCTATCTTAGGAAGGAAAGCTGATGAAAGGAAGCTTTTCAAGAGGACTTGGACAAAGGCTTTCTTTGGAGAAATCGATTTCTCTTTTTTCTTTTCCATTTTTTTTTTTTTTTGGGGGGGTGTGGTATAAAATGAGGGAAGTGACGAAAGCAGTTATTTTGTATGCCTGATGTAGTTGGTATCCCTTCCTAAAACTAGGATTACGAAAAATCATGTCAAAATTGACACAAAACATTTTTAATCTGCCTTTCCAAGATTTTGCATTCTTATCATATGATATTGTTATTTGAGTTTTTATAGGAGATTGCTGAAACTCTACTATCATTGGAGCAGTTATAAGTTAACTTGCTCTATCCCAGTTTACCAGCCCCTGCTCCTGAAATTCATTTTTTTGCTGTTATGGAAATCCGTTGGATGGTCTCTTGATGGATATTCTATATCTGCCATTTTATGCTTTGAAAAGATAGTGTCCCTAGGCTAATAGATAGCAAAAATGCACAGTTTTGTAGAAGATTGCGTATTCGTTAAGGGTCTTATTAATGGATGTTAGAGCTTCACATACTTGCTGTGCTAGAGGACTGAAATATCTGAAATTTTTATTTCCTACAAAGGAATGGTTCCTGGATGGTTGATGTATCCGTTTGTTGCAGCGAAGGCCGTTCTATTGACTTAATTGATGCCGATAGTAGATGTTATTATCAGGCTCACTTGAATTGATGTTTTCTTGCAGCCTTTGTGCTGTCCATAGAATGGAACAATGTGTTTTGCATCTCTTTATGCCTTGATTTTTATGAATTCCTCTTTTTCTTAAGCCATCTATGTCATGATATTTCCTGTTTGAAATTGCAGTCGTAATTGTGGTTAGCTGCACCATGAAAGATTGATATGGATCCTGAAAGCAAGAATTTTGGAAAAGGTATTATGTTATTATGGGATTATATCTTTGTTAATAAGCATTTTGTTTGTCTGTTCATTTTGTTCAATACATGTCATGATCATAGGACAAAACATACTGAGCAGCACTACTTTCAATTAACAAATAAAAGTCTTAGGATCCATCTGAATTGACCTTTGCTTCTTACTTTTTGCTTAATCTAGCGGTTCATACACATAGATTTTTTTTTTAAAATCTGAAACTGTTGAAACTTCAGATAACAATAATATTAACACATAGGTTGACATATAATTCACTCATAATTTTTCAAATTTAAGTAACATACTAAGTCTTGGAGGGAAAGCTGAAAAATACTATTTGCTTTTGCTAAATCTTAATTAAACAAGCCCTCATTTAATTTTCTTCCTTCATCATTTGCATCTGATGTTTGATAGGATCTGAGGGTGAACTTATTCTTCATGTGTGCTTTTCTTCACTTCAGGAGATGGTATAATGATGTGCTCAACACTCCATGTGAGGGGAGAGTGTCCCTATTTATTATCCTCATCTGAAAAAAAAAAAAAAAACCATATGGTGATCAGATGCTTTATGTTAAGGGTAATAATGATTTATAAATCTGCTTTGCATGCACATTTGACTGAAATTGGTGAAAATGTTGGTGTTAGTATGAGTGTTATATTTAGATGGGATGAGAGCAGGAAGAGGTAACTTTTAAAATATTTTGTGCAATTAGCAGAATTTGTGTTTCTTTTCTGAATTTCTGATCTATGCTTATATATTAGTCATCTGGTCTTGTAATTAATGATGAATGTGCACATCTCCTTTTTTCACAGGGAAATTCCTGCTTTTTGCTTGCACTTATTTGTATTGACTGTGTGTTCACTTTGTGCATGTTGGATTTCGCTGCAGTGACGTTTCTATGTTCCCATTAAAGCTTAATTTTTAGGTTGGCTTACATTTCTTCCTGCTGTATGTTTCTTTTTGATCTTTTAGGATCGAGAGAATTGACTGGCGCTGTAGATCTCATAAATCACTTTAAGCTGTCACCCCATCATGATTTTTTCTGCAAGAAGTCCCTACCACTGTCACTTTCTGACACCCACTATCTTCATAATTTGGTGGGAGATACTGAAATTCGGAAAGGAGAGGGGATGCAGTTGGATCAGCTTATTCAGAGTACATCAAACGGGAGAGATTCTCACTTCCGCATACAACCTTTTGACCTAGATTCTCTTCGAGATGCATTCCATCTGAGGGAAACCACCCGTGTTGACTTACCTGCAGTAAGATTTATGCCATGCCCGTTGTGAAGTTTTCTCTGGTTTTCCTTTCTGTTCCTTTTCTGTAGCTATTTACTGCCCATTTGCTTTCTTAGACAGAGAAGGGGATTCCGACCATTTCAGGAAAATCAAGAAGTGAATCGAAGGATAAGGAGAAAAAGCATAAAAAGCATAAAGATAGAGATAAGGAGAAAGATAGAGAGCATAAGAAGCACAAGCATCGTCATAAAGATCGGAGCAAAGACAAAGACAAGGAAAGGAAAAAGGACAAAGTTGGGCAACATGATTCAGGAGTTGACAACTCCAAAAAACATCATGAAAAGGTTTGACTTTTGAATATCAAATTAGTCTGCCCTCGTCCTGCTCTTACTTAAACCTAAAATTGGTTATGGGGAACTGGATAATTGCCATTTTTCTTATACTGATACACACAAAGATATTTTTTGAATGACAATTGATGTACATCTTTGTGAACCAAAAAGTAAAATTATGTGTACTTTTGATCGGATGGAATTTTAAAATAAGAGACCTTTATCCTTGATTTTATCAATCATTTATCTTTTTTTATCAAGGGGATGACAAGGCCAGAAATCAGGAGCCTGTTTGGATGGGCTTATCTTATTTGACAAGCCACCAATAAGTCACAGTTGGATTTTTTAGCTGAAAAACCAAAGAGCCAGAAGCAGCCATTCTTTAAAATATTTCAAAAGAAACAAAATAGTCAGTTAATAGTATTTTGGTGGATTTTGCTTTGACTGTACATTGCGTGTCAACAGAAAAGGAAGCATGATGGAGATGAAGATCTTAATGAGCACAAACACAAGAAAAGTAAGGTATTATGTTCTGTGCTAAAACTTGGGACTATTTTCTTGTTCTTTGATTCTGAATCTTCAAATGCTACGGTATTTCTTTGATTGCATGATAGTTTCCTCCAGATATTCCTTCAGTCCTTTATCTATTTGTGCTTATCAAGCTGGCCACCATATTGTTTGATGTTTTACAGCATAAGAGCGCAAAACTTGACGAGGTGGGAGTCATAAGGGTCGCGGGATGATGTGGTGGCATATTATAATAGTTCATGTGCTTTCTTCACGTTTTGTCAGTAAAGGCTCTGGGGATTTCTCTTACTGTTACTTAAGGTACATATGCGTACATTCTTGATGCACCATAAACCTAAAATTTATGCTTTTACTTTGATGGAACTTTGACCAGTTGGTTTCTTTTACACCACAGAGCTCTTGCTTGTAGTGAGAACATCAAAAGATTGAAATCTTAATTATTCTTTGCAGCAGTCTGCAATCAACCAGCAATTTTTGATACTGTAATTTGTGTTTTGAGAACTATAGTTGATGATAGTGATTCTCTGTCTAGCATTTGAATATTTTTTGCAGTTGACTGTCAAATTCCTATCTGCCTACTGAATTTGATCAGAAAAATTTAGACTGGTTTGGATAGTGATTCTCTGTTTAGCAGCTGGTGGTACAAACATATTCAAATTTTTGGCACAAGGGACTGGTTTAAGTTTGGACCAAATATATTAAGTTTTAGTTTGCTAGTATGATGCTTTGCTAATTGCTACCTAAGTTATATTTTCGGCATCAAATCTGTAATGCCGCTCAGATCCCCTAGTGAACATGGTTCACCACACACAGAGAGGGTCCCCGGGAGAGGAAAAAAAGAAAGGGGGGTGGGTGTAAGGGCTGCTTAAGTAACTACAGAACTCTGACATTCTGTTTTTCTGTTCGTGCAGAGTGACCGAAGATTGACCGAAGATTTGAAGGTGAATTCACCTTTGAAGAATATTCAGATGTGAGGTATAATTGCTGAATTTGATTTCTTTGTATTACAAATGGGGGGATTTCATATAGTTGAAACTAATTTTTTTTTCCATCAGCTTAATGGCAGAATTGGATGTCCAGCTCTTTAACATTGTTAATTATTTCTTTAATTTGGAAGCATAGTTCTATACTTAGTCTGAACGGAGTTTCCAGTTTTGATTCCCAAGGAAAATTGATTTTGGAGGGGATGTGTAAATTGTATTTCCCCCCCTCATCACAGTAGCAAATTATTTATGTCTGATATGCCTAATTTAGTAAGAGGTTGCGAGCGTTGCGGAATATGTCATGCAATATGACACCTCAGGACATAATGTTCAGTGTATTGTTCTGTCAACTGACAGCAATTGCCTAAATTTAATTACTGATGGTGCTTCAAGGGGAAAACGATGGCGCTAGTTAGTGTACATGGAAAGTGTAACAGTGCTTCCTTGTTTTGTCTGGAAGGTTTGCTTTGATCATCTATCTTGTGCCTGCAAATCATGATCTGCTTTCATCTATTGAAACCACAATATTTGGGAAACCTACAGCTATATATGCCTTTTGGCCAGAAATCCTATTAACTGAATAATTTGCAGTTACTGCATAAGATAGTCACACCCGACTTGTGGTTAACCGATCATGTTTCATGTTTGCTGTTACAGACTATTCTTTTCTTGCCGATCTTTTGCTTGCCAAGATGGATACTAGTCTTGATTTTCTATTTTTGTTCCGTTAAATGGAAAACCTTTTGTTTTTGTTTTTGTTTTAGTGGTTTTAATGTTCAAACTCTGAATCTCAAATGAGGCTTATCATACACTTGTATATATGGATATCTTTTCAGAGTTATGAATCGGGTCCTAGTTTGTTTATACATGATGACAATGTTGATGCTAGACCTATGTAACGATGGGATCCAAAGCGTTATGATTTTCAGTGGGGGCTGAAAATCAGGTTGGGATGATATGGCCTTTTGTAGTGGTTCCATGAAGCTCTCTCTTCAACTTGTAACTCGTTTCCATTTGTTTTCTACCAGGGTTGAATGGTTGGTTTTGTTATCTCCTTTTTGTGAGGATTCTGGTCACAATTTTACTCTCATGATTACCTCTTGGACATTTTTTTGTTCTTTCACATTCTTTGCCCGATATTTGTATATTGGCCAAATTTTGTTCACCCCCTCCCTTTGAAAGAACAAGATGCTAATCCTTATTTACTGTTGGACCAGCAAATCTCGACTCCAAGATGTTCCAACATATGAATGACTTAAATTATTTCATTGCGTTGACACTTTAGATGTATCGTTGGATGTATATAGCTGAAAACTCAAAAAGTGCCAAATTCTACGTGCAATCTGCTGTTGTAAGCGATTTGCTGTTATCATTTCACTATTTTTCTCAGGAAAAATTATCGTTGGCCTTGAAAATTTGCGGACTCTGTAGTTGGTGTTCTGGTTTTTGAGCTTTCAAATCATGGCAAGTAGACAAAATGCTTTGGGATTTAAGTACTTTGTTCAAACTAACGAGTTGTCTCGACCAGAGAAGTCGCCGTCGAGAGTTAATGGTACATTTGTTTTGTTGAAAACTTCATTCTAGAGTAAAATATATTTTGTGAAAATTATTTTTCTTGAAAATATTTAGTTCAGTTTTTTGATGGTTTAAGAAAAGTGATTTCTTTTTTACTTAGAAGGATTTTTCCTAATTCAAGCTTATCATGTTTAGTTCATGGAAAATGTTTTTGATAGATAAATTAACTTTTTGTCATCAGAACACTCAAAAGTTGAAAAACAAAAACAGTTTTTCCTCGAATGGATTTTAAATCTGACCTTCACAAATGTCGTGTATATATGATGCATATTCATATTTATCTAAACAAGGATTCTTGTGCGTCACAATACAATTAGCATTGTTTGAGTCAAATTGCACTGCATGTAATCTTCTATGATATTGATTCTCATTATTACTTTTCTCATCTTGGACATCGATTCTCATTATACTTTTCTCATCGTGGACGTACCTATTAGAAAGCTTCCAATGCTATGTTCGTCTGAAACTAAATCTTCTCAAAACTTCAACTTCGCACTTTTCATTCAAATATTGCTTATTTGTTTCTTTTATTTGAAAATTTTTCCCTTCTTTATGTTGATATTTTAGCGAAAATTCTATTTATGATACGATATCGAGCAACGCGAGTCACCTAATCGTCGAACTGCGAGTCTCCCACCCAATGGAACCACCGGATCATACCGTCGCGAGTCACCTACTCGTCAAACTGCGATTGACGTGACCACGTAGCCAGTTTTTGCCTCATAGGCTCCTTGTCCCCAACAATCTTCAAAGAAACCCAGGAAGGAGGGAATTTTTCTTGGCCACTCATTGGAACCCATCAAACCATGGCTTAAAGTGCCCACCGACAACTTTCTTTTTCTCTCTGTGTGCCAAGAAGGGTCAACCATGCTCTTCCTAATGTCGTCACATTGCATATAAACCCACGAAGAGACACTTCACTGAAATGCAAAAGAACCACAGAAAATGGAGGATTCAAGAAAATCCCACAAGCCACATTGTTTAGTGCTATCATTCCCAGCACAAGGCCATATCAACCCCATGCTCCAATTCTCCAAGCGCCTAATCCACAGAGGCGCCGGAGTCACTTTTGTCACCACCAGATTCATGTCCAACACCCTTCATGGATTGTCCTCTAACCCCTCGATTCCACTTGAGAGTATCTCTGATGGCTTCGATGACGGCGGCATCAAGGCCGCCAGCAGCCACAAAGCCTACCTCGAGCGCTTCTGGAAGGTCGGTCCAGAGACACTGAGCGAATTGGTCGAGAGGCTGATCTCTAGTGGCCGGCCACCGAGTTGCATTGTCTACAACTCGTTCTTGCCTTGGGCTCTTGATGTGGCCCAGAAGTACGGGCTGGTTGGGGCTGTTTTCTTCACCATGTCCTGTGCTGTAAGCAGTGTGTTTTATCACTGCCAAAAGGGACTGCTTGAGGTCCCCGTTCGTAAGCAGGTTTTGCTTCCTGGGATGCCTCCTCTTGAGCCTCAGGATATGCCAAGTTATGTGTCTGATCCGGAGTCATACCCAGCTAACCTTGGCATGCTTGTGGGTCAGTTCTCCAATCTTGACAAAGCGGACTGGGTGCTTTGCAACACGGTGTATGAGCTGGAACAAGAAGTAAGTACCCTAAAACTCCTAGGAACTAAACCATTTGTGAATGAAAAAGCTTTATTTTAATCTTCTTCTCAGTCTTATCTAATTCCTTTGAGAGGGTAAAATGGGGTCTGATAAATGTACGAGGATTCATGGACTATACACACCTTTCACGGCATGCTTATTACCGTATATCTTGCATGTGTCGAATTGAACAATTGTTTGAAGATGTGGTCGTTGATATTGAACATGACCTAGGACCACACGAGAAGATAAGACGAGAACATGAGTGGTACACGAATTGGAGTTGTCTAGCTGGAATGGACAGCGAATATGACTTGGCATGTTAGTGAATATGACATGTTAGTGAACATGTACTTGGAGTTGTCTAGCTGGAATGGACAGCGAATATGACTTTACATGTTAGTGAAGATTGAAATTTCATGAATGAACATATGATGCTCAAACATTTCCCTATCATCAATCACCTTATTAGGACAAGAGTTAAGTCCCATGCTCTGCCTCTCAGCTATCATCTTTCTGATCCATGAGTCATCCAACTTTTTCTTACGAGCATTTACCAAAAATTTCGTGACATTGGCTTTGCCTGGCAGCTAGTGGACTGGTTCATGAAGGTCAAGCCATTTAGGACCATAGGGCCAACAGTGCCTTCCTTCTTTTTAGACAACAGGCTTGAACAAGACAGAGAATATGGTCTCAGCATCTTCCAACCAGAACACGACACCACCATGAAATGGCTGAGCACAAAGCCAAAAGGGTCGGTTGTGTATGTCTCTTTTGGGAGTATAGCAGAGCTAAAGATTGACCAAATGCAAGAACTTGCAATGGGACTAAAGAGAAGCAACCTTTATTTTCTCTGGGTGGTGAGGTCATTTGAAGAAGACAAACTCCCGCAAGACTATGCAAAAGAGACAGCCCAAAAGGGTCTAATCGTAACATGGTGTCCTCAACTGGAAGTCCTAGCGCATGAAGCACTAGGGGTTTTTCTGACACATTGCGGTTGGAACTCAACTTTGGAAGCGCTCACTTTGGGTGTGCCGATGATGGCGATCCCGCAATGGACCGACCAGCCCATGAATGCCAAGCAGATAATGGATGTGTGGAAGATGGGGCTGAGGCCACCTGTTGATGAGAGAGGTGTTGTGAGGAGTGAAGATATACAGAATTGCATCAGGGAGATAATGGAAGGGGAAAGAGGGAAGGAGATGAGAGAAAATGCAGGAAAGTGGAGGAAAATAACCAAAGAAGCAGTCAGTGAAGGTGGAAGCTCTGATAGAAACATCGAGGAGTTTGTTGCTAAATTGATTGATAAGTTGTAAGAGAAGTTACCTGTGGCAGTATGGAGAAAATTCAAGTAACCAATTCTTGCTTACCACAGGGTAAGGATGATAAATGAAGTTGCATAATAGTGACGATATTACTCATGGTCATGAGATTCATTAGGTAACATCTTCGTACATCAATGAATCTAATTTCGAATGACATAGGATCATATATCAATTAACCTAAACCGAAACAAATCATTTTGAATACAATACCAACCTCAAAATAATTGAAAAACCACTAAGCTTCTGTTTTCCACTCTTAATTATTCCAATAACAAAATCATCCCTAATCTTCTCAAAGCAATCGCTCCTGCTGACACCATAAATGAGTTGGCCTCAAAGCTGAGTAAGCGGGCCAGCAGCACAGTATGCAATCTGACATCTAAATGAGGAATTGTCCACGCTATTCCAGGAAAATCGTGGCTGAGGCTAATGCTATCCCATGCATACCCACAAATTATATCGAAGTTGCACTGATAAACCAATAGTGGGCTTCTGTGTTCAGGAGTTTATGGTCTGGCAAAACCTCTATTTTTTTTCTTTCCAGCATTCAAACTTTGATCTGAAGTGACAAAGCTTATGGTAAACAGCTGTGTCGTCGACGTTAAGGACCGGATCATAATCTGTATCTACACACTGACAAGGTTCATCCCAGAACAATGTAATTGATAGGATTATCTGATACATGATGATCCTGCGTGTCAAGGGGTTTGAAAATGAGGTTGAGATGTGATCTCTGACGGTGATTTGACGAACCTCTCGATCTCTCCTCATCGTGGGACTCTCCCTTTGTTTTCTGTTGCTCGTACTCTACCGGGTTTGAATGCATGGTTAGTTTGTTCATCTTCTTCATGTTGAGTTGAGAGTATTCTGATCAACACGTGTCTCCTTGAATTTTTTGTTTATTTCCTTTTTTCCCTTTTGCTGGATACTCAATATCAACCAAACTCGTTCATCCTTTCCAGCGAAAGCGAAAAGGCCAATCCTGATCCGATCTCGGACCAGCAAATATTAAAAATGACAATTTTCAACGAAGGAAACACTTAGTTCATCTCATCATGCAATTGCAAGTTAAGAATGTTGATACATCTGATTAATTTTACACGCAATCTGCTAGAGTTCAGAGTATGTACTATGTACCCTTATTCCTTGCAAAAAAAGAAAAGAAAAAGAAAAAGAAAAGGTATTTTCTTTCCTATTCTAGTAGATTTCTGAAAGAGTTTTTTTTTTTTGATTGAGAGAAAACTGTATTCATTGCTTAAAAGGATATATAAAAAGTATATAGACTTTCATGACTAAGCAAATCAAAGTAGAGAAAAAGTCAGAATACTACAAAAAAAAAAAGACAAATCCAGAAAATAAAGAGAATCAACAGAGTACTGGTAGGGTTAAAGATGTTTGAAAGAGTTGGGAAGTGTAAAAAACTATTGGTATGGGTCACTTGATTTTCCAATGATTTATTGGCAACATACTTGACACTTCATGGAAACGTTAACTTAGTTTTTGTTCAAATTGCTAATTTTGTATATCTTTCACAACTTTTAATTGTCTTCTTTACTAATGCTTGAAATTCACCAATTCTTATATAAATTTACTAATCATTATTTGAGTGACTAACCGGCTTTTTTCCAATAACTTTGACTAGAATTTTATTAATCTTTCTTACTAACGCATTAAATTGATCTACTATTTTGTGGGATGACTTACATATATCGGAATAACTAACCAACTTTTTTCCCAAGTAATCCAATTAAAGAGTTGGTATTTAAAGGAAAAAGATACATAAGGTTGATAACTTACTCAAATGAGAGTTGATTTAGAACTAATTGATAACTTAAGATTGCGTTTAACGGTCAAGATAAAATTCATGATGGGATAAAATTTATTATATCTTGTATTTGGTGTCTACTCAAGATAAAATAAAGTCGGATATAAGAGAGATATATCCCAAATAAAATTATCCCATAAGAGAGGTGTGTGGATAATATTTCTAATATTCATAATAGAAAATTTATTTTTCCCAAACAAATTTTTTATATTAATAAAATTAAAATTATGTTTCAATATAAATAATACTTCAATTGTAATATAATAAATTCAAAATAGCAAAAAAAACAACAATTCAGTTTTTAAATTTAATAATGTTTATATTTATATATTTGAATTTAATCTATCTTATAACATAAATTCAATAGATAAATATAAATATACATTTATCATTTTTAAATATTTTAGGCATTTTAGTATTTTAAGTAAATTAGTAAAATTTATTATTTATTAAAATTTTATTAGAGAATGATGGAAGGAAAAAAAGAAATAAAAAATAAAATAATTAATAATTGTTTTTTAAAAATGCAAATAAGAATGAAGTAGGTAACAATGTGGCAAGAAATTTTTACCATTGTCGTTTCAACAACTTTTAGGTTCATTTACATTAATATGCAATTTATATCAAATAATGTACATGATATAATGTTAATATTATTTATTATTATGCTTCACTGAATAATAGATAAGATATAGCAAAGTCTCTAAATTTCATATCATATCCTATCTAGTATTATCGTAATTAAAAATCTAGATGGCCAAATGCAACCTAATAGGACAAAAGTAAATAAATCAATTATATTAAAATTACTTTTTTCAAATAATAGTTGATGAACTTAGTCCATAATAAGAAAGCTAAATAAAAATTGATAATTAAAAGAAAGACGAACTTGACAAGTAACTCAAATGACAGTTGATAATCCAAAACTATTAGATCACTTAATCTTCAAAAAGTTAATAAGAAACCCTAACTAAGATCGGTTGTTCTAAAAATATTTAGTGAACTTAAAGCATTGTTAAGAAATATAAAGAACCTCAAGGGTTGGTGCAGTTGGCACTTGAGGGCTTTTCAGCTCAAGAACTAGATTTCACCCAATCGAATCTCCTCAACTATATACAAAATTGTTATGGGGTAGGGCCATCTATACAGACAAAATGAATAGACTTAATTGGTTCATGATGCTTGCATGGTGTTTTATAAGCCTCCAGGTAGCAAACTCTCCATGACCCGCTCTTATTTTGTACAAAGAAAAGCAAATGAATTGAAAGTTATTAAGCCAAAACTAGTCAGCAATCTAATCTGACAAAAACATATAATTTAGTTGGTAATTTTTTTTAAAAGAGGTATTTTTAATAAGTTATGGAAATAAAGTTGGTAAGTTCATAGAAAAATTTCTAGTTTGCAAAGTGTTGGTAAGTTACCAACAAATTGACTAAAAAAGATACACGGTTTGTTTTTTTATCAATAATTTAGACAATGACTGATACTTACTGAATTTTATAAGTACGGAAAGAATGCGCACTTTTTGGCATGGAATATATCGTGCATTACAATAGTATCATTCTACTCTTTTTCTAAAAAAAGGGTAAAAGAAAACGACAAATATTTTAGTTGTGAGTGGGGAAAATTTCAAATAAAGACATAAAATACTTTCATTTTCTCAAATGAGGTGGATCTTATTTGAAATAAGTGTTTAAAGTGTTCATATTAGTCTCAAAGAAATGCCTAAACTCATCGGATGTGAATGGCAATTTTGTCTTTTAAAATTTTTATTTTTTCTTTATTTTTTATTTTCATAAAAAACAAAAAAATAAGGAAAACACAAGTGTCGCGACCAATTTTTCGGGTGTGAACCACCTAGAGTTTGGCTAATGGATTGTTAAGCCTAGACTTAACTCGGGCTCTCCCAAGCTCATACCAATCCGCGACTTATGTTCAAGTTTTTAACATACAAATGATTTTCAATTAAGAGTCGCCACTAATCTATTTTTGGTGGGTCGATTAGGAACCTAAGTAAAGTAACGGGATATTTACTTTACTCCTACGAACTGGAGATTTATGAATTCGGGGACTTGGTTACGCTAGATTTCTCTAACGCCTTTCGGTACCTTTCTCTTTTATTTCGAAAAATGTTTGGCAGGCAGCTTGAATTGATTTTAAATCTATTTTCCTAATATGTAAGGTGATCATACGGATGCGCAAACCACCAATTTAACATCCAAGAAAAGCAATGAATAAATTGCAAGACTTATCTCATAGCAATGAATAAATTGCAAGACTTATCTCATAGCAATGAAAGCATCTGCGTTGTTAGATCAGAATTCACATCAACAACCCTAGATATGATTTCTGATTAACACGGAATTTCTTTTTTTTGTTTTCACTTAATTAATGAGAATCATGTTTTATGCAATACATGCCACTAATTTAACATGAAATGATATGACATGACGACATGACTTAGCTATATGACCTAAGTGATATGACATAAATAAGCATGTAGTCTATCCTGAAGCATGAGATGGATTTATTCTAAAAAATAATTTTTTATAATTTCCATGAGATTCGAAATTAAAGAAATACAATACTTAAATATGCAATCTAAATTAATCTAATGACCTTATTCTAATGATGGGCAATTTCTAATTAAATGAACCTAACAAAAATCACTAAATGACGTGCATTGCATGAAACTAATTCTATATGACGTGCACATGATTTTTATTTTCCTAATAAGCATGCAATCTATTTAGGAGAAATTATCTAAACCAATAATATGCAATCCTAACATGCAATGACGTGCAAAGAATGCCCTAATTCTACATGACATATGCATGATATTTTTATTTTATTTTTATAAAATTCGAAATTTAAAATTGCCACATAACTAAACATGCAACTTAAATTAAAGAAAAAAACTAACATCCTAAACGAATGCTTTTTTTTTTTTTTTTTTTTTGGATTTTTCATTTTTTTCAAAAATTCGAAATAAATAAATTTCCTATTCTAATCATGCAAGATAACCCTAAAACGAGGAATATTCTAAAACGAACCTAATCTAACTTAGTTTTTTTTTGGAATTTTCCTTTCGGGAGCAATCAAAATAAGACATCAAGAACATCACGGCAACAAATCAGGCAATATATCATCCATGTCTATTTTGGAAATAAATTGACGACTCGTATCTCACGCATGAGATCGGATTGGCCAATTTCAAATAAAATCACGAATCGCAAATCGTATCTCGAGCGTGAGATCGGATTGGTGATTTTTCCGCGCGATTGCGGGTCGTATTTCGAGCCTGAAATCGGACCGTCAATCATATGCACATTGCGAAATTAGGAAGATTTCCCAATTTGAAAGACTATTCGGGAAACATAGGCCAAGATAACATCATTCAGGGGTTCAATCAAGAATGCAATACCTCAATTGAGCAAACGAAATATTCGAGAATTAATTTAGATGGGAATTTTACCTACCTTGATTGTTGTTTCCTAGTTTGGACGGGTATCAGATCGCAAGAGTCACGATCAACTTTGCTTCACGGTAGCTAGTTCACGATGGCGTCTTGGGAATCGCTAGCGACACTCGACGGTGGAGAGGGCTCTCGGCTCAGGAAGGGCTGCGTCAATATTATCGGATACAACCAAAAGTGGACACGAGCCCAGCAGCGCGTCGAGATGGGGGAAACAGCAGCTTCGTTGTCCGCACGGCGAGACCAGAAAAGCAGCCCCGTCGTGTGGCAAGGCCACAACAGCAGCGGAGTCGCCCGGTGCAAGGGACTTGCGATGACCAAATTTGGCTGTTTTAGCCGTGGAACTTCAACGTCAGAGATGGCTTGAATGGACTGAGGTGTCTGCAAAACAGAACATATTTTTATTTGAAAGAATCAACTCAAAATCAAGGAAAGCATCCAATCACCCAAAATATTGGCTCGGTGCATGGTCGAGGGACCAGACAAAGCGGTGGCCGGCAATGGATCAACAAAGCAGTGCTCGTGGTGATGGGGCCCGGCCCGATGGTGTCTTGGCCAAGGGAAAAACGGCTCGGTGGGGACTGCTCCTCAATGACAAGTCGGAAGAAACCGTGGTGGGCATTGCTCACGGTGTCGCAAGAGAATCTGTTGCACTTCTGGCAAGACCCAAACAAACCTGCAAGTAATTCAAATTGGATCCAACGAAGTCTTTGACCGAGGAAAACAGCCTTCTCTCTCTCACTCTTTCGTGGCCTTGTATTCTATTGTGTGCCCTCTCCAAAACCCTACGCCAATTAATCTATTTATTGGCCACAAATTAGGGTTTTTAATCTTTCCAAATCGGTATCCACAAAAATTCTTTTTCCAAATACAATATTCGTTTTAGGATTGCAAGAGGATTCTTCTAAAATTTGAAATCTCGCACAAATCAATTCCGTAAAATCTTTCCGAGGATACGAGCTTGGCCGATTTACTCCCTTCGTGCGGCTTAGTCCAATTCACCAAATTAATATTCTGAACCATCAATTTGAACCCATTTGTCACCGGCCCAATGTAAATGCAAATTAAAATAAATGCACCTAAAACTATATGCTATGCAATTAATTAATTAACTAATATTTTTTTAGGGGTTAAAATTAATCCCTAATTTTAATGCGATAAATAATTAAACGGGTCACCAAAATTTAGGTGTCAACAACAGGCGAGAGGGAGTGCCCTCTTGCCCATGTTTTTTTTTTAAAAAGTTTTTCTTAATTTTTTTAATATAATATAATTTAAATTTAATTTGTGTTTTGACAAAAATATCTCTAATAGGTTGGAATATTTTGCCAACAAGTGAGATTAGGCCCTTTTTTTTTTAAAAATAATTATAACCATTTCAGGCTTTTTTATTGGGATTAATATGCGCACTTGTTGCCCTTATTTGGAACTTTCCCCATGACTGACCTAAAAATTGCTGAGATGAGATCCAAGAAGATATTCTTCTTTTAGGATCATTGGACCATGGACGTCAATGCCAATAATGGTGAGTGGATAAATAGCTTTGAGAGTGGACGTATTGATGTGATACGTTACAGATAATGATTAATCCCTGTTTGGTGCAACTCATTGGAGCGTCAGAGGAATTTCAAGGTTACGATTTTCTAAACAGCTTAAATCAATTTACAGGGTCTATTGAATTTTTCATGCACATCTAAATAGTTAGTTTTTTCATACTCATATCCACAACATAACCGAAAATAAAAATTCTCCACAATGATATTCATATGCATAAAATTTATGTGCATAATTGAGTTCTATTTATATTGAATTATTTTGGGTATCCAACCCCTTATGATATAATCGCCATCGCCATCGTTATTTGCTTCTTTTAATCTTGGAGGTGACCAATCGGGCGCTTAGGATACTTCATTTGATAGCCGTCCTCGTTAGTGGGATTATGTCTCTTTCTGCTTCTCTTTTGAAAATCCAATTTGTATGGTAAGAATTACGCAATAAAATTCAACGAATCGTGAGGTTTTTTTCAAATTGCGATTAATGCGATTAATTGGCCTGTTTTTTCCTGCTAAGCTACTTGTCAGTAAACACCCCTCACAAGAAGACAAGAAGAAAAAATTTTCCGGGCCCCGCACTGATATTGGAACACACCAACATCGCTCAAGTACCCACTAATCACTGCTGCTACATCACATGTAAGACCATGGACACTTCACTTAATTGCGAGAGAAACGCAAGAAAATGAAGGATTCAAGTAAATCCCCGAAACCACATGGCTTAGTTCTATCATGGCCAGCCCAAGGCCACATCAACCGCACACATGCTCCAGTTCGCCAAGCGTCTACTCCACGAAGGAGTCAAAGACACTCTTGTCACCGCCAGATCAATGTCCAAGACCCTGCATGGATCCCCACGTACCTCCATTGCCCCCGAGAGATACTCCGACAGCTTCGACGGCGGCGGCATGAAGGCTGCCGCAAGCATCGAAGCCTACCTCGAGCATTTTTGGAAGGTCGGCCCGGACACCCTGAGTGAGCCGGTTGAGAGGCTAATCTCCGGCGGTCCATTGCCGAGTTGCGTTGTCTACGACTCGTTCTTGCCTCGGGCTCTTGAAATGGCCCAAAAGTTTGGGCTGCTTGGGGGCTGCTTTCTCCACCAGTTCTTGAGCTGTGATCAGTGTGTTTAACCACTGCCAAAAGGGACTGCTTGAGGTTTCAGTGAGGAAGCAAGTTTTGCTTCCTGAAATGCCTCCTCTTGAGCCACAAGGCATTCCATCTTTTGTGTGATGTGGGGGTCATACCCACAATTCTTTGGCATGGTTGGAACCAGTTCTCCAATTTAGATAGAGTGGGTTGGGTTCTCTGCAATGCAGCGTATGAGCTGGAACAAGAAGTACAGAACTGTACAGGAGCTCCCAAATTGCAGATTAATTGGACGTACAAGGTAACATGGACTGTATAGGACCTTCTCGACGTATATGCTTCGGTGTATTTTGCATACATAGGTCGAGTATTTAACTGACAATCATTTAAAGATATCATTGTCAATGTTTGACACGACTTTGTTATCAAGAAAAAGAAAAGGACCAGTTATCACTCAAATTGTCTTGCTCAAAAGGGACATTAGTTTTAAGGTTTTTTATGAAGTGCTACTTGATGGAATTATAAATTGTAGTGAATATATAGAGTGTGATTATTTGAAAGAGGCAAAGAGGGATTTAATATGAAATATTAAGTGCCAATTTGCATGAGTTGATTAACAATCGAGAAATATTTCGAGAGAGAACAACTGTATTTGAACAAGGTTAATTTCAGAAAATGATAAGTTATGACATGCAAATTTTTTTTACATCGATTGATATATTTAGGTTATTTAGGTAATTATTAATATGAATAAATTATAGATGATTTTGTGAAATTTAAATTAGGTCACGAAATTTGTGATGCACAGAAAGTTTGAACGTACTTTCCTTGTCTGTAATCTTCAAGAGAGTGATTGGACATGTCTAGTTATTTTTTAACTGGTTTAAAATTTGTAAAATGCAAAATTTTATGGAGTAATTATGTAATTATAGAAATATGGAATTATATGAAAATATTTTTAATTTTTATGATTCAGGTAAATTTAATCAAGGCGCGGTCTTAGAAACAAAAAATATATGAGTTACTTAAGTTATTGAAAAATTAATGTTCTTCTAAATGATTTATAAAAATTCAAAATTTCTCAATTAAATGATGATGGCATGGTGTTTAGCAGATGAAGTTTTGTATATTGAAAAACATGAAACCATTTGATTGGCACTATTTACACGAGAAACGCCAAGAAATTATGCTATTTGCACTATAATTACATGGCGATTGTTATGTGCTAATGATTTGCACTTGATGGTAATGACTGTTTCATGAATAAGAGTTTGTTTTTAGAAATGATGATAAATGGATATTTAATTTCTATCAATAATATGGAAAATGCCTAGAGATTAGTGTGAAAAAAATTCTACATATTATTATTAATTGTGCATGGTAATTGTTATGTTATCATGATTTGTATATAAAAAATGCCATGGAATGAATACTTCTGCCACGGCCTATTCATCATAGAGTGAATTGCCCTACATGAGTACGTGTATAAGATTCCGGAAAAATAAAAATGTTTTATAATCCATGATAGTTTTCTATTACTACAAGGTTGAGAGAATAATAAATCTTATGGTTCATACAGGAAATGATATAACTTGTGCAGCCTAATGAGGCTTGAGCAGCATAATATGAGAATGAGTATAGAATAGCATTATCATGCAGTTGTACAATTGTATATTTATTCTTGCTAATGTAGAGGGCACCATGATGGATAGGTTAAAGTGCGGCAAAGATGTGTTTATGATTCCATCCTCATAAGTTGGTGATAACGATGGATACTCGTGAATCGTGATGGATGGATTAAGGCGTAGCAAAGTTGTGTTTATGATGCTATCCCCATGAGTTGATGACGACGAGACATAATTAATCAAGATGAATTCTGGCGAGCGATGAGTAGAGAATAGATATACACCTGTGTTACTACGCGGCTTGCAATGCACAATAGGTCGGCCAAAAGACAGATTGATCCAGTGGAAAATGCCTGGTCCTCCTACTTGCTGTGCGTGAAATTTAGTTTCGAAGAATAAGAGCCACTTGTTTTTCGGTTGTCCTTTCTCTGTTCAAGCCCAGTGTACGATACCGCAGCTTCATCAAGTGCCAAGAGGGGTTGCCGACTGGTAGCTTGAGGTTGATTGGGTTGTGGCTAACTTCGAAGGCAAAGCTCTCCCTCGTCTAATGTTCAAACTCTCTTGGAACGCTTTCATCTATTATATCTGGCCAGCTGGGAATGGTTGTTTACCCTCTCCTACCGCTACTTCTATTAGAACTGCTTCCACTGGTTCTCAGATAAGAAGACCAGTGCAGAGTAGGTTGGCTAGATGTGCCCTAGTAGCTCCGCCGGTTTCATCCGAAAGTACAATAATATAGATATATGGGCTGTTTGTTTGTGTTTACTTCAAAATTATTCTAGGAAATAGAAATAGAAAAAATTATTTCATTCCTAAACAATTTTTGAACAAAAGAACGCGTTTGATAAACTTATTCGGGAATAAAAAATGAATAGAAACATGTTTGGTAAATTTATTCTTTTTTTGTTTCTTTTAATTTTTTAATGTTTTTATTTTATTTTTCCTTTTTTTCTTTTTTTTTTTTTTTTTCTTTTGGCCGGTCGCCGGCGCGGGCGAGGCTCGGCCTCGCCTTGGCTGGGCGAGCGCCCCGGCGACGCTCGGCCTTGCCTTGACTGGGCGAGCTTGGCCTCGCCGGGGCCGGCGACTCTCGGCGAGGTCGCCGACCCTCGACGGCGTCGCCGGCCCTCGACGGCCGGTCGCCGGCCATGGCCGAGGTCGGCGACCGGCCAAAGAAAAAAGAAGAAGAAAAGAAGAAGAAAAGAGAGAGAGAAAAAATGTTCTTCAAAAGTGTTTCTGGAACAAAAAAAATAATTTTTTTTTGTTTCTCATTTCCGTTCCAATTTTGTTCCTAGAACAAAAAAACAGATTTTGAACAAAAACGCAAACAAACGCGTTTTTGTTCTTTTTTCTGGGAACAAAAAAACAGAAAATCTATTTTTGAACAAAAAAAAGAATACAAACATGCAGCCCCATAGTCTATAAAAGTGTACAGATAAACCGATGATACTTCTCTATTTATTTATTTATTTTTGGTCAGAATGGTACTTCTCTATTCAACATGATATGATCTAGCTAAACCCCTAAATATCCAAATATCCACATCAATGTCACCATGGACAAATTTAAGATTTTTAGTAGTACAAAAAAATGCTCCAGGCATTTGTATCTAGTGGGCATAATTTGAGATTTTTTATGGCAGTAACCCTTTTAATAATTAAGCATAAAAAGTTTTTTTGTTATGTTAATCTAAATTAAGTTGATTAACACCTACAGACCTCAAAATACAAATAAATGAGTGCTTCTTTTTGAATCAACTATAGCCTTCACCAGTGCATGCCACAGTAAGCATACCCATCCATCCATTCCTTTACGTCAGAGGGAATCTCGGCTAGGATGACGTAGTGAACGCAAATAGACCTTCTCTCTCGCATTGGTTCAGTCCTCCAACTTCATCGATTTCTTCGGGAAAAAATTAGCATCCTTACGGCGATCAATCGTCAGTTTTTGCCTGATATATTAAAAGATGAAACTTTTCGTAGCAAGTCATTGACATTGGAACTTATCAAACCATTGGCAGAACTAGAAGAACTTACCAAGGCACCAACCACTTCATACCCTTACACTAATAAGGGCCAACGAAGCAGGTGGTGACATTATATATGAGACCATAAAGAGACGCTTCTCTCGATTTGCAAGAGAAACACGAGAGGATGGAGAATTCGAGTGACCCCCTGCAACCACATTGCCTGGTTCTATCATACCCAGCCCAAGGCCACATGAACCCCATGCTCCAATTCTCCAAGTGTCTGCTCCACAAAGGAGTCAAAGTCACTCTTGTCACCGCTAAATCCATGTCCAAGACCCTGCATAGATCCTCCTCTTGCACCTCAATCGCGCTCGAGGCGATCTCCGACGGCTTCGACGATGGTGGCATCGGGGCTGCGGGTAGCCCCGAAGCCTACATCGAGCGCTTCTGGAAGGTCGGCCGTGAGACCCTCAGCGAGCTGGTCAAGAGGCTAATCTCCAGCGGTCCACCACCAAATTGCATCGTCTACGACTCGTTCTTGCCTTGGGCTCTTGATGTGGCCCGAAATTTTGGACTTATAGGGGCTGCTTTCTTCACCATGTCTTGTGCTGTGAACAGCGTGTTTTACCACTGCCAAAAGGGATGGCTTGAAGTTCCTGTTAAGAAGCAGGTTTTGCTCCCCGGAGTGCCTCCTCTTGAGCCTCAAGATATGCCTTCTCTTGTGTGTGATGTGGGGACATATCCAGCTTTCACTGGCATGCTTGTGAACCAGTTCTCCAATCTTGACAAAGTGGACTGGGTGCTTTGCAACACAGTGTATGAACTTGATCCGGAAGTAAGTACTGTAGAACCTTTGAAACTGAACATTTATGAGTACACTATTACTCTTGTCTCGATTACTTCTTCGTTTTTTTTCCTTTTGAGAGGGGCCGCGGGGGGGAGGGGTTGTGAATTGGGTTATAATTGGATGTACAAGGGTACTGACTGTATATAACTCTTGACTGATCTACTATACCATATATGATTTGATTGTCAAGTACTCATTAAATTGTTTGTCGATGGGATCGTCAATGTCGAAGACACAAGGACATGACTTGGCAGGTTGTCGTATAAAAGTTAGGTTACTCGAAACATCACAATGAAATGAAAGATGCTAGCCTATTGATCACAAACATGTGATACTTGATTATCTTCCAATCTAATCAGTTATACAGAATGAGATTGTAACCCTATTTCTCTCTTTTAGCTGTCGTGTCGCCTTTTGATCCATGAGTTGTCCAACTTGATCTATCAAGCTTTTAACAAGAAGTACAATAGAACCTTTGGAACCGAACCATTTGTGAGAACACTAATACTCGTCTCAGTTACCTCTTCTTCGCTTCTTTTTTTTTTTTTTTTTTTTTTTTTTTTTTCGGAGGGGGGGAGTGGGTGAGGGTTGTGAATTGGATTCTAATTGGATGTACAAGGGTACTCACTATATAGAACTCTTTTTTTTTGGACTAAATATATATATGCTACTCTTTTGATATCCACTATACCCTATATCATTAGTATGTTAAGTACTCATTAAATTGTTTCACTATGGGATCGTCGATGTCGACGCCACAAGGACATGACTTGGGAAGTTGTTATATTAAAGTTAGGTCATTCAAAACGTCATTAATGAAATGAAAGATGCTAGTCTATTGATCACAAACATGTGATGCTCAATTATCTTCCAATCTTCAGTCAATTGCATAGAATGAGATTGGATCCCCAAATCTCGCTTTCAGTTCTCATGTTGCCTATTTGATCCATGGGTCGTCCGACTTCATCTATCAAGCTTTTAACAAGAAGCTCTTCTTTGCAGGTTGCGGACTGGTTCATGAAGATCTTGCCATTCAGGACCATAGGACCGACAGTACCATCAACCTATTTAGACAACAGGCTTGAACAAGATCAAGAATATGGCTTCAGCATCTTCCAACCAGACCACGACACCACCATGAGATGGCTCGGCACAAAGCCAAAAGGGTCAGTTGTGTATGTCTCCTTTGGGAGCATGGCCGAGCTAAAGATTGACCAAATGCACGAACTGGCAATGGGACTAAAGAGAAGCAACTGCTATTTTCTGTGGGTGGTCAGATCATCAGAAGCAGAGAAACTCCCACAAGACTTTGCAAATGGTAGTGAGACATCCCAAAAGGGTCTAATTGTGACGTGGTGTCCCCAGCTCAATGTCCTTGCACACGAAGCACTAGGGCTTTTCGTGACACACTGCGGTTGGAACTCAACTTTGGAAGCACTCAGTTTGGGCGTGCCAATGCTGGCAATCCCGCAGTGGACCGACCAGGCCACGAACGCCAAGTACATCGTGGATGTCTGGAAGATGGGGCTGAGGCCACTAGTTGATGAGGAGAGAGGTGTTGTGACGAGTGAAGAGATAGAGCATTGTATTAGGAAGGTAATGGAAGGGGAAACATGGAAGAAAATGAAGGAAAATGCAGGAAAATGGAGGAAAATCACCAAAGACGCAGTTGGCGAGGGTGGGAGTTCCGATAGGAACATTGAGGAGTTTGTTGCTAAATTGGGTGTTAAGATTGGATAAAGGAAAAGAGCAATGATGGAAATATGATTAACGATCATAGTAGTAATCGATTTGCTTATGCTAGTGAAAGGATATACACAATAATATGCGCGGCATGCATATTTATTGGGAAAGTATGTACTCATCTATGTATCATGTGGGGTCTCATTTGTTAGAAATGTGAATTTTAGACTCTTGTCACGTCATTTTCTGAACAAATCTCAATTCCCAGATTTCCGTTCTAAATGAAATGTGTGATATATGTTGAATTTTGTCTCAATTAATAGGCTGTTGAAGAATTTCATTAGGTGTACCAAAAGAACGTGATTGCACAAAAAAAAGCTTCAAAAATGATGAAATCACAAAAAAAAAAATGTTAGGAGATTAAAGTTTGACTTAATTTAGCGTTCTTTTAACATATTAATTTTTACTTCCATGTAAATATTAACAATGATCACCATAAATTTGTGCAATGATAAGACCTTCACTGGGCCTAGATTTCAACGATTAGAACCGTTCACTTTGTAGCTATTGATCTATGAACAACGTACCAAAATGTCAGCCAATTCCGACAAAGTTTAATCGTCAAATCTTCGCCGGAAGTTGCCGCCTCTTCTCCATCTGAGAACCCACGCCTCTCTCCCTCTTTTTCTTTTTCTTGTTCTGCCTTGCTCTCCCTTGCCCGTTCAGCTCTCTCCTCTCTCCTCTCTCCTCTCCTTTTCTCCTTTCTTTTTTATGATGATGATGAGCTGGGCCCACGAGGCAACCCAGTCCAACGGGTTCCCTTTTTCACATACTCTGTTCAGACGAATCTAATGAGAGGTCGTGATCAACAGGTGTTGTCATTGACGAATGATGTTTCACGCGAGAGAGTCTACTCGTCTGAGACTGAAAAAATGTTTCGTTCGACCTAAGTCATGCTGCAACATCCCACATTTTTCCATATCATTCTCATTTAGCTTCAGACACCTGATTCATAGAGCCGTGTTTTAACGAATTTAGAGCTCAAATTGGCATTTTTATATTTTTCACTCTAACAAGTTCTTCTATTTTCTTCATGTTTTCATTTCTTATATTGAGGTTTTGAGAAAGATTCAACTTATGAAATGACCCCTCGAGTACTATCATGGCTATTTTTCTTTTGTTAATTTCCATTGAAAAATTAGCGTATGGGCTTTCATTTTTCTGCCGGTATCATTCATGTTGTAAATTAATGAATCCTAGTGATGTAAAATTGCATCATATAGAAACTCTAATTAACATGATCAATTGGCCACTTTTTGCACAATACGTTCCATGTTCCTTTGACAATCTTTTCATGTAATCTAAAACATGGAATTATTCCTAGCTGGCCATTGACATTATAGCACAGTAAACCATTGCTAGAACAAGAAGTACTCGAAAAACCACTTTTTTGCCCTTGTGCTAACAAAGGTCAATCAAGCACTTCCTAATGTTGTGACATTACATAAAAGATCATAAGGAGATACTATTTGATTGGCACTATTTACACGAGAAATGCCAAGAAATTATACTATTTGCACTAGAATTACATGGCGATTGTTATGTAGTAATGATTTGCACGTGATGTTGATGACTGTTTCATGAATAAGAGTTTGTTTTTTGAAATGATGGATATTTGGTTTCTATCAATATTATGGAAAATGCCTGGAGATCAGTGTGAAAATATTTACATATTATTATTTATTGTACATGGTCATTGTTATGTTATTATGATTTGCATGTCAAAGATGCCGTGGAATGAATATTTTTACCACAGCCTATTCACTAGAGAGCAAATTGCCCTACATGAGTATGTGTATAAGACTTCGGAAAGAGACAAATGTTTTATAAGCCTAATAAGGGTTGAGCAGCATAATATGAGAATGAGTATAGAATAGCATTATCATGCAGTTGTAAAATTGTGTATTTATTCTTGCTAATGTAGAGGGCACCATGATGGATAGGTCAAAGTGCGGCAAAGATGTGTTTATGATTCTGTCCCCATAAGTCGGTGATAACGATGGATACTCGTGATGGATGGATTAAGGCATAGCAAAATTGTGTTTATGATGCTATCCCCATGAGTTGATGATGACAATACATAATTAATCGAGAAGAATTCTGGCGAGCGATGAGTACAGATTAGATATGCACCTGTGTTACTACGTGGCTTGCAATGCACAACAGGTCGGCCAAAAGATAGATTGATCAAGTGGAAATGCGTGGTTCTCCTACTTGCTGTGTGTGAAATTTTGTTTCGAAGAATAAGAGCCAGTTGTTTTTCGGTTGTCCTTTCTCTGTTCAAGCCCAGTGTACGACTCTGCAGCTTCATCAAGTGCCAAGAGGGGTTGCCGACTGGTAGGTTGAGGTTGATTGGGTCGTGGCTAACTTCGAAGGAAAGCTCTCCCTCCTCTATTGTTCAAACTCCTTGGAATGCTTTCATCTATTATATTTGGCCAGCTAGGAATGGTTGTTTGCCCTCTCCTACCGCTACTTCCATTAGAGCTGCTTCCAGTGGTTCTCATATAAGGCTTGGTCGCCCGAGGTCGAGCGACCTCCGGCGATAGCCGAGGGACGCCGGAGGTCGCCCGACCACCTCAGTCGACGTCCAGAAAAAGAAAAAGAAATATATATTATACCCATCAAAGCCCCTTGCGAAAGTTTTCTTTACCAAACGGTTGTAGGTTAGCTGGATGTGCTCTAATAGCTCAGCCGGTTTCATCCAAAAGTACAATGATATAGAAATAGTCTATGAAAGCATATAGATAAACCGATAGCGCTTCTCTGTTCAACAGCATATGATCCAGCTAAACCCCTAAATATCCAAATATTCACATCAATAAGGGTTTAATGTTTTACTTTTCTACTCATATATATGCTTGTGATGGAGAATTTTTCACGTTAAATATCTAGTTTTATACTTACTAAAATCCAATTGAGCGCATCTGTAATTTCTGCATAGCTATACTGGTTTAGCAAAAGTAGATCTAATAAATAAGGCATTGTTAATGACGTGCAGTTAGTTGGAAACTATCGCCCTTAGCTCTATCTTATATGGATGCTCAATAGTCTTGCATAGCGTTTGTTGTGCCGGACGGGATAATTTAGAGGATCCGAAATTAATTTTTTTCCTTAGTTCTAGAGTTTCAAAATCCTATATAATTATCTTAGGGATTTAGATCGGTTCATTTCCTTTTTATCAGATATTTGATTAGATTTCAGATAGTGTTTTAAGAGGTTTTCTTTACTTGTTTGAAGATTTCCAATCAAGTTTGGCCTAGGTTTTCATTAGGATTTTTAATCTTTATGTTGCTATTATGTCTTTTATAGAGCAACTTATCATAAATCAATGAAAGAACTATGAGAGACTTTCCTCCGAATATGCGCCTGTAAGTGTGTTTGAGCCTGGGTGCGGGTATTATGAGTTTTCATGGCTGGACAAAGATATGTTTGCTAGAAATCCATAAAGTAATGATCTTTATATGGTTGAAAATAAACGAGCGTTCCTTTAACGTATCTGTTTCTACACTTACGTGCATGCTGACAATCTTCATCCAAGACCCATGTAATGATAAGATCTGAGGCATGATGATCTTCAGTGGGGCTGAACTTGAAAATTAGGTGGGGATAAGAATCTCTCATGGCCATTTTAAGAAGATCTCTCTCTACCCCCCCCCAAAAAAAAAACGTGTGATTTCTTTTCGCTTTTATTTTCTACTGCTTGTACTCCACTGGGGTTGAAAGGTGGTTTATTTTCTACTGGTTGTACTCCACTGGGGTTGAAAGGTAGTTTATTTTCTACTGCTTGTACTCCACTGGGGTTGAAAGGTGGTTTAGTCATCTTCCTTTAATTGCGTTGAGACTTTCTAGGTGACTCTTGGGTCGAAATGCTTTTTCAGGATCGCTGCATCTCGTAAAATTAATGCCGCAGGTAGACAACAATGCAATGCTTCCCTATTGGGAAAATTGTCCAAAAAGTCATCCTTGATAAGATCATGATCAAGTGTTGAAGAAGCTGTCATCGATAATGAGGTTTCATGTATAAGGATCCTTGCGTCTCTAATGGGGAAAAAGTCTTTGTTCAAGATCACAGTGTCTAAAACTAGGGATACTGGTTAGACGTGTTGAATCTAGATACTGTGCAAAGCACATACCTAATTAGTAGAAAGCAAGCTTTTGACGGGGGCTTTTAATGGTAGTCTGATAACTCGATGCCCAGCTTGAATGTGTTTCTTTTTTTAAACGTGCCGGTGCACGCACACTCTGTCCCCCCAATTGGAGAGAGTTTTTCTTCTCTCACCTTTAGAATACCCCAAATTTTATGTTTTAAAATTCAGATGAAATAGTTTTAGAATATACTCAAATTCGGAAATGAGTCGTACTGTGATATCAAACTTGCTTTCTATGTCTTTCAATCTTGGAAATAGATAAAAAAAGCCCGTCTAGTAATGTCATTTTCTTTTGTTGAATCTCTTCTGAAAACTAGCATACGAGATTTCATTTTCCTGCCGTATCATTTTTATTGTATATTGACAAATCCTAATGTTATAAATCGCGTGATAAACGTACTTGATCAATTGTCCAGTTTTTGCCTGATAAGCCCCTTGTCCTTCAACAATCTCCACAAGAAACTAAGGTTTTATTTGTTTTAAGGAAAATTAATTATTTGGAAAATATTTTCTTCAAAACGATCACTTGTAATTATCCATTTTGCAAAAATGAACAAACGAAAAAAGTTTTCAACATCCACGAAAATGTTAAGAAATAAATGGTTATCGATAATGAATAGTTTTTTTTATTGATTAATTATTTCAAGAGGTGCAAATCGTTTCTATGTAAATCATTCTTTGTCCACAAAATAAATGGAACGTGAAAAGATGATATTTTTCCAGTCCCTTCACTGATATTGGACCACAAGAAACCATTGACTGGACAAGAAGTAAGCGCCAACTGGGTTAATCAAGCACTTCCTAACGATATGACAGCCTATATATAAGACCATAAAGAGACGCTTCACTTGAATTGCTGGAGAAACACAAGAAAATGGAGGATTCAAGTAAACCCCTGGAACCACATTGCTTATTTCTATCATACCCAGCCCAAGGCCACATCTGTTGGATGCAAATTGCGCAACCCCAAGATCTCCATAACTAGAACAAGAATATGTATAATTGAGTAGAAAGATTAACGCACCTGTTTTGGGATCCATCGAACATAAAGCGGAAGCAGAAAAGGGATTACCCACATCCACGCATCAAGTCCATGAGGCGGCCCCCTCACGTTTAGCGTTAGGTAAACGCCCCTTAGGTGAGGATACATGTGAGAATTAGGGTTAGAGGAGAGACTTGAGCACTATTTATAGAGTTTCCAAAATGGTCTACTTCGTTACGGGCCAAGCTCAACTTGGCCCACACTAAAGCCACCCCATATTAGGTAATTAAAAATCTTCTATCTCACCTTAGACCAACCTTGTTTTACGGTAACCGTAAAAATAGTAAATTACAATATCAATTAATTTAGTCCACATTAGGAAAACTCTTACAACATCAACCCCATGCTCGAATTCGCTAAGCGTCTCCTCCAAAAAGGAGTCAAAGTCACTCTTGTCACCACCAAATCCATGTCCAAGACCTTCCATGGATCCTCCTCATGCACCTCAATCGTGCTCGAGGCGATCTCTGACGGCTTCAACCATGGTGCCACTGGGGCCGCGGGTAGCCCCGTAGCCTACATTGAGCGCTTCTGGAAGGTTGGCCCTGAGACCCTCAGCAAGCTGGTCCAGAGGCTAATCTCCGGTGGTCTGCCGCCAATTTGCTTCATCTACGACTCGCTCTTGCCTTGGGCTCTCGATGTGGCCCAAAAGTTTGGGCCTGTTACAGCTGCTTTCTTCACCGTCTCATGTGCTGTGAACAGTGTGTTTTACCACTGCCAAAAGGGACTGCTTGAGGTTCCTGTGGAATGCCTCCTCTTGAGCCTCAAGACATGCCATCTCTTGTGTGTGATCCGGGGTCATACCCAACAGTCTTTCGCCTAGTTGTGAACATGTTCTCCAATCTTGATAAAGTGGACTGGGTGCTTTGCAATGCAGTGTTCGAGCTGGAACAGGAAGTAGGTACACTCTACTTTTTAGAAGTAAACCAGTTGCAAATACTCTAGCACTCCTGTTTTAAGGATAGGATCGTCAATGTTTGAAATTACCGACTCATCAAGAAAAAGAGAAGGACAGATACTAAGAAAATTTGAGTTGGACACAACCTGAAATTGTCAGGGTTGAAAGCGATATTAGTTGAAAGGCTGATTATATTAGATTTAGATTAATCGAAACATTGAAATGAAGTGAAAGATGCTGCTTTGTTAACGCAAATTGCAATGCTCCATTAACCTCTCGCCAATCAACTAGTTAGAACGAGGGCACATTGCCACTCTCTGTTTCAGCTGTCACCTTTATGATCCATAAATCATCCAATTTGATCTTTTCTAGTATTCATCATTCGTTTCATATAATTGACTTTCTTCTTCTTCTTCTTCTTCTTCTTCTTCTTCTTGAGACCACAGACTGGTTCATGAAGATCTTGCCCTTCAGGACCATTGGACCAACAGTACCAACTACCTATCTAGACAACAGGATTGAGTAAGACAAAGAATATGGCCTCAGCATCTTAAAACCTGACCATGACACTACCATGAAATGACTGAGCACAAAGCCAAAAGGGTCAGTTGTGTATATCTCCTTTGGGAGCATGGCCAAGCTAAAGACCGACCAAATGCACAAGCTAGCAATGGGACTGAAGAGAAGCAACTGCTATTTCCCTGGGGTGGTCAGACCATCAGAAGCAAAGAAACTCCCATAAGGCTTTGCAAATGGTATCGAGACATCCCAAAAGGGTCTAATTGTGACATGGTGTCGTCAGCTGGACGTCCTTTCAAACAAGGTGCTAGGGCTTTTTGTGACGCATTGCAGTTGGAACTCGACTTTGGAAGCGCTCAGTTTGGGCGTGATGCTGCCGGCAATCCTGCAGTGGACTGACCAGATCACCAATGCTAAGTACATGATGGATATGTGGAGGGTGGGGTTGAGGCTACCAGTTGACAAGGAGAGAGGTGTGGTGAGGAGTGAAGAGGGAGAGCATTGGATTAGGGAGGTAATGGAGGGGGAGAGAGGGAAGGAGATGAGGGAAAACGCAGGGAAATGGAAGAGAATCGCTAGAGAAGCCGTTGGTGAGGGTGGGAGTTCAGATAGGAACGTTGGTGAGTTCGTTGCTAAATTGGGTGGTAAAAACTATAAAAAAGTAAGAGAAAATGCTAGATGCACGGCAAAATGATTATAGCGGTGATCGATCTAGTTAAGCTTGTGAAATGATAAAAGCAAGTTGTGCTGCTTATATGAACGTCGGTAAAATTTATGCTGGACTACGCATCGTTTCAGTGGGGGTCTCACGTATTAGGGTGTGACTAGAATCTCTACTTAAGCAAATGCCATACTTTGCCCCATCATTGAATGAATAGGTTCCGATTTAATACGTGTAGTACCTACAAGCTCTACACAGTGGGTGAACATATCGAACTTTGTCTATGATGATTTGTTGCGGAAGAACTCGATTAGACCAATAAGAATTTGACTATATGGGTCAATTAGAAACCAAACTAAAATGCTCCGCGAACCAAAGATTGGAGACTAGAACTAAGATATGCATAATAATTCTAATGCCATTTCAGTAGCTTTTCTCCTTATTTCTTAAAGGTTTTGCAAGCATTTTTCGCCAATTTTATTCATGGACTTCTAATATGTGATGGATGGTCATGTAAATGTGCAAGTAAGAATTTAATACTCAATAAATCGTAGCAATCAATAAAATTGTTAGAAAAGGGTCAAAAGTGTAATGCATTGAGCATAGCAAAAGCAATGCTTTATTATCATCCAATGCACCAAGTATTTCGCAAGATGTTGATTAGAGCCAAACAATATATGCATAACCTAGACATGATGCAATGTCAATTAACTCCTTTTGGGTTTTTCTTGTTTAAAATAAACATGAATTAATTTAAATACTATCTTTATATGGATTCTAATCTAACATGCATTGATGACATTAAATTGACAGGTCTGCCATTAAATTGAATGCAATCCACATGCAATGACATGAATTAGAATTAATCATAGATTAATCCAATTATCTAAACTATGTGAGGTTATTTTTGTAATTTTTATTTTGTCGAAATAAAAGAATAAACTTTAGGACGCCTAATCCAACTTAAGGACTTTCATTAAAAGATGACCTAACCATGCAATTCTAATTAATTTCGGTATTTTCTTTTTATGATTTAAAATAGGAAAATGCTTTAAATGATTTTAATCAATTAGGAAATAATATTTATTAAATGCTAATTATTCACTAAATGAATTTACGCTTTTCTTAAATTTCTACATAATTCCTAAGTATCTAAGATATGAAATTTTTTTCTAAATTAGGAAGCATGCATGGATGCAATCTGAAATTAATTCAACGCAACCCTTCTTGACATTTTTTTATGATGCATGAGCCTAATCTAATGACATATAAAACCTAATACCGTACATGATTGATTGTATTTAACTAATATTATCACGCACAAATAAGAAAACAAACTTAATTAAGGGCCCAATCTTTAGTCCCAAAGATAAGGTCCCAATTATCAAACATACTTATGAAATGATTCAAACAAGGAAACTGCCTATTTAGTAACGCCCAACAAATCAAATCAAAAGCAAGTTCGAATCTCTGGAAAAAAAAAAAGTTAGATAAAAAAAAATTAATTTAGGCAATTAAATGCTTGATTGAGCACGTAAATCAGGAAACTCAAGAAAAATGTCTTAACGTATTTGCACAAAATTTGAGCACGAACCAATGGCTAATGAATAGGCACTCATTAATTTTGTGAAACTGCACGTTGGAATATTTCTACTATTGCGGAAAGAGAGCTTCGCCTTTTTTTTTTTTATTTTTTTTGAAAATTTTCTGAACGTCCCTCGATTGTATCATTTGTGTATGTGTGCCTCCTAATGTATATTGTCTCCTCCTCAGTTTTGAGAGAAAGGAGTGTTTATATAGGCATAGGATTAGGGTTATCTCAGACACCAATCACCACGTCACTTTCCTATTTTAGACCAAAGGGATATATTGACTCCTCATCTTAGGAAATCGTGATATCACCTTCTGGTTATCTCCAAATAATTAAAATCCTCCGGATACTAATGTTTATTTCCTTCAAATTTAATTAGATAATGCAATCTTTCCTAGTTTGGCACGCCCATGCTCAAAGCACATGTAATTTTCAGCCATGAGGGGTGGGCTTGACCGAATTTCATGCTCTTGCGGGGCTTAGTCCAGACAATTTAATTAAATTTGTAGCCTCCCGGCTCAAACTTATAGAACGCCAGTCTTATTTAAATGCAATTTATATAAGCTTTAACAAATGCTCTTAATATGCAAATGCAATTGATGACACTTTTCTTTAGGGGTTGGACAAAATCCCTAATTTTCTATGCCCAATTTAGTCATTTCCGGACTAAATTGGGTCTGTTATACAGAGCGCTGTCAACTGCTGGTGCAATGTATTCCTACTCACCAAAACGTTCATTAACTTGATTGGCCAGAATATCTTGGTTTTTTAGTTTTGTCTCTTCTGTTAAAGGAGCCAAAGTAGGCCTGGATATTATTTGCTTGCCTAAAAAAGTGGGTGGACTTGGACTCAAAAGGATTTGAGTGGTGGAATAATGCTTGTATTTTCCCAGGCAGGATCCAGTTGGGCTGCTTATAGGCAGGAGGCAGGTCTTTTCGGACTCTTCCGATCCTAGCTAATTCCTCATTCATTTGGAAGGAAGATTTTGAAGCTTAGAACTGATGTCAGGCCTTGTATCTAGCATGTCACCCAGGCTCCCTGCTCATCCATTTCACTAGCAGAATTATCTATGATTTCTGCTCTGCATTCTCAGTCGAATGTAGCTGACGTCACATGTGATGACGTGAGCCACGCTGGTTTTATCCTCCTGCAATATCAAAGTCTTCGGTGCAAATTCCAGCTGGCATCTGTTGATCTTTTTGCAGCCAAAATCTTCTGTCCTTAATACTTAATAGGGTCTTCCAGAAGTTGACCACTTCTGGATGTTTCACGTGGCCAGTGCATAGAACGGTTTTTGAGTTATAGGTTTAATCCATGTCTTCCCAAGCATTTCCTCTACCCACGATGTACGCTAATCATCAATTTTATTTATTTGACTTGATCGAGGCCTCCCGATTAGATTTTGACTTTGGGTTCAGACTCTATTCCTTCCCCAGGTCGATTTTTGAGCATACAACGTTTTATAATAACAGCAAATTCCACAAATAAATCAAAACTATCTATTGTGACACAAATACTCCAAAAAAAAATTATCACGAAAAAACCCAAATTTACACTTATATGATATATATATACCCTCTACATTAATTTTATCCATGGTTTATTTGCCTTACTGGTCTAATTTCGGGATTTTCTATGATGTATTTATGTCACAATTAACAAGTTTAGGGTTTTTAATTATACAAAAAAGAAGTATAAGGTATTTGTATTGCAATAGTTGTAATTTGAGATTTTTTGTGGTATTAATTATTTTAATAATTATGCATAACAAGTTGTGAAATTGTGTTATAGTAATCTTAATTAAGTTGATTAGCACCAACAGACCTCAAAATACATGCATCGAGCATGCCCCCCTGGCTCTCTGCTCAACCATTTCATCAGTAGAATTATCTATGATTTCTGCTCTGCATTCTCAGTCGAATGTAGCTGACGTTACATGTGATGACGTGAGCCACGCTGGTTTTATCCTCCTGCAACATCGAAGTCTTCAGTGCATATTCCAGCTGGCATCTGTCGATTTTTTTGCAGCCAAAATTTTCTGTCCTCGATAGCGCCTTCCGGAAGTCGACCACTTCTGGACGTTTCAGGTGGTGAGTGAGTGCACGGAACGCTTTCCGAGTTAAAGGTCGAAGAGTGTATTGGTGTAAACTTGTTTGGTTTAGTCCATGTATTCCGAAGCATTTTCTCTGCCCACGACGTGCGCTAATGATCAATTTTATTCATTTGACTTGATCGAGGTCTCTCGATTAGAATTTGACTATGAGCCCCGGACTTTGTCCCCTCCGCCAGGTCAATCTTTAAGCATATAACCTTTTTAATAAGGGCATACACCACAAAAAATCTAAAAATAAGCTCATTGTGACGCAAATACCTCATATTTATACTTATGTGATATGTATATCCTCTATTCCAGTTTTATTTGATGTATATCTGCCATACTGGTATAAGTTCGAATTTTTTATGACACGAAAATTTTTAACGTATTAATGTCATAATGGACAAATTTAGGGTTTTTAGTTATACGAAAAAATGCTCAAGATGACCACCCACCTGAGTGGCGCTGCTGGCGGCGAGCTTCTCCCCCTAACGCAAGGGGAGGAGTTTGTTTCCCGGACGTTGCAAGGGTAACTTACCCGGGGCACGAGGGGTGGTGGTGACTCACGTGCCTCCCCAGGATTTACTCCGCCGCGCTATCGGCGTACGGGGCTTCCCTAGGTCATAAAAAAAAAAAAAATACTTAAGATGTTTGTATTTGGTGGGCATAGTTTGAGATATTTCATGGCAATAACCCTTTTAATAATTAAGCTTAACAAGTCGTTATGTTATGTTAATCTAAATTAAGTTGATTAACACCTACAGACGTCAAAATACAAATAAATGAGTGCTTCTTTTTGGGTCAACTATAACCTTCACCAGTGCATGCCACAGTAAGCATACCCATCCATCCATTCCTTTACGTCAGAGGAAATCTCGTCTAGGATGACGTAATGAACGCAAATAGACATTCTCTCTCGCATTGGTTCAGTCCTCCAACTTCATCGATTTCTTCGGGAAAAATCTAGCGTTAGTCAAGTCGATGTGGGATATGTGCCATCCTAAGCTTATATGGCCCGAAGAGGAGTTGGAAGGGGAAAGAGAAGACTTACTATGCCTCGATGGAATACATCCTTAAGCATAAAATCCCAAAGAACCTACGCCCGAAGATTCCCGACGTCATTAAAGACCACCCATCGAGCCGAGATCAAGCGCCTAAAAAGGAACTCAAGAAGCCGAGGAGCGTGCCTCGAAGTTGACCCGAGGGTGGGGCAAAGCTGTCCTTGTTAGTTAGATTGAGTCAAGCGCGATCCCTAATTAGTTTCATTGTTTGGGGTTCTCCCTCATGTCTTTTTCTTGCGTTATGTAGCAAACTCTTGCTAATGAAATGAACAAATTGGGGCGATTAGATCTTGTCATGGACCGACCGCCAATCATTACTTAATGCTTATATATGCTTATCTATCATTGCCTGTGTACTAACAAAGGTCTACTTTCGTCCAACCTGGCCAACACGGCTAAGAGGAGATCTCCATACTTAAAAGATGGAGAATGAGGATGTGTACGCGTGGTCAACATGGAGAACCACTGGATGGCCGAGATAAGCCGAAAAAGAACCTCCGGCCCCCGATAGCCGAACCTCTACTCCCGTTTTGTCGGGACACACCCACCCTCCTCGGAGAACCACATGTCACCGATCAAAAAGGTGCTTCCGTGGAAGCCCTTTACCCCTGTATAATGATCCCTCCAAAGGAGGGATCCACCATCCGCTCGACGAAGAAATGCGAGACGCTTATTAAGATGGAGGAGCGACTTTGTGTCCTCCAAGGATATGAGATGAAGGGGGAGGGATAACCCCATATGCTAAGGTGAAGATACCCGAGAATAAGGAGCCGGAATTCACAAGAAAAATATGATGGCACCGGCTGTCCTATAACCCACCTCAAATACTATTTAAGGAGGATGGTTCTACACAATGTCCCGCTCCTCATACATACGTTTCAAGATAGCTTACGGTCCCCGCCTTGTCGTGGTTTATTGCACTGGGATATTGAAGAGCTCACTGGATGGGATGACTTCTATAAATTCAACTCGAGATTGTCACTAGTTCGGATGGAAAAAAAGGAGGAACGAATCATTTAAAGCGTTCGCCCAGGTGGAGAACGATGGCGTCAGTGAAGCCTCCACCGAGGAAAAAGAAATGAGGCCAAGACTTTGCCATCTCGATTATTTCCAGGGATTGGTGTACTGGTGCCAAACGTACAACAGGTCCGATCCACGGAATAGCAAAAAGTTCTCAACAAAGAAGGATAAAGAGTTACGTTTATCCAAGAGCCATCCGCACCTAAATCTCGACGCATTCACAAAAGCCTAAAGCCATGCAAGGAAACATGTCACGTCCTGAAGCAGCAAGCCTCGAACACGCCTCTACCCCGACTCTATCAAAATTGTTACCTATCCTCTCGAAAGAGATTGGTAGCCAAGGAGGTGCCTAGAGACAATCCCCCAAGATTCCCGGGTTCAGTCCACATGGGGAAAGAGGGCATGACAAATCGGCTACACACACCTAAATGGAGAGTTCAACACCTATTGGATAAAGGAAAGTTTGACCTTCAAAGAAGCTTTGCAACAAAACCCTTGCCCGATCATGTCAAGAAGTGAATATGGGATTCTTGGGGAAATGCAAGCGAATGAACGGCCCTTTACGGTGGACGTCCCTAACCAGAATGAGGCCCTCGAGCTAGCCGGGCACTATGAAAGAGGGGAGGACATAACCATGGAGGAAAACTAGAACGTATTTGCAAAAATGAAAAATCCGAATACAAAGACTACTTGAAATTAGTGCATCATCTCACGATGCTAATAGGGGAAACTGCCAAAGAATTATCCAATCGAAATCTCGGAGGAAAGCCCGACACCGATCGTGATCTACAAATAACCTCCCTTGAATTCAACACCAAAGCGAGGATTACGGGACAAAGGAAGTAGATGCCGGTCATGCACTTCGAAAAGAAAGCCTGGGACGAGGGAGGACGCGAGGAATTCTTACCAGTGCAACCGCGAAAAATGCCACAGTAATTCAATCCTCCGCATAAACCTTTGTTGAAGGTCCTTATCCATTGATGATACCCAACTTTTGTGGGAACCATCCTTCCTGAAAGATCAGAGGAAAGACCTCCACACAAAGGCGCTGCACATTAGCACCATTGTCTCTAGAGTATTGATTGACAATGGCAATATATGTCCATTAGCTACACTCCACCGCTTAGGTGTTGAGATGGAAAGGATACGTCTCAACTAAGTCCACTCGTGCGCGATTTGATGGGATGAGGAAAGAGGTGCTAGGAGAAATTGAGTTGGAACTACTCCCCGTGCTTTTCTTGGTACCATTCCAAGTCCTAGATAACAATCGAGCTAATGCACGGGGAAACAGATTTCAAGGTGTACCAGAAACGGCATCCCATACGTGGAACCCGAGTGTAAAGAAGAGTCTCCTGTCTATGGTCCACGTTCCGTGGGCTCTTGCGTAGGCATTCCCGAATTATCCAAGTCAGCTCTAGCGGTAGGGAAGATTTCTTGGGTACGGGGTGGTTTAAAATGGACTAAAGCCTATCGAACTCGAAGAGTTCTAAGGAGAAAAGGCTTAGGGTTTGTCGAAGAGCGTGGAGGCCGTGGCAATAGAGGAGGCCGTAGCGAATGTGGGAGGTCGAGGCACCCAAGGAGGTCGAGGTGAACGCTCAGGCGCACCACTGAGGTCGGATTATATAAGAGATAGAAGCTGCCGCAGTGTTTTCCTCCTCCACCATTCCTGGACCCCAAAGATGCTGATGGAAGAAGATGGAGCTATTGACGGTATAGATAGATGTTTGAAGAGAATATTGTATGCACCATCCCTACGCCCGCGGAGGAGGCTGAATCTTCCGGGAGCATCCCCGACCCTTCAAAGTAGGACGGTTCTAGCTCGCCGTAGCTTTTTACTTTTATGTTTTCTTCCGGGAACTCGTTGTTATTTCAATTTGCTTGTTTGAGTCAGCTTATGATGTAAACCTATTAAGCCCTTGACTTTGAGCCGTTGGTCTCGGTGGAGTATGTTGTAATACGGCCTTTATCATTTTCCTTTTCTTCAATGAAAATGCATGTTTTATTAAGGACATGTGGAAGCACACCAAAAAATGGTCACCGAGGGCCGGCTTCTACATGCTCCCTAGTTTCATAATCTCGCAAGAGCAAGGAAATTTATGAGGATGAGCTCAAACAAGCCAAAATTATTTGGAAAATCATTCACAAATGACACGTGTTTGTTATTAATGCATACTAACTCATCTCATTGCATTTTACATTATGCATAATCATGACAAAGATTCATGTGACTCGGATTCACGTGAGGGAGATCTTTTAGAATAATGAAGATCCTTTGATTGGAATAATTCAAACCGCTTAAATTTGGGCGATACACGTAATGTCAAGGAATTAAAGATTGGGGCATGTCTCTCGGTGTTAACGAATGATTAATCTCCCGAAAGAATTATATATTTGCCTTTGACATGCCAGGTTAGATCCTCGACATGCCCTTCCAACCGATCCTAATGTGTGCCACCTAAAAACAAGAAGAACTTAAGGAATTGTCTAAGAAAATAAAAGTGAGTGCTTGAAGTATCGCACTACTCCGATTGGGCAAACATTGTACCGTCATGAAAAAGGATGGGCGAGCTGGGTGCGTAGATTATCCTCGAGCTAGCCCGAAAGATGACTTCCCACTCCCACATATTGATGTCTTATGGCGGGATTTGAGTTATTTTCATGGATGGTTTTTCCGGGATACAACCAAATCCATATGAAGGAGGAAGATAGAAGCAAAACATCGTTCATAACTCCTTGGGGAACTTCCGCTACAAAGTCATGCCATCCATTGGTCACGTTTATTTCATGACATCACAAGGAGATCGAAATATGTGGGATGATATGATCACAAATCAAGACGAGGTGAAGACCATGTTGAGGTCTTGCTGAAACCGGCTCAACGAAATTCAAACTACGCCTCAATCCCGCAAATGTGTCTTTGGAGCAAGATCCTTTTTTAGGGTTCATGGTTAGTAGTAAAGGCATGTAGATTGATCCATCAAAGGTGAAGGCTATATGTGATTTACGACAACAACCACCTGTCCTCCAACGACTTCAGGTTCGATTTCTTCAAGCTCCTAAAAAGAATGCAAGCGGGATGCCGAGTGCCGAACGCCTTCGAGAAGATAAAGCACTATCTCACTCACGCACCGGTCCTAGTGCCCCCTCCCCTCCTAAAATTCCTTTGATTTTGTACTTAACCATACATGATGAATCATTGGGAGCCATGTTGGCACCCAAATGACGGGAGAGAATGTGCGATATACTACTTGAGCAAGAAGTTCACCATTTCCGCTATACGTAAAATCGAGAGAACTCATGCGGGCTTTCATTTGGGTTTTGCATTCCCCCGAAAACGATCCCATCAAGTATCTCTTAGAGAAGCCGCATTGGTGGGAAAATTGGCTAAAAAAATACTTAAGATGTTTGTATCTGGTGGGCATAGTTTGAGATATTTCATGGCAATAACCCTTTTAATAATTAAGCTTAACAAGTCGTTATGTTATGTTAATCTAAATTAAGTTGATTAACACCTACAGACCTCAAAATACAAATAAATGAGTGCTTCTTTTTGGGTCAACTATAACCTTCACCAGTGCATGCCACAGTAAGCATACCCATCCATCCATTCCTTTACGTCAGAGGAAATCTCGTCTAGGATGACGTAATGAACGCAAATAGACATTCTCTCTCGCATTGGTTCAGTCCTCCAACTTCATCGATTTCTTCGGGAAAAATCTAGCATCCTTACAGTGATCAATCGGCCAGCTTTTGCCTGATATATTAAAAGACGAAACTTTTCGTAGCAAGTCATTGACATTGGAACTTATCAAACCATTGGCAGAACTAGAAGTACCCACCAAGGCACCAACCACTCATTAATAAGGGCCAACGAAGCACGTGGTGACATTATATATGATACCATAAAGAGACACTTCTCTCGAATTGCAAGAGAAACACGAGAGGATGGAGAATTCGAGTGACCCCCTGCAACCACATTGCCTGGTTCTATCATACCCAACCCAGGGCCACATGAACCCCATGCTCCAATTCTCCAAGCGTCTGCTCCGCAAAGGAGTCAAAGTGACTCTTGTCACCGCTAAATCCATGTCCAAGACCCTGCATGGATCCTCCTCATGCACCTCAATCGCGCTCGAGGCGATCTCCGATGGCTTCGACGATGGTGGCATTGGGGCTGCAGGTAGCCCCGAAGCCTACATCGAGCGCTTCTGGAAGGTCGGCCCTGAGACCCTCAGCGAGCTGGTCAAGAGGCTAATCTCCAGCGGTCCACCACCAACTTGCATCGTCTACGACTCGTTCTTGCCTTGGGCTCTTGATGTGGCCCGAAATTTTGGACTTGTAGGGGCTGCTTTCTTCACCATGTCTTGTGCTGTGAACAGCGTGTTTTACCACTGCCAAAAGGGATGGCTTGAAGTTCCTGTTAAGAAGCAGGTTTTGCTCCCCGGAGTGCCTCCTCTTGAGCCTCAGGATATGCCATCTCTTGTGTGTGATGTGGGGACATATCCAGCTTTCACTGGCATGCTTGTGGACCAGTTCTCCAATCTTGACAAAGTGGACTGGGTGCTTTGCAACACAGTGTATGAACTTGATCCGGAAGTAAGTACTGTAGAACCTTTGAAACTGAACATTTCTGAGTACAGTATTACTCTTGTCTCGATTACTTCTTCGTTTTTTTTTCCTTTTGAGAGGGGCCGCAGGGGTGAGGGGTTGTGAATTGGGTTAAAATTGGATGTACAAGGGTACTGACTGTATATAACTCTTGACTGATCTACTATACCATATATGATTTGATCGTCAAGTACTCATCAAATTGTTTGTCGATGGGACCGTCAATGTCAAAGACACAAGGACATGACTTGGCAGGTTGTCGTATAAAAGTTAGGTTACTCGAAACATCACAATGAAATGAAAGATGCTAGCCTATTGATCACAAACATGTGATAGTTGATTATCTTCCAATCTAATCAGAGATATAGAATGAGATTGTAACCCCATTTCTCTCTTTTAGCTGTCGTGTCGCCTTTTTGATCCATGAGTTGTCCAACTTGATCTATCAAGCATTTAATAAGAAGTACAGTAGAACCTTTGGAACCGAACCATTTGTGAGAACACTAATACTCGTCTCAGTTACCTCTTCTTCGCTTCTTTTTTTTTTTTTTTTTTTTTTGGGAGGGGGGGAGTGGGTGAGGGTTGTGAATTGGATTCTAATTGGATGTACAAGGGTACTCACTATATAGAACTCTTTTTTTTTGGACTAAATATATATATGCTACTCTTTTGATATCCACTATACCCTATATCATTAGTATGTTAAGTACTCATTAAATTGTTTGACTATGGGATCGTTGATGTTGACGCCACAAGGACATGACTTGGGAAGTTGTTATATTAAAGTTAGGTCATTCAAAACGTCATAATGAAATGAAAGATGCTAGTCTATTGATCACAAACATGTGATGCTCAATTATCTTCCAATATTTAGTCAATTGCATAGAATGAGATTGTATCCCCAAATCTCGCTTTCAGTTCTCATGTCGCCTCTTTGATCCATGGGTCGTCCGACTTCATCTATCAAGCTTTTAACAAGAAGTTCTTCTTTGCAGGTTGCGGACTGGTTCATGAAGATCTTGCCATTCAGGACTATAGGACCGACAGTACCATCAACCTATTTAGACAACAGGCTTGAACAAGATCAAGAATATGGCTTCAGCATCTTCCAACCAGACCACGACACCACCATGAGATGGCTCGGCACAAAGCCAAAAGGGTCAGTTGTGTATGTCTCCTTTGGGAGCATGGCCGAGCTAAAGATTGACCAAATGCACGAACTGGCAATGGGACTAAAGAGAAGCAACTGCTATTTTCTGTGGGTGGTCAGATCATCAGAAGCAGAGAAACTCCCACAAGACTTTGCAAATGGTAGTGAGACATCCCAAAATGGTCTAATTGTGACATGGTGTCCCCAGCTCAAAGTCCTTGCACACGAGGCACTAGGGCTTTTTGTGACACACTGCGGTTGGAACTCAACTTTGGAAGCGCTCAGTTTGGGCGTGCCAATGCTGGCAATACCGCAGTGGACCGACCAGGCCACGAACGCCAAGTACATCATGGATGTGTGGAAGATGGGGCTGAGGCCACAAGTTGATGAGGAGAGAGGTGTTGTGACGAGTGACGAGATAGAGCATTGCATTAGGAAGGTAATGGAAGGGGAAACATGGAAGAAAATGAAGGAACATGCAGGAAAATGGAGGAAAATCACCAAAGACGCAGTTGGTGAGGGTGGGAGTTCCGATAGGAACATTGAGGAGTTTGCTGCTAAATTGGGTGTTAAGAAGGGATAAAGGAAAAGAGCAATGATGGATATATGATAAACGATTATCGTAACAATCGATCGTACTTATGCTAGTGAAAGGATATACACAATAATATGTGCATCATGCATATTTGTTGGGAAAGTATGTACTCAACCATGTATCATGTGGGATCTCATCCGTTAGGAATGTGAATTTTAGACTCTATCGCATCATTTTCTGAACAAATCTCAATTCCGTCTTGTAATACTGCTTAAGTTCTAAATGAAATGTGTGATGTATGTTGAATTTTGTCTCAATTAATTGGCTGTTGAAGAATTTCATCAGGTGTACCAAAAGAACGTGATTGCACAAAAAAAAAAGCTTCAAAAATGATGAAATCACACCCAAAAAAAAAATTGCTAGGAGATTAAAGTTTAAGTTAATTTAGCATTCTTTTAACATATTAATTTTTACTTCCATGTAAATATTGACAATGATCACCATAAACTGTGCAATGATAAGATTTTCACCGGGCTGACCTTTCAACGGTTAGAACTGTTCACTTTGTAGCTATTGATCTATGAACAACCTACCAAAATGTCAGCCAATTCCGACTAAGTTTAACCGTCAAATCTTCGCCGGAAGTTGCTGCCTCTTCTCTATCGGAGAACCCACGCATCTCTCCCTCTTTTTCTTTTTCTTGGTCTGCCTTGCTCTTCCTTGCCCGTTCAGCTCTCTCCTCTCTCCTCTCTCCTCTCTTTTTCTTCTTTCTTTTTTATGATGATGATGAGCTGGGCCCACGAGGCAACCCAGTCCAACGGGTTCCCTTTTCACGTACTCCGTTCAGACGAGACGAGCCTAATCAGAGGTCGTGATCAACAGGTGTTGTCATTGACGAATGACACTTCACGCGAGAGGGTCTGCACGTCCGACACTAAAAAGGTTTTGTTCGACCTAAGTCGCAACAGAGTCCAACAGGTTCCCCGTTTCATGTACTCCGTTCAGACGAGCTTGATGAGAGGTTTTGATCAATAGGTGTTGTCCCTGACGAATGATGTTTCACGCGAGGGGATTTGCTCCTCCAACACTGAAAAGGTTTCATTCGACCTAAGTTATGCTGCGACATCCCACCCTTTTTCATATCATTCTTATTTAGCTTCGGATACCTGATCCATAGAGCCGTGTTATAACGAACCTGGAGCTCAAATTGGCATTTTTATATCTTTCATTCTAACGAGTTCTTCTATTTTCTTCATGTTTTCCTTTCTTATGTTGTGGTTTGAGGAAAGATTCAACTCACGAAATGACATCTCTAGCATTATCATGGTTATTTTTTTCTTGTTGATTTTCCATCGGAAAATTAGCAAACTGGCTTTCATTTTCCCATTGGTATCATTTATGTTGTAAAGTAATGAATCCTAGTGATGTAAATTTGCATCATATAGAAATTTAATTAACATGATCGATTGGCCACTTTTTGCACAATATGCCCCATGTCCTTTGGCAATCTTTGCATGTAATCCAAAACATGGAATTATTCCTAGCTGGCCATTGATATTGTAACATAGTAAACCATTGCCAGAACAAGAAGTACTCAAAAAACCACTTTTTTGCCCTTGTGCTAACAAGGTCAATCAAGCACTTCCTGTTATAATTATGGTTATAATTATGGTTAATGGATCAACGAAAGCCAATAAATTAAGATACGTCTTTTCTGTTCACGTATCTCTTTTGGATTCATGAATTTTCTATAGTTTTCTGTTCATGTAAAGTGTTATATCTTGGGAGGCATAGTTCGTGAATCTGCAAAACACCTTTGGCAGGAACTAATCGTCTTAAGGAGATTCGGATATCCATACCTCACCTCCAATTTTATGTTATATTTCAGTGATATCTTATTTTCTTCTTCTCCAAGATTGGTAAAAGGAAGGATATTATAAAGTTGTTATCATCTTCTTTACATTGATATTCTGATTATAACAAACAGTTTGCTTTCTTCGGATTAATTTCCAACAATCTTAAGGCAATTAGATCACTCACTGTTTGTTGTTCTTGTCAGATTATTGAGATGGCTGAAAACTATCAAGTGCCCTTCAATGTTTGAATGTTTCAGGAGACGTTCCTATGGTCGATTCGACCGTTGCTATGGAAGATGTTCAACCCTCAGGGTCTGAATTTGTAGCAGCCAATGCTACGAGCCCTTTGGCCAACACCAATTTTGGTGGTGCGGGTACAAGTCACATGACTGGTATGCCCGAGACTGTTTTTCAGAACAGTACAGGCCAAATGGCTTTTGGCTTCGTTTCTGGAGGGATAGTGCAACGAACCTTGCCTGCTGTGATGGCAACACCTCCAGTTATAGCTAATGAGAAATTGTCTGTTGTGGTGATGTCCGAAGCATCTCTAGTGTCGAACACTAATGGCTGGTGGCTAGATACAGGTGCCACGAATCACATCTGTGTAGATAAACACATGTTCTCATCTTATGAGAAGGCTGAAGAAAATGAGAAGCTTTATATAGCTAACTCTGCATCAGTAAAGATTGTCGGAAGAGGAAAGGTGATCTTGAAGTTTACATCTGGTAAGGAGGTCACTTTGCTGAATGTGTTGCATGTACCGGAGATTCAGAAAAATCTAATTTCTGGCCTCATACTTGTCAAGAAGGGTTTCAAAGTTGTATTTGAATCTGACAAGTTTGTACTTTCGAAATGAGGGATGTATGTAAGAAAAAAGGTACTTGTGTAATGACATGTTTAAAGCCAATGTGGCTGTCATTGATGTAAAATCGAATTATGTGTACCCAAAGACTATTAATAAAGAGAAGTCTTCATTTTACATTGTTGTGTCTCCTTAACTATGGCATGGTAGATTAGGACATATAAACTATGGTATAATGAAGAGAATAGCAAACTTGAGGTTAATTCCAAGATTTGAGTTGGATACCTGTTACAAGTGTGAGACTTGTGTTAAGGCCAAGTTTGCCAAAAAGCCTTTCAAATCCATTGAAAGAACAAGTGAACCTGTATAATTAATCCATAGCAATCTATGTGATTTAAAATTTGTAGAAAGTAGAGGTGGAAAGAAGTACTTCATCATATTTGTGGATGATTGTACTAGATCATGCTATGTTTATTTACTAACTAGCAAAGATGAGACTATGAGCATGTTTGTCAAGTATAAAAATGAAGTTGAAAACCAACTTGATAAACGAATCAAAGTGCTTAGATTTGATAGAGGAGGAGAATATAGTTCAATCAATTTCAAAGAGTTTTGTGCTAGTTTTGGAATAATTCTTCAAACGACTGCACCTTATACTCCACTATAAAATGGAGTTGCTGAACGATTGAACATGGTACTAAAGGAGATTGCTAACGCCATGCTTTTGAGTTCAGGTTTACCTCAGAACTTGTGGGGGGCGGCAGTTTTAACTGCAAATTATATTCTTAATAAAATACCCCACAAAAAGACAGGTAAAATTCCATACAAGTTATGGAATGGAAAGTTGATATCCTATAATTTTCTAAAAGTGTGGGGGTGCATAATGTGATTTATAGCGGTAATTCTAGACACATTTATCATAGGCACAATACCGTAAAGCAATTGCTCTCAAATTGAATCATTTTTTTAGACTTTGTAAAGTCAAAGGAAAATATTGCGGATCCGCTGGTTTGTCAAAAGAGCAGATAAACTGTGCATCGAGGGGAATGGGTTTAAGAGCCTTAACTCAATAAAGAGATTTCAGGGTGGAAACCTAACCTATGTGATTGGAGATCCCATGGTCTAGGTTCAATAAGATAACGCAAATTTTGGAAACTCTAGTGTAAGCACTGTCTCCCATTCCTATGATGCAACAGTGCTTTCCTACAGCGTTAAGGGTACGCTATGCGTTTAATGATTTCTATAAATTGGAATATAACATCCAAGTAAGATATCGTAGGATATCTTTAATAGCAATGCACCTACATGCGTGGAGCTGGCCGACTCTATGAAAATCTTTAAAGGCTAGATTTTTTAAAGCACGCATGAATCCTGAGAGGTTCATGGCCGAAAGAACGAACACAACCGAGAACCAATCTTGAATTGGAAATACTCTATGTGGGGTTTATTGTCTAGGTTTACACAAACAACTAGCGATTCAAGGCTTAGTCCATCGACTAGTTAAGTAAGTCCGTTAGGCTTTCACTAAAGAAGGTTCAAAGCGAAAGCTACCTATCTTGATGCGGTGTATTTCAATAGGCATGCTCAGATTCTTTCGAGTCAAAAATGTTTTGTTGATCCATTAATGTGGGGGATTGTTATAATTATGATTATAATTATGGTTAATGGATCAACGAAAGCCAATAAATTAATATACGTCTTTTCTGTTCACGTATCTCTTTTGGATTCATGAATTCCCTAAAATTTTCTGTTCACATATCTATTGAATTCATGAATTTTCTAGATTCATATATCTTTTAGTTCATATATTTATTGAGTTCACGAATCTCTTGATTCATGAGTTTCGTGGATACATGAGTCTATTTAATTCATGTATCTCTTCTATACATGAAGTAAAAATCTCTATAAATAAATGGGAGCATAGAGCTTCAACAGGGTTTTTTGAATTTTAGTTTTTCCGACTCGATTCCAAAAGAGTTTCGATGTACTTTTCTACTCTTCCATTTTTTCTGGGTGTGCTGGTTCAATTGAACGATTCGACAGAGTCCTGTTTGCATAATGCTAATCCAAACAGATTCGAGGTGTTGTATCTTGGGAGGCATAGTTCATGAATCTGCGGAGCACCTTTGGCAGGAACTAATCACCTTAAGGAGATTCGGATATCCGTACCTCACCTCCAATTTTATGTTATATTTCAGTGATATTTTATTTTCTTCTTCTCCAAGATTGGTAAAAGGAAGGATATTATAAAATTGTTATCATCTTCTTTACATTGATGTTCTGATTATAACAAACAGTTTGCTTTCTCTGGATTAATTTCCAATACTTCCTAATGTTGTGACATTACATAAAAGACCATAAGGAGATGCTTCACTTGAATTGCAAGAGAAACGCGAGAATACGGAGGATTTAAGTAAACCCCTGAAGCCACTTAGTTCTATCTTACCCAGCCGAAGGCCACATCAACCCCTTTCTCCAATCCTCCAAGCCTTTGCTTCACAAAGGAGTCAAAGTCATTGTTATCATCACTAAATCCATGGCCTAGACCCTGCATGGATCCTCTTCATGCACTTCAATTGCGCTAGACGTGATATCCTACGGCTTTGGCAATGGCAGCACTAGGGTTACCGATAGACCCAAGCCTAAGTAAAGCAATTCCAGAATGTCAGCCTGGAGACTCTTAAGGGAAAATTGTCCAAAAAGTCCTAAATTTATTGCACTTTTGCTAATTCAATCATAAATCTTTTAATTTTGTTAATTCAATCATAAACATTTTCACTTCTTGTCAATTGAGTCCATCCAACTAATTTTGGCCAAAAAATATTGACGTGAACACCGACGGTGCCATGTGGGACTGTCGGTACTGATGTAGATAATTTTTAATAATATTTTAATTTTAATTTTTTTTTAATTTTTTCCTTTTTTCCTTTTTTTTTTTTTTTTTTGGCTTTCTTCTTTACCTTTTCCAGTTGCCGGCTAGCCACAGCCAGCTAGTTGGCCTCGCCTGCCACAAGCGAGGCCTGGCCAGGTGAGGACAAGCCTTGGCCAGGAGAGCCCTTGCCGGGCCACCCTTGCCTAAGTGTGACTCGGCAAGGGTTACCTAGGCGAAGCCAACATGCGCACAGGGCAGGGCGGCCTCACCAAGCGTCGGCCCAGTGACAGTGATGCTCGGCAAGACCGCCCTAGCCTTGGTATGGCCAACATTCGCCAAATTTGGCGAGGCCGACCCTTGCCCTAGCTTGGGCATAGGTCGACTTTGCCCAGGCAACCCTTCCGAGGCAACACTTGGGCGAGGGCTCCCCTCGCCCAACCGGGCCTCGCCTGTGGCAGGGGAGGCCAGCCGGCTAGCTATGGCTGGTGGCTGGCCATCGCCTCCTAGAAAAGGCAAAAAAGAAAGTCAAAAAAGAAAAAAAAACAGAAAAAACAATAAAAATTCATTAAAATATTAAAATATTATTAAAAATTATCAACGTCAGCGCCGACGGTCTTACGTGGCACCACCGGTGTCCACGTCAGCATTTTCCAACCAAAATTGGTTAGATGGACTCAATTGGCAAAAAATGAAAAGGTTTAGGATTGAATTGGCAAAGTTAAAAGATTTAGGATTGAATTGGTAAAAATGCAATAGGTTTATGACTTTTTGGATAATTTTTCCAACTCTTAGCGAGTTGGTCGAGAGGCTAATCTCTAGTGGCCACCACCAACTTGCATCGTCTATGACTCATTCTTTCCTGGGGCTCTTAGCGAATTTGATTTATTTATCTTGGGTTCAGGGTTACAGAAATTAAAATAATTACCTCAGAGACTTAGGTTGTTTTTAGCCAGTCATTCAAGATATTTTCTTTACTGGATTAATCTTTTCCAATTAAGTTTGGTGTACGATCTCTTTAGGATTTTTTTGTTAAATTTATGCCGCTTATTATGTCCTTTTGTAAAACAATCTATGAGAGACTCTTCTCTCAACTTACATTTCTGAGCGTGTTTTTGCGCCTGTGTGCATGGATGGTGAGCTTTGCTTAGGCTTATCTATCATTTACGTCGTGTCAGTTTATTTATGAAATCACGTGATAATTGTTATGGTTAGAAGGTTAAATGTAGTTATAACTAAAGATGAAAATTGGGAATCGAGTGTAGAAACACGGTATGTCAAATGGGAATTGTTGCATTTTATATTTTCCTTGAGGTGAAATCCTATGGGTTATACAGGTTCGAAAATTGATTTCTTATAAATTCGGGTAAACTTGTTACTCAGCAAAATAATATAGATTGTGCAGAAACTTTTTAATCATCATGAGGCTTACACAGCTGGATGAAGATATGTTAACTAGAAATCCACGAGTTATGACGTATTAATAGTTGGTAACAATTACACGACCGTTCCTTTAGCATTTCATAATACTACTTCAATGTAGATGTTGACAATGACCATCCTAGACCCACACAACGATAAGATCTGAGACATGATCTTCAGTGGCGAACAATATAATCAGGTGGGGATATGACCTCTCGTGGCGATTTAAAGAAGGTCTTTCTCTCTCTACAACGTGTGACACATTTCATTTTGTTTTTCTTGATTTAAAGAAGCTCTTTCTCTCTCTACAACGTGTGACACATTTCATTTTGTTTTTCTTTGAGAAAATGACATATAATCTAAGACTTTCGCCCAATATGCAAATTGATCCCCTAACTTTGATTTTTCAAATATGGTCTGTAAACTTTACCCTAACATGCAATGTCATTTTTAAACTATTACATTATAAAATGTGATCCATAAACTTTCAATACATGTAGAATTTAGTCATTAGATTATATGCAATGTTTAATTGAACTTGAAATAATGGAATGACAGCATTGAATATTATCATATAATTTAATATCACATTGAATAAATTAAAAAATCAGGAATCACATATAAATCGCATTGCATATTAAGATAAAGTTTGAGAACCACATTAATAAATTGAAAGTTAATGAACCATATTACATATTAAGTCAGAGTTTACGAATTATACATGTCATCATCTATTTTTCTTTTGCTCGTACTCCACTGGGGTTGAATGGTTGGTTTAATCATCTTGTTCTGGTTGATTGGAAAGGATCGGACCGCACTTTGAGCCCCATGATCCCATTGTCGAGCTTCTTTTTGGCCCTTTCATTTTATTCTCTCTCCAGAACACGATCCATCGGTCAACTTTTACCTGATAAGACCCTTGTTCTTCAACAACTTTCACAAAAAAAAAAAAATTGAAAAGATGGGACTTTTCCCGGCCACTCATCGAAATGGGAACACAGCAAAACCTTTTGCCAGAACTAAGTACCGACCGACCGCTTTTTCGTTATTGCCGACGAGGGCCAATCGAGCCACTGCATAAGGTTGGAGACATTCAATATAAGACCATAAGGAGACGCTTCCACTTGAATTGCCAGAGAAACACGAGAAAATGGAGGAATCGAGCATGCCCCTGAAACCACATTGCTTGATTCTATCATACCCATCCCAAGGCCACATCAACCCCATGCTCCAATTCGCCAAGCGTCTCCTCCACAGAGGAGTCAAAGTCACCCTTGTCACCACCAAATCCATGTCCAAGACCCTGCATGGATCCTCCACATGCACCTCCATCCCGTTTGAGGTGATCTCCGATGGCTTCGACAGCGGTGGCATTGGGGCCGCGGGTAGCCCCGAAGCCTACCTCGAGCGCTTCTGGAAGGTCGGACCTGAGACTTTGAGCGAGCTGGTCGAGAGGCTAATCTTCAGAGGCCCACCACCGACTTGCATCGTCTACGACTCTTTCTTGCCTTGGGCTCTTGACGTGGCCCGAAAATTTAAACTTGTCGGGGCCGCTTTCTTCACCATGTCTTGTGCTGTGAACAGTGTGTTTTACCACTGCCAAAAGGGATGGCTTGAAGTTCCTGTTAAGAAGCAGGTTTTGCTTCCCGGAATGCCTCCTCTTGATCCTCAGGACATGCCATCTTTGGTGTGTGATTTGGCGACATATCCAAGTTTCACCGGCATGCTTGTGAACCAGTTCTCCAATCTTGACAAAGTGGATTGGGTGCTTTGCAACACAGTGTATGAACTTGATCCTGAAGTAAGTACCGACTATGTATGACTTTTTGTGGCATTTGCTGTATCGTATGCCGTGCATAAGTCAAGCACTCATTAAATTATTTGACGATGGGATTGTCAATGTCGACACCCCCACGACATGACTCGGTAGGTTCTTATATTAATTAAAGTCAGGTTACTCAAATGTCTAAATGAAATGAAAGTTACCAGCGTATCAATCGCAAACGTGTGATGAAAAGTTTTCCTCCAACCCTCAATCAAATAATTAAAATGAGACAGTATCCTCATTTCTCTCTTCCGGTTGTCATGTCACCTTTTTTTATTAAGGAGTCATCCAACTGGATCTTTCAAGCATTCAACGAGAACTTCTTCTTCTGCTTCTTCTTCTTTGTAGATGGCGGACTGGTTCATGAAGATCTTGCCATTCAGGACCATAGGACCAACAGTACCATCAACCTATTTAGACAGCAGGCTTGAACAAGACAAAGAATATGGCTTCAGCATCTTCGAACCAGAGCATGACACCACCATGAGATGGCTCAGCACAAAGCCAAAAGGCTCGGTCGTGTATGTCTCCTTTGGGAGCATGGCCGAGCTAAAGACCGACCAAATGCACGAGCTAGCAATGGGACTGAAGAGAAGCAACTGCTATTTCCTCTGGGTGGTCAGATCATCAGAAGCAGAGAAACTCCCACAGGGCTTTGCAAATTGCACCGAGACATCCCAAAAGGGTCTAATCGTGACATGGTGTCCCCAGCTCGAAGTTCTTGCTCACGAGGCGCTAGGGCTTTTCGTGACGCACTGCGGTTGGAACTCGACCCTGGAAGCGCTCAGCTTGGGCGTGCCAATGCTGGCGATCCCGCAGTGGACTGACCAGGCCACGAATGCCAAGTACATCATGGATGTCTGGAAGATGGGGCTAAGGCCACTAGTTGATGAGGAGAGAGGTGTTGTGACGAGTGAAGAGATGGAGCATTGCATAAGGAAGGTAATGGAAGAAGAAACAAGGAAGAAAATGAAGGAAAATGCAGGAAAGTGGAGGAAAATTACCAAAGACGCGGTTGGCGAGGGCGGGAGTTCCGATAGGAACATTGAGGAGTTTGTTGCTAAATTGGGCGCTAGGACTTAAAAGAAAGGCAAGAGAGGAATGTTCGATATACGAAGAACGATTGTGGTGGTGATGGATCTACTTATGCTATTTCTCGTGTGTTAGGAATGAAATATCTATTTACATAAAGCATCATTTTCGTTTATACGTGCTTCACTTAAGTTATGCAAGATTTACGTGAATCCATCGATTTTTGTATCTGCTAATTTGTTATGAAAGAACTTCATGAACCGTGCCAAGCAAAACGAATTTGGAAAAAGCTTGAAATCACCCAAGAAAGAAGTGTAAAATTGATTTGATGAGGAGAATCGGATGCGCCTTCCAACTTAGGACGAAATCATTATTTGATAGTGTTGTCCACTCTATCGGCGATCCATCTCACGTGCATTTGATTTGATGTCCATTGTTTTCTTTTTCTTTCAAATGTTATTTCAGCTGATCCGAACTAACAAAAGGCTGGTGAATAATTAAATAGGGAAAAAGTACAATATTCTATCAAACACTAGTAATTATTATGTTTCAAGTCAATGGTGGCGTTTTCCCATAATTAAAATTTTAAATTTTGTTTTATTAATCTAAACTAATAGAAGGCCGGTGAATAATTAAATAGGGAAAAAGCACAATATTTTATCAAATACTAATAATCATTATGGTTCAGGTCAATGTCGGCATTCTCCCGTAATTAAAATTTAAAATTTTGTTTTGTTATTCTAAATTCAGTTGAGTTACATTCTAATTCTAAAAGTTAGGAAAATTGTCTAATCAGTCATAAATTTATTATATACATGTTAATTCAATTCTAAAATTTTCAATTTTGCTAATTTAATTCTAAATTTTTGCACGAAATTTTAATATAGTCTTTCTAGTCAATTTTTATTGGATATCGCTAATGGGACGATGTGACACGTAAAATTGCCGACGATGATTGAATAACTACGTTAGCGATTTATGATAAAAATTAACAAAAATTGCTATATTGGAATTTGACACAAAATTTAGGGCCGGATGGTTAAAATTGAAAAGTTGCCTAAACTACATTAATGTAATAAAATCAGAACTTGAGTGGGTTATTTTTTCTTAGTCGTCATCGATTGACACAATTCCTATTTCCCTTGTCATGAAAGCAACTCCCACTGACCAGAAAATACAAAGACGTGGAGTAATTTTGGCCAAATATCGCCTCCGCCAGTACATGTCAAAATAAGCATACTTATCCATCCATTCCCTCTTTTCGAGAAAAATCTTTTCTGGTGCGACATAAAAAATGCAATACAATTAGACCCTTTTCCGACATGTTTTTTGTTTATGGGTTAATACCCTAAAAAATTCCAAACTAGTACACTTGTGACAAATTTACCTTTTGTTAGTTTTTATTGAATTTTATTGTCAAATCACATGACAATTGATTGATATACCAATTTGTGATTTTACGCTCTATTTATCACAGTTTACAATTTTTGTGATTTTTTTTTGTATTAATCCAATTTAGCGGAGGGTATATTTATTACAAATTTATCAGTTTTGAGCTTTTTGCGATCGAATAAATTAGTTTGGGATAAATTTATCATAAATGTACCAGTTTAGGCTTTTTTATGGTTAGTTGAGATAAATTTATCACAGATGTATCAGTTTTGGATTTCTCAGGGTATTAACCCTTTGTTTTTTTCGCCCTTTTTCTACTTTAGGACACTCCTTAAATATAGTTATATACAATTGTTGCATTTTTTTACAAACACCACCAAAAAAACATTGCATTGGAATCAATAAACTTCTCTTGTTTGACTGCTGAGAATATGCAAGATCGTTTCTTTTTCACCATGAAATAGCAGCTATCTGGAAGATAAGTATCAACCGATATTGGTATAGAGATTAGCAACTTCCACCGAATCGTCTTACCATGCACAGTCTAGAGTCAGTCATGGAGGAGGAGAAGCTGAAGAGACCCTGCGAAGCTCATGTTCTGGTCCTCCCTTATCCTGCACAAGGACACATCAGCCCGATGCTCCAGTTCGCCAAGCGCTTAGTCTCCAAGGGTGTCCGAGTGACTCTCGCCACCACCGTCTTCGTCGCCAAATCCATGCACGCCGCCCTGAACGACTCCATCGGCATCGAGACTATCTCAGACGGATTCGACCAAGGTGAGAGAGTATTAGCCAGTTGCCTAGAGTGAGCTCCGGATTGTGCTATTCTTGGGGTGTTGTGGCAATCTGTGGATTATGATTAGTAGAGTCGATCATATGAACAGACACGGTGAAGAACCAATTTGTCCAATCAACAACTTTCATGTCATGACGAAGCTTCATTGGTTAGATTTATCTTGTCATATTTTTCCTAAGAATTATGTCGAGCTCACATTAGAGTTCAAGACCATTTTGTAATGAGCCTATTTACATTTTTTTTTTCTGCTCTAAAGGTGGATCTGCACAGGCAGAGAGCATTGAGGCATACTTGACGAGCCTCCAAGCTGCTGGATCGAGAACCCTGGCGGCGCTAATCAAGAAGCTCGACGGTTCGGGTGACGCCATCGATGCCATCATCTACGACGGCTTCCTTTCTTGGGCACTCGATGTGGCAAAGCAGTTTGGGAAGTCAGGAGTGGCGTTTTATACCCAAGCTTGTGCCGTGAACAACGTGTATTACCACGCATACCAAGGTCTCCTTCCTCTTCCGCTGTCAGGGACAACAATTTCGCTTCCCGGGTTGCCGCCTCTCGAGCCGGCAGAGACACCATCGTTCCTGTATGTCCTGGGGTCGTACCCGGCTTTCTTCAACTTGATCGTGAATCAATTCTCGAACATCGATGGAGCGGATCTTGTGCTGTATAACTCATTCTATGAGTTGGAGAAGGAGGTAATTTATGTTTGCTGTCTCTGCTAAAATCATATCACCTTGTGCTTGTATTGATGGTCTAGTCCAGAAATCTAGCAGTTGAAGCAATCGAGTGAACTTCGATAGCATTAATCAGAAGGAAGTGAGGTGTAAGATCAGCGTGTTTACTCTTAGACATGGCCATCTCCTTTATTTTGCAATTCTAACCCATTATTTGATCTTTAATCTTGGGAAAGTTCATGTTCTACTTGTCCAATTGTTGATAAGGTGGTAGACTATATGGCCAAGCTCTGGCCACTGAAGACGGTTGGCCCAGCAATTCCATCGATCTACTTGGACAAGAGAATGCAAGACGACAAGGACTACGGCATCAACCTCTTCAGGCCCGACACAGAGAGTTGCCTGAGCTGGCTCAATGACAAGCCCATCAACTCCGTCATCTACGTATCGTTCGGAAGCATGGCTGAGCTAGAAACATCCCAAATGGAGGAGCTCGCATGGGGCTTGAGAAACTCCAACAGACACTTCCTGTGGGTGGTCCGGGAGTCGGAGACTGCGAAGCTCCCTTCTGGGTTTGCGGAGCAGACCTGCTCCAGGATGGGGCTCCTCCTGCCCTGGGGACCACAGCTGGAGATCCTGGCCCACGGGTCGACCGGATGCTTCATCACGCACTGCAGATGGAACTCGACCCTCGAGGCTCTGAGCCTTGGGGTGCCCATGGTGGCGATGCCGCAATGGACGGACCAGGGCACGAATGCGAAGTTCGTGGAGGACGTTTGGGGAGTGGGGGTTAGGGCTTCCAAGGACGAAGACGGGATCATCGCGAGAGGGGAGATAGAGAGATGCATAAGCGAAGTGATGGAGGGAGGAAAGGGTAAAGAGATCAAGAGAAACGCAGAGAAATGGAGGGAGTTGGCCAAAGAAACAGTTGACGAAGGTGGGAGCTCAGACAGGAACATCGATGACTTTGTGCGTAAATTAGTTAGCTTGACCTAACGTTCTATCTTATATTAGACTTGACTAGTTCTCAGGAGAACAAGTTCTGCTGATATTCAAAATCATCGAATGATCCGATTTCTGAATTCCAAGAGAAAACAATTTTGCGCATGAGTCCGGCAGCAGATGTCAGCTGCTTAAACTTAAACATCGTTCGAGACTTACACTTGATCTAGGCCAGTAATGAAAACCTCAAGAGCAATTCAAAACGACAAACTAATACAAAATTGATGCAACAATGCCTACTGATGTCATGGGTATGGAGCTCGAAAGAGCACAAAGCGAATAAAATAGGTTGCTGACGAGCATACCAATCCAGCCAAACCTTCTGTCAAACCGAAAAAATACCACCAGTGCTCCAAAATAGGAAAGGCAGGCAACATATTGCGAACTTTCGAAGTACATACAACGAAAGCTTCAGTGCATAGAAGCAAGATAATCACTATTGTCATTTACTGCTACCGCACATCCACACGCCTTGTCGCGAGTCAGGTTTTCAGAAGTAATGGCTCAAATCGGGAGAAAATAGGTATTGCTATCTATAGTAATATGGAGAGGATATCCACCTCTTCGAACAGCATGACAAGAAGCAGTGTGCCTAGACATACAAAGCTACGGGGTAACATCTATTTAAACATTTACCACACATATTAGTTACATCTAGCATATGAGGCATGTAGAGTCGACCGTCACTCACCCAAAAGAGCTCGACTGTGCTAGTCTGTTGATGCTTCTCGAGCAACAATAAGTTCTTCCAAGCAATCCGAGTCACCGCTGTCTATGGGCATCATAAGTTCATTTTCAGTCGAGAAATGGTACCGATCCCCAATGGCCCTTAGGAACTGATAGACTTCGAACATAGTGGGCCTCTCCTTCGGAGCTGGCAACACACAACTGCACGCCACCTTAAGGACTTTAAAGACTTCATCGTCAATTCCCTTTCCAACCAAAAATCCGTCTATTGCATTGTGGAGTTTCGAGCTGCTTGAGAGCTCCGAGATCCACTCCACCAGATTACCCTTAAAAGTTTCAGGTGCTTTAGAAACTTGAGTGGGCCTCTCACCAGTTACCAGTTCAAGAAGCACGACTCCAAAGCTGTACACATCTCCCTTTGGGGTGGCCATGAGGGTTCGTGCGTACTCAGGTGCCACATATCCCAGATCACCGAATTCCCCGTTCACAAAAGTACTCAAATGCGTGTCGATTGGGTTCATGAGCCTAGCCAGACCAAAATCAGATATCTTAGGCTCAAAGTCCGCATCAAGAAGCATGCACTTGGAGCTTATGTTGCGGTGGATAATACGAGGAGTGCAGTTGTGGTGAAGCCATGCCAGTCCTCGTGCTGCTCCAATCCCAATTTTGAGCCTCAAAGTCCACTCCAAAGCTTTGCTGGGATCATCCAGAGAATGTAGATGATCATGGAGTATACCATTGGGCATGTACTTGTAGACCAGAAGCCTTTCCTTTTTGGCCATGCAAAAACCCAAAAGTGGAACCAAGTTGCGGTGCTTAACCCTTCCTAGTGTACCCATCTCAGCCATCACTTCTTTCTCAGAGTGTTGAGAATCCTGTAACCTCTTGACCATGAGTAAAGTATTATCCTCGAGCACGGCCTTATATGTTGTCCCTGTCCTTCCTGATCCAATTATACAGTGTTTGCTGAAATTGTTTGTAGCCTTCATCAGGTCACTTAGTTTCATCTTGGAAACTGACTTCTCAAACATGGAAACCTAGAGAGCATTAACAATACTCAGTCCTGCTCAAAAACAGTTCTGTAGATGCATACAAATTCGTTCGCAGTCAAAGTGGGCACGCGCACATGTACACGGGAAGGGAGGGAGGGAGGGAGATGGTATTTATGATGCAGGCAAAAGAAATTCTTGCAACAAATTCAAAAGCAGTGCATTCAGTAATCTTACCTTGACACCTTTGCTTTTCTTTAAGACTTTCGCCCACTTATTGCCTAAAGGATCCTCATCTTTCTTCTTCTTCACAGACATTCTACGCATATAAAAGAACATGCCAACCGCAATACCTATGGCTGTGAGAGTTACGCTACCGGCTGCTGCTCCAACAATTATTTTAGCGTTGGAGGTCTTCTTTACCATGCACGGAGAGAGAGGAGTACCACAAAGTCCTGGATTATTTGCATAATCATCTTTAGTGATTGTAGCGTTCTCGCTAAATACGGGGACTGGCCCCGTCAGAAGGTTGTTGGCCACGCTAAAGGATTTGAGTCGACCGAGTAGTCTGAGTTCAGCTGGAATCTGACCGGAAAACTGGTTGTGGTCGAGCCTAAGGGAATTTAAGTACTTACATTCTGAAAGGTTGACCGGGATTTGTCCGGAAAAACTATTGGACGACAGGTCGAGAGATGTCGCGTACTCAATTATTTTCGATATATTTTCCGGGATCGGTCCAGAGAACTCATTGCTCGAGAGATCCAATCCTGTCAAGCTTTTGCATTGCTCGATGCCACGAGGAAACTGGCCCTTGAGTCCCATATCAGAAAGCTTAAGATTAAGAACCCGGTTCTCATCAGGATGCCAGCACTCCACTCCGGTGAATCGACAAATGAAGCCTTCAGTGGAGTTGTCGAAATTCCAAGTATAGTTCAAGTAATTCAGAGGATCTTGAACCGACGCTTTTATGGTCTTCAGGCATTTAATATCGGTCTCGAGGCAGTCGATCACACAACAGCTAAGCAAGGCCCAGAGAAATCCGGCGGCTCCAAGTCTCGAAACCCAATTCCGCCACTCCATCCCACGCGAAGAAGCCTTTCGAATTCCACAGACAGACACCACCACCCTCCTCAATTCGCTACCGCCACATGCTGAAATCGCTCAAATCGCGCGACACTCCTCCCAACTAAGAAAACAGCCCATTAAAGGACAGAAGAAAAAGAACCCAGAAAACGAATCAAAAGAAGCACAACATCCGACCCAAATTCATCGTTTCTCGACACAAAGCACCTACAGGACACATGTCCGAACCATCGGAACCGCAAACCAATCAGCACACAGACACAGGAACAGGAACAGCAACTTCAACCCATCGCGCGGACAGCCCAAACGGCCGCCGCGACCCAAAGTCACGGCCGCCGCGAGCTCCCGTCCAGCTAAAACAGAGCAAAGCAAAGCAAAGCAACAGAGGCGGCGAAAGACGGACAGGGACACGTACCAGAGAGCTCGTCGATCGCGATCGGTTCTTGCACAGGCGAAACGGCAAGAAAGCATCAAGAACCGGGGGGGCCCCCCCGCCGGCGGAAACGGGTGGAACGGCCAAGAGGGTTCCAAGCTGCGAGGGAGGCGGAGACAGTAGCGGATGCACGTCTGCAAAGGGAGCTGAAAAGACCAAGATATAAGCGAGACAGAGACACGGAGACAGAGAAAGAGAGAGAGAGAGCGTGAGGGGAGGGGCGAGACGAGTGTGGGGTTCGGGTGTGAACGGAGCTTCGAGGCCCTTTTTCTCTCTCTTCCCTTAGTTGGTTTTCGCGTGGAAGAAGATGAGGAAGATGGAATGAAGAGAGAGAGAGAGGGACGCTGATCAGGGGAGGAAGAGGGGATGGAGTGGGGAGGGGACGGCCATTTTTGTCAAGGTTTTGCGAAGACTGTTGACTTGATGAAGTCCCACAACGCCCCCTCCCTCCCCCCGCTCAGAGGGTAAAAAATAAAATAATGGAGAAACAAAATAAATAAAGGTGGTGGAAGGACTCCACCGGTTGCTTGACCCGCTTGGCATCTGACAAGGACAGTTGATTATAATAAGTTATATTAATATTAATTACTATTATTATTATTATTATTATAACAATAACGATAATAATAATAAAATTAATAAGAAGAAGAAAGACGAGGATAGAAAGTCGTCGCCCTGTTCGTCAAACATAGGTAAATTGGGGCGGCTTCGGGAATGCTGAGGGCATGTTTGTTTCACTATTCAAATTGCAACCAAAGTGTACTCTCTCTCTCTCTCTCTCTCTCTCTCTCCTTTCCTTTCCTGTTGTAGTTTAAAATATACTGGAATTTCAGAAGGCAATGAGAAAATTATGAGTGATTGACGAGATATCCGGGTGTAAGATATTATTGTAAATATTGGTGTCGGCGTGAATTTCGCAAGAAAAATGAGATCATTTATTACAAAATAATAACAAAATAATTTTTTGCATGAAACGAATTCTCTGCTAGAGCTTTACATGGAGTTTTATTCAAAATGTTTTTGAAACCTCACTATGCAAGTTTATTCTCCTATTTAAATAAAACATGAAAAGTACAATGGCAATACTTTTTGAATAATTATATAAGTACACACAATATTTTCCAAACAGTTAAATAATAAAAACCAATAAGGAAATTCCCAAATCTAGATGGCTTTTCTCTATTTTGTCAAATTCTTCACCTTCGTGTAGAGTTATCTTAAACGAATAATTGTGTACAATATCATTTATGAAATTTTAATTTGCGCAACATGATTTTTCAAATATGGCCCAATATATAATATTTTTTAATTTTTAATTTATTTAATGTAGTACTCGAACTATTGATAAATACTTAATGTAGTCCTTAAGCTATATGAAAATGTTTAAAAGTTTAATGACTATATTAAACAAATTAAAAGTTCAGAGGCGACGTTGCATATTAGACCAAAGTTCAAGAATTATAATAAAAAAATTAAAAGTTAAAAATTGACAATAAATATTTGACCAGAGTTCATTAACTATTTGTGTCATTTTCATTATCTTAAACTGTGCTATAAACTATACTTTTGTTTGCGACCATAAAAATATATGTTGAAGTAGAAATATTAGTCAAACAAGAAAAAACAATTGAGAATATAAACAAAACCACTATAACACCAGTATTAGCTTACTAGGTAAAGCTCGTTTGTGAGCATGCCACGTGCCTCAATCTCAATTGAGTTTTACGGACTTTCATATGAATGTGTGGAGCTTTGGGTTTAGGAAAAAAATCGAAAAAAAATCGCGAGTCCTAAAAATTAAGGTTAATTAAAAATTAACTGCCATTCTAGATATTCCCCGGTGCACGATAAAAAGCCAGCGAACTCAAAATTGCAACTTTATTTGTTTGATTGCTCAGTTTGCCTTCACGGTGGATATTTCAACAATTAGCATAATTCAAAAATGAAAAAGGCGATTTATTTTCTTCTTTCTTTTTTTGAAAAAGTGGAAAGAGGAGCGATGGAGACGTTGTTTGACTGTGGACTGACGGATATTTTGGGGACTTCCCCCAAACTCAAACGCGTGAAATAAAAAATAAAAAATAAAAAAGCAGTTTGGAACTGTAGTCCTACCAGTGGGTGTTTGGTGGCTTTTTCTGCTTTCTGTCTCGTAAAGTTTCAGATTCACTGACTAATACAAGATATAGATATAATAATAATGAGATATTATTATTATTATTATTATTATTATATTACTACCGCAATAATTATTGCAATCTCCGAACTTCAAAAGTAGAAGAGAGGAGGGTTTTACGGTACCTAACCGCACTCTTCATTATTTATCCCTTTTTACCATATAATTTGTAGTTAATTTTCCTTTCCTCCGTTTTAACTTTTCAAAAACCAACTTTCTTTTACTTTTGTTTTCACTTTCCACTCGCAGAATTATAATATAAAGGCAACTTCAAACAAATCCAAGTAATTTTGCTCTGTACATGGGTCGTCGTAATTACCATTCCGCACTGTTCATTTCTTTGAATTTTATTTACTAACACATTAATACATACCCATAACATACGAAAAAGACATGGAGCCAATATAAGTTCATATATTCGATTTCTAACCTTCCTAGAAGTGATTTTTTAATTATAATTAATCGGCATCCTAGAGAGTAATTATTTAATGACACCCATCAATGATTAGAATTCGACCGCCAGATTTTCCACAATTTTATAAAAACAGAATTTTTTTTTTTTAAAAAGAAAAGGAGGAAGAAATTTTTTTTTTAAATGCGCCCACGAACTTTCCTCGCGGGTCTCCGGGTTCATGCGTCCCCATCGCGCACCATGTCGTCGTTGACCCGGTCAACGCAAGACGTCCTCCATCCTTTCCACTCTGCCGAAAATGGGGCAATATATTATGTTTTGCTTGCAGTCAAATCGCAGTCAAATCTGTCCAATTTTTTTTTTACCATGTTATTTCCACGTCGTTTTAATTAACTATTTAAATCGAACTAAAACAAAGCTAGAAAAACAAAAGGTGAAAAGAAGATAAAAGTGGGAAGTGTCGTTGTTCTTTGCTTTATATTAAAGTGAGGAGGAGGAGGGGGGAGAATCTTCCTGTCCGCTTTGAATTCCATGAACCATGTTTCACGTTAGCGTCGTGTCCGTGACTAAATTTTCCTCGTCCCCCCCGCGCCCCGTAGTTCTTTTCACACGCGAAAGAAATAGGGAAAGTTGGAGATTTAGGGCCGATGATGTTCCACGCGACGGTTCAAAAGAGGATGCCTTGGCATTTGGTTTGTACCCGCTAGACATAAATACGATGATTCATCAAAGTTACTTTTTTTCTTTTTCTTTTTTTTTTTTAAATAAATTTTGTTTCTAGAGAAATTATTCACGTCAGTGATCTTCCCGCGTGGCGATTTGTCCTCGATTTGCTAAAGTGTCGACTTTCAAAGTCGAAACTGTCAAATGAAAGTATAATTTAGTATTTCAATGTTTTATCATCTTCTTTTAACGTTTAGTCTGGTCTTTTTGCCTAATATTAGGCATAGACATATTTAATTGATGAGCAAATAAAGCATAGAAAAATTTGAACTCGAAACTTTATGTTCTGATACCATGTGAGATTTTTATAAAATCATCATTAATTGTTCTAAAAACTTAAACTATCAAACAAAGTGTGATTCAATATTTACTTATTTTTCCATCTAAAATAACTTAAGTTTTTAGAACGATGGATGGTGGCTTAATAAAATCCCACATGATATCATAGCAGATTTAAATCTCTATCTCTCCAATGTAATATTTTCACACTAGGCTTAGGCCAAAGTCCTAATAGCTCAATGTAAGTATTTTCTTTCATATTATTTCAGTCGACGCTTTCTTCTAAAAGCTTAATTCTTATGTACATCTGATTCATGTCCTTTACCTTTTAAGATTGAGTTTTGTTAGTGGACTTTCTAACAAATCATATCAGAGTATTTTATTGACCATGCATTTCTTGCCTACTCAACGTCTATCGTATGGTTTGTTACGGCTCACGTCAAATATGGTATTTCTAAAAAGTCATTTACTCTCTCTTTATATAAATGAGCAACCACTAACGACTCGCTGTTCCACTGCCTCATGAAAACATGATTCTTTAAAGATATTTATCTTTTTGATGACGTCTTTGCTATTAATGTTCTGTTCACTTGGACGTAACCATTTACGACAGCTTCTGTTCTGGAAAGTATAACAACCCTAATTATAACTTGGCAGCGAAAAAATCGCGCCGAAGCACACTTGTCGTCCCCCTTACTTTTTAGGAAATCGAGCAAAACAAGAGAGACACGATCTTGAATAGAATCGAAAGCCTGGTCTCGAGATCAATCCTTCACCACCATGGTTCTCAAGTCATACATTAAAAACATTGCACATCGAATTTACCATAACAAGAAACTTATAAAATTGACAAGATCAATTGCGAGAGATATTTCCTTGGACTCGAGTCCAGTGAGCCGAGTGCCTCACAACGGTTGATTTTACGGGCCGTCATGGAGAGTCTGCTTGGAGAGGCCCGTAAACATCAACGGCTGCGATGCATCTATTTCGGTGGACCCTAGTGCGGAGAACAAATCCCCCGGGCGATGCTTGCCAACTCCATCTCTTCCGGCCTAACGAGCAAAAAGGGGGTTCCACGCCATCTCATTGGCCGGCTCACGAGCCACCCTATCATGGCCACTCACGTGGCATTGCTTTGCGCGCTCCCGGTTTTACCAACCGCACTCCCCCCCGCGAGGGCCACCAGGAGGTGCCTCCTCGAGCGGGGCGGGCGCGCGGATAGCAAAAACGGGAGCGCCCCGAAAAAAGCGAAAAAGCAAAGGAGGTCAGTAGTGATAAAAACATTCCCTTTCCCTTTCTCTCTCTTCCTCTCTCTCTCTTCCTCTTCTAGGGATTGCGGAGTCGCTCTCGCAGCCGAAAATCCGCCATTCCCGCTGCGCTCCGGAATGGATCGATCGCTGCTCCGCCGCAGCTAGTCGTCTCACTTCCGCCGTAGGTGTGTTCTCCACTTCGTCGACGAGGTGAGCGCGTGTTCTTTCCCTCACTGTTCTTGCTCTGCTTGTTCGGTGATTGCTTCCTCTTTGGGGAAGATATCTCGGTTTCTGTGGAGATTTCTCGATGCCTTGTTCACTGGACCTCAGTGCTTCGCTGGAGCGAGTATTTCGGGGAAAGTTGGGATTTTGGCAGTGGGTTTGTGTTCTTCTTGCGGCTTGAGGTGGTTTTGGGTGTCTTTCTCTGCTGTTCGAGCTCAATTTAGGGTTTCGCGAGCTGGTTTGAGAGTTTTTTCTTTAGGGTTTTTGAAGTCCCGTCTCTCTGGCCCTTGGATCTCTCGTTTGGGGCTATTGTGTGTGCTGATTGAGTAGATTGCATGACTAGCTCCCTGTGCTCGGCACAGTGACCCCTGGATAGCATGCTATGGCCGGTGCTTACCTCGGGGGGAAACGTATTTTGATCTTGTGCATCTCGAAGCTCGTGAGGGAGAAGATGGGAGTAGAAGTAGTAAGGGGCAATCGCTGGTGATTGGAACTAGAATGCTGCTTGTATTGGGTTAGTGTTTGGAGTCAATTGTAATAGTTACCTGGAGTGTTCTGGAGTGTTGTAAGATCTTTCAAATTAGTGTGCAAATGGCCATTCAGCTGCAGAAGGCTGTGAATTTCAGACCCCTACTTCCTCTGAGTTCTCTTTTAGTTCTTGCTCTACCACATGAATCTCTCTTTCACAATTCATACACATGAGAAATTTCTACTCTTTGTGCTTCTGTGATTACTTGACTTTCCCATATAAAGTTGCTCTTGAGCAGTTTGTAGCTTTAAGTTTGTAATTTACTTCCTCATGGATGACTGGGTAGCACATTGGTTGGGTAAGTTGTATTCCGCATTATGGTCACTGGATACATTTCTTTGAATCATATCAAGTACTGTGTTGTTTTAGATCCTTAGGCTGGTGTTAGAACCACATTATTTGGTGCTTTTGAATATTTTCTCGCATTTGCTCGATAGTCCTTGGAATGTTCTGCCACTGTATCAACTTTTTTTGGTAGCACTGTCACAATAGCCAAAGAAAATGTCAGGAAATTCCGAATTTCTTATTTTTCCCATGCTATTGACACCGGCCAGACTTTGCAACATACCATTGGGACTGTTCCCCTTAAGGCCAATTGACTATCATTTCCTGCTGATTTGTGAAGGGAAATTCGTTTTGAGAGGTGTAATTTATACAGTCTTGGCACTCATTGTAGTCTATGTTCGTTTTTGCTGCAAAAAGCTGGAATTTCTATTTCAAAAATTTGAATATTTGTCCTATTACTTGTGCAGAAGACCATGGAGGATACCAACTCAGTTGCCAAACTGATCGATTCTACCAATTGTAAGATCCAGCAACTTCAGAAGGCTTTTGCTGAACTTGAAAGTCACCGGGCAGTAACTCTTAACTTGAAATGGAAAGAACTGGAAGAGCATTTTCATGGACTCGAAAGATCATTGAAGAGGCGGTTTCATGAACTTGAAGATCAAGAAAAGGAACTTGAAACAAAAGCTTCAAAGGCCAGAGAGTTGGTGGAGAAACGTGAAGCTGATGTCTTGGCCAAGGAACAAGCTTCGTTGGAGAGGCTCCAGGTGAACAGAGATGCAGCTGCGATAGCAATTTCCAATGCTGTGAAGAAGCACCGTAGGGCGTCATCTGTGGAGCTTGCTGTTGGTACTGGAGAGGATGATGCTGGAGGGGCTATCTCAGAAGAGAATTCTTCCAGTGTTGTGACTGCTGAGAGTTACTCGGAAGACACAGAAGATAGCTCTGAGGTCTGCTCTGCTGAGGTGACATCCTATCCTCTCTTGGATAAATTGTGTAAAGACATGGATTCTGAAGGGCTCCACAGATTCATCTCGGACAACCGTAAGAACCTTGCTATGATCAGAGAGGAAATTCCTTTTGCTCTGAAAGCTGCCCCAAGCCCTGCTGGTTTGGTCTTGAGATCTCTTGAAGATTTTTACAGCATGGATCTGCCAAATGTAGATGGGAAGAAAGACTCAAACCTGTTGGGTCTCCGGCGGACCTGCATCATGCTTATGGAATGCCTTATGGTTATGCTTGGAAATGATGGTATCTCTGCTTCTGATATCATCTCAGAAGATGTTAAGCAGCAGGCCAAAGTGATTGCTGAAGAGTGGAAACCAAAACTTGATGCTCTTGACATGAATGCAAGCAATGGGAATTCCTTGGAGGCTCATGCATTTTTACAACTTCTGGCAACTTTTGGAATTGCTTCTGACTTTGAAGGGGAGTATTTATCAAGGTTAATACCAATGGTTTCACGTCGCCGCCAAACTGCTGAACTTTGTCGCTCCCTTGGTTTGACCTCAAAAATGCCAGGTTTGACTCCCAAGGTCTTGCATCTTGAATGTTGGCTTTGCAAAATTGACCCCAATAGCCAAAACACGCATTGCCATTTCACTATAATAAGATTGGTTTTGGAAATAGAACAACTAAGTGCTTTTACTGATGCCAGTTTGTTTAAAAAGTTGAAACTATGATCTTCTGCTGTTTTATTTTGCCAGTGTGGTTTCTCTTGGACAAAATTATTTGAAGAGGTCATGATTGTCGAGATATTTATGCTACTCCTTTTGTGGTAAACTTTTTGCAGAAACAAACCACGCAAGTTCTTTATAACCGGTGCATTCAAAGAGGCTGTTTCATGTACTAGTCACTGTAACAAGGCTCACTTGTGCTGACTTTCCCATTGACCCTGCACATGCATGAATTAAATCGCCTGTCGCATGCTTTAACGTGTATTTTGTCTCTCTTGTATTTCACAGGTGTAATCGAACTTTTGGCTAATAGTGGTAGGCAAATAGATGCTGTTAATTTGGCATTTGCATTTGAGCTAACAAACCAGTTCTCTCCTGTGCCTTTGCTGAAATCTTACCTGAAAGATGTCAAAAAATTCTCCTCACCTGTCAAACCTGGAAACAGCTCTCCTTCAGGACAGGTTTGTTGTGTGCTTAACTGTACTTATTTTGTAGCATTCAGTGATGATGCCCCTTCATTTGTTGGTTGTGGGTCACCCATGAATGGGTGGCATACCATTCTCTTAGTTACTCAATGATATTGAGGCATTGGGCAATCCATTGCAGTTGCAAGTTCCTCTGCAAGTTGTTTTGAGACGACTAATTGAAATATTTATTGGATAAATACACCCTGTTACAGTGGAATGACTTTTAAATGACAAATGCATGCGGAACAGAGGTACTACATCACTATGTAAGCCATTGTAGCTTGTCCTAAGACACTACCATGAAGCACGGTGAGTTGTGAAATGTCTGAGATAGTTGATCTGTCAAAGCTCTGAAGAAGATGGATGGCTCTAAGTTGAAGTGGGTTATGAACTGATGAGAGCCTCGGTGTATGGACAATGGTGGTGTGGCCATGATATGCTTGTTCACTGTTTTTTGGATGTCAGATACTGTCTTTGATGTTGCATTAAGGTTGCTTATATTCTGACTTCTTATGGTTGAAGGCACTGGGTCCTTTCTCAGATTTCAATTTAACACGGTACCGATCATCATGTTTTAGAACTATAGGTACCTTGAATGAAAAACAAAATTCTACAATGAGCCTGTTCAGTGCGCACTATCTTTTTCTCTTAGACAATAGGCACTTCGACCACATTCTTAGAAAATTTTTGCTTAATGTCCCCAAGTGGTGATCACTGAGACATCTATAATTCTCATGCTTTAAATTTGAGACAATGTTTTTTCACCTGGTTTTGGTGTGTTTCATGACGCCTTTAACAAACTTATGGTTCTGTAGATTGAAGTGAATGAGAAGGAGCTCTCTGCCCTTAAGGCTGTGATAAAGTGCATTGAAGAACATAAGCTAGAGGAGCAGTTTCCTGTTGATCCGCTTCAGAAGTTGGTCCTCCAGATGGAGAAGGCTAAGGCCGACAAGAAAAGTGCAGCTGAAGTTGCGAAGCCTCAACCCAAGAGACCCCGTGCTGGTGGGGTTGCTAATGGCCATCATGTTGTTACCTTTGCTGCTGCCAACAAGACTTTCTACCCGAACGTAGCTGATGGGTACCCGCAGTACGTATATGACAGACCTTATGTTTACCCTGCACCCACTGACAATCGTGGTCAGCCAATCTTGGCCGCTGCAGCATACAACCTACCACCAAGTCATGGCAACTTCTATGGGAACGCCTACCACTACCACGCCCCCTTTCTTCATTAGTTAGGAGAAGGCAACCTCTTTTAACTGCTAGTTTTAACCCCTTGAATGTTGTACTGCAATGTATGGTGACTAGTAACTAGGAACTGCATAAATCCATGTTAATCTTGTCATGTTCAAGCGAATCTTTTAATTTCTAATCTATGTACTGTACTGTACTTTTAACTTTGTGAAACTTATCAGCAGTTCTGTATTTCCATCATCTTTGTCCTCGTGCTTGTTGCTTGGAGTACTTATTACGCATTAGTTAAAGATTTGCTTAGCGCTATGGTGAATTTTCACTGTGGTAACTGAGTATTGGTTTCTCTGTTCATCACTTGCTGACGATTTCAAAAGCTGTTTTTTCTTCTGTGTGCGTATGGTTTTGCGCATCTGTCACTTTTCAAGGAATGGGGCAATGTCCACAGATCAGAATGGGACTTGAGGTTGGGCTGAATGCGAGGCATGGCTATGGGGAAGTGCCATACCATTAATTCCCGATTTGAACCATTCTTGTTTTGTGGCAAGATGTGTGATTCTAATCTTTGAATCTGAAATTATAAAAAGTGGTCAACGACAATCATTTGGCCACCCGCGGCTCTATAAAACGTTGTGATTGATTGTCATGCTACTTATGATGGGCAGAGATTTGTTCGTCTTGGCGTGATTCGAGAATGGGTACTTTCAGATAAGTGATATTTGAGAATAAATATGACAACAAGACACCTTGATTAGCCCCGTAGAAAGAGTCAAAGAAAGTCCATGTCTTATTTTGTGCCGATCACCTTATTAACTCCTCCGCTTCCTTGCGTAAAGTGAAAAACGTCACAATTTGTTCATGGCTTAGCAAAGGAGTGAAGAAAGTAGATGTTGGAAGCGGAAAGAACACCCTCACCAAAAGCATCCTCTTTCTTACTCGACAAAATTAAGACCAAAACTGTAGTTTGAACAACAAATCTCGAGCTACGCACAAGGATTCCTGATTGTTTCAACTGAGGGGGAGAGAGAGAGAGAGAGAGAGAGAGAGAGAGAGGAAGGCCTCTGATGTCAACTCCGTGGCTTCTAAGGAGTGGGGGAGGCCGGCGGTTTCATATCTGGGTACTGCATGAGAAACATTGAATGTCAAAACTAAAAAACAGGAACATCAGTCACCTAGCTTGCAGTAAAATTCCATCCAGACTTGTTCCTAGACACATGATGTATTGGCTACAGATATTAGTTCTTGCACATGCAGTGCAAGTATACTTTTGCAGGGACCATGCAATTTCTTTAGGATAGAAATATGAAAAACAGAGCAGATCCCTTTGGCATGAATGCTTCTTCACAAAAGTTTAATTTTGTCCAGCAAATTCAGGAAAAAATTAGATTTTTGCTCCACAAAGCGGGATTATGTATGTGAGAGCAAGAGATCATACATTTGGATATGGTGAGGATGATCTAGAAACAGTTCTCTCCGATGGTGTAGGCACTGCCATTGCATCCTGATTTCCATGGTCTGGAACTTGGTTCTCTCCCTCAGCAACATTTGGAGAAGATGAACCTTCAGCTTTATTGCCATTTTTCTGGCTGACCGCGCCATTCATACCAAACTCTTGTTTGGACTTCTTCTTGGGAGACATATGCACAGAAGGTGGCAAAAGGGATTCTTGTATGGCCTGCACAATAACACAGAAAACCCAAATTACCATCATCAAATAGTCTAATTCCAGCATGATGCTTAGATCCAAGTAATGTGGCTGAAAGATGCAGAAGACGGAAGATCAATCAGCTAAAGACTACACTTTTAACACCAAAACAGCCATCCAATTCGAAACTGGACAGGAGATTCACGAACAGTAACAAGCAAAGACCATGGAGTAGACTACATTTGATACTTGGTCTTTTGTTCCATGTCTATTTGACTCGAGACGGAACAATCAGTTAATGGATTCTGGAAGTACAGTATACGATTCCTTTTCTGCACCTATGTCTAGAAAGAGAAGACTTCTGCTGACTACACCTAAATCTGCAAGCAATGGAAAAGAGTAACAGGAAAATCGTCACCCAGCCAGATCAAGCAATAGTTCTCCATTCTCATTCATTTGGTCCTTTGGGGAGAACGTGTGATCCATTTGAGATACCCGAATAAACAAATTCCCAATAGAAATGACAGAGAGGCAAAAACGAGCATCGAGGGGAAAGGAGTTGCTTAAGATAAACAACACTGAACATACCAACCACCCTTTCTCGCCTCGAACCCCTCCTTTGATTGCATACGCCTCCTTGAAGCCATTCTTGAACAGTAGTTCCGCAACTTTCATCGAATTGCCATCGAAACTACCTTCCACACAGAAAAAAAAAAGTGGAAAATCAAGACAAGCATATGACCGACACATGCCCATATGCACATTCTTCTTGAAGACCAAAGTCCCATTTTCATCAGCTTTGGCATACAAATCCCAAAGATAAGACAAATTCAACTGATGCTCTAACCATAGATCACATGCATAATCTACTATTTCATCTCAAAACAACACAGAACTGAAGCAAACTGGTGCTGCACATACTTGTCCAGAATACAGAGGACAGTATCCACAGGGTCCTTGAAGCTCGCCAGAATAGCCTTCGCGAACTCATCCTCACGCCCCTCGTCGAACGGGACGTGAACCGCGGCCTTGCTCGTGTACTTCAGATCAGGAGACGCCATGGCCGCGACGCTCTTCCGGTCCCTGATATCCAGGAGCTGCGCGCTCGGGTCGTCCCTCAGCTTCCTGAACGCATCGATCGCGGAGACGTACTTGTACTTCCTCAAGTAGTACTCCGCCACGGGAACGACCACGAGCCAAACGAAGGTGCACCCGGCGACGAAGAATGGGTTCCGGTTGAAGAAGTCGTCGATGGAGACCACGACCGACTCCAGGTTGATCCTGTCCGAGACCTGGCCGGCGGCAGGGGAGACAGCGCCCTCGGAGGCGAGGCAAGGGAGCGAATGGAAGAGGTGAAACAAAGGAAAGCAGAGAGGGGCTCTGGTGAAGGGCAGAGGAAAGGAACGGCCTTTGAGGAGGAGGAAGTGGGAATTCTCCGGAGTCGAAATGGAGGGCAGAGGGAGAGAAATGGGTCTGCAAGAGGAGGTGGGTTTGAGGGTTTTGGGGCGGTTTAGGAAGGGAAGGGATGAAGATGAGGAGAGGATGATGGAGAGAGACTCCATTGATGACTGTGAAAGGTGAGGTGACATGGTGGGAGGAAGAAGATGATAAGAGCGTTCCATTTGGGCTTTCCGCGGCCCATGTTATTGGGCCACCAGGCCCATTAGTTCTCTGTCGGTTCCGCTCCGGCGACTGCTGAACGAGAGCAGCTGCGAAGGGTCGGAATTGGGGAAGGATGAGCGGCGTCGCCGGCGACGGAACCCTAACGCCGAGCGATTTCCGGGTCGCCGCTCTCGCTTTCGCCGAGCGATGGAAGAGCGCGGTGTCCAGTTTCCCTCCGTGGTCGTGGATTCCTCGTCCGAAGCATCCTTGGCTCTCGAACGAAGTAAAAATTCCCCCTTTTTCGTTCGCGTCCGAAGCTCGATGCGCTTTAACGGTTGTTCGCTTGTGTCTCAGGTCGATGGATACTTGGCGCTCGAGAACGTGTGCCTTCTCGGCTCTAGTGAGGTTTCTGTCGCGTGAATTGGAATTGTAGCGCTGGTTCTTGGATAGTGGGGCCGTTGTAGTTAGCTAAAGTTGCATGCTTTTCGCAGGAAAATCGTGTCGGATGTTGCGGTGGTTCGGAAGAGCCGAATTGTTCCGGCGATGATGAGCCCGTCGACGATGCCACGTTGGTATGCTTGATTGTATGGGAATTGCTGTGGTTCCAATCTTATTTTGATGGAAAATTTAGTAATCAGTGATTTAGCCGACCGTTTTAAATGACAGGGTCGGGACATTGGTTCCCGTCGTGTTGGTATTCTGATTCTGATATTGTTGCTTTCGCCAGGTTCAGAGCAGTAGAGATGATGTTCATTACTATGACTTCCACATCATTTACGACTCTTCGTATAGGGTTCCGGTGCTATATTTCCGTGCATATTGTGGAGGTATGATGAGGTTATGATATGAGATCATGTCAGAGTAGAAGCTAGTTCACACTAGCAAACTCAATATGAGTTTGAACTTTCAATTGCTCATTTGCAGTCGTTTGCTGTCTGTTTCCTGGATTGCGATATGACTTTATGTGATTAGTCATTGTGCCATCTATTTTTCCACAACACTAAGCATACTGAATGCACTACTAGTAATGCAGCAAATAGTTGTTTAAGCGTTGTGGGGAGGTCCCCATCTAGCTTTCAAATGTAGTAAAATGGATCAAATATCAAATTCCATAAAGGAGAAGATGAAAACCGAAGTAAAACATAATCCTGTCGTCTTTTTACAGAAGGAGGATTTGGATTTATCTTGTCCTCATCCCTTTCTGCTCTAGACCTTCTGATGTTTTTCCCTAGTCTTCTGCTAATATTGGATGCAAGTAAAGCCTAAAGTTGCATTTGTGGAAGGAAGATGTCAACTGTGGAATATGTTGATGGTTTTGATGGTTGCTAGCTAGGATCAAAATCCTCCTCGAGGTGACATCTTGAAGAATGTTTGGTTGAACTAATTCGCAGTGCAAAATGACCAAATGGGAGAGAAACATTCGTCACTTGGAGTTAAAAGGGGCAAAACTTGGGAGTTAGTGGAGATATTTTTAGTGAAGTGAGAACAAACTAGAGAAGATAACAGGAAGAGCTTCCTGTTCCTTGATTAGCGCATCCACGCAGTTCTTGAAACTTGAAAGGCCTTGTTTTTTCCCGAAAATTAGCAAACACAACATTAATTTTAGGCTGACCAACCAGCTGCTTTGAAGTAGTTCCTTAGTGGAATAACTTAAATAATGTTTGAGTGAAAATGTAGGACTAAAGTGAGATAAGTTCAATAAGCAATGGCTAACTGGGGAGTTAGTGGCAAAATTGATTGAGTTGGGAGGATTGATGGTCTTTTCCATACAAAAAAATTGCATGATTCATCTGGGTAAGTCATAAGCTGAAAACTGGTCGCAAGTGCTGGGGTAATCTTGTTATTACCACTGTAAACCTAATGTATTTGTTCTTTAAACCTATTATAAACCTTTCTTATTGCTATCTCATCAGATGGACGGACTTTACTTTTAAAAGAATTTGAAGGAGACCTTCCAGCCGACTCTTCAGAGGCACTAGTGAAATCAAAGTGGACATTTATAACTCAGGAGGTAAGCGTCCTTGTCCGATATATTATTCTTTCGTTACAATTTTCTTGAATCATAATGTTTCTGCTCGATTTCTTCGTCGTTTCCGATGATTGTTGTGTTGATGTGCCGGAATGACAAGAGTTTCTACCATGGACTGCAGGAGCATCCATACTTGAACAGGCCATGGTACAAATTACATCCATGTGGTACGAGTGAATGTATAAAATTGCTCTTCCAGAGTGACGCCTCGATCAGAACAACATCGGGCACAGCTGAGCTATATTTGCTATCTTGGTTCTCCGTTGTTGGACGGATGGTGGGTCTTAGCATCCCTTACGAAATGATCAAATGTGAGAACAACACGTAGCTCAGTATGTGTGGCCTCTTGTGAAATCACTGACTTATTACTCGGCCATAGGCTATGACTACATCAAATGGACAGTGGAACAATTTGGGAATTAGCCACCAAGGCAAGCCATTCTAGCCTCGACGGACGTTTTTCTTCGTACTTGCACTTAGCGGTCAAGAGCTTCAGGTGTCAGTTGTTTTGTTTCCACCTGTGAACATTGCAGGTGCCACGGCAGTGCTGTAGTGTCTCATCGTTAACCATTTATGTAGCTTTCAAACATAATGAGTGCGCATCAAATTGATACGCAATTCGAAGTGAGTGATCATATCAGAATTGGTTTCAAGGCAAAGATACGTCACCCCATTTGCAATCTGTCTCGGGATTGGTTTCAATGCAAAGGGGCGTTGCCCAATTATCAATTATTCTCACCATCGATTTCGATTTCTTATCCTCTTAAGGACGACCGGTAATTCAATAAGCACGAATAGGAGAGATGATTTGCATATGTAGATGTCCTTGTCCGATACATTTGCATTTCATCTGCTTTCAATATGACACGGGCGAAGAGAGAGAAAATTATTGTCCGGGTCCGACCAACTGAACATTTTTCTCTCAATAGTCAATTGCATCAGCTACAGTTCATATTATCACAACAAGAAATGTCACATTTCCATGGAACAAGGAAAATCCCTTGGACACCACTTAACCAATATATGTAACTCTTTAACAAGATCAAAATTTTGGTTTGAACTACTCTTTCTGCCTCAAACGAACAATCGATGTGTATCTTGCCAGAGCAAGTAGCCAGCTTCATGAGGAACCCATCTCTGTCTCTGCTGATGATCGATGCGTATCGTGCCAGAGCAAAGTAGCCAGCTTTATGAGAGGAACCCTCTCTGTCTCTGCTGATGTTCATCTATCTGATCTTGCCCATCGTAACGACTGAGATTTCACGTAACAGGCAAATGCATAAAAGATTTCTAAGTGGAGTCAGTTTCTTTTCTCTCGGCTGTTCGGTTAAAGCAGACTAAGAACTCCTTATTGCCCTCAGCACCCTTTAAAGGAGATTCGATCCAACCTTTCTTCTGGAACCCAAAATTTTCCACACCATTGATAATTTTTTCAAGAACCTGCTCAACATAAAAAGTGACAAAAACACATGGTTATTTACCTATTCGATTTGTGAAAGCCAGGGCGGAACAGATGGAGCTGATGGAATCGAAGATGTGAGGCCAAAAACATCAATTGGCAAAAAGTCAGTTGAATGCCTACCTCTTGATGAACAAGGGGATCTCTTACGATACCGCCACCTCCGACCTGCCAAAAGATTAAGAAGAAAAATTAACTACAACCAAAGCATTTTCATTTATCGCTAAACAAACACATCCTTCCTTCACTGTTTTCTGACCAGAATGTAGATGCATGCAGATTGCTTACATCCACACAATTTTGTAGAGAATACAACAGAATTAACTGAAACTTTTACTTGTGATCTGCGGGCCTCAAATTGAGGCTTGACCAGGGTGACCAACATGGCCTCTTCCTTCATCACATTTACAACGGCTGGCATGACCTACAAGAACAGACCATGACAGTAGTCACCAATTTGTGACAAGTAATAAACTACTCTTAAAGAAATCAGAGATGACACACAAGACTTGTAGTAGAGCTCTTTATAAAGCTTTCAAACTTACCAATAGAATTGAGATGAATGATAGGTCTAGAGTCACCAAATCAACCTTTTGGGGGAGCCCAGGAAGGTATCTCAAATTCGTCCGTTCTATTATGGAGACACGTTCATCTCGACGAATCTTGTCTGCTACCTAACAAGACAAAGGCACCAATAAATGGCTCAGAAGAATAATGACAATTGTGCAAAACCAACATGCAATTGAATATGCTTTTATTGTTCTCTCCAATATTATTGAAATGGAATGAATACGTAAAAGGAAGTACCAAGTGCTTCTTTGAACACTACCATCAAGTGCACAAGTAAATATATATTAGCGAACTTACCTGTCCATAACCAACATCAACTCCGTAAACAAATGATGCACCATACTGGAGTAAGCAATCTGTAAATCCTCCTGTGGACAGTCCTGAATCGAGAGCTACTTTTCCTTCCACATCAACACCCAATTGTTCAATGGCTGCTTCCAACTTGTATCCTGCTCTGTATTACATAATCATAGGAAAGCAAAATCTAGCTAAGCGTTCTTCACAATGACTCTAAACTGTTCCCTTGGCAACGGAAAATGAAAAGATGCAAAGAGTTTCTCTGTGGAATAATCACCTACATACATATTTTGGAATTTCAGCTATTATCTCTACAGTTGCCTGATCCGACACAGGTGCTCCTGCTTTATTGACTACTTTCCCATTCACAAAAACTTTTCCTGAGACATAGATTGTGAGAGGTGAGAGATGAACTCAACTGCCAGAGCATCTGCTTAGCAGTTACAGTCACAATGCCAAGGACATATGGAAAATATCTTTGATTACAAATAGATGACAGAAGAGTTCTCATCAAACCAGAAAGGAAAATTTGCCAGATCAGATGTAATTCTTGATAACAAAAGCACTGTTTCACTGGATTTCAGGTTCTTAGATGGATCAATATCATGTAAAACAAATATAAATGTGAATGAGGCATAATGTACAAACAATACAGCCCTACCCATTATCCGGAAACCCAACGATGATGATTCAGTTAATCCAGTGGATTTCTAAGTTCCATCATCACATGATCAACAATGCGAACAAATATTTCATTTAGATTGAACCCTGTACAGAGTTCCCCTGATTATTACAGAATACCGATCAACATTTTTCAATACAAAAGCTGGACCATTTTTGTTGCATGATGCCTCAAAAGGGTGTACCTTGCAGAATCCATGACTGTATAATGTTTCGACTGTATTGCTGATACCTTTCAAGACACACTTCATCAAGTCTCTTTTTCCTAAAGATGCCAAAAATAAAAGCAGATTCCATAATAAGCGATACTAAAGGCAAATCAAAAGAAAGTGAAAAGCATGAAATATCTTCCAGTGGTCGTGTAAAGGACTTCATTTGACAGGCTAGTTTGGATTAAAAATAGAGAGCTTACTTCTTCTGCGGCTGAAGCTTTTTGACTTGACAGCAGCAAAACTTCTCAATGGACAAAATAAATGGCCTCTGATCCATTTGACTGCATTACAAATAACCAAACCACCTAAGTCAGACTCCCCCTTGAAGGCTAAAATATCATTGAAACATATACACAAAGGCAATGGCACCATAAACCGACATTCTCAGACACTGGGCACATCTACAGTGCTATTGGACAATAAGAACACATCAAATATGGTAGATGCGTTCTTGGAGTTGGTAAATCAATATATAAGTATCGAAATTTAATTTCCCACAATTGAGATTTCTTAAAAACATAAGAACACGTTTACCACATTGTAAGTGGGTGTGCCACCCGGGGTGGTGCGACGGCAAACTGTAGAAGCAAAATCGACTCAAACATCACTACTACTCAGTGCTTGCAATACTAGCCGATATGAGAGACTGACAAAAATATGAAATTGCGGAGAGACTATTGTCACAATCCTCTCTGTTTTCAAAATTGGTCCTTCGAAAGTCATGGGGAAAAAGATTTGAGCTTTACAAATCTTGGAACAGCCTGCAAGAACACGAGCAACCAGGAAAGATTTCGAGGACTGGCGAATCTCAATACAAAGCATTCAAGACCCCTTCTTTCTGCTGGAAATCTCCAACTTCTCTAATACAAAAAAACCCCAAAATTCTCACGAAACAGATGGAATCGAACCAACCACAAGCATGTTGCCCCAACCAAAACAAACGACAAAAGCTAACCACAAGCACCAGTTCAAAGTGCATGAATTACCGGGTACAGTATGGAACTAAGAGAGTACCATGAGAAGCGCAAGGCGAGCTCGACGCAGAACCGCGCGAGAGGAGAAGCGGGAGATGGAGACAGCGAAGTGCCATCTCCTTCGTCTGGTTTCGCTTCGATTCAACTCGAAGCTCAACTCAGCTCCGTCCGAGTAGATGCGTCCCCGCTCGCCAGCACCCATCTTTTCTTGAATCCAACAAGTTCGGGTTTCGGGCCGGAAATCGGGCCGCCGCCGGCTGAGTAGACCGATTTTGCTATGAGGCCGGGAGACGTGGGTAATGGGCTGGCCCCCCGGCTTTGCCCTGATTGGATTTTTCTGACCGGTCGAACTTTCTCCGGTTGAGAAATCAAGGGTCATGATTGAGTCTAGTTAGATCAATGGATACAGGGTCAGCTTCGTATTAGAAGAGATCGACCCAGAGAGATAGCTGAGACGCTCTGAACAATGATGAGACACACGATCTTAAGCAATCATATATACGTGTATACCATCACGAATAATGTAAACATAAAGATATAACCTTTATTAAAAATGAGCATATGCCCACTCAAGAGTTCTTTTACTTTTTTCGCTTGAAATTCATGATAATCTGTCAGTTTAGCGTTGTAGGACTGATTAATTGGGTAATTTTGGTTCAGTTGACGATCATGATTGATTGTGAAGTGTTAAAAAGAAAATTACTGCAAGAGTGCCCATTAATCACCTGATCTCTAAAACAAACTCTTCATCAAACTTCTATCTTCCCATTTGTTTTCCAAACATTGTGGATGTTTTCCCCCAACGCAATGGCAGTTCAAAACATGGCGTGAAAGTGGGTAAAAGTCGTGATTTCTGACTGATGCATTATTGGGTGTCTTGGCTTGGCCACGAGGGCCTTTTGCCGAAGTGGATAAGATGGGATAAGGTCACGGCCACCATCCAACCAATCAAGCCCCTCCAACCTTACACTTCACTCCTCTCCGACCACGAGATTTCATGCAATAGATTCTCTCACCCTCTTCCCAAAATCTAACTCAACCCTCTTCTCCGTTATATACCTGCACGCTTTTTCCCTCCCGAAGAATCTTCTCCTCTTTTTGAGTTGTCAGGAGAGGAGCTGCAGAAGGGAAAATGGCTGCCGCCACCGCATCTCCCATGGCCAGTCAGCTCAAGAGCAGCTTTGCATCATCATCGTCCAGGAGCCTGATTGCTCCCAAGGGCCTCTCTGGTTCCTCCTTCAGAGCCTTGCCCACCAGGAGGACTCACTCCTTCACTGTCAAGGCTATCCAATCCGAGAAGGTGAGTTTTCTCGCGTCCATCCTGCTTTGTATATCACGAGTCACGATTCGATCGGACTTGCTTGTGCAGCGTAAAATCAATGAATTGGTCTTTCAAACATCTTTATGTTATTCTCTAGTCATCTGACTTGTTTAGCTAGTCTTGGAAGAAGAAAATGAGACTTGAAGATAATGAGTGGAAGTTCTTCTCTTCCACCATTCAGTCTAGTTTCTCATTCTTGGTTCACCCTTCTTAGGCTTTTGGATCTGTGTATATAGAAGAATAATTCACATGGCATAGGGTTGCAAGAAGCTAGTCTTTCTGTATTTGAACTGATTGAGCTAATCAAGTGTAAAGGTCACCGTGATTGGATTTCTGCTATGTGATTTTTTCTGTCGGCAGTAATTTTTCGTAGCTTGCTAAAAGAGCCAACTAAGAGATTATAGCTTCCCATATGAAAGGGGGAGGTGGGGGTTTTAAATTTCCACTTTCTTGGGAGGATGAGAAGGGAATGATTTAATTTAAAGCTTGAGTTTCGACTCCCACGCCTGCAAGAAAGCAGGGTAAAAGTTTGAGAGTAAGAGTTAGAATAGGATTAAATTAGGATCGATAAAAAAAAAAAAAGATAAAAATGAAAAGATTATAGCATGTTATCATTCATTTGCGAATACATATTCTCTTAGTGGCTCCAGCCACTCGTTACATTAGTTGATGGGTTTCAATTCCTGCATCTACCTTTCGCATGCAGCCAACCTTCCAAGTGGTTCAACCCCTCAATGGTGACCCTTTCATTGGGAGCCTCGAGACTCCGGTCACATCCAGCCCGCTCATTGCATGGTACCTCTCCAACCTCCCCGCCTACAGGACCGCCGTGAGCCCGCTCCTCCGGGGCGTTGAGGTGGGCCTCGCCCACGGATTCCTCTTGGCGGGCCCCTTCATCAAGGCCGGCCCTTTGAGGAACACGGAGTATGCAGGAGCAGCAGGATCATTGGCCGCCGGAGGCCTGGTTGTGATCCTGAGCATCTGCTTGACAATGTATGGGATCGCCTCATTCAATGAAGGAGAGCCCTCGACAGCACCATCGCTAACCTTGACCGGGAGGAAGAAGGAGCCTGATCAGTTGCAGACCGCAGATGGATGGGCCAAGTTCACCGGCGGGTTCTTCTTCGGCGGGATCTCCGGGGTCACATGGGCCTACTTTCTCCTCTATGTGCTCAACCTTCCTTACTTTGTGAAGTAAATTCATACAAAGAGAGAGATGAAATTGAAGAGTCATGTCTGTATATCTGAACCGTTTGGGAAGGAATGGGATTGAGGAAATTTCATGTCATTTAGCTCTGTATAAGCCGGAATTTCCCTGGACTTTGTCAAAGAATGTGCATTCGTAGAATGTTCTGATTATGCTCACTTGCGTCGATGTTATCATCAGCAACAGATAAAGTGTTTCCTTAGGCAAAACTGGATCGTAAGGATCACATAAGCATCGTGAGAATTTCGATGACGAATCGATATTTGTATGTCAAGCAAGGTTAAGAACAGATTTTGCGCTTATTCTATGGCAAATGCGGTTACAGCCATTCGACAAATATACTCAATGAGCTCCTGTTGATTGCCATGACTTATACTTAATGGTGGTCTATCATGCTATTGACATTTGACAGTACTGATTTAGAAACAGAGCGAGTCATTAGCTCTGTAATTCAGAAGCTGTCAAAAGGGATTGTTGGGATGGTTTCAGTCATTTCAAGATTTGGTTTGACGACAATGTCTGTTCTACTGAATTTGTGTTGCTCTGAGTGCTTTTGTCCCTTGTTTTCACCTGTCAACATTTAAGAACGTGTTAATAAATCAAATGCGTTATTAGTAGAAGACTGGTGATTAAAAGGTTAGTATAATTGCCGTGATAGTGGGTTATGCTTCATCTATAAATATTGCATTCTTTATATATGGAAGCTAATCTAATAGGAAAAAAAAAATCCCCATTTTCTCAAATTCCTAATTTATTATCAGAGTCAGCACTCGCACTTGATGCGCACTAGTGCATTTCTCATGCTACATGATGTTCAACTTGATCCTAACGCGACTATAAAAGGGTGTCTTTGGTTAATTTTTTTTTTTATAATTAATATGATTAATCAATCATACCACGTTAATTGTGTGACTGATATGCAACATACTTTTTTCTAGCTAAATGACGTCCATTGGGTGGACTTTCTATCTCTGCGACATGGCTCCTCATGTTAGTAGCTCACTGAAAAGATTATTGATCGAATTAAAAAGAAAATAAATACGTTGGGTGATTGAAAATAAGGATCGGCTATTGGGTAGTAACAATTCACTTCAGTCCAGTGGTAACTGACCTTTGTTTTTTTTCCATATATGAGAAAGAGACGTCTTAAAAGAAAATGAAAAGGAGTATTTAGAAAAAAAAAGAAAAAGAAAAGAAAATCAAGAGAGAGTGAATGCTATTTCACAACTAACGACAACCAGACACATCCTATCCTTTGCAGAAACGGTTAACATTAACGGTCACTTGGCCTCTTTTCCTCTTTCTCAGCTTCCCGCGACAACACAGCCATGGCGATCCAAGCAAGCCAAGCTATGATCCCTTTTCTTCACGCACGCCAACTCGAATACCTCGTCCGAAGCCACAAGTCCTCTCTATCCTCTCGGTTTGGTGATCGACCCAAATCAGCAGCTCAGCTCATTAGCCGCAGAGATTCTAACAAACTCGCTTGCAAGGCCAGCGTTGACGACAGTGATGAGGTACTTGATTTTGGCAAATTTAGCGACTTGCCGATTAATTCTTAATTGTGCTAATTGATTCTTTGACAAGATCATTGGTTGGTTTCATATGCCTATATGTGTGGACAGGATTATCTGATAGATGCTCCTGTGTCAGCTGGAGATGGCTTCTCATTCTCTGGAGGTCTTGTTCTTGTTCCTCTCACCCTTTCTCCCTCCTTAAAGTGACGAGATATCAATCGCTGGATGCACGAATATCACTATACAGAAGTTTGTTTATGAACAAAAATCTGAACTACAACTGTGGGTTGGTTCTTGCCAGGTAAATATTCCGATGGGCCAACCAGTCTGATGAATGGTTTAAGCAAGGAAATATGGTGAGTCATTGTACCGTATTTTATCTTTTGAGCATGGCTTTCATTATTGAAAATTTTCTGCTGTTTGTTCAGAACTTGTTCATACATTTGCACTATAGTCTGTATAGATTTTAACTGCATTTTGATAACACATGTTGTCTGAACAGTGAGAGTATCCTTTTCGATACATAAGAAAAATGGAATGCATGTGCTACCTGCATTGTAGATTTGGGGGGAGTCTTGCCAAGGCTAAAGCTCGGTTATATTGATCAATGCACCAAGGCTGGTTTTTCTAGTCGAGTAAATTTTATATTGCCACTGTACAAATTAGTCTTTACCCTCTTATTTGTCAGGTGAAAGCTTTTCCTGTTCTCGGTTCTGGACAGAAGGCCAAAGACCCTATTTTTGGACTTACAATGGGTTCTGGTTCCCAGTCTCCAGCAGATGTTTTCAGGTACTGTTAACTACTAGAAAGCAGCTGGTACCTGAACTGGCTTAATTTGTGGAATGTCAATCAACCAAATTGAGCTATCCATTCATATGATACTCTATGCGTGCACAAATTGAGATTGGATTATTTGCAGGACTACCGTTTGAAACATGCTATAAATGATTTTGTCCCCTAGATGGTTCTGCGTCGAAAGTGGAATTGCTGATAATCCTCCAGTTTTGTTAGTTCACGGCTTTCCTTCTCAGGTCAGTCTAACCTAGTCTTTACTAGCAATTTGTCTTTGCAATCATGCTTGGCAGAAATATGTCTCTGCTAGTGATGACATATGTGGATGATAATGTTTGGATTAGTCTTCTGCATCTTAATTTATCTCTTATTTCCCCCAGTGGCAGATGTCAGATGCCCCATTGGGTTTATTAAAGTGCCATACATGTTCTTATATAAGAAAGTCGGCTGTAGGCTACTGCTTATGCCATTTTTGCTGAGGAAGATAATGTCAGTGTTCCAGTCTCTGTGTAGTGCTTACTTTGAATGACAAAATATTATGCTTGAGATACAGGCTTATTCATACCGCAAAATTCTTCCAATTCTCTCAAAGGACTACCATGCAATTGCTTTTGACTGGATAGGTAAGATCATTCACTTAAAATTGCCTTGAATCTTTCAAAATACTCCAGCCCTCTCTCATTCTTGCAAAAACTCTTTGAACTGATGTTGAATTCTCAGCTATTTTAGTGTTCCTAAACATAAGCCATACTTGATATATGAGCTTGAGGGCCTTATCCCTGCTATAAGTAATCGCTATCAACTTAAAAGACTCCCTCTTGTAAGAACTTGGCCAGTTGGGGTTTGAAACTGGGTAGCATAATCTGATCCAAATTAATTCTTGCAGATAACTAGATGATTTCTATCAAGATTTTGCACGAATTGGTGCTCAATGAATATGCATTTTGCACAATATCCTAAGGGGAAAAGATGATCAGTAATAAGATTTGTGAGGCGCATGCAAAGAACCGGGTATCATGTGTTATGCTTATACAGAATCCAAATTCTGAGCACCAGGGGAAATACAAGGGTTCTTCTGGCCTTACTAGGGGAAAAAGCATGGTACTCGATCTAATCATAACATGGTTCAGACCATAATCTGAACCCACTTCATGGAGAAATGCAGTTCAACATTCCAAAGTTCACCCTAATCAATTTGTCCTGCAATTTATAACATAGGCACTACTTGCACCCTGTGCCAATGACACTTATGCAGACAACCTAAATTTAGTTCTTTCATTGCTCTCTCTCTCCTTCTCTGCAAGAGAAGTATCCGTATCATTCATTAAGCTGATTGCTGTGATGACTAGCTTTCTCAATTGTCAATACTAACCCAGGAAATTCTTTCGTTTTGCCCTTACCCCATCCAGGCTTTGGATTTTCGGATAAACCCCAACCTGGATATGGATTTAACTACACATTGAATGGTACTCTTTAATATGAATAAAAGCCTACTGTATGCTTTACATGGTGGTTGCTTTAGACCCTTTCTAGGCGTGATGTTACTAATGGAGTTTGCAATGGATAATTCTGCTTCTGGATTGCAGAATATGTATCATCCTTGGAGTCTCTTATAAACAGTCTTGGCATTGATAAAGTTTCTCTAGTTGTCCAGGTACGTTAAATGCAGTATTAATTTCTATAGAGATGATGGGATGTATTTCTGTAGCAATAGATATCTGATGTGATGTGCAGGGATACTTTTCACCAGTTGTTGTTAAATATGCCAACAAGCATCAGGAGAAGCTAAATCATTTGATCCTCTTAAACCCACCTGTAAGATATCTTGAAACCTTATCGTGCCAGTCATGTCATTCTTTTTTGTAATCTACCTTGTTACTAGGTGAGCGAATTGAGTTCATCAAATGGCAACACTTGTCGCCATGAATACAGGGGGTTGGAATCGTTTTATAAACGCTTCTTTTCTAGGTTTCTCTGTTGGATTTTCATGTTCATCTTTAGCAAGATGGTACCTAGTGTATGGTCTTTGGTTTCCTATCGACCAGGAATATCTAGATCATAAAGAACAGTCATGTCTAGTGCTTTTAATCCAAATAGAACACAGAAATTTTATCAATGGGATGTTCTTTTACACAAAGCAAAGGAAATAACCGAAATAATTTTTACTTTGTCCAACCATTCAGCAGTGTTTGCAAGTTGGGGCTAATTAACATACAAAGGCAAATGGCATTATCTATGAATGCTTATTTTGTTTGGAAATGAACCATTAGAATATGTCTCGAGTAGGTCACACTGACCAACTTATATATCTGGTATCCAATTTATTTTCTTAATTTTGGTTTAGCATTGTATTTGATTGCGTGAACACTGAAAATGGGATTCGTGAGAAAATAAGAAGATTGAATTTGGCCAAAAAGAACGGCTTCTGAGGACTTTTCTCACAGCAAAATAAAAATTCAACTGCAAACTTGATGGTAATGCTCCAATTCTCAAAGGATGAGTTTTCCTTAGTTTAAAGAATATGTGTATGGATCATAAGAGAGTTAGGAACCTACTAATATTTGAAAGGAATCCCAATCACACTAGGAGTGGATCAATGTCAATCACATTCAGTGAAATATTATCAAGTCTCAAGCTTTGTCACCGGATCAACTTGTACATGACTGATGTATGTGTTCTTTTCCCATCTGAACGTTTCGTGAAAGGGATACACATGGTTGTTTGTCAGTCTTCATTTTGTGGTGATAAAGGCTGTTGCCAATACCTTCATCTATCCATTTATTTTCCATATGAAACCACGCTGTTGAAATACTTGTATCTATCTTCAGTATGTTTTAAGTGGATTGTAATTTGCTTGACTTTGAACCTAGATCATAATCCATTTTGATGTGGCGAGACAGATTATCTCTTTAGCTTTTTCCTCTTGTTTTTGCTCTAAGCTGACAAGCAAACATGCTAACCTTCCATCAAGCCTGTCCATATTCAGCAACTTCTTGCTTGGTGAGATTTTCTCTCAGGTTTGGACTCTCTTTCCTTTCGTTCTTAAGCGATTCCCATGTTCTGAGGACTTAATGATCATAAATCAGTTCCTCTTTCCAAATAGGATCCCCTTAGGGCCAGTGATAAGGCCCTGACGAGTTGTGGTCCATACAAAATGAAAGAGGATGATGCTATGGTTTATCGGAGACCTTACCTCACATCTGGCTCCTCTGGCTTTGCATTGAATGCAATTAGCAGGGCGATGAGGAAAGAGCTCAAGGTAACTTACTTTTGTCTTATTGCATATCATTGCTGATTATTACTTTTAGCAGGACAAAGGTCTATTTTCGCATGATTTTGCTGAAACTTGAGCTGCTATATGATGCAGCTATCACATCATAATAATTATCACCTGCAAAGGACTTGTTTTAATTGGATTGCCATGAGCTTGTTTATAACTTATTTGGACAAAAGTTGGAAAAGAATCCGTACATTTAATGGGTTGGTAAGTAAGGCAAATAAAAGTTCGTAATGAATAAAAAAGTTGGTAGATTTTAATAAAAACCAAGGGCAACTCAAACAAGACTTGGTCAATCAAAACTGGTGAGTAACCTAATGGGAGAAAAACTAAAGTTGGTGAGCTTCTGAAAGAATTGATAAATCTAAGGCGTTAGCAAGAGAGCAAGATAAAAGCTGGCAAAACATACCAAAAGTTGAAAAAATCATAAAAAAAGAAAATTAGCATTTGCAAGTAACTCAAATGGGGGTCGGTAACCAAAAACTAGAAGATGAGAAAAAGTTGAAAATTTGTAAACAATCAAAATGACATAGTAACGTGATGAAATGTTGGTAGTTACCAAGTTATTGGGAAATCGGGTGTTTGGTAACCTTTTTAACCAATAGTTTTTTTTTTTTTTTCATGCTTGTCAGCTTTTTTAGAAATCTACCGGCACAGAGAGAACCCTTTATTTTTGGGAGTGGAATAGTATATTCAATTAGGAATGGTGGATTTTGGGCACATTGCTATAAAATTTTTTAATAGATCTCAACTACGACAAGTTGTTGCAGAGGTACTAGTATGTTGTTCTTACAATTGCATTAATCACAATCTATGAAGCTTTACTTTTTTCTCTGCCCTACCAGTAACTGGTATTGCTTCAGAGTCAGGATGGGAAAATATGGAGCTAGCTTTTAACATTTACTATAACTTCCAGAATCTTAGATATTGCTATTTTACCATGAAGAATAGCTAATAATGCTGTAATATTTTGGTGAGAGATGAATTGAGCCATTCGATCGTTGCATATTTCTTATGCTTACTGCAACTGTTGTGCGTGATAGAACTATGTAGAAGAAACAAGGACGATACTCAAGGATGAAAACTGGAAAGTCAAAACTACGATATGCTGGGGTCAAAGAGACCGCTGGCTCAGCTATGATGGGGTTGAAGAATTCTGCAAGGACTCAAAACTCAAGATGGTTGAGCTTCCTATGGTACAAGCAAAATGCAATTATGATCCCTTCGTTTTGTTGAGTCATTTTCAATCTGTTAAAGGCATTAAAGGGGTTCGTGTGTTTTCCAGGCGGGGCATCACGTGCAGGAGGATTCAGGGGAAGAACTTGGAAAACTGATCGCGGAGATTGTTGGCAGAAGAGTTCAGCAATGATGGTACAGGAATAAAAGATCCTTTCCACATGTATGAATGGAAAAGAAATCGACTTTGCGAGAGTTCACATTTGTTACACTAGCTTTCAGGTTTAGGGTTGCGCTTCTGGCAAATGTCTACCAAGGAACTGAACCTGTTTGTAACGATCATTGCACATTGCAATATTCTTTCTGTTATGTTTCGTTACTTTGCAGATAGATATGAGATACTACGACTTACTGAAGGGTAACAGAAACCAGTGCTTTTCACTAGATTAAGGTGTCCGCTCTACCCAGTTTTAGTCTTATCTGATTGCCCTCCCCATTCAAGACAACTTCCTGAGGCAAACCTCATAAAACCCTTTTTATCTAAACGAGCCTGCATGTATCTATTTGCTGATCTTGAACTATGGAGCTTTGACTACAATCTGGGAAGACAAGGAAAAAGGCGAAAGATGCAGACTGTTCTGTCCCCTCAAACTAAATGTAACATTTTGGCATTTAACAAAGTTTGAATTGCAAAGAGTCAAAGTTATAACCCATGGGTTTAGTTTACAGTCCATTGTCTTCTTAGAAGTTCCTTTCTGTATTTTTTTCCGGTAACAAGCGTCACAATCATAACTGTCACGGTCGATAAAATAGTGAGGCTCCAGGGTTCTCTTCAATGTATAACCGCGGTTGAAATGTCGTTGAACTCAAGAGTTAGAAGACCCAAGGATCTGATTTTCCATTTACAAAACTTTGTGAAAAGAATGGCTTGAGTAGCTCCTCTTTTCTCAGCACCAAGAAACATGTGCTGTATGCTAGTACTGTTGAAGAGAGATGAATGGCATGAATTACCACCTTTTGTTACTCATGAGGTAATACCTCAATAGATTTTCCAAAAATGTTGTGGTTCATCTCTGCAAGGGAACTAAAAATGCTTTCATGTAGCCTTTTTATCCTGCTTAATATGGATCAGTCCAACAGTGATCCTCCTCAATTGATTTTCTCCATCTGTGCAGGAAGATCCTCCACTGAGCAAAGGACTCATTTCTAATCTGCACAAAACAAATGTTTAAGCAATGACTAGATTGATGCCATAATAGATAATGGTTTTATAAAACTGTTCTGCTAACTATCAAGACTGTATCCATCTAGTCATGGTCTATTAGCTTTTCTTTTTCTTTTGGTGGCACCTCTTCAGATTGACATTTCGAAGAAATGTATCTGAGCCTGCAGAGAAATGTCATGCATATGCTGCCTTAGAGCACTTACCAAACTTCTAGTATCGGGTTGATCAGGTACCGATTGAGGCGAGGTGGATTTTACAGTTTTACCCGTTGCTTCATGATTTGCCTGCACCAGTGACTATTGATTACCACATACTATTCAACAGATACAACTACTTGCTGCAACAGACTTACACTTTGCTATTCATCCAGGCATTCACTTGAGGTTCTACTATATAAGATAACTGAATTATGCAGGTTACATGAAAAATGGAGAAAGTAAGATATTTTTCTGCTTGTTAAAGGATCCAAAGTTTGGCAAGAGAAGAACCGAAGAGGCAACAACAAGATGAAGAACATCCACGAATATTTGCTAAGATGCATAAGATCATGTGGATCACATGCAAACACATAAAGAAAGGATATGGTTTCCCTCCTGAAAATTTCTTAACCTTGTTAGTTAGAAATTTTAGAGCACAACATTGCAATGAGGGCAGAAGAGTTGATATTATGATTTATTTTGCAGTTAACATGCATGAATCCTCAAGATAGGAATGTCCGACTAAGTGCCAGACATGGCACTGATGTGCTTTTTCAGTCAGAAGAAATACTTGAAAGCAAATGAACTAAATCCAGAAAAAAAGTAGGATTTATCAAGCTGAGCTCAGGATGAAAATGACCTTAAGGCAATCAATAGCAGGACATAGGTAAAGTTCTTACATTTTTCCATACCACACTCCCGAGTGTAACAGAGCCAGAATGAACTATGTACTCAGAATCCACAACCCCAATTTTTTTCATTCGATCACCCTGTTGAAAGAGCCTTTGGGAGATTAGTTGTACGGGGAGAAAAAAACATTCTATCTTTGATTAATTTTTCGCTACAAGAAAAATGCCTGAGCACAGTAGCCGAGCTGAAAATCCAATCCCCATGCATGAGTTAAGTCATTCTGCAAAAGAAGAGAAGATATAAGAAAGAGATGATACGATAGAAGACGTAGACTCCAACAACAGAGAATGAAAAACTGTACAAAGTTTTTAAGGTCAATCTTTTTTCATAGAAGTTCCTCCTGAAGCATAAACGGGCTTCAATTGTGCACCACAATCAATTGACTGAATATATGACCATGCCTTTAGTATGCCTTTTCATAATATTGTAAAAAACTGCACAATACCTGAATCATATGCCACACACAGCGCCATGATGCTCGTGAGAAAACAGGCGCCATAATTTCCACCCACCTACATTGCAGTTTATGAAACCTTTTTTCCTTTAGCTACCCAAACAATCAGGTAAGAGCATTTCATTGTCACAGTACATTGAAATTTCAGACTAGAAGGATGCTGATGTAAACTGAGATACTCATAAAAATCATGGTAAATCTGACAATAGCGTGTGCAGACTTTTACCCTGTGCATGGAGGGCTTGTACTGTTTTCATTGCACGTAAATCCCCCACCCATCTGTCTGAAGATCCTCCTGTTACAACCATATCACCAGAACTATAATGATTACAATCCATATATAGCATGATGAAAATGCATTATTTTAGATACCAAGAGTAGAAAAAAACGATTTATGATCTGCCAGAAATTGAACATAAGATTTCCATCTGCTGTTGTGACTCATGGCAAATTCATAAGCAGTCGCTGTAACTGTAGATTTTTTATTCTTCTCGATCATATTATTGACAGAAACAGCAGACCTGTGTACTTTCGATTTTCTATCTCGTTCAGTGATTTGATGATGGATCTCTGATTTATTCGGGTCAAGTGCCGGTTGCGATATTTCAAGCCCTTCTTCTTTGACAATTGAAAGATATCTGCATTGAGCTTTCATAAAATGTCAACTACCAGCCAAATAGGAAAACTCAACACTCATCCAATTTTTCACTAGTAAAGCAGAAAACTATTACCTTCCAACATGGAAATTTTCCACTCCAAGATCCTCATCCCAAAGGAAGATGTAAGCATATTCAGAAACAATGTCTGGATGTAGAAAGCGCTTTGCGAACCACCTGGGATATCAAAAAATGGAAGAACTTTATTGCAAGTTAGGAAGAAATTGATGAAGTTGTAGATGACACTTAGAGAACTAGCTTCAGTAGCTATCTACTATTACCACTTGGTTTGGTTGATAGCAGACACATGAATAGCATGATCACTCCATTCGGTGTCCCTCCATCCGTCCACATTCCCATCATAATGAAAAAGCATCACGAGGAAATCACTTGATAGAAACTGCAACGATGTGAGATCAAAATCAAGTACATGACAAGAAGGTGATCAGGCATAAAGTGGAGGTCTAAGCGATCACCTTCTTGACGATCTTGTCTACATTATCTTTTTGCCGTATTCCTACTGGAATGGCGAGTAAGTTCGTTGAATTTGAGCTCTGAACAAAAAGATGAACAAACTTCATGACGTAAGAGTTGATAGAAGCCAAGAAAATGCTACTTAAAGAATGATGGAATCGCACCTTTGTATTATGTGAGTCCCATAAAGGTCGCAATTTTAGGTCCGAAGTGCTTGAAACAATGCCTCTGGGTAGCATCTCACTGCCACGAGGTTTGCACGGTGTCTGTTGATTGGACAGTTTAACCAACAGATGAAAACAGAATCCTCGATTTCAAGTTAAGAACAAAGACAGAAAATGCACGCAATTGCAACAAAAGTTGTGTTGCATAGCCGAACCTTGCACTGGGATGTCACATTGTGCTGACTGTTTACAGTATGCAATCCGAGAAACTTCTGCGAAAGAAAAGCCTTGGTTTAATGCCACAATGCCATTGGCGTATATAAATTGAACGAGGAAACTTTTCAGTAGAAATTAGAGGACTCTTGAGGGGACATGCCGGAGAATAAGTTTTTCGGAATGAAGAAAGCTGTGGATAATCATTTGTGACAAACGCTCCACCAATGAGGAAAGCAGCGGACAGCAAGAGCACAAAGTTGCAGAGAGATAATCTTTTCCTCTTCAGTGCCTGCAGAAACATATCTAAAAATTATAGGATACAACAAAATCAGGCACAGAAAGTTGAACTACAATGTAACAATGGATAATAAGTGAGGTAAAAGATTTTGCAGATTGAAACTTCTGAAGTAGATTTCCTCAAAATCTTTGAAGCAATTTCATCAAAACCACAGAGACGGTGTCTGTCCTATAGGACATACCGACAACAGAATTTCTCTTCATTCTTCCGAATTGACAAAAAGTGAGGATAGATATGAACAGCTTTTATATTCATCAGCGACTGAAAAATCATTGCATTATCTGTTGCGCCCATTGTAAAAAGTTTCCCTTTCCATGGCAATAAAGTCTCATTTGAAGTACAACATGTAAGGATAATCGCATGGATTTCGCACAGAAAGATTTCATGGATTATATGTCTCAGAAAAATATGCATAAGTTCCCATGCTAAATCACGAAAACGATGTACAATTAAGTCCGCAAATCCAAATGAGCAACACCAGATTGCACGTAAGGAGAGATGACACATCAGGAGCCGGTATGAGAGGGAGACTTACAACAGCTGGCAGTTTCATCTTCCAGATTGAGACAACAAAATCCTAGAAAAAACACAGAACGAATACACGGTTCTTAGGAAATACATAGAGGGATACTAAAACGAACAATAATTCCTCGCGTCCCCCATGGATGTCTAGATACAGCAGCATAGGCGTGCATGATTTTGCCATTCAAATTTTTTTCCCAGCCGGTGTATTTCTGGACACTACTTCATTACCTTGGCTGGCGAATTGAAACAACTTGCCAAGTTAGTGCGGAGAGATGTCAGCTGTCTCCTGAGTGATCACTATAAATGCACCGGGCCGGAAATGGAAGGCGTTCATATACCATATGTGGAACACAGAGAATTGAGCAAAGAAAAATGACAGTGAATATCACTCGAGTCCTTGTGCTCAGAGGAGAAGCACTAGACTAAATTAACCTGTAACAAAAGGCATGGGTGTGATTTAAGATCATGCTGAATGCAATTGGCCGGCCTGTTCTTATTCAAATCTCCTACAGCTTCACATTAGAGGGTGTGACGTAGGAAGGAAAGGACTGCATGTGCACTACAAAAGAAATATAAGATGCTTGGAACTGCTAAAAGTTGAAGAGACACGACCCTTAATTCGCATTAAATGATTCGGATCACAGCAAGATATCAAGTTGATGAAATGAACTGATCCCAAGCATCACGCCCCTTTTTTTTTTTTTTTTTTTTTTTTTTTTTTCTTTGCTTGCCACGGAATGATGATAATCCAAGTCAACCTCAAGACGGAGGCCACGAGCGAGCGTGTAAACAAGCTTAACAGGGGAATTCAAAAAGATGGTTTTTAGCACCTGTATTGATTTTGCTCCTATATGTTTGCACCTTCTTTTTGGCAGGATTGCTTGTGGTTGAAGAGGACGACGTTGGCCACCAAAAGTCTCAGTTTTGACTTTGTTGGAGGAAACCATTTTGAAAAGTCTTCAATTCATAATCAGGGTTGCAACTCACGATCCAATGAAGGGGAAATAAATAGAAGAAAAATCTTAGAGGACTATCCCTATTTTAAGAACTTTCCTCGTTTTATTTGATGCCATATCAAGGTCATTCATAAATTCCCTTTATGGTCAACCCATTTAGTATGGATACGAGGATATGAATTAAGGGTATGCATAAGGTCAGGTTCAACCTTGGAACCGGACCGAAATGGCTTGGATAGACCAATTCAAGGCCATTTTAGGAAGAACCGGTTCGGTTCCCATTTTTGTGAATCTAGACTTGGCCTAGGTTCAAAGACCAAAACCGCCGGATTTACCCGAGAACAAGTTCAAATATAATCAACCAAACTATTTCTTGGGCAATTTTAAACCACTCGCGAGAATCAGACCATGTCGTCTATCTATACAAAGAAATAAATCATACCCACTAGACCACCATATGCATTGTTGTCAAAAATGCAACTTCTATATGTTATTATGAAAATTAAATATTCTACTTAGGAATCGAAAATCGATCCCCCTCAATTTGCTTTGTGTCGTATAGAGGCCCTCTATTACTTTTGGTTATAGCTGTAACCGCGTCTAATTATGCTAATCTTCATTCTAATTCTCAAGTGAATTCATTTTAATCTAACCTAAAAACACGAAAACGTCGTCATGCGTCACCTAGGCACTTGGCAAGAGGACTCAAATATAAAGTGATCTGTCTACTAATGAGGAAGCCTAGGAGAAGAACTCTAAGGAAGGGATACGATGCATGGCCCAAAAAGAAGAATGAAGGGACAAAGTGGACCAAATCGCTACGGCCCATCAAAGTGAAGCCGAGCCCAAATTGGACATGCGTTTTTTTTGTTTTCCTCTATAAGTAAAAGTCAGAACCAAGCCCAATATTCCGAGTCGAGTGAGAGTTTCATTTGAGAAATTTTTGAAGTACACCCCACATCATACTTCCCGCGCAATGATCGATTTGCGCGGATGAAAATACTGCGTAGTAGGAGTACGGCCATTTGATTATCTATCGTCGGATTGTTCCCTAGATAAAAAAATCAGAAAAGCTTGAATTCTCTCCTAAGTTATTGACGCATAATTATCGATAAGGGTTCGTTAGTCTTTCATGAGATCACGAGTTTAATTCACGCTATAAATATATTTCTAAATTAACTTATGGCAAACCTCGTGTGAGGAGATTTTGGACCTTTAATGCCCATTACAGTTTTTTATCAGATGAAAAAAAAGGAGGCATGGTTAGTGGTTGGTACAAATGGCACTTAATTGGAAGTCATGAGGTAATTATGCACTCAAATTCTTCGACCATTAAGATTTGATTGATCAAATCAACGAACTACTAAAATCAAATGGAATAAAAAAATTAGGCAAATAATTTTTTTTTTTTCTCAAGGTCATTACAATAATTTATTAGAATTTAGATAATGTCACTGTCGAAATATTATTCCACATTACTCGACAATAGTCTAATGTGATATTTATATATACATGGTTTCCTCCACCTATCAGTTTTGGGTTGTCCTTTCTATCGTTCACATCAATCCATTATTTTCTATTATTATTACTTATGATAACTCGGTTGATTTGGGGTCATAAGTCCTAGCATTTTAGTTTTTAGGAACCGAAAAATATCCAGTTTCGGTTGCAGTGTAGATGGCTTTATGATAAATGGTTCATATTATCCCAAATTTTTCCCCAAGTGTAGAGACGACATTGAGATTATCAAACAAAGTCACTCCATTCATGTAGATTGAAGTGATGTAATCGGTTTGATGGTGTAAATATGATTGTGTCGAACTCTTCTTCTCATATCAGCTTACTCTTTCATTGTCACTTTATTAACAAAGTAATCGAAAAATGAAGCAACATTTCGGTAAGTTGATATTTGGACATGCTTTAGAATTTGTTGGGGATTGATATGGTTGATGTATGTAAAAATGACATGTAGCATCTTGTTGACATGAGAACAACATCCCACGCAAATATAAATGGCGTAGTTCTAGGTTGTACATAATTTGCTCGTACTTATTTATATTGGAGCTTGGGCGATAATATATGTATAGCCCTAGTCACGTTAGGAAATCTAACTTTACTTGCTAATTGCAGAATCTATGAGTCAACTAGCAAAACGCACATGCCTATCTGGTATAACTATAATTGTTATTGAGATCTTGTAATTAGGGGTGTTAGTGGTTTAGTTTGATTCAAATTTTCAAGAAAACCTGAACTAAACCGATTGAATGTGCATTAATTTTGAACCGAACCACGCCTCGAGCTGAATTTAACTCGAACCGGAGACTAGATTCGGTGTTCAATTTTCTCATTTGATCTATTAAAAAAATATTTAATGGAAAATGAGAGAAATTGTGTAAATTATAATATTAAGAAAATGGGTGATTTTTCGGTTTAGTTTTAGTTTAGCAAAACTATCCGAACTAGAAAATAAAAATGGCTAGTTTTTCATTATCCAAACCGAATTGAAAATGCAAGAAAATTTAGTTTAGTTCATATTGATTTCGTTTTCAGTTTGATTTTCCAGTTTGGTTCTAATACGCTCGGTTGTAATGCATGGATTTGATAATATATGCTTTAACATTGGCTGTGGCAGTTTGTTGTAAGCTATTGCAACTGTGAATGGAAATGAAAATTTCACCATGATCACAACTAGCGATGCTGTGTTTAAATGTGTTGTATAGGCTTTGAGTGTCTCTTGATACTAGCAAATGGTAATTGGTTCTAAAGTGACTCCGTCGTCTATCTAGAATTAGTAACAAACCCTATGGACTCTGATTTATAAAAATTGGAATTGAGAATCAAATTGGTTTTGGAACTGACTGCTCCTAAATTAGTTAGTTTGTTATTGCTTTCTAGGGAGCCTATGTTAAGTTTTGGCTAAAAAGTCACATTCTTATTATAAAAACGTAAGATTAGCACCACTTCATTACAAAAAACAGTTGTTGGATAAATAGTTTTATTGCTGTTTGTTCACACTTTAAGACCAGACTTCAAAATTGACCTGGGCTGAGCTAGCGATTTCGACGTTGGAATTAGGAATGGAATCATTTTTTAATGCTCACCCTTAATAGTACCTTTGTTTTTCGTCCACCACGATGTTTTCTCAGATGCGTTGATAGGTAAACGATAAAGTTCATTCCTAGGGTAAATGGAACCACCTTGAAAACAGCAGACCTATTTGATTTTTCTTTTCTATTCTCCCTTTAAAAAAAAAAAAGGTAAGGCCCTGGGAAATCGCAAATTTTTGCGGGAACAGGGTACTGTCCCATAAAATTGGAATTTTACTATTTGAGAGGAACAAGGACGAGTAGTGGAGGGCCCCAACAACGCCTTGTCCTCGTTGGCAAATAGAATAAAAAGAATAAATAGGACTCATAAAACATGTTTTCTCATTTTTTTTGGTCAAAAATACGTAGTTACTGTTCACTTAAAAAAATTTAATGAGCACATATCAAGAGCTTCGGAGCAAATTAAATCTAAAAGGGCTCGGAGAGGGTACGAGACCCAATTAAAAAGAAGTTTATTAGTCTTTCGGACCTTGACAATTCGGTCGTCTACTTTACTTATGTCCTTACTATAAAGGGTTAAAAGAGAGATATGAAAATTGGAAAAGCTCAGGATAGTTCTTGAATAGGTAATTGTGTTTCAATGTCTTAATTATTCTTAGTTGTGTATAATTACTGTTTTAATAATAATAATATAAATTTATTAGTAGCTCAACATATTCATTAGCACAATAGTTCATAATTTTGGTCCAATGTATAATGTCATCATTGGATGTCTAATTTGCTCAATGTAATACTTGAATTATTAGCAAATGTTTATTCTAGTCTCTACATTATATAAAAAAATATTAAACATTGTCCTTATGTTTATTCAAGTTAATAGAATTTACTAGTGTAGCTTCCAATCCATTAAATTTGAATGTTGGACAACAAAAAAAGTTACTCGTTGATTATCCAAGGAAGTTATTAATTTACATTTAGGATATAATTATTCACATCATAAGATAATGATTGACACATTAATGCCTAATGTCTTTTCTCTTTTACCTTTCTTTGGTAGAAGAACAGCAAGATTGATGAGTCAAATTCAGCATCCAATAATCTACGTTATCAAATAACATTATATATGGAGAACTTAGGTATGATATGGTGATCGTCTCGAATAAATTAAAATTCAGGTAAAACATTGTGAACAGTTTTTTTTTTTTTTTTTTTCCTTCCGAGGGAGATTAGTTATGAGTGGACGGGTCATGACATGGGCAATTCGAGACGGTACGGTGCGGACCCAATCCGACAGCTGACGGGTCGAGTCCGTGTCATCGTGGCGGCGACGCGCTGTGAAGCCGCGCGTGGGGGGGACGGAGCACCCCCTAATAAGGTAATTTTGCAGGCACACGGTCGGTACCTTCTCTCTGGTCGATGCGGGCCGTTTGACCCATCGTTCTCGCCGCGGCTCGCTGTACACGTGGACGGCCGGGATCGGCCAGGGGCGACGCATCCTCCCCCTCAGGATGCGGTCGCCCCATCCCCCGGTGGGCCCCCCCAACCCGGCAAAGAAAAAGAGGAGGATCTGGAAGTTGTACCGTTTTTTCCTAATTTCTCCCGAATTTCTTTTGATTTCCGAAGGTGTTAGCTTTCGTAATCACGCTTGCTGCTCGATCTTCTCGCTCTAAAGCTCGTGGAACAGTCGAGATCTCTCTCTCTCTCTCTCTAGGACCAGGGAAAGCGCAAGTTGTCTACTTGTTTTCGATCCTTATCTCCTCGCATGCTAGAGATCACTCATTGCTTGTGGGGTTTTCAAGAATCGTTCCCACCATGTTTCTTCTATCATCTTCCATCTTCTTCTTCTCTGTTTCATTGGTCTCCTCGGCGGAGATCCGGAGTTGCCTCTTCGGGTTCCGCAAGGAAAGTGCTCTCTCTTTGTGACCTTCTACATGGGCGACTCTTTTTCTTCTTTCCGCGAGCGTTGAATCAGACTGGGTTTTCTTGGGAGTGGGAAGTTGGTGCCGTTTGACTCTTCCTAGGGTTTTGCTTTGCTCGCCGTTGCGAAATGCGAAATTTTTTGGATGCGAAACTGGGATGGATTTTTTCTTCTTTTCTTCAGTATAGTGATAGGGTTCGGCAGTTCTTGATCTGGAGATCGTTAAGAGTTTGCTCTCGCGGACACATTTCGTTTTCTGTTTGGCTGTGCTTGTTTTGTTTTGTGGAGGTTTTATGTTCGGATTAAGCTTGTTTCCAGTTTGTCGCTACTTATTGAGGGAAAGGGAATTTTCTTTTCTATGAGTTTATTTGAGTTTTGTTGAACTTACTCATGCTTTACTGAATTCACATGCTTACTGCCCTAGCTAGCACGAGCACCTACTTATTTTTCAAATGTTCTCCCTTTTGGATCTTTAGGGTCGCAGTCTTTCGATGTAGTCTCACCGGTTTTAAATACTTTTCTTTGGTTAATGGTGGTTCCTACACGGTGGCTCCCCATGCTGTTCTCACTAGACGTGGGTGCGTCATGATTGAGTCATAAATGTCACTTGGGTTTTGCTTTTGTGCTCTCTTTTCGATAATAATTTATGGGCATGCAATATATTCTTTCCTTTCCTTTTGATTATTTCTTTTCAAGATCTTGAGTTGCGAGATTTCAGTGCTGTTTATGCTCTTCTAACTCACGTCCGTGCTGATCCCTCTGAAACATATGCCTAGTAAGCTTCAACCTTTGAAGCTGTCCGTCTCTTGCTGTGTTTAAGTCAGTATCGGGACATTTTTGTTGGCTTAGAGCAATCTGTGCTTCTGGAGATTTTGGTTGAGACCCCTTTATTGATAAGGCAAACTATTTTCTATGGCTATTGCATGTTTATATGTTCAAAATATTGCTTATATCCTTCTAATTTGAATCGGAGGATACTATAACAATCATCCAATACAGTACTCTTGTTGGTGAGGATTGGATTGGCTATTGAATTTCAGTCAAGTGATGTGTAATGATCCATAGATTATGGTAAAAGATTTATACAAGCATGCCATAAGTAGAGTTCGCCTCTGTGCTTTTCCTTATGCAGATTTGGGCCTCTAGGTGATATCGTTGCTTGACAATGAGAGAGAGCACGCTAGTTAGCATTCATAAAAGGGACATGGCTGTGTACAAGCGTGCTCTCTATCGTTGTCATACGATCTGCATTTGAGGTCCCAATCTTTGGTATAAGTGAATGGTGACTTTGAATTATTTGTCTTGAGTGTAATATTTTAATGCACGACATTGATGAGTTGTGAAGGCTTGTGTTATGCATGTATGACGCAAGGGGCTTGAGTCTCTTTTTTCAAATAGCTGGGAGGTAATTTGAATTTACTTTTTCTCCTTAATGCCTGATATTAATGATTGTGTATTTTGTGTGATGCATTAATATAGTGCAATTCTAGATGGTCTTCCAATAGTTTGGTGCATGCTTCTAGAATTTGCGTGTGTCTTTGTTTATGTTTGGTTGTTGCGTAGATGTGATGCGATGGAGCATGTACTCGATACATAAATAATTAAGACGTATTTTCCTGACCTAGCTGTTAGCATTTGCAATATTATCTGCAACATTGATGTGTCTATTGAGATTTGTACATTTTATTGGTTGATTTAAAGTATGTCACTATTCATGATACTGATCAATGATTCCGGAGTTGCATTGCTCAATAATAATGAATTAGTGTAATGCATGATTTTGGAGTCTAGATACCATATTGTTTATTATTTTGCTTGAAGTACATATTTCATTTGGTGTTTGGATGAGGTTATGGGACATTGTCCTTGTCGACTAATGCAGCATAATTTAAAATATACTCGAATTAGTAGTTACTGAGTTAGATATTGACTAAAATATATTGTCTTATGGAATTATGAAATATGACATGCACTCCAGCATAATAGGCTTAATTCAGGAAAGAAAAGGATGCTCCTGGTTGGCTGAATATTCAGGTCTAAATTGAGGAACTTGCATGCCAAAATTTGTCTTCTGCATATTAAAGACCCAACTTTGGTCAGTGCTAATGATAATGAGGTTGCACATGCCACTGAAGTAAATTTGATTTTTCAGTGAGTTTGTTATGCAATATTAAATTTAATCCAATGATGTGTTTCTTCTGATGCACATCAATTGTTCTAATTTGATAGCTTGTTATAGTTGATTAACCCTTCCTTAAAATATGATACCATGCTTTGTCAATGCTTGCTTTATTAAAAATGGCAGTCATGTTTTGGGGGAATCATTCCACAAATCATCTGCACGCAGTTTAATTGAGCCTTAAACCTTTCAATTGTTGCACTAAAGTCCTATAGAAATTAAAAAGTGTAATTGAGTCTTAAACTTTAAGTTCATGTAGTCAAGTCATAAAACTTTTCTGCAAAGTGCATTGAGGTCCTAAACCTATATTGACGAGTGCAATTTGAAGGGTGTCGATAAGCTTTGAGTGCTATCTGGGCAAGTTTCAGCATTGTCCATTGAAAAGACTTGATTTTACTTTCTGCAGAGGTCACCAATCAAAATAATTAGGACTTAATTGCATTCTGCGCAAAGGTTTGTGAATAAGTGAATATTTAACTTGGGTATAGGTTATTGCGGTTGAATTATAAATAAGGCATTGCACTTGACTTATATATATATATATTTCAATTTGACATGAACCATAACTCTCTTGGTGTCTTTTTTCTCACGTGCAATGTTCTTTTGGACTGCAACTGTAGGGGCTGTCTAGTTCGAGAAGCGTTTTTAGTTTCCAATTCCATAGGAAATGAAATGAAAACAATTTTCTGCTTTCATTTCCTTTTTATTTTTCAAGATGTTTGGTAAACTAAAATGAGAATTTTTGGTGGAAATGACAATTTTGAAAATATGTTTTGTGCTTCACTAAGAGATTTTTTTTTTCCTTTCTATTTTGGTGAAAAGGTTATGGTTTTTCTTTCAGAAAAGGAATTTGAGAAAGTTTCAGAGAAGGTTCATGTTCTTTACCAATTCATTGTGTGGGTAAAGTTTTTGGAGCTCACTTTTTTCCTCTCCTCAATGCCTTTCAGCTTTGCAGTGAAGCTTTGAGTGCCTGCCCCCATGGGGGGGGGTGAATTTGCTTGGATACAGTCTTTGAAGAAGACATCATGAAAAGAATGTCCTTCACCATGATACTTTGTTCTCATTTTGGAGTGGGAAACACCAATGTGTTTTCAGTCCATGATACTGTTTTCACTTTTGTGCCTAATAAATGAGAAGAAGCTTACTGCGTTTTCATTTGAAAAATTTTCCATGATTCTGCCAAACAAAGTTGCTAGTAGCCTTTTCATTCTCAATGAAATGAAAGTGGAAATTCAAAAGTGCCTATCAAGCAAACAAGCCCTGAAATGCTGCCATTTTCTTTTCTTTTGAAGTTTTCTTTTGCTAGGATTGGTGATTCATAGTGGTGACTAAAATCATTGAAGATTTTTATGTTAGAAGGTGTAGTTCTCCCTCTTTGGGGCCTTTTTTGGTCCACTCCTTGTAACTATATCATGTAGAGAGTGAAATTATACTATACGTAAAAATTGTAAACCTGATGCATTGAAGCAAAATACTTCTTTCTACAATAAGAACTATGGTCTTTTTAGTTTTTATGGAGTGTGGGATATTCCAAAAATAGTGTGACACAATTTGGGTGTGGAGGGATTCCATTTTGATTCTCGTGTTGGAAAGAAGAAATAGACTATATAATTCCTCTCCTTGTGTTTTGGCTCATCCAGAAAGAAAGGAACAAGGAGCAGTTGTTCTCTGGGGATTCTATTAGGGATAATTTGTCATGGAGACTTCACTTTGGGTAACATGGGAAAGTTTAATTTCATGATTAGCATTCACTGCAAATTGGCTCCTCAAAGATGGTCATTGGGGAGATCCTAGATAATTAATTATCACCTGGCCTTTTACTTGATTTCGACCCAGTCTGGTGTTGAGGAATCTCATTGCTGATAATTGAGAGAAGCTTGAAGTACAAATCATGAGAAAGATAATGGCAAACGATCATAGGAGGTAGCTAATGGATCATTCCATGTGTTATGAGTTCTGTATTCTCAGATCTTTCTTTGAAGTTCCTCTTTGTGAGATCTTTTACTTGTATCTTCAAGAGAAGCTTGTTGTTGTGTAAGTAATTGATGTTTCTTGTGGCCTTTGTTTGTCTGCTAGAGAATGATGACGCACAACTCTAGTGGACAGCAGTCACATTCCAGGAAGACATCATTTATGTCCATTATATTAGTGGCCAAACCATATTGAGTTCGTAATTGAGTTTACATGTATTTCATTTTTCTTCTGTCAGTATTGGATTCTATTTTTTTTATATGAATTTGATAACATGTATGAATCACTTCTCTTGTATAAAAATTTCATTGATTAAATCACACCTATAATTTTTCAAGGGCATTACCTTTTCCGACTTATCGGGAAGTCATAAAGAAGGCAAAAATCTTATATGATTTCTGCTTCAAACTCGATTTTCTTATAGCCTCACCTTCCTCGTTTATTAGCATTCTTGGCAACTCATAACATGGAAGAAGAATGAGATTGATGTGGAACGAACTCATCCATTTTTGGGGCAAATAGATGAGAGTTCATAGCTAAACCTTGATATAACCTTATTGCTAACTGTTAGAAATGTCATACACTATCTTGTGTAACCTTATGTATTCCTTTTGTGGCTGAAATAAATTGTTCTATGTACCCTTTGTTTCTGAGAGTCTTGCATTATGTCACCTAATAATAAGATGCCATCTTCGTTGTTGCATCTTTGGTTAGATCTTATGCTCATTCAATTCACTAAGCAGAATTCTCGATTTTTGCTGTGGAAATAATCAAATTGATTTTGGGGCTTTACCATGCCTGCCATTTATAGCTTCGGTCATACTGTCTGCAACAATTTCTCCTCCACTTAAGAATCCTCATTTGTTGCTGAATAGAAGTTTGATAATATGCTTTGGAGTCTTTATTTTTTCCTAGATAGATCTTGGTTCATTGACTTCTTTAATAGTTCCTATACTATCAAATGGATATCTGAAACACTAGTCCTTAAACTCATTAGAATTTGAAGATGAGGTCTATGATTTTATCTTTGACAGAGATGATTCTGGATTTGCCCTATCTTGCTGTTGTGCGTATGTGCACTAATAGATTTGGATGCTTGTGCAATATTTGTTTGAATATTCATGCATTACATTTGTTTTTAGTCAATGTTGGCACTGAAAGTGCAAAGGTAGGTCATAGTCTTCACCTCGGCATGAAATTGATTATGTAGTTGACCAAACTTGCATCATTGCTACAAATTGAGTTTCCAGAAATATGTTTGGCTTGTGCAACCATTTGAGTTGGAGATGAGTTAATTATCTGCTGTGTTTTCTTCATTGATATATAAGTGTCATTGCATCTCTAGTTTGTCCATGATGCTAATGTCGCTATTGAGAGCTATTGAGCTCCAAAGTTGACTCACAAGAACTGGGAATTATGCCAAAATTGCTGCCAAACGTTTTTTACATAATTTCTTTTCTCAGTGAGATTGAAATTGGAATTTTCACCTTCAAATAAGGTGAGGATGTTTGAATGCAAATGATTGTGTTTTTGTTGTGCATCTGCCATGACTTTGAGTCACATGTGGCGATGTTCTACATTTTGTTGTCTTGTTGATCGTTGACTTTGATATGAAATTGAGTGTCATGGCATAAAAAATGATTTCATATGCCTCATCCTACATAGCCGGCTTATTTGCTGCTTCTGCTGCTGCTGCTGCTGTCCAGTGGCCGGTCTTTTCAGACTCAAATTTGAAAAGAAAAGGTTATAATCGAAGTTATCTTCCAGACATTATGTTTGCAAAAATATATGTTGGACCTGAGGGGCTGCTAATCTAGATTGCGCTTAAATCTGTGCATGGTGAAGACTATCTCGGGAGGGCTTATATTAGATTGCACTTGAAATTGTTTTTGCTGAAAACTGTCCATTGGCTTCTCTATATTTCATTTATGATGGTGGTAATTCCATCCTCCGGAGCTCTCCTGCGTGTTTTTGCATCTCACTTTTCTGATTTAATAACGTGTCAGTTTATTACTTTTGCTGTAAATATTTGGCGTGATTAAGCCCAGAGGTCCAAAAACTCTGAACAGGAAGAGGGTCGAATAGCTTGGCACAAGTTATGCTTGGTTAGGGATCAATTCATATACAACTGTCATGTTGCCAAGTTGCCTTCTATGAGATTGCTGAGAGTCCTACATGCTGTAACAGGAAAAATCTTACAATGAGGATGATGAAGAAACAATAAGCCATCGGCTATCGCACGGGATTTGGTAGTATCTGTTGAGATGCATTCATGTTGACTTTTTTTGACTTGCTTAAGGTTTTCGTTCCTCTCTTGCCCTTTTCAGTTTGATACTTAAGTGATGCTCCTTTTATTCGTCTCTCACAATGAAAAACTTGGAACTTAAAAGGAGATTTGGTTTCTGATTTACGAAGCAGCCACAGTTTCTGGTGGGGTCAAACTACGGAGTTGTGTTTTTGTTTTGACGCAGCAATCACTCTCTTATTTCTTGAAATGGGAACAATGTAAAAAGAGTAGAGCTGGACGACAACGACAACCATGTCTTCTATTGTTCTTGCAAATAGGTATATTGCATGATATTTCATTACTTTAAGTGTGGAGTAAGGTTAATTTAATTACGCTATTGAGTCTCTTCCGTTCGGTGGAGTCCGCTTGGGGTACACATCACCCGAATCTTGTCTAAGATCACATTATTCCTGTTGGAGAGAGCGACTGATATTTCGATTAAATGGATCTTTTATCTATTTATATCCATACCATCTACTTTTTAAATCCATAAGCCACCCATCAGCCTATAAAATAGAAGTCCAAATTTCCACTAAATGAAAAATTACCTGTTAGCCTTATAGAATCGAGGGAGTTTTGTCTTTAACGGCCAAAGATTAAACCATATAAGGTGAGGATTGATATGCAGAGGAATTTGCTTGAAAAGTGAAGATGCGCGGGGGACTCTAAAACAGAGTTTGAGGCTTACAATGTCATCCAGCCGAATTCTTTTGGGAATTTACGTGAGTTTGACTCTGATGAAAGCTGAACTTGGCAATCACACTTGCGGACCATAAAGGGTTTCATCAGTTTATAGATGGCTTTCAAGTTCTTTTTTCTTTCAGATCTTGTAAGAGTAAGAATTGGGCAGGAAAATTACAAACCAGGGACGTGTGCATCTGTCCATTTGTTTATCTGTAAGGTTTGGTCCCTTCACCGTGCTCCAGATCTTGTAAGAATGAGAATTGGGCAAGAAAATCACAAATCAGGGACGTGTGCATCTGTCCATGCGTTTATCTATAAGGTTTGGCCCCTTCACCGCGCTCCAAGAAGAAATTCATTAACCATCTTTTTTTATGGTGGTCGAACCTCAATTATTATGATCAATTCATGTAAAAGGAGATTAATTGAAATTTATTGCTCACAGCATTATCACTTGAGATTTAACTAAAAATCTTCATTGAAAAAGGAAAACTGTAAGGGTTATTAATTTTTGTATGGCTTTCATTTGAGTGTCATAATCTTTTTTTTTTTAATAAATAATTTAAGTGTCATAACTTTTATTCGATATTTACTTGAGTGTTAATTACTTTTTCTTAATCAATTAAGTGCAATATACTTTCTTAATTGATAACTTGGGTGCCATAATTTCAAAAAATGTTCACCGCAAGTTGGGGAAAATTGTTCAATCTATGATAATTTTTTTTTTTTTGCATGGATGTCAATTTAGTTTTAAACTTTTTAATTTTATCAATTTAGTCTCAAATGTGTGAAAATCCAAGATAGTTTGCATGGCCAATTTTCAATCAACTACCAAATGAATAGTGACAAACATGACTTTTGTAATAAAAAAGTTATCTAGCTACCAGCTGATTGTGTAGCTTGTAAAAGTTCATTATTTTAGTATTTTTTTTATACAAGCTATTTAAGTTGTTGATTACAAGTTTAAAAAATCAAAATCAATTGTGAAAAACATAATTTGTGTGGGGTGATACCGTGATATAGTGGTTTTAGGAGGTATTGTGTCTGTATTTCATTGTCGAATTGGAATCGCAATAAATCTTAGTCATTCAACAAATCTGGTTGTGATTTTTTACCTTTTGATCTAATATTGAAGGCTCCAGACTTTTATCTAGGGCCATTACGTGTAACATGATGAGAAAATCCCGTCATCATAAAATTACACAAATTTTTAAGTGGGGTTGGACTTTATTTGGCCCCATCACGTGTAACATGATGAGAATCCATGACTCATGAGAATGCATGACTCACGAGGAGGAGTTAGGCCTATGAAGACCACAAAAGTAAGCCAAGAACTTATAGGTCAAAAATAGAAAAAAAAAGAAAAGGAAACCACAACTTAGAATATTGAGGACATGAAAGCACTATAACTCCTTCCCTAATTGTTACTAATTTAATAATGGAGTTCAATCAGATTATTGAATTAAATAGCTTTGAACTACCAATAACATAATTGGACTAGCTTGAAGGGGGGAATTCAAAAGGAGGTGAAAAAGTTAAAACGATTTTGTGGTCAAGACCCTCAACATGATGAAGACAAATTGATTGGAAAAAAAGGAAAATCGGGGCAAAAGAAAGATAAAGCTGATGTTGATTTTGTTGTTTCTAAGGCTTTCATGTGTTCATACGTTGATGAGTGTTTTAGGGGGTGAAGACTAGTTGACCAAAAACACAGAGGAGACTCAAACTCTTGAGTTGCACTACTTTCGAAATGTAAATTTCACACACAAAAAAGAAGAAAAGAAAAAAAGAAATTACTCGGGAAGAGAGAGCTCCATTGAGCTAGAGGACAAGAGGCTTGCGAGAAGCATCCGGTTGTGCCTCATAAGAACCAGTAGAAGAAAAGGTGAATCATACTTGAATTTATGTATCATCACCTATAAATTGTGAAAATTTCGAACGTTTTGGATTTAGAAAGAGTAAAAGTGCATCCAACCAAATATTTATATGAAGTTAAAAGAAAAAAGTCAAATGTCTATTTGAGTGATTTTAATTAAGTTTCATGATCTTCATATGGACATTACAATTGCATGTAGACTTAAATTATAGAGGCCAATTAAGGGATTTCATTGGCCTTGAGTAGTTTTTGAATATGTGAGTACTAATGAAACATTTCTTTTTTCATTTGTTTTGTCCATGAAGAGAATCAACATAGTTGCTGGAAATAAGAAACTCAAAGTTTCCATTTTCTTTCCTTAATCATGGCTTTTTTTTTTTTTTCATCACCACAAGGCCAAAATTAGGGAGTCCCATGCTTTCTTAATCTGTTTGAAATGGTCTAAACTCAATTTCCTAATTTCTCAAATTAAAACCCTGAAATTTAGGTGGAGAATCTCAAGAGAATTAGGTGATGTAGGATTGCAGGACAGAGAGGTCGACGCAAGATGGAGAGAGAGAGAGAGAGAGAGAGAGAGAGAGAGAGAGAGAGAGAGGAATTTCAAGAGAATTAGGGGAGATGATTAGGACACAGTCCGCCTTTGGAGAGGTCGAAGCAAGAGCATAGAGAGAGGGCAAAGCCCGGACTCAGCGACATTTCCTTTCCTTTTATTTTTTTTTCTTGTTCGAGGATGACTAGCGATTAAGTCTCATCGTTTGGTATTATTTTATTATTATACCAAATGGCACACGCTAAACTGTTTGGAAAAGTAAAAGATATTATTTTGCAATCTATAGTCAATCAAAAAAAAAAAAAAGGAAGAAAAAATTGTTCATGAGAGGCCCCCATTTGTGGGAAAACGCTATCCAACTTTAAGGCATTGGCCTCGTCGGAGGAGCTTCAGGAATGACATTCCAACTACAAATATGTCATCCATCTTGTTAACGTTATGTAGGCCTAAACCATCTTCCACCTCCCAAAAACCATCCATACCTCCCAAAATCATGGTTTCTTCATTATTGCTGTCCATCTTGTCTCCTTTACGTGTCTTCTTCTTCTTCTCCTCGCTCTTCTTGGTAGGCACAACTTCATTTTAGGGGGTAGGAGTCTCCGCTTCCTCCACTTCTTTTTCCACTATCCACACCACCAGGAATAAGGATGAAGTAGAGGCTCTCTTGAATTGGAAATCTACTTTTGACAACCATAGCCAATCTCTCCTCTCTTCATGGCATGGCGACAATCCTTGCTGCTTTGCCGGTGTCGCTTGCAACTACTATGGAGCCATCATCCATCTAAATCTTTCCAATGTTGGTTTGAGAGGAACTCTTGATGGCCTTGACTACTATGGAGCCATCATCCATCTAAATCTTTCCAATGTTGGTTTGAGAGGAACTCTTGATGGCCTTGACCTCTTACGTGTGGTTAGCTTTGAACTCACCAACAACTCGATCTATAGCTCCATCCCCTATGGTATTGGTAACTTTTCCAAACTCAACTCTCTTGATCTTTGCTTCAGTGAACTGTTCGGGAAATTCCTCCAAGTATAGGTATGTTGGAGAGTCTTCATTATTTGTACCTTTGTGCCAACAACTTGAGTAGACGTATTCCTACCTCTCTTGGAAAATTAGGCAATTTAATCGAACTAAGCATTTCACGAAATAACTTATTTGGTTCCATTCCACAAGATGTATGCAACTTGAGGAGCTTGATGCTTCTTCTCTTATGGCGAAATAGATTGTCAGGATCCATTCCTTTAGAAATCGTAAGGTTGGCTTCTCTTGATGAACTTGACCTATCATCCAATAATCTCACCGGTTCAATTCCTCATTCCATCGGAAACTTGTCAAATTTATCTTTGCTTAGCCTCATTCAAAATAATTTGGCTGGTCGAGTCCCTACTTCTCTTGGAAAATTGGGCAACTTAACCATATTTGACATTTCACATAATGCCATTTCTCGTTCCATTCCACAAGAAATATGCAACTTGAGGAGATTGACCCTTCTTTTTTTATGGGGAAATAGATTGTCGGGATCCATTCCTTTAGAAATCATGAGGCTCATTTCTTTTGATAAACTTGAGCTATCATCCAATAATCTCACCGATTCAATTCCTCATTCCATCGGAAACTTGTCAAATTTATTTGTGCTTAAGCTCTCCAAAAATAATTTGGCTGGTCCAATCTCTATTTCTCTTGAAAATTGGGCAACTTAACCATATTTGACATTTCACGGAATGCTATTTCCGGTTTCATTCCACAAGAAATATGCAACTTGAGGAGCTTGACCCTTTTTTTTTTTTTTTTTTACGGGGAAATAGATTGTCGGGATCCATTCCTTTAGAAATCGCGAGGCTCATTTCTCTTTATAAACTTGAGGTATCATTCAACGATCTCACCACACAATTCCTCATTTCATTGAAAACTTGTCAAATTTATTTGTGCTTAAACTCTCCAAAAATAATTTGGCTGGTCCAATCCCTACTTCTCTTGGAAAATTGGGCAACTTGACCATATTTGACATTTCACAAAATGTCATTTCTGGTTTCATTCCTTCAGAAATTGGAAGGCTCACTTCTCTTGATACACTTGTCTTATTATTTAACAGTCTCATTGGCTCAATTCCTCATTCCATTGGAAACTTGTCAAGTTTATCTTTACTTGACCTCTACCACAATAATTTGGTCCGTCCAATCCCCGCATCAGTTGGAAGCTTGGCCAATCTAACTAGTTTAACCTTTGGTGTCAATATGTTCTCTGGTTCCTTGCCCTATGAATTTAATAGGTTAACACGTTTGACTCATTTGGATATGAATGACCATAAAGTAGAGAGGGAGCTGCCGAAGGATGTGTGCCTTGGGAGATCATTAGAGTATTTCTCTACCTTCAAAAATCATTTCATGGGTCCCATCCCAACAAGCTTAGAGAGTTGTAGCACATTAATTAGATTGAGGCTAGAAGAAAACCAACTTACTAGAAATGTAATAGAAGCTTTCAGAATATATCCGCATCTAAATTATGTGGACTTAAGCCACAATCATTTGAATGGTGAATTTTCATGGAAATGGGAGCATTGTCCCAATTTGACGGGCTTAAGGATATCAAACAACCAAATTTCTAGTGAGATACCTACAATATTCGGAAGGATAGCTTAGTTATGGGTAGTTAAACTTTCTTCAAATTTTTTAAGTGGGGAGATTCCAAGGGAATTGGGAAGTCTATCGATGTTGTTAGAACTCGATCTAAGCAGCAACACTATCATAGGAAATGTCTCGACTGAGATTGGACTTTTATCTCATTTGGTACATCTAAACTTGGCATCAAACAATTTGAGTGGATTAATGCCGGTGCAGCTAGGCTCATGCAAAAGCTTGTTGACCTTGAACTTGAGTAGAAACAAATTTTGGACAAGCATCCCTCCAGAGATAGGCAACGCACAGTCCCTGAGGTTCTTGACATAAGTCATAAGTTGTTGACTGGAAACATACCGAGAGTACTTGGACAGCTGAGAATGCTGCAAGTTCTAAATATCTCCCACAACTGCCTTTCTGGTTTCATTCCACATACTTTTGGTGATATGTCAGCCTTAACTTCCATTGATTTATCCTACAATAACTTGGAAGATCCTCTCCCAAATGTCAAAGCTTTCAATGAGGCTCCATTTGAGGCAATGCAACATAACAAAGGGCTTTGTGGAAATGCTATTGGTCTATCGATATGCAATTCCATTGAGAGCAAGAAACACAATCCACATGTTAGAGTTAGAATCGCAATTATCCTTTGTCTCTCGTTGTTGGGAATTATCCTTCTCTCTTGCACCTTGATTATTCTTATAATCATCAATCATCATCGAGGAAGAATTATCAAGAGAGAGAACAACGAACGTGCAAATGATTTGGATTTCATGCATATTTTGAATTATGATGGCAAAATTTTCTATGATCAAATCTTTGAGGCCACATAAGGATTTGACTCAAAGTACAATGTGGGCGAAGGAGCATATGGAATTGTTTATAAAGGCAATATATCGAAAGGTCAAACGTTTGCTATAAAGCAAACCTCATCATCCCAAGATAATAGTGAGATTGTTGATTTGATACCATTTGAAAGGGAAATTCAAGCCTTAAGAAATCTATGCCATCGTAATATCGTGAAATTTTATTGGTTCTGCTCTCATGTCCAATGCTGTTTTTTGTGTATGAGTACATGGAAAGAGGAAGCTTGAGAACAATTTTGAACGATAATGAAAGTGTAGTAAAATTTCATTAGGACAAGATGGTAAATGTGGTCTGAGGAGTTGCCAATGCTTTGTCCTATATGCATCACGAATGTTCACCTCCTTTGATTCATCGAGACTTGACCAGTAACAATGTTCTATTGGATTGCAATTATGAGGTTTGTGTTTTCAATTTTGGCATTGCAAGACTATTGAGGCTGAATTCATCAAATTGGACTATTATTGTTGGCAGATAGGGTATATTGCTCTAGGTACTTCGTAATTTCTTCAATTTCACCAGTATTTAGTGTCAAACATCCCTTCTCTTGTTATCCCTTCTGTTCTTATAGAAATTTGTTTACGCATTTAAGCATTCAAGTTTAATGTTGATCATAAAGCCTTTTGACTTTCCTAATAAGGAAGAAATGGCAAAAGAGGTAAAATTTATAATCGATCCATCTCAAGGATATGAAATTTGTGTTACCTAAATGAAGCGAGCATCAAACAAAATCCTTTGAAACACCCTTGAAGCGTAAACTCCCATGCTTAAATCGGTGTTGTAAGCATAGATTGAGTGTCGGATATCTAAAGTGTCAAAACTTGGCATGGAGGGGATACTTAAGTATCAAAAGTTAGGAAAGTGATATTTAAGTGCCAAAATTGAAGTAAAATGGATCACTTAAATGCTAACGGCGAGAAAATCTGGTCAAAATACTGACGTGGCGATTTTCCGATGGGATAAGTGCAAAATGACAAATGCAAAAATGATATCGTTTTGTCTCGAAGTGATAAATAATTAATATAAAAATTAATTAAATTAAATTTAAAACTAAATTTATTTAAAATATTTAAAAATAATAAAAAAAAAGGGGGGCGAGAGAGAGGCACGCGGCCGAGGGCCGAGCCCTCGCGCTGTCGCCTCTCCGCCGTCTCCGGAATGGCCGGCGACGATGGGGGCAGCGTCGGCCGGGGGGGTCACTATGCCTTGGCTAGGGGCCATGCAACCTTGGCCGACCGGTGGTGAGGGCTCGCAAGCCCTCGCTGGATCTAGGGGAGGGCCGCGACCCTTGCCCCGATATGGGCTAGGGCTCGTGAGGCCTTGCCGCCTTGCCGTCGTCGCCAGGAAGGGTCGGTGACGATGGGGGCAACGTCGGCTAGCCAGGGCTTGATGACCCCAGCCGACCCTCCCCCCACCTTCGCCGGCCCTTCTCGATGACGGCGGAGAGGCGGTGGCGGTGAGGGCTCGGGCTTAGCCATCATCATCATCATCATCATCATCATCATCATCATCATCATCATCATCCTCATTTTTATTTATTTATTTATTTTATTATTAAATTAATAAAAATAAAAATAATAAAATAAATAAAAATTTAATTAAATTTATTTTTATATTAAAATTTGAATCCGTGCAAAAATGATGTTTCTTTACTGAGTTAGCTCTCTAGCAAGTCATGTAGGCAAGAAAAATAATAAAAAATAGCCACATAAGATTTTTGGTGAGGTTCGCCGGAGATAATACTTAAGTGTCCCACTTTTCAAAAAAAGTGACACTTAAATATCACTTTCCTAACTTTTGGCACTTAAGTGTTCATTCATGCCAAGTTTTGGCACTTGGGGTGTACTTTTTCCGTATAGATTAAGTAGAAATTTGTACTTGTAATTGTTACCTCATGGGAAGAAATGTTGTCAATTTGAAAACAACTTATGATCAAGGTTATAAAAAAACCATGAATTCTCCACTTGCAAAGCTGGCTTATTCTTCTATTCCTACCAAAAAGTGTGATGTATATAGCTTTGGAGTCATCGCATTAGAGACAATCATGAGAAAGCATCCAAGAGATCATGTATTTAGGGAATGTTCATCATCCACCCAAACTGAATCGTTGATACAATTGAAGGATGTGTTGGATTGATGTTTCTTGCCTTCTACACTTTTTGAGATGCGCAAGAGTAGTCTCAATCACCAAGCTAGCGTTCACGTGCTTGTAAGCTGATCCGTGGCTTTGACCGACTGTGGGACAAGTCTCACGTGAGCTTTGTGTTCAAGTACCCCTTAGAAACGCCACTCTCTGCTCTCACCTTGGAGCAACTTCGCGATCTCAATGTTAGGAAATTTGGAGCATTCAGCATTCACAGGATTTGCTAAGTTTTGAAGTTACTTTTTTCATATGCTATTGTGTTTGATCTTTAATCATGATGATGATTGGCTTTTAGATATTTTCTTAGTTCTTACTAATCCCAGTTGTGTGATTTATGATGTTCACTGCAGAGCTAGCTTCAACGTTACTGGAATAGTGCAATGTTTATAGTTTGGGATCGTGGCACCAAAAATAATTAGGGAAGGCTTTCGAGGAGATCTTATTTCATGATTATTTCCAACTTTTTTGTAGAGCAATCAGCAATTGAATTTGTAAAATGCATTAAATTGACATCTCTTGCCTTCTTTCAATCGAGATGTAAACAACATGTAATTTCTATTGCTTGAAGAGATAATATAACTAGTAGCCTATGCACTTTTATTGATATGTAGTGTCATACTAGAATTTTTCAATTGGGTCATTCATCTTACTTTTTATTAATGTGTGCTATCGTCCTAAAACTTTCGATTGGTCCAATGATATGCTAATATATTTTGATATGTTTATTTTCATTCTTTTAGTGATTAATTTAAATGAAATTTGGCATGGACATCAATATAAGAAAGCTAATGTTTGATGGAGAAAATTACCTGGATTTCGCACTTGTCATTTTGACTTGAAATTGGAAAAGTATAAGCAATTGGTTTAAGACTGATTGCGCAATTCGTCCGTTCACCCTTTTCCGCTATTCGACATTATTAGAGTCACTATCTTTAAAACTTTGAAGATGAGCAATTAAGATGAGAACAAAAAGTTACTTTTCTTCCCCTTGCGTACGTTTTCGAAAAACGTTAATTAATTTAAAGAAATTCTTTTTTGGCCAAATAATTTGAAGAACTTATTTAAAAATGCCCTTTCTACATATCCAATCCCACCAAAAATTAATTTATCTGCAATTACTTTGGGGATTAACGATTTCAAGATCATTATGTTCGCTTCACATGAAAAGAGGATAGCTAACGTTTTTTTAGTACTTTCGCATAATAGCTCAGCAAAATTAATCCTCCTGAATATCATTGCTCATTGCTGACTATTGGCTCTTGCTAAAGGGATTTGATCTCTTTTTCTTCATAATTAGCGCAATGTGCTTATGACGGACATATCAATAAATAGTAAGGACCGGACCGATGAATCTTGCTGCATCAGCCTTTAAAGTTACCATCTTGATAACGAAATTATTTTGCCAGGACGTTACATATACTGAGGAAATTATTATGACAACTAGCAAGTACAAAAATGAAATACATGACATAGTACAAAAGACTCAGACTTCTTAAAACAATACATCTCATTATAAAATCAAACAACACCATATGATCCGCACCCATCGAAGTACAAATACATAAGAATCAGACTTAGATAAATACAATCTCATAAACAAAATTACAGCCTAATAATTAAGAACACCATACTAAGCAGACCGATAAAAACACATTTATTTCATCACTGGAATACAAACAAATACACCGTTATAACATTTAGTACAGACAACAACAATAAAATACAAATCTCAATTACCTGTTTCGTGAGGGATGGCAGAACTCCCTCTAGATTGACCATTTCAGCGAAATATTTATATTGGTGCCTTTTCATGTGGCCCGTCCCACCATTAGGTTCCAAAGATAATTTCACAGCATATATCATGCAGATGACCTTCTTCTCACCACTGGGGAGGTCCACGATGTTGAACATCTTCCATAAATTCGATCCTCATCAATTTTTTTTTTTTTTGGAGTTGGCGAGCCATTTGAGAAATTGGTTAGGTACTGATGACACATAAATTTGACCATTCTATTAAGGGCTTTATCACGTAACAAATTAAGGATTAATTTTTAACTCTTAAATAAAAATAATATCCATTAAAATTGCATCACATATAGATACTTAGGAACATTGGCATTACAGCATTCAAAATTTTAAAAAAAATCATTATTATTATAATTTTTTTTTAAAATAAAAAATATTTATTTTTAAAAGAAAAAAAGAAGAAGTAGCGAAACTGGGCCGGGGGTAGGCCGACTCGGCCTTCTTTCTTTTCCTTTTTCTTGCTCTTTCCGGTTTAGGCCCAGCCCATTTTTATTTTCCTTTCCCCCAAGCGCTCCTTTCCTTTTGTCTTGAACGTTGGTTGAAGAGAGGGAGGAGACACAGAGGACAACATGGAAAAGGAGACTAGAAGATGTAGAGAAGGCGTCGACCGGGAGTTTGTGGTCGGGCCTAGGCCGGCCTGGGATAGCCGGGACGTCAGAAGCTATGCGCGTCGGTGCTTAAAAGCGAGAGAGGTAATGTCGGCCAAAGGGGGTTTCTTCAGAGAGAGAGAGAGAGAGAGAGACGGATAGAGAGTGAGATGAAGAGCGAGAGAGCTTGAAGCTGGCTGGGTTGAGCATCGCTCGCCCATCCTCGACGCCAATCGCCGACCTCTAGCCGACGCCCTCGAGCACAAGACTTCTCGTTCCCAAACCTCGGCATTTCCGATGAGTTTCCTTTCGGTTCAAACCGGTCGTTCCCAAGGATCTCGGCTCGGAGACATCGGAAGGCGGCCGACTGAATTTCGATTCGTCTCGAACTGACCCTCGGGCCTACCGTCTTTGAGCCGAGTAGGGGTTTTTGTGACTGAAACTCATCCCCCACGAACCCTCTTGGCATTGCCCTGTTTTGGCGATAGAATAGCCGAGCGAGTTTTCTTTGATTCTTGAGTTTTTTGTGTGCAACTGAGTCGATTTGTTTGATGTTGAGCATTTCCCCGTGTTCGCTCGGGTCTAGTCCGGGTTCGAGTCCTAAGAAGTGGCCAGCGTCGTTCTCCTCCCTTCTTGCCCACTGCGTGCTTGACGAAATGCTCGAACCGAACCTGTGTAAACCTGTCTCTGTGCTGTGCATTCTAGCCGACTGCCATGTCTTCTTGATAATGCCTAAACGGAGCTGTCCTTGTTTGAAGAGGGTCTTTGGAATCAAAACATCTAAATTTTTTTTTAGAAAAATCATAACTTTGGACTTCAGTTCATTTAGTCCACGTTTGTTTTCCTGAGATTTGAGTTTATGGCTACACATTTTTTCTGTTTGAAAATCCAATGTCTCAGTTTGTAAATCCATGAGCGTTCTCCTTTCACTGGGAAAAGAACATGTGCATATTCATGAGAGGAGAAGTCAAGATTGAAGTAGCCGTGAGTTGTGAGCAATGGGCTTGGTAGGTTTAATGAGATTTGGGTTTTTGTTGATTGAGAGAGCTTGGTTTGGTTCGAGCTCAAACAGATTCTAGGCCTTAGTTTTAGACGTAGGGGGAGCTCAGTATTCTGCTGGTTGGCCGAGAGAGAGATTGGAGAAAGAGGAAGCAACCGAGAGAGAGAAAGAGCCGTGAGTGAGAGGGAGGGAGATCTAAGAGTTAGCCCGAGGTAGAGAGAAATCTAAGGGAGAGGAGCGACGGCCAGTGAAGCCCACTCTCGACTGGCTGAGCGATTGCAGCTGGCGACGCCACACTCACAAGGTAAGCCCGTGTCCCCCATTCACCTGCCTTGATTGAACCATCGGAATGAGGCTTGCTGGCCCGGACTTGCTCATGCCTTTCTCCATTTATCCTAAGTGTTGGCTGATTGGGGTTGGTTTTGGTTTAAGTCCGTGTCCAGAAGGTTTCTTTTGTATTCCCTTTAGTCGATGCCCATCTCACGCTCAATGAAACGACCTTGACGCTCAATGAAACGACCTTGACGCGCGTTTGTGACTTCGACACTAGTTTAGCCAAATCCAAAGGTGTACTTGTGTGTCGGCATGGTATTAACGAATCACTAGCCCTGGAGTGTGGTTTTCTCAGTTTACGGCCATAGTTTTCCTTTTCCGGTCTGTCTTTTTGCTTGTTGTCGCCAATGGGCGGTCCGAGATGTTAGCTCGAAGCAGTTGACGGAGTTGGCCTGGTGATGGTGATCGGAGGTTGTTGATGATGCGGGTATCATTCTCGGTGAAAATATGATTTGTTGTTCAAAGTTGGAGTGTTTGTAGTTGAATGGTTTAGTGTTGTGTGCGCTGGGGAAAGGTTGCAAGCGTCGTAGAGAAGCAGGGAGCTGTTGGGCAGAAGAAAGGAAAAATAACAAGAAAAGAATAAAAAAAGTGAAAAGTAGAAAAATAGAAAAAAAAGAAAAAAAGAGAAAGAAAACGGGCTGGGCTTTCTTCATGTAGGCTTCGGGCTATTGTGGGCTAATGAGGTAATTATGAGTGGGCCTTAGAGCGCCCCGTTTTTCTTTTATCAACTCGGATCGATAGGGTCTGGGTTGGTTTAATCGGGCCAGATCTTTTGACCCAATCCAAATTTCTTTTTTATATAATAATAAAATAAAATAAAATATTAAAAATATAAAAATATTAAAAAGTGTAAAAAAGGGAAATATATTAAAAAACCAGAATTTTAAAAAAAATTAGAAAATTCAGAAATTCATAAAAAAATCTAGAAAATTCCAAAAAAAAAAAAAAACTCCAAAAAGATTGTAAAAAATTATAATTCCTTGAAAAGATTAAAAATATTTTTGGGTAATTTGCTTTTAAAAATGGGAAGCCTTTCAATGTAGAATTGTGCTCAATTTGGACAAGTCCCTTAGGGCTCTACCTTAGGATTTTAATTGTCCTCAAAGACAAATGCCCTTGGTCGTGCATTTTCATTGTGTTGACTTTGGCCTCCTTTTAACTTAGTTAGAGATAATATGCTCCCTAGCTGATAATGTTAAACCTATTCTCTCCTATGCAATTTTTTTAATGCTTTCCTTGATTGCTAATTTTTATTTTAACGATTTTGCACTTATATGGTCACCTCACATGTTAGTGGATATTTATAAAATCAATCCAAAATCTTTCTAAAATGATTAATATTAGGTATCGAAAGGACACTAATTAGTTAATTAGTGTAATCAAGTCCCCAACCTTAGATTCTTTGGTTGCGTAGAAAGTGAAGTACGCTTCCACACTTCACTTGGTTTCTAGCCGACCTTAATAGGTTAGTGGTGACTCTTTCTTTAGAAAATTTTTATATCGTCAATTTAAACACCCAATTGGGAGAATCCGCATCTAAATCATGAGTTATAGGCCTGTACTTTAGGCAATACCCCTAAATCTACTCTCCTTTCTATTTGAGGGGTAGGTCACGATAAGTACTATTGTTAATTTAGGTCAATTGCAAATTCCAAACCTGGAAGGCCATTTTTGAGAAGTAAGGAGAAGTGCATAATCGTGAAATTAAGAGGAGGGGTTGAGTTTCATCGAAGTTAATTTTTCTCATTTTCTTATTTTGAATTTGACCGTTTGGCCACATGTATTTTATTCTTGAAGTGGCCGAATATCACACTATTATAAAGAATGGGCCATGCATGGGCTAGTCCATTTGGCCCAAGTACCTGAGCCATCCCAGCCCTCCAAGGTTAGTGCCCGGGGTAACAGCCCTCTCTCCAAGCTCAGGACGACAGTAACCTACGAATACGAGACAACGACTCTATGTATACTCCACCCTTTCTTTCCTCTTTCATCCGCACAGAGAAGAGGAAAAAGTAGATTCTCTGCCAAGAAACATCTACGCAGACCTCACAAGCAATCACCATTAGATCACACTCGACGGTCCAGAAAATAAGAAATATAACAGTACATCGCACTCCTCTCTCTCTCTCTCTCTCTCTCTCTCTCTCCTTGCAGGAGGAAGTCAGTGGTCGTGCTCGGGTCGTTGGCTCTGGTGGCTTATACACCCCCCGCAGCGTATGCTTTTATGCATCGATGAGTGTGACTGAGTGTTTCAAATCAATTGAAAGCAAACTTTTAGTGTTTATAATAATGAGAAGTCAAAGCGAATTTTTAGCTCTTTTGATTCCTTAGTGCTTCTCGAACGAAATGCAGCTAGGTTCATGCATGACTTTTCGTGTAATTCTGAAGAAGTGACAGAAGCAAGGTTTTAACCGAGGTACTCTATGCCATGCAGGGTAACGTTATGCATAATTAAGAACCGTTGGTGAAATTATGAGTAAGTATTCGAAAGATCTCAAGCTGCTCCAGATCCGCTCACCCTGCTACTGCGGTCAACTCATGGATTTTAGCATCTTTCTAAGCCTGAAATGTCACAGTAAATCAATTAGTGTAGGAAAGATTCAGGACAATCAACTGTCAAACCAACAAAAAATGCAACCCCACATCAGAATGCAAATCCCAGGCATGGCATTAAGAATTTTCTTGGAAAAGATCAAGCCTCAACTGATTTAAAATCCGTAATATCTTTATCATCCAAAACAGCAGAAACCCCCGCATGTGAGGTAGTTGAAAGAAAGGATCAAGTCACCACGAGAATTCCTAAACAAGGAAGTATGGTCAAATGAAGCTTATGCTGATGCCTATAATACAACTAGTTTCCCCGGTTGAGCTGGGTGTTCCAGGAAACTAATTTATACTAGTTTACCAGCATAATGGAACTCATTCACTTGTCAAAATAAATAAGAAACATGCTGTCAAGGGTTTTAAGGCAACCAATACCTCAGTGATCAAGCCTCTCGCTGCTCACGCTTATCAGTTATCACTCCAGATCAATATGTGGCTGCTCCCAAGGTAATCCCTTACGTGCCATCTTCTTTTAAATGTACTCAATTCCCTAGCGCAATATGTTGTTGCGATGCCTAACAAAAGGAGCAAGTCAAGCACTTATCAGCCAAAAAGAAAATAGGAAATGATAGAACTTAGATTTGAGGACATTATTTGTAGCACAAAGACCAATTACCATTGGATTCACGATTGTCATTCCTTTTAATTTTTGAGTTCAACTGGACTCTATTGTCCAAAACCAACGTTGACTGAACTCAATAAGAAAGCAAATTCAATCAAAGCTCGAGTTCACATGCTGAAAATACTATAAATTTGATAACCAAATTATTTGTCTATTCCTTATGTCGACAAATGTGAAGTCGGGAATGATCCTATTTATTTGTTTGTGACGTGTCTAATGTGCTTAAAGCATTTTGGTTATATGAACATTGGATGGACAAATGAATGTTATACTAAATATTAGAAAGCTTCAAGCAATGTTTTATGGCATCTCTTAAGCATCTAAGTTAAGAGACTGTTTAGTTAAGCTTTTTAAAAGTAAAAAAAAAAAAAAAAAAAAAAAGCAATTTCTTGTTTTGCGGTTAAATATTTAAATATCATTTAAATTAAAAAAAATATATGATAAATTTGTTTGTGAAGTTACGTATTTAGTATTTATATATTGTGAGAAAATTTTGAATGTTTCGGTTTAAGAAAAGGTAAAAGTGTGTCTATCAAAATATTTAGAGGAAATAAAGAACAAAAAGTAAATATCTATTTATGGTTTTAATTAAACTACATGATCCTCGTATGGGCATCACATTTGTACATAGATTGAGATTCAAGGGTTGGTTAAGTGATTGTGTTGGTGCTGACTAACTTTTGGATATGCGAGTGCTAATGAAGCATTTTCTATTCACTAATTTAGTTTATAAAGGTAATCAGCAGAGTTGTAAATGTTTTATGAAAAGGGAAAATGACACAAATAATTTATGAATTTTGGCCCAAAATATGATATCGTCTTTTAACTTTTAATTTGTTCAAAATAGTATTTGAATTTTAGCATAATGTGCAATGTCATCCATAAATTTTTAATTTGTTCAATTGTGGTCCTCGAAATTTTGGTAATTATTCAATCTAGTCCTTGAACTATATGAAAATGTTCAATATTATCCATAAACTTAAGTTAATGGAATGATAATAATGAATATCTTCGTAAAGTTCAAGGACTAGATTGAACTCCACATTACATATTGGGCTAAAGTTTATGAACAATATTGAATAAATTAAAAGTTGAGACAAGACTTTGCATATTTGATTAAAGTTTAGGAACTATTTGTGTAATTTCTTGCGAATATAATAGAGAAGAAACGTATATCAAAGTTCCATTTTTTCTTAATCATGGCTTTTGTGCCCCACGAGGCAAAATTAGGAAGTCCCACGCTTTCGTAATTTTTGTCCGAAATGGTATAAATTCAACTTTCAAAGTTGCCAAATTAAATCCTAAATCCCAGACTGTGGTTGTCCCCTTCAATGCACTTGACAAAAGAAAGAAAATTTTCAACCATCTATTTATAGTTTTTTATTACCAATTCATGTATCTTGGAATCCTAATCTCCGCTTTTGCTTGGAATATTTTAAGAGAAAAAGTGTGAGATAGTGATCGGATTACCGTGAAATTTTTAAATCCTTATGGATTATGGTCTTTTATATAGACATTACAATAAAACATGTATGATTATGAGCTAAGCCGTTTTTTCAATGGATTATAGTAGCAGAGGCGATGTAGGCTCAAATTGGATTTTAGGCCTAAATTTTGGCCGAAGTCCTCATAAAAAAAGTATACCTAGTTGTAAATTTTCCAATGGGACATGATTCTACTCTGGCCCATCACGTGTAACACGGAGACAGTCCATGACTCAAGAGGAACTAAGCCCATAAAGACAAAAAAAGAAAGTCAACAACTTACCGGTTGAAAAAAGGGGAAAAGGGAAACGATTGTTTCAAAAACGGAGGACGTTAAAGGACGATGACTCCTTTCAATTGGATCCAAGATTGCGAAATTGAACGGCTCTGCACTGACAATAACATAATCAGACCATTTGAAGGGTAGAATTGAAAAGAAGATGAAAAAGTGAAGGTCTTCACAGTCAAGGCCCTCCGCATCATTAAGACAAATTCATTGGAATAAAGAAAATTGGGGCAAAAGAAAAGAAAGATAAATCCTTCGCCATCAAATTGGAACACAATAAATCTTAGTCATTCAATAAATGTGATTGTGGTTTTTACCATTCGACCTAATGTTGAAGGATCTGGATTTTATTTTGACCCATCAAGTGTAACATCATAAGAAAGTTCTTTCATCATTAAATGATTCGTATGTATTTTTTTGAGTGGGGCTGAACTTTATTTGGGGCCCGTCACATGCAGGATGATGAGAATCCATGACTCATAGAGAGGAGCTAGCCCATGAAGATTGTAAAAGCAAGTCAAGAACCTATAGGTCTAAAATAAAAAAAAAAGACATGATAACTTATAATAATTGAGGACATGATGGCAAGATAACTCCTTTCGATTGGATCCCTGACCGTCGTTACTCTAATTATTGAGTTCAATCAAATTATAAAATTTTCATAGCTTTAAACTAACAACAATAGAGGGGCTCGCGGGGGAGGGGAAATCAAAAGGAGGTGAAAAAGTTAAGAGGATTTCATGATCATGAGTAAGACATGGAAAAAAGAAAAATGGGGCAAATCAAAGATAAAGCTGACCTTGATTTTGTTCTTTACAGGGATTTCATGCATTCATATCTTCATGAGTGTTTTAGGGGTCGAAGACTTGGTGAGCAAAAGGAAAGGAAGACCCACACAAGGCGAGACACACTCCTTTAGAAATGTGAAATAGTTAAGAGGACTTCATGATCAATGCCCTCCACATGATTAAGACAAATTGATTGGAAAAAGGAAAACTAGGGCAAATCAAAGATAAAGTTGATGCTGATTTTGTTCTTTATGAGGATTTCATGCATTCATGAGTGTTTTAGGGGTTGAAGACTTGATGAGCAAAAGTAGAGGAAGACCCACACAAGATGAGTCGCACTCCTTTCGAAATGTGAAAAAGTTAAAGAGGACTTCATGATCAATGCCCTCCACATGATTAAGACAAATTGATTGGAAAAAAGAAAACTGGGGCAAATCAAAGATAAAGCTAACGCTGCTTTTTGTTCTTTATGAGGATTTCGTGTGTTTATGCATTCATGAGTGTTTTAGGGGTTGAAGACTTGGTGAGCAAAAGCAGAGGAAGACCCACACAAGATGAGTCGCACTTATATATATAATGATCAATGCCCTCCACATGATTAAGACAAATTGACTGGAAAAAAGAAAACTGGGGCAAATCAAAGATAGAGTTGACGTTGATTTTGTTCTTTACGAGGATTTCATGCGTTCATATGTTCATGAGTGTTTTAGGGGTTGAAGACTTGGTGAGCAAAACTAGAGGAAAACCCACACAAGATGAGTCGTGCTTCTTTTATGAGGATTTCATGCGTTCATACCTTCATGAGTGTTTTAGGGGTTGAAGACTTGGTGAGCAAAAGTAGAGGAAGGCCCACACAAGATGAGTCGCATATATATATATATATATATATAGATCAATGCCCTCCACATGATTAAGACAAATTGACTGGAAAAAAGAAAACTGGGGCAAATCAAAGATAAAGCTGATGTTGATTTTGTTCTTTACGAGGATTTCATGCGATCATACGTTCATGAGTGTTTTAGGGGTTGAAGACTTGGTAAACAAAACCGGAGGAAAACCCAGACAAGATGAGTTGCGCTCCTTTCGAAATGTGAAAAAAGTTAAGAGGACTTCATGATCAATGCCCTCCACATGATTAAGACAAATTGACTGAAAAAAAGGAAAACAAAGGCAAGTCAAAGATAAAGTTGATGTCGATTTTGTTCTTTATGAGGATTTCGTGTGTTCATACCTTCATGAGTGTTTTAGGGGTTGAAGACTTGGTGAGCAAAAGCAGAGGAGGACCCACATAAGATGAGTCACACTCCTTTCGAAATGTGAAAAACGGGGACTTCATGATCAATTCCCTCCACATGATTAAGACAAATTAATTAGAAAAAATAAAACTGGGGCAAATCAAAGATAAAGTTGACGTTGATCTTGTTCTTTATGAGAATTTCATGCGTTCATACCTTCATGAGTGTTTTAGGGGTGAAGACTTGGTGAGCAAAAAGAGAGGAAGACCCACACAAGATGAGTCGCACTCCTTTCGAAATATGATCTCTTTTAAAATGATTTCAAACTAAAAATTTCACAGAAAAAAGAAATTACATGAGAGGAGGGAGCTTCATTGAGCTAGAGGACGTGAGACTTACAAGGAGCATCTACTTGAGCTTCAAAGAACCGGAAGAAGAGTGCCATTAATCATAAACTAAAAATTATGAAAACATTGCATATGAATTCGCGTATCATTATTTTTAGGAAAAGATCACCAAAAATTCCAAATTTTGCCCAAAGTGACAAATTTACCCTAAACTTTTTTTGTGATATGAAAAATTTCAAACTTTGCTAACCGTGACACATTTACCCCACTAAGGGCAATTTCGTCTTATTATTATTATTATTTTTTTTATGTTTTTCCTTTTTCTTTCCTTTTTTTCATTTTTCTTCTTCTCTCTTCCCTCCACTGGGGCGGAGGGAAGTCGGACTCAGTGAGGGCGACCCTCGACCGGGTCGGGCGAGAGGGCCTCCTCGCTAGATCCGGCGAGGGCCCTCTCGCCGCACTCAAGCAAGGGCCGCCCTCGCCCGACCCAGCTGAGGGCGGCTGTCGCCCAATGTCGACGAGGGTGGCCGTAGCCAACCTAGGCAAAGGTGACCCTTGACCGATGCCGGCGAGGGCAGCCTTCGCTTGAGTCAGGCTTTCCTTTGCCATGGTTGGCGGAGGGAAGAGAGAAGAAGAAGAAAAAAAGGAAAAAGAAAAAAATTTAAAAAGTAAAAGATGAAAATGCCCTGTAGTATAGGGTAAATGTGTCACACGGATACAAGTTTAGGATTTTTTATGTTACGAAAAAAAGTTCGGGGTAAATGTGTCACGGTTGGTAAAGTTTGGGGTTTTTCATGTCACAAAAAAAAGTTTGGGATAAATTTATCACTTTGGGCAAAATTTAGGGTTTTTGGTGGTCTTTTCCTTTATTTTTATATTGAGAAAATTTTGAACCTTTCCGATTAAGAAAAGGGAAAAGTATGTCCATCGCAAAATGTAGATGAAGAACGGAAAAGTATATGTCTATTTATGTGGTTTTACTTAAACTACATGATACTCGTATGGACATTACAATTGCATGTGTTTTTAACTTCAAGGCGTTGCTCAAGTGATTCCGTTAGTGCTGAGTTACTTTTGGAGATCTCGTGCTTACGAAACACTATCTACTTATTTATTCTGTCCATGAGGATAATCAGAGTCGCTGGAATAATAGAGAAGAAAGTGACATCAAAGTTCCATTATGTCTCAATCATGGCTTTTCTACACCATAAGGCGAAATCACGGAGTCCCACGCTTCCCTAATTTTCGTCCTCAGTGGTCTGAATTAAATCTCCAAATTTCCCAATCAAACTGATTGAAAAAGGAACAGATTTGATCTTGCAATAAGGCCCCATTTACAAAAAATTGGGCATTTGTTGTGCATCTGAACTGGGATTGGTTGGTTTGGCTTTGAGTCACCAATAGCTATGCTCTAAATTATGTAGTCTTATTGCTCTTTGACTTATAGAGTGCAATGGCGTAAAAAATTGTTCTCATTTGCCCAATCTTACATAGTCGGCTTAGTTATTGTCGCTGCTGCTACTGTTCCTATGGTTGATCTTTGTGGAGTCAATTTTGGAAAAGATTATAATCCAATTTGTCTTCTCGACATTATGTTCCGCATATATATGTGCAGGACCTGAAAAGGCTGCTAATCTAAGCTGCACTTGAAATTTGCGCTTGGTGAAGACTATCCGGAAAGGGATAATATGAGATTGCCAAAAAAAGAAATTGTAAAAATTATCCATAACGACATCAATCAAAATTGACTGGAATGATAAATTTGGCATTTCGTTAAAAAAGTTTAAGATTAAATTGGCCAAATTGAAAGATTTAAAATTTAATTGGTACAAATCTAATAAATTTAGAAGTTTTTTGGTAATTTCCACATCGATGTGTCAATGTATGAGTTTTAGTCTTTCTTTTGCTATGATTGTTTGACGGGTGACTACTACGCTCAGAGGTCCAAAAACATCAAACTAGAAGGGGGTCGAATAGTTGGGTACCGGTTATGCTTGGTACGGGGTCCATTCATATACAACCTTTTTGTTGCTAGGAACTCCTATGGGATTGTTGAGAGGGATAAGACTGATAATATTATTGGTGAACCATCGGAAGATTAGATTAGAGTATGAGATATGATTTGATTTTTCCATCAGAAGATTAGATTAGAGTAGGAGATATAATTTATTTTTGATTATTGTAATTGCGGGTCAATTGATCCAGTCAATCCATAAGATTAGATATTCGGAATATAGAATAGGAAATATGATTATCTCCTTAATATAAATAGCAGTACATACTGTAGAAGAAAAGTGTGTATTATGGCTTTCAATGAAGAGCATTTTTCTCCTAGGAAATTTACCTTTGAATAGTTCATTTCTTAATTCCTTTGATTTTCTTCATGGTATTGGAGCAAGAGATCCTTGTGAGTGCTAATATAAACACCTAGAGGGGGGTGAATAGGTGTGAAAACAATTTTTCACAAAGAGCAATAAAAATATTTTGCTTTTGAACTTGAGTCTGAAGAACAACAGACTTTGAGTGAGTTCAGACTTTAATTATAAACAGAACTACAAACAAAGTAAAGGAGTTTAGGGAAGAGAATAAGAACACAGAATTTATAGTGGTTCGACTTAAATCAAGCCTACATCCACTCTTCCACGCTAACAGCTTTCTAGCTAGATTCCACTATGCAATCAACAAGATATTACAACTTTGAGTGCAAACATTTAGTAGTAGATCACACTATCTCACTAAGTCACTCTTTTGGTATTTCTCTCATGATCACAAATGTTTAAGCTCACAAGAGACAAGTGTATGATTGAAGGTCGCTCAGACTTTGGAATTATAAATTCTACACTCCGTCTCTTATTTGCTCATCGGTCCTTGGTCTCCTTAAATACTCCTTCACTTCCAAACTAGCCGTTGGACAGTATCTTAGAGGATCGTCTTCCAATCTACCCACTGGACAGATCTGTATCTAGAAGATTTAGTAACCGTTGAGTGATAGAAGTAGAATCTCAAGTTGATTTTGATTGCTCATACAAACATAATCTTGATTTCCATAAGTAGAGCTTCTTCGTATAGAAAGTTCTTATCTTCAAGATCCAATTATCAATCAATTAGATTGAGTCAATCAAATCTATATTGATGTAGAATCCAAACTAGATCACCAGCTGTTATATGTTTGGGGCTTGTGTTACGTTCTGTCAAGTTGTTTCATTCTGAACATGCTTCGTTTTGAATTTGCTACGTTATGAACTTGTGTCTCGTTTTGGACCTTGTCACGTTATGGATTTGTGTCTCGTTCTGGATGTAAAGTCTGAGAGTGTTCTATCGAAAGTAGAGTTTGAGTGTCTTTAGACTGAAGTAGAGTCTGAGTGTCTTCAGATTGAAATAGACTTTACAATTTGGACGTAAGTCTGAACAAATTTTGCTTATGAACAGATTTAGCTTGGACACAGTCTGAATAAGTTCAGTTTCAGTATAGAGTCTGTCTTATGGTTCTTCCAAGTATAGACTTTAATAATATCCTTTACATGTTCTATCATCTAGATAGTCTATTACTCAACATTAAACACGTTAGTAGCCTTTGATTTATTTTGTCATATTCAAAACATCATAAGGGATTTCTCTAATAATCTCCCCCTTTTTGATGATGATAAAACTATCTCTGAATATGCAGATGTGTAATCACACTTTCTGAAAATATTAATAAATCAATCACTAAATTTTAGATTTTCAAAAAATGTGTTTTGAAGCAAAAGAAAGCAAATAGATTGAGCATAACAATATAGAAAAATAATCGCAGCTCAATATTATGCAATAAATAATATCGACCAATCAACACAGATGCATATTTATACTCTCCCCCTTTTTGTCATAATCAAAAAGCGATAAAAATAGTATCATGTAGAGAATATAAAACGATAACAATTATGTCTTGCATGAAACACAATTTCCAAAATATCAGCTTTTATAAAGTAAATCGAATATTAAATATATGCAATATAGCTCACTTCGATCATATATATCAGCAAATATCCAATAAAAATCATGGATGCATTATAAAATTCACTTACCCTTTTTGTCATAATAAAATGATAATATCAATAAGAGATTTGTTAATGGCAAAAGGTAATAAAATGATGCACTAACCAGATTTTTTAGAACTTAACAAGTTTTGTCGCATTTACCTTTTCCTTCCTTCCATAAAAGGATTATGATCAATTCAAAAAGATCTTTCCATAATTGATCAATGCTCCCCCTCAATTTGTTGCTTTTTTGAGGTGATCACGATTCTTTGCCTTTCTTTTGGATTCACTTTCTCCTCCTGTCATTATAACAATATTTGTGAATAGCACTAATTGTGGCTTGTGCACGTTGAGCAGAATATTTTTCCATTATTTCCTTCATAGCAACAACATCCGCAACAATCATTTGCTTTTTGAAATTCGAGGCAAAAATTTATTTTCTTCAATCAAGCTCGTCTCGAATTCAACCTGCATAAACTTAAAAATCTTTTTGCACAAATAAGCTGTAATAATATCCATGTAATATATAATGCTATTTCTTCAAATAAATTGAATAACATATATAAAATTATCAAATATTTAAATTTAGAGCTACTCAACCTTTCGTACGACACATAAGGATTTCCTCGATAATTTGCGAAAACTTTGCACAAGGAAGAGAATTTTTGAGCCTCTAAAAATAGTATAGAATCTCCATAATTTTCAGATCAAGCTTTCCAAAATCCATATGGAAGATTCTTTTTCTACATGCAAATTCTAGTATAATAGATAACAAACTTTGCAAAAAAAAAAAAAAAAAAATCACATAATACCTTTGTCACGCCCACACTCGATCACATATCTCAGTCAAGTCGACTTATTTCTGGTCTCTGATCCATTTCGACAGTGCAGTAATGACCTTTGCAGACCAACACGGTCGAGCAGTTAATTCCTAGTCGAATTCTCAAGTCAATTGCATTTAGATTCCTTAATTACTTTCCCAGAGAGTTAAATTATCTCGTGAGTGATCAGCTCAGAGAATAGCACTATTGGCGCGTCGACGAAAGGCTCGATTTATTTAATCGAAAACGAAATTTGAAAATTCAGGCTGTCACAACTCTTCCCCTCTTATAAAAATTTTGTCCTCGAAATTTAAATCATTACAAAACTCTGTCAAAAAGGTGGGGGTACAGTCGTCTCATCGACTCCTCAGTTTCCCAAGTTGCTCCTTCTGTTCTGTGGTGTTGCCAGACCACTTTGACCATCGAGATGGTCTTTGTACGCAGAACTTGCTTTTTTCTATTCACGATTTGAGCTGGGCTTTCAACGTATGATACACGGTCATCCACGTCCAATTCCTTGAAATTGAGCATGTGGGTTGGGTCAGGCTCATACTTCCTTAACATCGACACGTGAAAGACGTCATGCACTTGCGCCAGTCTCAGCGGCAACGCAAGACGATACGCTAGGCTCCCGATTCTCTCAAGAATCTCAAACGGACCTACGTACCTCGAACTCAGTTTGCCTTTCTTACCAAAGCGTGAAGTTCCCCTCATTGGTGACACTTTTAGAAACATGTGATCACCAACTTGGAATTCCAAAGACCTTCGACGCTTATCTGCATAACTTTTTTGCCTGCTTTGAGCGGTTTTTAATCTACCTTTGATTACTTACTGCCACGGTTTCCATTGACCGTTGGACTAACTTTGGGCCTGTTAATTTTCTTTCCCTAACTTCACCCTAACATATTGGTGTTCTGCACACTCTACCATACAACGCTTCAAACGGAGCCATCTTGATGCTCTGCTGATAACTGTTGTTGTAGGAGAATTCCACCAGGTGTAGCTGATCTTCCCAACTTCCTTTGAAGTCTATTACACAAGCTCTCAGCATGTTCTCGAGGGTCTGAATTGTCCTCTTAGACTGGCCATCCGTCTGAGGATGATAGGCCGTACTGTACTGAAGCTTGGTACCTAAGGCACTCTGCAAGCTCTTCCAAAAAGCTGTAGTAAACCTTGGGTCTCTGTCTAAGGTTATCGTAACCGGCACTCCATACATACGAACCACCTGACGCACATACAGATCTGCGTTTCTATCCAGACTCAAGTCCTTTTGAATTGCAATGAAGTGAGCCGACTTTGTCAGTCTGTTGATTACTACCCAAATTGAATCATTTCCTCTTTGACTCCTCGGTAGTCCAGTCATGAAATCCATCGTGATATGCTCCCATTTTCACTCTGGGATCTCGAGAGGTTGCAGAAGTCCTCTCGGCTTGCAATGTTGAGCTTTTACCTACTAACATGTCAAACACTTGGCGACATGCTTGGCGATGTCCGCCTTCATACCTAACCACCAATAGTGTTGACACAGATTCTGATACATCTTGGTACTTCCAGGATGAATGCTGTAACTACTACGATGTGCTTTAGATAAAATATCTTCTCTAAGCTCCACATCATCAGGTACAACCAAACATCCTCGGAACCTCAGTATCCTATCATTAGAAACCTGAAAATCAGCCTTTCTTTTCTCAGCATCCTCCTGAAGTATTTTTTGTACATCTAGATCTGTCGGTTGGAGTAGCTTGATTCTGACTTGGGCATTCGGTTCAATTCTGAGGGTGTCCATAAGACTTGAAAGGTGGCCTACCTCAAACTTGAATACCGAATCTCGAGCTCTTTCGATTAAGTTCCACTCCTTAATCAATATGTGCGCAACTGAAGACTTTCGACTCAAAGCATCGGCGACCTTGTTCGCCTTTCCCGGGTGATATAGAATATCACAGTCGTAGTCCTTCAGCAATTCCATCCATCGGTGCTGTCTCATGTTCAATTCCTTCTGAGAGAATAGATACTCGAGACTCTGATGGTCCGTGAAGATCTGAAACTTTTCTCCGCATAGATAATGTCTCCAAATCTTCAAGGCAAAGATAATCGCCGTGAGTTCTAAGTCATGCTTCGGGTAGTTCAACTCATGAGGTCTCAACTGATGGGAGGCATATGCAACAACCTTACCATGTTGCATCAGCACGCAACCCAATCCTCTGAATGATGCATTACTATAGATCTTGAATCCTCTAGGACCAGATGGAATGGTCAGCATAGGTGCAGTAATTAGCTCTTCCTTTAGCTCTTGAAAACTATCATCGCACTTGTTTGTCCACACAAATTTCTCCTCTTTCTTCAGGAGTCTTGTCAACAGTGATGCTAATGATGAAAACCCTTCCACAAACCATCTGTAATACCCTGCCAAACCCCAAAAACTTCTAATCTTTGTCACTATAGTCGGTCTTGGCCAATTGATCACGGCTTCTATCTTGCTTGGGTCCACTGAAATTCCTTCACCTGAGATCACATGCCCTAAGAAAGCAACATGAGTTAACCAAAACTCGCACTTGCTAAACTTAGCATACAACTGATGAACTCTCAGTGTCTGCAACACTACTCTCAGATGACCCTCATGCTCTTACTCACTTCTTGAGTAAACCAGAATATCATTGATGAACATGATCACAAACTAATCTAGGTACTCCTTGAATACCCTGTTCATTAAATCCATGAAAGCAGCAGGAGCATTTGTCAACCCAAATGGCATCAGTGTGAACTCATAATGACCATATTGAGTACGAAATGTTGACTTAGGAATGTCCTCCTTCCTAATCCTCAGCTGATGATATCTATCCTCAAGTCAATCTTCGAGAAAATCGACGCTCCTTGTAGTTGATCAAACAAGTCATCAATCCTTGGTGGTGGATACTTGTTCTTGATCGTTACCTGATTGAGTTGCCGATAGTTGATGCACAGACGCAACGAATCATCTTTCTTCTTTACAAATAGAATTGGTGCTCCCCAAGGCAATGCACTGGGGCGAATAAATCCCTTATCTAATAACTCTTGCATCTACACCTTCAGTTCCTTCAACTCAGATTACGCCATCCAGTAAGGAGCTTTAGAGATTGGTTTTGTCCCGGGTGCTAGCTCAATTACAAACTCTATCTCTCTTTCTGGTGGTAGACCTAGCAATTCTTTTGGAAAGAAGTCTGGAAATTCTCGTATCACAGCTATGTCTTCCATCTTCAGCTCCACAACTGTCGTATCCACGACAGTTACTAGGTAACCTTGACAACTCTCATCTAATAGACAAGTTGTCTCTTGCGACAAGATCAGGACAATCGAGGGTCCTCCTCGATTCCCGACAAACTCGAAACTCTTACCCCTTAACGGGTCAAACTGAATCGCTTTACGATAGCAGTCCATTACAGCTCGTTGCTTGGTGAGCCAGTCCATGCCAATTATCAAATCAAAGTCATACATGGCTAGGACTAACAAGTCTATTTTCCCCTCTCGCTCACCAATCGCTAACTTGCAACCAGAACAACCTAAAGCAACAATCACTTTATCCTTCAACGGTGTAGATATGCAAACTGCCGACTCCAACAATATAGGACTCAACCCTAACAACTTAACATACTGCTCGGCAATAAAGGAATGGGTTGCTCTCGAATCAAACAAAGCATAAGCAGGTTGGTCGTTAAGCGATACCATATCTGTGATCACGTTAGGCGCAGCTTCTGCCTGACCCTATGTGATAGCATAAACAGTGCCCTGGATTGGAGGTCTCAGTTGTTCTCCCTGTGGCACGTTCTGCGGGGCATACCCTCTGATCTGTCCCATTGGCGGCGGCAGCGGCAACTGTTGAGGTCTCCCCTGTCTCCGGGGGCAGTTCCTGGCTATGTGACCTTGCTGGCCACATTCATAACATGCTCTTGACCTAGCGGGGCACGGAGTTGACCCATGTTGCCTTCCACACGAGCGACATGTATTAATGCTACCGGGCATCGGCCTACTGAATCCACTCCTTTTGAAGGGTGGAGCATGGGATTTACCTCCAGGCATGGGTCTTTTTCCTAGGCGAATTGCTTCTCTGTTGGAGCCAAACCGCGATCTAGATACGATGGCCCTTTCATTATGGTCTTTCTCGATCTTCTAGGCTCTCCGATATATGTCGTTGTAAGTCCTCAGATCCAGAAGGACTAAGGTGCTTCTCATGTTCGGTTTGAATCCATCCCTAAACCTTCTTACCTAGTTTACAGGATTCTCAATTAGCTCAGGGCCATATCATGAGAGTTCAGCGAACTTCGCCTCATACGCATCAATAGTTAGGGAACCCCGGTGAAGATGTTGAAATTCGGCCATCTTCACCTCCCTAGTGGTCTCGGAGAAATACTTATCATTAAAGGCTTCAAGGAAAATGTTCCACTCCTGAACAGCGCCTTCTGGGAAAATCGTTTCTCAAGTAGTCATCCACCAAGTGTTCGCAACTCCCTCCAGTTGGTAAGTTGCTAAGACTACTTTCTCCGTCTCGTTGCACATCAGCAGTGCAAACACTTTCTCGAGCTTCAGAACCATAAGGCAGCAGTTTCGGGATCTCCTGTCCCAGTGAACAACGATGGATTTAATTTCAGGAATTGCTCCACCAGCTTATGGATTGGTCTTTCAGCGACCACAATTCTTATCGGACCTCCAACAGGTACGGTGGTAGATGCAATAGCAGGGGTAGCTTTGGCAGCGGCGACAACAGTAGCAATAGCGGCGGCTTGATTCAAAGCTTGCTGGTCCATTCTGTTACCCAAGGCTTCTAGAACACACATGATCCCGTTGAATCTAGGATCATCTGGGGCTACTACCCCAGCACCAATAGAATGTGGTGCTTCACCACTAGCGCTAGCCACAGCCGGCACCTTACCATGGCCTTCTCGGGTATCGACCCTGGTCGGCGCTCTTCCTCAAGTCACGGCCTTACCGACCTTTTTAGCAGGAGTTCTCGGCTCTTGATCGCTCATGGTGTAGCTTTAATCAACTAACACCTGCTTCTAATTCAACATCGAATTAGAAACAAAGCGATCCAAACAACAAGTAATTCTAGCACTCAGTTAACACAAACATGCACCAGCATGAATTTAAAGGCCTTTTCTATTACTATCCCAAGACCTATCGCACCTTATCACTCCAATCCTTAACCATTGCTTTGATACCACTTAAACAAGGATGTCACGCCCCGATCCTCGGGCTCGCACCCATCCCTCACCTGGTCGATTAATAGCGACATCCCAGGACGCATCGCCGACCCTTTCATTCTTAGTACGCATGCGGAAGCATATAAAAATCCCCAGACAATAAAACAATGGGATAGGAAAGTAGGGCTATATGTTTTTCATACCAACATCAACCTTTTATAGACATAGAGATTTATTTACAACATCAGATCGTTTATAAAATTATCAGCTTAACCAAATAGGAATTGTCCTATGACTAACGAGTTAGACAGATTAGCCGATTCTGTTCCCTTCACTTCCCCCCACTCTGGGACTTCTGGTCCTCCACCAAGATCATCTATGGACTTGAAAATGGTTATACAATAACCAGTGAGACAACGTCTCAGCGAGTTCTACCCCTTAAGACTTGATTAGTAAGAAAATACGCCCTGAGGGCTGCCTAAGCACATCACGAGTCAAAGGGCTTACCTTGGCCTCAGTTTCCTTCCTGCAAGTCAATTCAAATAACAGATACTAAAAATCATATCATCCAATTAACCAGATCGACTTAATGATCAATCGACTCAGTCGATTCCATGTCATCAAGACCGCTCTCCTGGTTATTTCAACTATTCAATCTCAATTCTTACTCACAGCTCAACGAGCATAGTCTACCAAATTATTGGCTATAAATCACGGTCCAAGGGACACAACCTATCTTTAGGTGATAATCACGGCTCAATGGGCGCAACCTTTAGTAGGTGGCAGATCACGGCCATATTAGGCACGACCTCTATCAGGTGGTAGATCACGGCTCAACGAGCACGACTGATTCCAATTCGGTGGTAATTCCCAGCCTAACTGGCCTAGCCATACTCCGGTGGCTTTCTTGATTTATCTCACACATCTCACGACCATTTTCCAACTAAGTACTGACATTATCCACTTTTGGGACATTTCCCCACAATCACCAATCACATTAAAATTTCACAATCTGGTACTCGAATAAATAAACAGAGAGAAAGATCACCGTAATCGCATCACAAATTTACTGGCCATCTACTATCTATCCTGCACCCTAATTTCTGGAAAATAAATAAATAAATAAATACGGAAAATAATAAATAATTGCAATAAATCCAACCTAGGCCCGTTATAGCCTAATTGGAAGCCGAGATGAGCCTGGAAAATTTACCGAGACTCGTTCAATAAATACCAGGACCTATTTCCTTGTTAACTACACTATCCATTTGCCTAACATGCATCAATAAGTCTCTAATTTAATTAATCTAATATAATCTATCCACCTAATTGCACTTAATTAAATCTAATCAACCCCTAAGCATAATTCACCGACTAATAAGGGATTAGTGAGTTCAACTCACTTGATTTAAAAGCGAAGGTAGGAACACCGTGATGACGATGCAACGGCGGCCGAACTTGGGCTCATGAAGACATCAACAAGCTTGGGCTGGGCCCAAAGCCTTGCAAGCCCACAACGGTTGCTGGGCTTGGTCTCGAGCTTGGGCTTGCTTCGCGGGCCTCAAGTGGGCCGGATCAAAAGCTGAAATTGCGAACTGGGCTTGCGAAGTGGGCTGCTAAAGATTGAAGCTGAACTGGGCTTGAATGGGCTGGACTTCACGTGGAATTTGCTGGGCTTTAAGATGGGTTGCGGCTGCACATTGAGCTGAAGACTGCTGGACTGCTGAAGTGAATTCGTGGGCTTCAATGGCCCCACTGCTGGACTATTGGGCTGAAGACAAGGACAAAGGAAGCAGCTTCGGTGGCTGAGCTGATCCATGAGCGAAGATGGGAGTTGCTGGAGAAGAAGACACTTGGAGATGGGTGCATAAACGGCTGCTACACAGGTGGCTTCACGGTCAACAACACCAGCAATCTGCTTCGGTGGAAGGAGACCAGCTTGGGTCTTCGTTGGTGGGCTAGGGGCTTCTTTGGTTGACCGTTGAAGAAGAACACGGTAGGGGGCAAAGGAGGAGATTTCGGTGGAAGGGTGAAGGAGATGGGGACGCGCGGTAGTAGGCGCACGGAGGAGGAGTCAACGAAGGGAAGGAGTTTTGTTGGAGATCTCGCTGGGTTGACCGAGGGACATGTGGCGTGCAGTAGAGAAATTGGTGGGGTGAGTTAGTGAAATGGGAGATTGCACGCGGCAGAGATTGAAGGAGAACGGGCTGGCAAATCTTCGAAGGAACAAAATTGAGAGAGAGCAGCAAAAGCAACACTTGGTTGAGAGAGAAAGAGCTTGGCGTGAGAGAGACAGAGGCGGTGAAGAGGGACAACGACAGGAGGGAAGCAGCTGGCTAAACTTGCCGTAGAAGATTGGAAAAAGGAAGAAAAAGTCAGCAAGCTTATCCCTTAAATTGAAGGCTTGGTCCCCTATTCTTTCTTGAAATAAACCCTCACAAAATACTCAATTTTGGTGCCAAAATTCCAGCTTCAAGCCAAGATCCGAATTTCTCAAATTTGGACCTTCAATTTCTTCACCAAACTCCCCAAATCGACGTCCAATTTTGATGTAGAAAAATCCCGAACAATTTTCTATAAGTTCTTGACACTCAAAGGCTTGGCTTGGAAGTCAAATTCCCTTTAATTTGCCCATCCGAATTTCTCGTTAATTTTCGCAACGTCCGAATCTATTTTCCGTAAAAACCTCTGAATCTCTGAAAATTATTCAAAGGATGAGTCGACGTTCCTAAAATAGATCATGACACCATAGAACTTTCAATTTTTGAAATCAGGTTTAAATTCACAGTTAATTTCACTTTAAAGCGATTTTAGCGTGACCTAGTCTATCGGGTAGTTTTTAGGAATTTTTGGTGCAATTGACCCGTGATCGATTTATCTCTAGTCACATTGTACGTCTTTGACATATTGACTACTATCGGTCGTCGTGAAAATCTCGAGATTTCAATTACGGGCACCAGGTACCAAAACGATAGAAAAATCGGTCTAGTGCCGATTGACGAGTATTTTGCAATCAGGTGGAATCACCTATACTTTGATCACATATTTCAGTCAAGTCAACCTATTTCCGGTCTCTGATCGATTTCGATAGTGCCGTAATGACCTTTGCGGACCAACACGGTCGAGCTGTCAATTCCTAGTCGAATTATCAAGTCAATTGCATTTAGATTCCTTAATTGCTTTCCTAGTTAGTCTAGTTATCTTGTGAGTGATCAATTCAGAGAATAGCACTATTGGCGCGTCAACAAAATGCCCGATTTATTTAATCGAAAGCGAAATGTGAAAATTCAGGCTGTCACAACCTTCCTTCGATTTCTAGATCAAACTTGCTAGATATAAGATATCTTCTAAATATAGCAAGAATATCTATGCATGTGAAAAATATCTTTCAAGATCAAAGGGATTTCCTTAAGCATAAATCTCAAAAATATATTATTGATGCATTTCACAAAAAGAAAGTAGATATTTCTATCACGTGCCAAATCAAGTAAAAACTTGCAATGTCTAATATATAATTCATAGGCAATCATCTAAAATCATGATAAATGTATGTAGAGATTTGCAAGGCAGGATAAAAAATATTCTCTTACCCATGGTATATGTTTGCAATATACCATTGATTAAAAAAAAATATTACCAATCTTCGCATGAGATACCTTTTTGATTGCTCCTACGTCTGCATAGATTCGCAATCATTCTTCCCTTATAAAATTTCCTGCAATCAACTCATTTCCTTTTTGGTATCCATCAATTTGGATCCTTCCATTTTGTTAGAGCAAAATATAAAATCTCCATAGATAATCAAATATACTTTCTTAACTCATCATAACATATTATTTAAAGGAAAGAACATTATGCACAATAATATCTTGAAAAAATTCTCACTTAGTCAAAGCACAATAAAATCAGAGAGAATGAAATCTTGGAGTATCTAAGAAAGAATATCTTGCATAATAAATTAATATTACGTAAAACAGATTTTCACTTTGCAAAATATGACAAAATCTGAGAGCATAAAATCAATCCAAATAAACTCATTTGTCTCTATGCAAGGTATAAAAAATAATCACATGTATTAAATCAAATCTCAACTCACGAATCACAAAAATAAATCACACGATTCTTTCTTCAATAAAACAAATCATAGAATACGGTCATAATGAAATCTGAATCAACTGAGAATATATCGAATATCAAGTATAATAAGAATTATGTGCCCAAATCAAATTGAGAATAAAAAATATACCTTCCTTACCAAATTCCCTTTCTTATTTTCCTTTAGTTCCTGGAAAAAAAAAACAACTCATATTTTCTTTGGTACCCATTTTTTCTTGGGTTCATGAGAGTTAGTAGAGTATGCTGTTTTTACCCAATCTTTCTTAATATGTCTCCAAACTTTAGGACATTCTTTTTCAAAGTGTTCCGAATCTCCACAATTTGAACACTTGAAGGCATTTCGACCAACGGGTTTTACAAACACTTTTTGAAAATGATTTTTGTAAAATGCCTTTGGAGGTCTTTTTCTAAGTCTCTCATTGACTTTAGGAAAATCTATTAGAGAATGACTTTCCTTATTAAATCCCGACTTATTATAGTGAGGTACTTGTATGGAAAGGATATGCTCTAAAGTTTTTGAACCCTTTGAAAATTTTGTCGAAATATTTGAAAATTCCTTTTTTAAAGAATTATTTTCTTTGACAAGTAAATCTCGACTTTCTTTTGTTTGTAGAAAATCTTTTTGCAAAATTTCAAACTTTTCTTTTCGAGAAATATCTTGTTGCCTAAGCCAAGAATTCTCATTTTTTAGTTTGGAGATCCTTTTAAGAGAATATTTAAGATTTAAGCAAAGCTCATTTATATACTTTGAAACTTTGATAGGAATTTTTGAATGGCTTACCTCGATTTCCTCATCGAATTCTGAGTCTGTGTCTAAGTTAGACTCTGATTTTGAGTCTGATTGTGATTCCAAATTTGGGTCTGAGTTTGAATGTGCCATTAAGCATATATTTCCTTACTCGTCATCTTCTTTCATTGTTCTTTTCTGCCCATTCTGCTTGTATTGTCTTCTTCCATTGAATTTCTTTCCTTTTCTACTCAGCTTTTTGAATTTCTTGATCATAAAAGCAAGTTCTCTGTCGTCCATGTCATTTTCTGAGTCTGTATCATCAGAATCATCGTTAGATATTAAAGCGATGAACTTCTTACCTTTGGGATCTTCATCAACGATTTGTTCCACTTCATAGGATTGAAGAGTGCCAATCAATTCATCAACGAGAGTGGCATAATCCTTTGAGTCTCCCAAATTGAGGTCTTAACATGGTTCTAGTCTTTTGAGAGACCTCGCAAAAGTTTGTTGACCTTTATTGAGGAAGAAATTGGATGACCTTGATACACCAAACCGTTTACAATTTCTGTAAAACGATTGAACATATCTCTAATCGACTCTCCTGGCTTCATCTTGAAGGATTCATATTGGCCAAGTAGAAAGTTTACTTTTGTCTCTTTTACACGATCAGTTCTTTCATAAGTAGCATGAAGTCTATCCCAGACTTCCTTAGCTGTTTCACATGAAGAAATTCTGTTATATTCAACAGGAGACATGGCGCAATATAAATAATAAATAGCTTTTGCATCAAGAGCTTCTCTTTGGACAACTCTGTCTGAGACATAGGAGTAGGGGGTTTGGTTTTTTTTTTTGTCTTTGCTATTCTTATTTGATGTAGACACAGCAGTGGGATTGATTCCTTTTTCCACAACATCCCATTGCAAGGGATCTCTAGATCATAGGAATGCTTTCATTCTATTTTTCCAAATGTTATATTCCTTTCCATCAAAATATGGTGGCCTGGTGTTGTTTTGCTCTTCCATAAGTCCTGGTGCCAAGATACTAGCCATAGAAGATTTTAGCTCAAAAGTAAAGACACTTTAATAAAACGAGCACTTGGCTCTGATACCAATTGTGAGTGCTAGTATGAATACCTAGAGAGGGATGAATAAGTGTGAAAATAATTTTTCATAAAGAGCAATAAAAATATTTTGCTTTTGAACTTGAGTCTGAAGAACAACAAACTTTGAGCGAGTTTAGACTTTAACTATAAACAGAATTACGAACAAAGTAAAGGAGTTTAGGGAAGAGAATAAGAACACATAATTTATAGTGGTTCAGCTTAGATCAAGCCTCGTCCACTCTCCCACGCTAACAGCCTTCTGGCTGGATTCCACTATGCAATCAACAAGAGATTACAACTTTGAGTGCAAACACTTAGTAGTAGATCATATTATTTTACTAAGTCACTCTTTTGGTATTTCTCTCACGATTACAAATGTTTAAGCTTACAGGAGACAAGTGTATGATTGAAGGTCGCTCAGACTTTGGAATTATAAATTCTACGCTCTGTCTTTTACTTGCTCATCGGTCCTTGGTCTCCTTTAGTGATCCTTCACTTCCAAACTAGCCGTTGGACAGTTGGACAGTATCTTAGAGGATCGTCTTCTAATCTACCCATTGGACAGATCTATATCTAGAAGATTTAATAACCGTTGAGTGATAGAAGTAGAATCCCAAGTTGATTCTGATCGCCCATACAAATAGAATCTTGGTTTTTATAAGTAGAGATTTTTCATATAGAAAATTCTTGTCTTCAAGATCCAATTGTCAATAAATTAGATTGAGTTAATCAAATCTATCTTGATGTAGAATCCAAACCAGATCACTAGCTATATGTTTGGGGCTTGTGTTACATTCTGTCAAGTTGTTTCATTCTGAACATGCTTCGTTCTAAATCTGCTACGTTATGAACTTGTGTCTCATTCTGGACCTTGTCACGTTCTGGACTTGTGTCTCGTTCTATATGTAAAGTCTTGGAGTGTTCTGTTGAAAGTAGAGTCTGAATGTCTTCTGTCCGAAGTAGAGTCTGAGTGTCTTCAGACTGAAGTAGAGCTGAAGTAGAGTCTGAGTGTCTTCAGACTGAAGTAGAGTCTCAATGTCTTCAGATTGAAATAGAGTCTGAGTGTCTTCATACTGAAATAGACTTTACAATCTGGACGTAAGTTTGAACAAATTTTGCTTCTGAATATATTTAGCCTGGACACAGTTTGAATAAGTTCAGCTTCAACATAGAGTCTGTCTTCCGGTTCTTCCAAGTATGGACTTTGATAATATCCTTTACATGTTCTATCATCTGCATAGTCTGTTACTTAACATTAAACAAGTTAGTAACCTTTGATTTATTTTGTCATCTTCAAAACATCATAAGGGATTTCCCTAACAATATTGAGTTCAAATTTTACTAGGCTCTTATTTACCTCTCTAATTATATATTTTTCATTCTTTCGTTTTAGATCAAAGTTCAGCCTACGAGTGAGGGAGAGTGTTAGAATATTTAAATAATAAACCACACATTTGTCTAATAGTTTAATTTTTTAGAATAGTTGGCTATGGTCTCACAAGTGTTTAAGTAGCATATGTTTTTTTTTTTTTTAAAGGAAAACTTACATTTATTACTAAAATGATACATGATTCATAAGAAATCTTAGAAATCACCATAACAAAGCAAGCCCGTAGAGTTGCAAAACAAACCAAAATCCATTAATTGAGGTATATCCTTAGAGCGTGGTTAGCAAAGGTAAACATGCCTGTTCTTCAAAAACATATTTGTGATTGCATCTAAGTAAAAGAATTGGTAGCTGATATTTGAATCAGACATCATCATCAATGATGAGCATGTTTGAATCTCCATTTACAGTTACGACTTTGCCTTTTGGCGGTATGCACCTAGGTGCAATATCCCTAACACCAAAAGTGTTTTGCATAATTTCTTTTCTCCTTTAGATTGAAATTGAATTTTCGCCTTCAATATAAGGTGAGGATCCTCTTTTTTTTTTTTTTCGGTTGAGGATAAATAAGCTAAGAATGCTCTAATGAAAATAATTGGGGATTTCTTGTACATCTGACAAGTGAAAAATAGGAAGTAAATTATGAGTATTTTAGACTTATCATATCATCCCTTTTTCCCTGGTCCAACAATGGGATAGGTTGGTTTGGCTTTGAGTCAAATTTTGTGGTCTTATTGCTCTTTGACTCGATACAAAAATTGAGTGCAAAGTGGTGCAAAAGATGATTCATATGCCCAATCTTACTTAGCTGGCTTAGTTGTTGTCATCGTTGCTGTTGTTCCTATGGTTGGTCTTTCCGGAGTCAAATTTGGAGAAATTAAATTTATCTTCTAGACATTATGTTTGCATAAATTTTATAATGGATGATATAGAAATAGACAATTGGTAATTACACGGCGTTTCAGTAGTATCCGTTGAGATGAATGCATGTTGGCTTTTTTTTTTTTTTTTTGGTGGCTTAAGGGATTCGTTCCTCTCTTGCATGCTCCTTTTATTCGTCTTTCGCAATGAAAAAACTTGGATCTTGAAGGAGCTTTGGTTTCTAATTTAAGAAGCAGCGACAGTTTTAACTGGAGTCGAACCGCGGAGTAGTGAGTTTTCATTTGACGCTTTCTTCAGGTATTTCTAGCAAGCAATCACTCTCCTATTTCCTAAAATGAGAACAGTGTAAAAAAACATCAGAGTTGGATGAAGAAAATTAAGTCTTCTATTGTTCTTGCAGATGGGCACATTGCAGCATTTTTGGCTTAAATTGACTGTGTACCCACACACGATTATTTTTATCGGGTGTTTTTAATATGGAGAAAATATGCCAAGTTCATTATTTTAATTGAGGTATTTGAGTGCAAAGCACAATGTTCTTGGCCATGATTGATTGATCGTGTGATGGCTAAGTGAACCCGTCCCCGATATGCGTCGGTAGGACGTTGCCCCTATATGGGATGCCCTTGGACAACGGAAGCCGATCGCAGTAGATTCTGAACCGATACTCCTTCGGGAATGTTGTCCCCGATGTGTGTCGGTGGATGTTGCCGTGCTTAAAGGAGTGAGACGAAGCCTGGCTATGCCAGAAGACCGATGTGCGTCGGTATATTGTGCCTGTGCGGGTAGTAATTGAATTGGATGTGTGATTGATTGACATTGATGCGCCGGATTATGGGAAAAAATTGTGTGGCATGATATGGGACGTGTCATAACGATTTGGTCTTATAATCAAGACCCCTAGGATTGATTGTATTGATTGGATCGATTGATTGACTGATCGATTGTATGGATTGAATTGAATTGATTGATTGAGTATGTGAATTGTACTAACATGCAGGAGGGAATTGAGGCGAGGAAAGTTATCTGTTTTGTGTGTATAGACTGCCTTTAGGTGTATTTCCTTCCTAGTTGGGGTTTAGAGAGTGGACTTGCTGAGACAATGTCTCACCCCGTCGTGGGCTCAAATCTTTTCAGGTTCTTAGATAGCAGCCCCTCCAGTTCGTTATGGTCAGCCTAGGAAGGTGATTGAGCTGATTACGGATTTCTTTATTCCCGGGGGCCACGGGGTCTGGGTCTATGAGCTCGTAGTGACCACCATTTGGGTCGATGATAGCTTACCTCAGAGGGTACCTCATCGATTTAGGGCGTGGTTTCGCCGTGGGCTCAATGGATACAGAGTGGGCCCCCTCTAGGGTTTTGAAATCCTCGCTGTGATAGTCGACGCCGCTCCAAGCGAGGGTGCAGCTGACCCTCCTGATGGTGCTATGGAGGACCCAGAACCCCTAGAGGCCTTGGAAATTTCAGATATGGATTCGTGTGCCTAGAGGGCTTGTTGGCTTTTCTGTTTGAGTAGGCTTTTGACTATATACTAGCTTTTGTATATAAACCGGTGTGTTTATAAAAGTGTTTTGGTTGTGAAATTGTTTCCTGCTTTTTTATCTCGTATTGGTTGCTGTCAGGGGTATCGTTTCGCTTTCGCATGTGCATTTAAAATGAATAGGTCAGCGATGCGTCTTGGGACATCGCAATTTTATCGACCATTGAGGGATGTACGTGTTAGAGAAAACTCCTTTATTGTTTTGAAGCTAACAAAACATTTCCAAAAGTCTAGTCTAAAGACTTGAGACTCAAGTATTATAGTCTGAAGAACTCCAGACTCTACTGTCAAAGTCTGAAGACCGCTAGACTTTAATCTCAAAGTCCGCCTTCTTCGACAGTTTCCAGACCGAAGAATGAAGACTTATCCAGATGCGGGATTATATTCAAGAATTCGATTTGTATGGTTTTGGAAGTCCTTATGGCTAGATATAAGCACCTTATGATCAATTATCTTTAATTGGAATTAATTCGGATAATCAAATCTTTTGAATGGCGAATATACTTGGAAGGTTCTACTTATGGAAACCAAGATCCTAATTGTATGGGCGAGCAGGATTGACGGGCTTTCATCTCAATCTTCAAACGACTCGAGATCTCCTTAATTGATTCTATCCAATGGGTAGATTGGAAGAATTCCTTTGGAAAGTGCCAACGATCGTGAAGGCATGAAGGAGTAGTTAAGGAAGACCCTCAAGTTGTTCGATAGAGTGTGTGAAAGAAAAATTTCAAAGTCTGAAGCTTCCTAATTCTTTGCTATTTCAATTGTCGAGCTGACTCTGTACTCAAAAGAGAGAGCAAACACTTGTGAGACTTTGGAAGAGTGTAGTAGAGTTTTTACATTATAAAGTCAAGGACGTGAGACTGTAAAATCTCTTTTGATTTATAGTGAAATCCAGCCAGTGGGTTGTCAGTGCGGGAGAGTGGAAGTAGGCTTGATCTAAGCTGAACCACTATAAACTTTGTGTTTCTATTCTCTTCCCTGAACTCTTTTATTCATTCATAAATTTATTTAATTGCTGAACTTGCTCTAGTCCATTACTTTATAGATTCTAGTTCGAAAGAAAAAAAGTATTTATAAACGTTTCCGCAAAAATTTCTTTTAATACCTATTCACCCCCTTCTAGGCGTTCTTACTAGCCATTTCAATTGGTATTAGAGCTTGTGTGCTCATTTTATTGAAGTGTTTTTACTTCTGAGTTAAAGATCTATGGCTAGTATTTGACGTGCGGACCCCTAGAGTGCCATAACTTTGCACAAAGGGACACTTAAGTGCCAAAATCAGAGTAAAAGGGATCACTTGAGTGCCAATCCGGCCAAAACGCCGACGTGGTATTTTTTCGGCGAAGCCAGCCCAAAACGACGCCGTTTTGCACGCGCGTGGCCAAATAATGCAAAACGGCGTCGTTTTGGGCCGACGTGGCAAAAAAATAATAAAATTAAATTTAAAATTAAATTTAGTTAAAATATTAAAAAATAATAATTTTAAAATTAAGTTTAGTTAAAATATTAAAAATAATAATTTTAAAAATAAAAAAATTTTAAAAAATTTAAAAAAATTAAAAAAAAAAAAAAATTAAAATAAAAAGGAAAGAGGGGGAGGCGGCGAGGATCGGCCTTTAGCCGCCACCCCAGGGGCCGCGACCCCGGCCGACCCTCCCCGCCATCGCCGGCCCTTCTCGGCGGCGGCGGTGGCGGCCGAGGGCTGATCCCTCGCCCGCCTCCCCCTTTCCTTTTTAATTTTTTTAATTTTTTTTAATTTTTTTTTTTTTTTTTAATTTTTTTTAATTTTATTTTTTTAAATTTTTTTTAATTTTAAAATTATTATTTTTTAATTTTTAACTAAATTTAATTTTATTATTTTTTATAGTATTTTTTACCACGTTAGCCCAAAACGACGCCGTTTTTGCATTATTTGGCCACGTCGCCGTGCAAAACGGTGTCGTTTTGGTCAAGCTTCCATTGAAAATGCCACGTCGGCGTTTTGGCCGGACTTTGGTCGGAGTGGCACTTAAGTGATCCGTTTTTCTTCGAATGTGGCACTTAAGTGTACCTTTCGTAAGTTATGGCACTTAAGTGTCCCTTTGAGCAAAATTATGACACTTGAAGCGTTCTTTTGCCGCTAGTATTTTGGCTCCAGGTTTGGTTGAAGGGTAAAGCAACACCAGACCTCCTTACTTTGATGGGAAGGAATATAATGTGTGGAAGAACAAGATGAAGGCATTCCTAAGATCGAAAGATCCCCTGGAATGGGATGTGGTAGAAAAAAGGATCAATCCCAGAGGTACATCAACTTCAGAAAGAGGAAAAGAAGTTGCAGATGTTGGCGAAATGACACAAGAAGAATTAACCAAGAGATGAGCTCTTGATGCTAAAGCCATCTATTCCTTATATTGTGCCTTATCTCCTACTGAGTATAACGGAATTTCATCTTGTGAAACAGCAAAAGAAGTTTAGGACAGGTTGCATGTCACTTATGAAGGAACTGATCGAGTTAAAGAAACAAAAATCAATATCCTACTCGAACAGTATGAAGCCTTCAAGATGAAGCCATGAGAATCCATTACTGACATGTTAAGTCGTTTCACAGAAATTGTAAACGGCCTAGCATATCAATGACAGCCAATCTCAGGACCAATGAAGGTTAATAAGTTGCTGCGAGGACTCTCTAAAGACTGGAATCACGTAAAGACCTCAATAAGAGAAACCCAGAGGATCATGCCTCTCTTTGTAGACAAATTAGTTGGCACACTTCAATCATATGAAGTGGAGCAAATCAATGAGGAAGAAGATCCTAAAGGTAAGAAGTCAATTGCTTTAAAATCTAACGATGATTCTGATGATACAGATTCAGAAGATGACATGAACGATGAAGAACTAGCACTCATAATAAGGAAATTTAGAAAATTGAATAGAAATGGAAGAAGATTCAACTGGAAGAAGTAAGGCACTCAAAAATTTCAGAACAAATCAATTGAGGATGATGCAGTCAACAAAGATGTGATCTGTTTTAAATGCAAGAAAAAGGGGCACATCAGACCCAACTGCCCTCTGTTGAAGAAAAAGAAGGGAAGAACTGAGAAATACAAAAAGGCTCTCAAAGCAGAGACATGGAGCGATACTGAATGCGAAGAAAGTGATGAAGAATATGCCAACATATGTCTAATGGCAAATTCAGAATTAGACTCAAACTTTGAAATAGATTCATATTCAGACTCAGACAAAGAAGTCGAGGTTAGTAATTTAACAATTCATGCTAAAGTTTCAAAGTATATAGATGAACTTTATCTTAGTCTCAAAACATCTCTTAAAAGGATTTCCGAGCTGAAGATGGAGAATTCTAAATTGAAGCAACATGAAACATTTTAGAAAGAAAAGTTTGAAAATTTGGATAAAAGTTTTGTTGATTTGAAAGAAAATGCAAATTCTCTTTCGAAAGAAAATACCTTTTCGAAAGAGGACATTTCAAGTATCACAAAAAAGGTTTTCAAAAGGATATGAGAAGTTGGAAAAGATTCTTCTAGTACAAAGACCTTATTTTAACAAATCTGGTTTGGGTATGACCCTAGAAACCATTCCTCTAATTGATTTTCCAAAAGTAAAGGAAAGAATCAAACAAAAACCTACAAAAACGTTTTACATAAGTCATTTTCAAAGAGTTGTTGCAAAACATATTGGCCAAAGTGCTCTCAAATATTTAAAGTGTAATAGCTTAGAACATTTTGAGAAGGAATGTCCCAAGGTTTGGAGACCTGTTAAGAGGGAATAGGCAAAAACTGTTTTTAACACTAACTCTCCTAGACCCAAGAAAATATGGGTACCAAAGAAAACTTGAGTTCTTTTTATAATTGCAGGTCACTATCAAAGAGAAGATCAAATGGTATTTGGATAGTGGCTGTTCGAGACACATGACAGGAGATTCAAGTTGTTTTATAAAACTTGTGCAAATAAATGGTGGAAAAGTTTCTTTTGGTGGAAACAACAAAGGAAGAATTGTTGGATATAGGACTGTGAAAATTGGAATTCTCACAATCAACAATGTCTCCTTGGTGAAAGGATTGAATTACAATCTACTCAGCATAAATCAACTGTGCGATACAGGATTCAAAAATAAATTCCAAGAAGGCATTTGTTCGGGAACTAGCAAAGATTTTTCTCAATCTTTCACTGGACGAAGACATGGAAATATTTATCTTATGGATATAAAACCAGAAAGTTCTCAGTGTTTAATATCAATTCAAGATGAAGCAAACCTTTGGCATCGAAAGCTTGGCCATGTGAATATGAAACATATTGCCAAGATCTCCTCTAAGAAGCTTGTTCGTGGACTTTCCAACTTGACTTATCAGAAGTCTGAATTATGCACACCATGTGTTTTGGGAAAGCAGGTTAGAAGCTCTTTTGAACCAATAAATCAAGTTTATACTAATAGAGCTTTGCAGCTTCTGCATATGGACCTCTTTAGACCAATCGAACTCAAAGCATTGGTGGGAAGAGATACTTGCCTAGTAATTGTAGATGATTACTCTCATTTTACTTGGGTTTACTTTTTAGCAAGTAAGTCTGAAACCTTTTCTCACTTTTCAAAGTTTGCCAAGAAAGTTCAGAATGAGAAAGGTTATGCTATTTCAAGCATATGAATAGACCATGGGAGTGAGTTTAAAAATCAAGACTTTGCTAAATTTTGTGATGAATTTGGTTTTCGGCATGTTTTCTCTTCTCCATACACTCCAGAACATAATGGGGTTGTGGAAAGAAAGAATAGATCTTTGCAGGAGACGACAATAACCCTTTTAATTGAAAGTAATATTTCTTCTCGATTTTGGGTTGAAATAGTTTCTACAGCTTGCTATATTATTAACAGAGCATTTTTTAAGACCTATTCTAGAGAAAACTCCTTATGAAGTATTTAAGGGAAAAAGCTAAATGTTTCTTATTTTCATGTGTTTGGTTGTAAGTGTTTTGTTTTGAAAAATGCAAATGATCGAACTGATAAGTTTGAGGAAAAATTAGATGAAGGAATTTTCCTTAGCTACTCAACCTCAAGCAAAGCCTACAGAATATTCAACAAGAAGACTCAGTCTGTGGAAGAATCTACGAACGTCAAATTTCAAGACTTTGTGCATAATTAACTAGATTAGACTCAACTTGAAGAATCTGAACCTGTTCCAGAACTTACAAAGTCTACTTCTCCCAAAGTGGTTCAGACTTCTGAAGTTCAGCAACGAACAGAAATAGAAGATTCAACTAAAGTATAAGATCAGCAAACCTTCAGACCAACCAGTAACTAGAAGCATAAGTCTAGTCATCCCAAGGAACTCATTATTGGTAACATTGATGAAGGAATTCGCACCAGATCTAAAAGGCGAGAAGAGTCTAACACACTAGCACTTATTTCTGAGATAGAACCCAAAAGTATAGAATAAACCCTGTTTGATAAAAGCTGGATTGAAGCTATGCAAGAAGAGCTCAAATAGTTCAGCATCAACGATGTTTGGGAGCTAATTTCTAAACCAAAAGGTAAATTTATTATTGGAACTAAATGGGTTTTCAGGAACAAAGTGGACGAGAAAGGAAAAGTGATCAGAAACAAAGCAAGATTCGTGGCCAAAGGATATGCGTAAGAAGAAAGAATAGACTATGATGAGACCTATGCACTAGTAGCAAGGTTAGAAGCAATTAGATTATTACTTGCTTTTGCTTGCTATAAAAATTTTAGGCTATTCCAAATGGACGTCAAAAGTGCATTTCTCAATGGATTTATCCAAGAAGAAGTCTATGTGGAACAACCACCTGGATTTGAAGATCCAAAAATGCCAAATTTAGTCTTCAGACTGAAAAAGGCTCTATATGGATTAAAGCAAGCACCTCGAGCCTAGTATGACAGGTTAAGTAAATTTCTAATTCAAAATGGTTTTGTTAAAGGAAATGTGGATACTACTTTGTTCATTAAAAAAGAAGGTAAAGATTTTCTATTTGTTCAAATCTATGTTGATGATATTATATTTGGATCACCTAATGAAAATTTGTGCAAGAAGTTTTCTAAGTCTATGCAGGATGAATTCGAGATGAGCATGATGGGTGACTTAACTTTCTTTTTCGGATTACAAGTCAAACAATTGAAGAAATGAATTTTCATTCATCAAGAGAAATATGCAAAAGACCTCATCAAGAAGTTCGGATTGGAGAATTGCAAAAAGACTGAGATACCAATGTCAAGTTCTTAAAAGCTGGATAAAGATGGAGGAAAGAGTGTAGACCAGAAGCTTTACAAGAGTATTATTGGTTCACTTCTTTATCTTACTGCATCTAGACCTGACATTTTGTTTAGTGTTTGCATTTATACTAGATTCCAATTAGATCCCAAAGAATCTCATCTAAGTGCTGCAAAATGCATCATCAAATACATTGCAACTACTTCAAGGCTAGGTCTATGGTATCCCAAAGAAGGAGACTTTACTCTCTTTGGATATTTAGACGTAGATTTAGCAGGTTGTAGAGTTGATAGAAAGAGTACTTCTGGTACTTGTCAACTGCTGAGCAATAAGCTGGTGTCTTGGTTCTCAAGGAGGCAAAGTACTGTAGCTCTTTCAACAACAGAAGCATATTATGTAGCTCTTGGAAGCTGTTGTTCTCAAATCTTGTGAATAAAGCAACAACTAAGAGACTTTGGAATTGAAGATTCATACACCGAGATCAAATGCGATAACACCAGTGCCATTAATCTCACAAAAAATCCAATTATTCATTCAAGAGCAAAGCACGTAGAAATTTGACATCATTTCATTAGAGATCATGTTCAGAATGGAGAAGTTATGATTCAGTTTATTGACTCGAAGAATCAGCTGGCGGATATATTTATAAAGCCACTTGAGAAAAGTCTATTTAAGTCTATTCGCACTAGATTGAACATCATATTTTCTATCGGTTAAAGTTTGAAAATGATCAGACTCAGAACATCTAAAAGTTGCGACTATAAGTTAATTCTGTGCAAGTAATTTAATTTTTAGATGAAAATTTGAAAAGGTACGTTTACTTTTTGAATCGCTACTTTCTTATTTTATTTTTAGTTATTATCTTTTTCGTTTTTGATTGAAGAATTAGATGTGGACGACAGAATGTCGTATGTGAAGAGACCGGTTCAGATTGTGGATCGAAAGGAACAGATTTTGCGCACCAAGATGATCCCGTTGGTTAAAGTGGTCTGGCAACACCACGGCATAGAAGGAGCAACCTGGGAAAGTGAAGATTCGATGAAATGACAATATCCCCACCTTTTTGTTTAAAGATTTGTAATGGTTTAAATTTCAAGGACAAAATTTTCATAAAAGGGGAAGGGTTGTGACATTCTGATTTTCAGATTCTGCTTTCGATTGAATAAGTTGGGCTTTTCATCGATGTGCCTATAGTTTTTTTCCTTGAGCTGATCATTCACGGGATAATTAGTATATCGGGTGAAGCCGTTAAGGAATCTAAACGCAATAGACTTGAGAATTTGACTAGGAATCGACTACTCGATCGTGCTAATCTGCAATGGGTCATTACATCACCGTCAAAATTGATCAGAGATTAGAGATAGGTCGATTCAATAAAGGTATGTGATTAGTGTGTGGATGATTCCACCTGATTACAAAATTTCTGCCGAACGGCACTAGATCGATTTTTCTCGTCATTTCGTACCTTGTGTCTCGTATTTGAAATCTCGAGATTTTCACGACAACCGAGAGTCACCAATGTGTCGAAAATGCATAATGTGGCTCGAAAATAATCGACCACAGGTCAAATGCGCTAAAAATTCTTAAAAGCTACCCAGTAGGTTAGGTCACGCTAAAATCGCGTCCGGTTGAAATTAACCGCGAAATTGAATCCGATTTCAGAAATTGAAAGTTCTGTCATGTCACAATTCATTTTAGGAATGTCGAATCATCCTTCAAGATTTTTATGCAAAACTCGAGATTTTGGCGAAAAATCAAATTTAGGCGTTTTTGGACCGGAAAAATTAGAAGGCCATTTTTGGTCGCTTTTTTGGCCGTCAAATTGGTTCAATTGATGAGGAAAAATCATAAGATGGATGAGGGCACCTTGGCTATCACGCCCCAATACTCCGAGCACGTGCTCATCCCTCCTTGGTCGATTAAATTGCGACATCCCAGGTTGCGTCGCCAACCCATTCATTTTATAATGCGCATGCGGAAGCAAATAATTAATCCCCAGACAACAACAAGATGTGATAAAAAAGCAAGACAACAATTCCAACCTGGGATCACCTAGTGCCCTTCCTTTAGTACCCACCTGAGATGGTGCTCTCCTTTTAGCACCAGTCTGAGTTGAGTCAGTGCTCTTCCTTTAGCACCAGCCGAAGTCGACATTGCCCTTCTCCTAGAGGTCCTCTAATTAGGATGGCTCATCTTGCAAGATTTTGAAGGAAACCTATTATATAATTTAGTAATGGAATTAGAACCCTAGAACATTTACTCATAATCAATTAATCAATCATAAGCATGAGATGTTTTCCTAGCTAATTATCCCAGAATCTATTGCACTTTATCACTCCAGGTATTGACCAGGTTCTAATATCACTTAAAGGGGGTGACACGCCACGAACTACTGAGCGCACAAACATCCCTCCATGGTGGTTTAGTTGCGACGTCTCAAGATGTGTCACCGACCCGTTCTTTTCATCTTTCAATTAAACGCAAACGGAAGCATATTATAAACATCCAGTCAAACATAATAGCAATGATAATATAAACACACAGTAAACATTTCCAAAAGCACTACTTTTATTTATTTACTATTAACCCTAGGAAGTTTAGTAATTACAAGCCCATCCCAAAAGGGCGACTTCCTCTGCGACCAATAATAAAAACCAGCTGGGTTAGGGTTAACCTAAGCTTGTCTAACGTCGGGGCCAACCATGGTATCTAAGTGAGGTATTGAGGTTAGACTTCTCATCAGGGTTGTTCTCCGAATATTTTACGGCACCATTAGGAGTGTTGACATACATCAGATCCCAAACTTGCTTCCCAAGATTCTAGTCAGGTGGTCCATCAAAACCCATTATTAGGCCAAAACGTTCCTCTTCCACCCGAATGAACCGTGCCTTAAACCCATGGGCCAACCCCCCGTCTACCCACACCATAATGACAAAAAGGTCATACACTTAGTCGGATCCCGGGATAGGGTGTGAGATCACGATCTTATCTTGGTCAATCAGGACCCTGAACTGAGTGTAAAGGGTCCGCATATTATGGACCTAAAAACAATAAACAACAACGGTTGAGATAAAATCTCAGCACGTCAACAACTTAAGCCTCGATCAGGACTCTAATTCGTCTTGGGTGCAGCCTAAACATGCAACGTTATATATTCTTACCTTACTTTGGCTCACCCCTATATTTTATTAATTATCACAAATCAATAGCAATACAACAAATATAACTTATAATCAGAATACATCTCATAATTTTCCATGCATAATGCATTCACGCGTGTTCCAATTATTATAATCACTCAAGCCACGGCCAACACAAGAGTTGGTAGTCTTCTGACATGACTAGGCATTGTCCCTCCCTATCGGGCATGACATCATCTTGGACACCTACCATAGACGACATTCCTTAAGGAGCATTGGTACGGCCTTAATCACAACTCAACATTCGTACCCCCGCTGGACATCCGATAAAATCGGCCCTCAAACTCCCGTTTGGTGACGAGTTCCCTTAAGTGACCATATGAGCACACCACTAACTTATACAAAATTTATTTTTCCTCAATTAACCAATGCAAACATGGTTCGTGCTCATACTACAATTTACTACAATTGTCATACATAAAAATGTAGTAAAATATTCACACGTGATCACGTACCTAAAATTAATCCGTTAAACTTTGCATACTTCCATTTTAAAACATCATTGCCCCATTTGACATGTAAAGCATGGCACTAAAACGCGACACCTCATGAATTACCATTTATATGTCAATAAAATCTTTCTTTAAAATAGCATACAAGGTTTCTAACTTGGGCAATTATTTTTCATAACATCACAAGCTCAAAACAACATAAATCATATATAAATTCATCCATAATTCAAGCATAAAATACATATAAATACTACTTATCGTCCTAATGCGATAACCTATTAATCTTAAATTGATGGCTTATCACTTAATAATTGATAACTTATCATCTATTTGACAATAACTTATCACCTATTTTCTGATAGCTTATCACCCTTTTGTGATAGCTTATCACCATTTTCTTGATAACCTATCATCACTACTTATTACCTATCACGATAACCTATCAACTCTACTTATCACTATTGCGATAACTTATCTATTCTATTTATCACTTATTATGATAACTTATCAACTAAACCATCATTAATTAAGACTAACTACAGTTATCATTAATCTAAACTACCACATAAACGCAATTAACACTCTAATCAAGGATTAGGAAGTTAACTCATGATTTTACGGTGACGGCGAGCTAACAACGTTAGCAACGTGACAGCAACACGAACGTGATGCTCGCGGCTCGAACGGCGGCACCAATGACGGCGGCTTGACAAAGCTTGAAGGGTGGCTTGGGCTTGGCTTGGTGGGGCGGTGAACGGCGGTGGTGGTGACGACGGCTTGCGGACAACAAAGCATGGATGGACAAGCAGTGGTGGTGGCGCGGATGGGCGGTGAAGAAAAGGAGAAGAAGGAAATTAAAATGAGAGAGATGATGGAGGAGGATGGTTCGGCCGAAGTGAGGGGGAATGAAGGGGGAGAGAGAGACTCGAGTGAGACTTAGATAAGATTTTTTTAAAAATCTTCTCCCATCATTTCCCATAATAACTCTTCGTTAAAACCCTCCTATCCATGTACTCCTCCCTTTGGCTTCATCTCCATAAATGCCAACTCTTCTAGAATGGCAATTTGGTCTTTTCACAATCCTTAACAAAAATTTCAATTTTGCTAATAGGCTTGGATGGGCTTGGCTTGGCTTGGTGGGTCTCATTGGGCCCACTTGGCTGCACATCCTAAGCGTTAGGTCTATTGGACATTTGCTTGGCCTAGCTTCTTTTTTTTCGGTTTTCAATTCTCTACCTATTAATCCTTATCCGAAAATTTAATGTTTACCAATAGATGGTAGATAAATGAGGCGACATTCAATAAGTTGGTCTTGAAATCCTTGAAAGTTCGATACCCAAAATTGAATTAAATTTCATAGTTAAAATCAATCAAATGTGATTTTAGTACGACCTAAACTATTGGGTGGCTATGGGGGGGTTTGCATGTTTGACCCATGGTCGATAATTTTCAATCAACGTTTGTGCCTCTTAAAATCATGAATAGCTCTTGGTTATCATGTAATCGCAAGGAATCAATTACTCACCATAAGTACAAGATCAATAGAAAATCAATTTACTGTTATTTGCAGCGAGCATCATAATTGCACGAAATCACCCGCGAGTAGATTACGTGCTTTTGTCGAATCGATTTATATTCATTCGCTAATTGATTTATAATAGCGTGGTATTGTCCCTTGTCAATCCTTAAGGTTGAGCTGTTTATCCCGATTCAATTCTCTTGTCGTGCGCATTTTAATCCTTTATGGTCTCTCTCATTAGATTAGTTAACTCATGAGTGATTAGTTTAGAGTAAATTTAACTAACAGTATATTGATAAAATAACCATTTCATATATCTCGAGAATAGTTGAATTTTATGATATCACATCATAAGAAAAACATAATTAGACCATTTGAAGGGTAGAATAAAAAAGAAAGTGAAAAAGTGAAGGTCTTCATGGTCAAGGCCCTCCACATGATTAAGACTAAGTGATTGGAAAAAAGAAAACTGGGGGCAAAAGAAAAGAAAGATAAATCCTTTACCATCGAACTGGAATGTAATAAATTTTAGTCATTCAATAAATGTGATTGTGATTTTTACCATTCAATGTAATATTGAAGGCTTTGAACTTTATTTAGGCTCATTATACGTAACATGATGAGAAAGTTCTTTCATGATCAAATGACACGTATGTCTTTTTTTGAGTGGGGCTGGACTTTATTTGGGCCCATCACGTGTAGCACGAAAAGAATTCATGCTCACGAGGAGGAGCTAAGCATATGAAGACGGCAAAAGCAAGTCAAGAACATATAGGTCAAAAATAGGAAAAAAAGGAAACAACAATGTGGAATAATTGAGGACATGATGGCACGGTAACTCCTTTTGATTGGATCCCTCATTGTTGATGCTTTAATCATTGAGTTCAATCGTCACCTTAATTAGAGCATTTGAGGGGGATGGGTGAAATTCAAAAGGAGGTGAAAAAGTTAAAAGGACTTCATGATCAAGGCCCTCCAGATGAAAAAGCTAAGCATATTGATTAAATAACCATTTCATATATCTCGAGAATAGTTGAATTTTATGATATCACAGCATAAGAAAAACATAATGAGACCATTTGAAGGGTAGAATAAAAAATAAAGTGAAAAGGTGAAGAAGGTCTTCATGGTCAAGGCCCTCCACATGATTAAGACTAATTGATTGGAAAAAAAGAAAACTGGGGGCAAAAGAAAAGAAAGATAAATCCTTTACCATCGAACTGGAATGCAATAAATTTTAGTCATTCAATAAATGTGATTGTGATTTTTACCATTCAATGTAATATTGAAGGCTTTGAACTTTATTTAGGCTCATTACACGTAACATGATGAGAAAGTTCTTTCATGATAAAATGACGCGTATGTCTTTTTCTGAGTGGGGCTGGACTTTATTTGGGCCCATCACGTGTAGCACGAAAAGAATTCATGCTCACGAGGAGGAGCTAAGCATATGAAGACGGCAAAAGCAAGTCAAGAACATATAGGTCAAAAATAGGAAAAAAGGAAACAACAATGTGGAATAATTGAGGACATGATGGCACGGTAACTCCTTTTGATTGGATCCCTCATTGTTGATACTTTAATCATCGAGTTCAATCGTCACCTTAATTAGAGCATTTGAGGGTGATGGGTGAAATTCAAAAAGAGGTGAAAAAGTTAAAAGGACTTCATGATCAAGGCCCTCCAGATGAAAAAGCTAAGCATATTGATAAAATAACCATTTCATATATCTCGAGAATAGTTGAATTTTATGATATCACAGCATAAGAAAAACATAATTAGACCATTTGAAGGGTAGAATAAAAAATAAAGTGAAAAGGTGAAGAAGGTCTTCATGGTCAAGGCCCTCCACATGATTAAGACTAATTGATTGGAAAAAAAGAAAACTGGGGGCAAAAGAAAAGAAAGATAAATCCTTTACCATCGAACTGGAATGCAATAAATTTTAGTCATTCAATAAATGTGATTGTGATTTTTACCATTCAATGTAATATTGAAGGCTTTGAACTTTATTTAGGCTCATTACACGTAACATGATGAGAAAGTTCTTTCATGATAAAATGACGCGTATGTCTTTTTCTGAGTGGGGCTGGACTTTATTTGGGCCCATCACGTGTAGCACGAAAAGAATTCATGCTCACGAGGAGGAGCTAAGCATATGAAGACGGAAAAAGCAAGTCAAGAACATATAGGTCAAAAATAGGAAAAAAGGAAACAACAATGTGGAATAATTGAGGACATGATGGCACGGTAACTCCTTTTGATTGGATCCCTCATTGTTGATACTTTAATCATCGAGTTCAATCGTCACCTTAATTAGAGCATTTGAGGGTGATGGGTGAAATTCAAAAAGAGGTGAAAAAGTTAAAAGGACTTCATGATCAAGGCCCTCCAGATGAAAAAGCTAAGCATATTGATAAAATAACCATTTCATATATCTCGAGAATAGTTGAATTTTATGATATCACAGCATAAGAAAAACATAATTAGACCATTTGAAGGGTAGAATAAAAAATAAAGTGAAAAGGTGAAGAAGGTCTTCATGGTCAAGGCCCTCCACATGATTAAGACTAATTGATTGGAAAAAAGAAAACTGGGGGCAAAAGAAAAGAAAGATAAATCCTTTACCATCGAACTGGAATGCAATAAATTTTAGTCATTCAATAAATGTGATTGTGATTTTTACCATTCAATGTAATATTGAAGGCTTTGAACTTTATTTAGGCTCATTACACGTAACATGATGAGAAAGTTCTTTCATAATAAAATGACGCGTATGTCTTTTTCTGAGTGGGGCTGGACTTTATTTGGGCCCATCACGTGTAGCACGAAAAGAATTCATGCTCACGAGGAGGAGCTAAGCACGAAACATGATGAGAAAGTTCTTTCATGATAAAATGACGCGTATGTCTTTTTCTGAGTGGGGCTGGACTTTATTTGGGCCCATCACGTGTAGCACGAAAAGAATTCATGCTCACGAGGAGGAGCTAAGCATATGAAGACGGCAAAAGCAAGTCAAGAACATATAGGTCAAAAATAGGAAAAAAGGAAACAACAACGTGGAATAATTGAGGACATGATGGCACGGTAACTCCTTTTGATTGGATCCCTCATTGTTGATGCTTTAATCATTGAGTTCAATCGTCACCTTAATTAGAGCATTTGAGGGGATGGGTGAAATTCAAAAGGAGGTGAAAAAGTTAAAAGGACTTCATTATCAAGGCCCTCCACATGATTAAGAGAAATTGATTGGAAAAAAGAAAACTGGGGCAGAAGAAAGATAAAGCTGATGTTGATTTTGTTCTTTACGAGGATTTCATGCGTTCATACGTTCATGAGTGTTTTAAGGGTTGAAGACTTGGGAAGCAAAAGTGGAGGAAGACCCACATGAGATGATTCACACTTCTTTTGAAATTGTCTTTTAAAATGATTTTAAGCTAGAAATTTCGTAGAAGAGAAGAAATTACCTGGGATGAGAGACTTGCGAGGAGCATTCGCTCGAGCTTCAAAGAACCAAAGGAAAAGTGCCATTAACCATATACTGATATTTGTGAAAACATTGTATGTGAATTCATGTATCATTATTTATATACTGGGAATTTTTTTTTTTTTGGTGAAATATATACTGGGAAAATTTTGAACCATTCAGGTTAGAAAAAGGGAAAAGTGTGTCCATCACAAAATGTAGATGAAGTAAAGAGTAAAAAGTAAATGTCTATTTGTGGGGTTTTAATTAAACTACGTGATCCTCGCATGGACATTACAATTGCAGTATATTTTGCTTCAAGTTGTTGGTTAAGTGATTCCGTTGGCGCTGAGTTATTTTTGGAGATCTGAGTGCTTACAGAACACTATCTACTTATGTCTTCTGTCCATGAAGATAATCAGTCGTTGGAAATAATAGAGAAGACACTGACATCAAAGTTTTATTATGTCTCAATCATGGCTTTTCTACACCGTCAGGCGAAATCAGGAAGTCCCAAGCTTCCTTATTTTTTCGTTCGAAATGGTCTGAATTAAATTTCCAAATTTCCCAATCAAACTTATTGAAAAAGGAAAAGATTTGATCTTGAAATAAGGCCCCATTTGTGGAAAACGCTGTGCTGCTGTAGAAGGCATTGACCTCGACTGAGGCTTTAGGAATGATCTTCCAACTATAAGTACGTCATCACTCTTGTTAAGAATATGTAGGCCTGAACCATCTCACCATCCTAAAAAAAACCATCCTCCAAATGATGGTTTCCTCCCTACTGCTATCCAACCAGTTTGCTTTAGGTTTCTTCTTCTTCTTCTCACTCTTCTTTGTTGACACCACTTCATTTCATGGTGTAGGCGTTTCTGCTCCCTCCACTTCTTTTTTCGCTACCAACGCCATCGAGAATAAGGATGAAGGAGAGGCTCTCCTGATTTGGAAATCAACTCTTGATGACTATAGCCAATCTCTCCTCTCTTCATGGCACGACAACAATCCTTGCAACTTTACTGGTGTCGCTTGCGATGACTATGGAGCCATTACCCATCTAAATTTTTCCAATCTTGGTTTGAGAGGAACTCTAGATGGCCTTGACTTCTCACACTTAACCAATGTGGTTAGCTTTGAACTTGGGAACAACTCAATCTATGGCTCCATCCCCTTGAGTATCGGTAACCTTTCCAAACTCAATTATCTTCATCTTTGCGTCAATGAATTGTCTGGGGACATTCCTCCAAGTATAGGCATGCTAGAAAGTCTTCATTATTTGTACCTATGTGCAAATCAACTTTCAGGGCCCATTCCAGCTTCTCTTGGAAATTTAGGCAATTTAATCAAATTCGACATATCGCAAAATAACCTTTCCGGTTCCATTCCAAGAGAGATAAGTGCCTTAAGGAATTTGAGATCTCTTTGGTTATGGAAAAATGGACTTTCAGGACCCATACCTTCTGAAATTGGGAGTCTCACTTCTCTTGTTGAACTTGACCTATCGTCCAACAAGCTTGTTGGCTTAATTCCTCACTCCATCGAAAACTTGATAAGTTTAGCTATTCTTAACCTCTTCCAAAATAATTTGGTTGGTCCAATCCCTACTTCTCTTGGAAAATTGGGCAACTTAACCAAATTAGTGATTTCCAATAATACACTTTCAGGTTCCATTCCACAAGAAATATGCGACTTGAAAAGGTTGAAGGTTCTTAGCTTATGGGGAAATAGATTGTCAGGATCCATTCCATCAGAAATAGGGAGGCTCACTTCTCTTACAGAACTTGACTTGAGATACAACCATATCTTTGGCTCGATTCCTTTTTCTATAGGAAACTTGACAAGTTTAACTTTTCTTTACCTCAAAGGAAATGCAATCTCATCGTCGATCCCTCGAGAAATTACGAGATTGTTACTTCTCAAAAGAATGGATTTGTCAGAGAATGATTTGGTCGGTCTTATCCCATCATCTCTCGAGAACTTAAGCAATTTAAATTTTTTAAACCTTTCGTTAAATCACCTTTCAGGCTCCATCCCCTATAGTATCAGTAACCTTTCCAAACTTAATTCTCTTGATCTTTGTCATAATTTACTATCGGGGGACATTCCTCCAAGTATAGGTATGCTGGAGAGTCTTCATTCATTGTTCCTATGTGGAAATAACCTCACCGGTCCTATCCCTACTTCACTAGGGAACTTGAGCAACCTAATTTATCTTTATCTATGGGAAAATCAACTTTCAGGGCCCATTCCTACTTCTCTCGGAAAATTAGGAAATTTAATTGAATTTAGCATTTGGCATAATAACTTTTGCGGTTCCATTCCAAGAGAGATAATTGACTTGAGAAATTTGAAGTCTCTTCGGTTAAAACAAAATGGATTTTCGGGATCCATACCTTCAGAAATTGGGAGACTCACTTCTCTTATTGAACTTGAGCTATCATCCAACAATCTTGTCGGCTCAATTCCTCACTCCATTGGAAAATTGGGCAACTTAACCAAATTATACATTTCAAATAATACCCTTTCAGGTTTCATTCCACAAGAAATATGTGACTTCAAAAGATTGAGGGTTCTTGCCTTATGGGGAAATAAATTGTCAGGATCCATTCCTTCAAAACTTGGGAGATTGGTACCTCTCGAAATATTGGATTTGTCAGAGAATGATTTGGTTGGTCCAATCCCATCGTCTCTCCAGAACATGAGTAGTCTAAAATTTTTAAAGCTTAGCTCAAATCATCTTTCAGGCTCGATTCCACAAGAGTTGGGAAAATTGACATCTCTTACAATGTTAAGTTTACGTGATAATGATTTGACTGGTCTAATACCTGCATCAGTTGGAAGCCTACTCAACCTAACTTCATTAGTCCTTAATGCCAATAAATTCTTTGGTTTCATGCCTTCTGAATTTAATAAGTTAACACATTTGAGACATTTGGATCTATCTAGTAATGAACTAGAAGGGGAGCTGCCAGAAAATGTATGCCTTGGGAGATCATTGACATATTTCTCTATCTTCAATAATAATTTCACGGGTCCTATCCCAGCAACCTTAAAGAATTGTAGCACATTAATCAGATTGAGACTAGAAGGAAACCAACTTACTGGAGACATAACAAAAGCTTTCGGAATATATCCGCATTTGTATTTTATGGACTTGAGCCACAATCATCTGAATGGCAAACTTTCGTGGAAATGGGAGCAATGTCATAATTTGACGAGCTTAAGGATATCAAACAACAACATTTCTGGTGAGATACCTGCAATATTTGGAAGGATGGCTCAGTTACGAGTATTGGACCTTTCTTCAAATAATTTGAGTGGAGAGATTCCAAAGGAATTGGGAAGCTTGTTGATGTTGTTAAAACTCGATTTAAGTAACAACACTATCATGGGAAATGTCCCGACTGAGATTGGACTTTTATCCCGTCTAGCATATCTGAACTTGGCATCAAACAATTTGAGTAGATTGGTACCGGTGCAGCTAGGCTCATGCAAATGCTTGTTGAACTTGAACTTGAGCAGAAACAAATTTCAGAAAAGCATTCCTCTTGAGATAGGCAATATACGATTCCTTGAGGTTCTTGACTTGAGTCATAATTTGTTGACTGGAAACATACCAGGGGAGATTGGAAAGTTGATAATGCTACAAGTTCTAAATATCTCCCACAATGGTCTCTTTGGTTCTATTCCACATTCTTTTGGTGATATGTTAGCCTTGACTTCTATTGATGTATCCTACAATGATCTAGAAGGTCCTCTCCCAAATGTCAAGGTTTTCAATGAGGCTCCATTTGAGGCAATACAGCATAACATAGGGCTCTGTGGAAATGTTGTTGGCTTATCGAAATGCAATTATACTAGAAGCAAAAAACATAATCAACACGTTGGAGCTAGAATCACAATTATCCTCATTCTCTCATTCTTGGGGTTTCTCCTTCTCTCTTGCACCTTGATCATTCTTGTAATCGTCAATCATCGTCGAAGATGGATTATCAAGAGAGACAACGATGAACAGACAAATGATTTGGATTTCATGCAAATTTTGAGTTACAATGGCAAGGTTTTCTACGACCGAATCATCAAGGCCACAGAAGGATTTGACTCCAAGTACTATGTGGGTGAAGGAGCATATGGAATTGTCTACAAAGCCGAGATATCAAAAGTTCAAACAGTTGCCATCAAGCAAATCTCTTCATCTGAGGAAGATAGTGAGATTGTTGATTTGATACCATTTGAAAGGGAAATTCAAGCCTTAACAAACTTACGCCATCGCAACATCGTGAAATTTTATGGATTCTGCTCTCATGTCCAACGTTGTTTTTTGGTGTATGAGTACATGGAAGGAGGAAGCTTGAGGACAACTTTGAGCAATGATGAAAGAGCAAAAGAATTTCAATGGGACAAGAGGGTAAATATGGTTCGAGGAGTTGCAGATGCATTGTCTTATATGCATCACGGATGTTCACCTCCATTGATTCATCGAGATCTGACTAGTAACAACATACTATTAGATCGTGATTATGAGGCTCATATTTCTGATTTTGGCACTGCAAGGCTGTTGAGGCCAGATTCATCAAATTGGACCACAATTGCTGGCACCATCGGGTATATCGCTCCAGGTACTTCGTAATCTTTTTTTCAATTTCGATGGGCATTTACTATCAACATCCCTTCTATAATTGAACTTTCACTAGTTCTTTATTTATTTAATCTTCTCATAGAAATTAGTTTACTATATAGAGTTTTCGAGTTTAGTGTTGATCATAAAGCTTTCCGATTTCCCTATTAAAAATGAATTGGACAAGGAGGAAAAACATTATAATTGATCCATTTCAAGGATATTAAGTTCGCGTTACCTTTGATTAAAAAAAAAAAAAAACAAAAGAGAGAGAGAGTTGGTGTTACCTAAATGATCTCGTACTTTAAGCGTCAAACAAAATCCTTTGAACTTCGCCAAGGAATAAACTCTCTGCTCAAATAAGTTTTGTAAGTGTAGATTAAGTAGAAAATTGTACTTGTAATCGTCACGCCATGGGAACAATGTTGTCAACTTTAATACAGCTTGTGATCTAGCTTACAAGAAGATAAGATTTCTCCACTTGCAGAGCTGGCTTATTCTACCATTCCAACCGAAAAGTGCGACGTGTATAGCTTTGGAGTTGTTGCATTTGAGACAATCATGGGAAAATATCCAGGTGATCATGTCTCTCGAGAATATTCATCATCTGCCCAAACCGAGTCTTCAATGATGTTGAAGGATGTGCTAGATCAACGTCTCTCACCATCTAGACTTTGTCTTCGAGATGCACAAGATGTGATCTTGATTGCCAAGTTAGCATTCGCGTGCTTGCAAGCTGATCCACGGCTTCGACCGACTATGGGACAAGTCTCACATGAGCTTCGTGTTCAACTACCCTTGGAAATGCCACTTTCTACGGTCAGCTTAGAGCAACTTCGCGATCTCAGTGTTAGGAAATTTGGAGCATTCATAGGGGATGGTAAGTTTTAAATTTACTTTTCATGTGTTATTTTGTTTGGTTCATTATAATGATGATGATAACCTTTAATATCCTCTTAGTTCTTGCTCATCTCGACGATTTGATTTATGATTTTCACTGCAGAGCCAGCTTGTCTTTGAACGTTATAGGAATAGTGCGATGTTTATTGCTTGGAGTCGTGGCACCAGAAACAATTCTAGGAAGGCTTCTGGGGAGATCTCATTAAAATTTTTGCAGAGCAATCAAGAAGTAAATTTGCAAAATGCATTGGATCAACATCTATTGCCTTCTTTTAATCAAGGTGTAAAGAACATGTAGTCTTTGCTTCTGGAAGAGATAATGATACTAGTCGCTTGAAATTTTTATCAAAGTACAGTGCCATACTTAAACTTTCAATTAATTCAATGAAATCACTTTTGACTAGTGTGCAATACCATCTAGGGAATTTGAATTGGTTCAATTTCGTACGACAATTGTTTTACCTAATTTTTAGACTCAATCAACATAAGTTGATCACTAAAACTTATGGAGCCATAAAACTAGTAAAACCGGACAAATTTCCAAGTGATATGTGCACTACAATTCTTAAAAATTGTTATGAAAGTGCAATTGAGTCCTAAAATTTTCAAAAAGTCAAATCTAGTCTTAAAACTTGTCAAATTTGTGTAATTGAACCCTTTCATTAACAACTTCGATATGTCTAATGAAAATGCTAATGTAACATTTTAAAATTCATTTCTCTCTCCTACATGGCATTTTTTTTTTCATTTTTCCTTTCAATTTTATTCATATAATATTAAAAAGCTAAAATAATTTTAAGAAAAAAATTGGAAAAAGAAGAACAAAAAGGGGCAAGGACTCGCTGATGTGGTGGGCGGCAAGGCTTGCCCAGATTTGGGCGATGCCTACCCTCACTCGGGCATAGTAAGGGTCACCAACACAAGTGAGGGCCTGCGTTGCTTGGATCTAGGCGTGTTGCATTGGCCCCATGCGAGGGTTGATGAGGCGTTGCCCAAATTTGGCAAGCCTCGCTTGTCTCAGGCGAGGGTTGGCAAGGCCTTGCCCAGGCCTAGTGACAGTCGCTGACCCTCCCCTAGGGCTGATGAGGCCTTGCTTGAGGTGGGTGATCCTTATTGGCCCACGTGGAGGGCTAGCATCGCCAGATCTGGGTGCCCTCAACCCAATTTGGGCAAGTCTCATTGGGCCTCACCTAGGGCCAGCCCTCACTAGCTCCTCTAGCGGTAAGCGATGGCTATAGCACACGATGGAGAGTCTTTGCCCCGTTTTGTTCTTCTTTTCCACTTTAAAAAATTATTTTAGCTTTTTTTAATATTATTTGAATAAAATCTAAAGGAAAAAATAATAAAAATGCCATGTAGGAGAGAGAAATGAATTTAAAAATGTCATCTCAGTGTTTTCCATTAGACAAATTGACGATGATAACGGAAAAATTCGATTACACTAATTTGACAAGTTTTAGGACTTGATTAGACTTTTTTAAAGTTTTAGGATTCAATTACATTTTTGCGACAAGTTTTAGAACTTATAGTGCACATATCCCAACTTTAAATTAGTGTCGTTGAACCATTCTAAATTGACGTTTACTTAAGGCAATTTAATTATCTTGGGTAATGAGAAGATTAATTATTCTAAACTATGTGGGAAGAAGTACATCTCAAGTGCCAAAACTTGGCATGGAGGGACATTTAAGTGCCAAAAGTTAGGAAAATGACACTTAAGTACCGCTTTATTTGAAAAAAAAAAAGGAGGAAGAAGGTGGTTGAGGGCTGACCCCTCACTTCCGCTATCACGCCCCAAACCTCGACCGTGCGCACATCCCTCGGTGGTCGATGAAATTGCGACGTCTTAGGACGCGTCGCCGACCCATTCATTTTATTGCACATACGGAAGCGAATAAACAAATACCCAGACAATACAAATATGGGATAGGAAAAGCAGGATACAAATTTTCACAAAACACTTTTATAAAGAAACTAGTTTGTCTACAAAAAGATTGGCTTTCAAAAAGAAGCTGTCCTATGACCTATTAGTTGGACACATTCGTCGATCCTTCGGACTCCAACTCCACAGGCTCCGGGGGCTTCTGGTCTTCCACAACCCCATCAGGAGGGTCAACTGCACCCTCGCCTGGAGCGGCGTTGACCGCAATGGCAGGGATATCAAAACCTTGAAGGGGACCTTCCCTATACCCATTGAGCCCATGGCGAAACCACACCCTGAATCGATGAGGTACCCTCTGAGGTAGGCCCTCATCGACCTAGATAGTGGTCACAATCAGCTTATGGATCTAATGACTCCCGGGGACAGGGACGTCTATACTCCACTCAGTAATCCCCTAAGGTTGTCCAAAACAAACCGGAGGGACCGCCATCTAAGAACCTGGAAAGATTGAGCCCACGACGGGGTGAGACAATGTCTCAGCAAGTTCACCCCTTAAACCCTGACTAGGAAGAAAATACGCTTAGAGGTAGTCTAACCACACATCACAGATGACTCACCTCGCCTCAGTTCCTTCCTGCACGTTAACATAGTTTGTATACTCAAGTATGTGCAGTAATCACACTCAACAATTGGAATGCATCACTTCATATCTCAATCGATTGCAGGGGTCCCGATTATAAGGCCAAATCGTTGTGACACGTTCCATTCCGTGCCACACAATTTTGTCCCATAATCAGGTGCGTTTCACTCAATCAATCATGCGTTCCAATTTTAATCTCAGCCCAACGGGCACAGCCTACTCGACGTTCGGTGGTCTTCTGGCGTAACCAGGCATCGTCTCACCCCATTGAGCATGTCAACGTCTACCTCGAGACAGCAATCTCGAAGAAGCATCAGTCCAGAGTTTACTGCGACCAATATCCGTTGTCTAGGGGCATCCCATATAGGGGCAACGTCCACCCGACGCACATCGGGGAAGGGTTCTCATAACCATCACACGATCATTCAATTACGGCCAAGGACACTGTGCATTGCACTCAAATGTCTCAATTAAGATAATGCGTTTGGCCCATTTTCTTCGTATTAAAAACACCCGGTGAAAATAATCGTGTGTGGGTACACGGTCAGATCGAATCTTAAAAATTGATATCATTCCTTTTAAAAATCCCACTATTTAATATAGTACCTAAAAATATTTTTGGCATAAAAAACCGACACCTGGTATTTTCTGATCAAATACCAAAATTTCAGAATTTTGAAATAATAACCCAAAATTAACAATCACCACTCAATTGCACAATTTAGTAATCAATTGCATAAACTGAGCACGCACCACTGCAATCAGCACGAAATTCTGATCACCGGCTATCCTGGTATAATTTTCGAAAAATATTAAATAATTAAAATGAATACAAATTAAATAGATAATTACCTACTTAGGCCTAATAATGCTAATCTAACCACCTAAACGAGCCTAGAAAAATAATGCACCATGCTCAATAAATAATACAATCTAATTATGTCACGCCTCGATCCTCGAGCACGTGCCCATCCCTTGGTGGTCGATAAAATTGTGACGTCCCAGGACGCGTTGCCGACCCATTCATTTTAATGCACATGCGGAAGCGAACGATTACCCCTGACAACAACTAATACGGGATAGAAAAGCATGAAACAATTTCATAACCAAAACACTTTTATAAACACTCCGGTTTATATATAGCAGCTAGTCTAAAAACAAAAGCCTACTCAAATAGAAAAGCCTACAAGCCCTCTAGGCCGACGAATCCCCAACTGAAAACTCCGAGGTCTCTTGGGGACTAGGTGTAGCACTGCACCACTAGGAGGGTCAGCTGTACCCTCGCCATGAGTGACGTCTATCACCGAAGCGGGGACCTCAAAATCCTACAGGGGACCCACTCTGTATCCATTAAACTTGTGACAATACCGCGCTTTGAATTGATGGGGTACCCTCTGAGGTAGGCCCACATCGACCCAGACGGTGGTCCTCACAAGTTCATAGACCTAGACCTCGTGGCCCCCAGGAACAAGGATATCAGTAACTTGCTCGGTAACCCTTTTATGCTGACCAAAACGTTCTGGAGGAACCACTATCTAAGGACCTGAAAAGGTTGAGCTCATGACGGGGTGAGATAATGTCTCAGCAAGTTCTCCCCTTAAACTCCGACTAGGAAGGAAATACGCCTAGAGTAGTCTAAGCACACAAAACAGAGGACTTACCTCGCCTCAATTTCCTTCTGCAAGTCAGTACAATTAAAACACCCAATCAATCAATTCAATCCAATCAATCAATCGATACCATCGATACAATCAATACAATCAATTCAGTCAATTCCATCAATACAATCAATCCATCCATTCAATCATTTCAATCGATCAATACAATTGATCCATCAATCACGCGTTCCAATTCAACTATTGCTCGCACAAGCTGATATAGGTTATCGCTCACACAAGCTGACATAGATCATTGCTCACACAAGCTGACATAAATCATTACTTTCACAAGCTGACAAACGATATTGCTCACATAAGCTGACATACGATATTGCTCACACAAGCTGACATACGATCATTGCTCTCACAAGCTGACATACGATATTGCTCACACAAGCTGACTCACACCATTTTCGGTGTCAGAACCCGACACCCGGGATTTTCTAATTAAATATCAAAATTTCACAATTTGGGAATAAATATCCAAAATCATAATTACCACTCAATTTGCACAATTTAACACTCAATTGCATAAACTAAGCACACCATTGCAATTGGCATGAAATTCCAGTTATCGGTTGTTTCGGTATAATTTTTGGGAAATATTAAATAATTAAATAAATACAAAAAATAATTAAATAAATGCAATTAATTACCAAAAATACCAACTTAGGCCAGAAATGCTAAATTGACCACCTAAACGGGCCCAAAAAATTTCTGAACCTATCTAGATAAATAGCACGATCTATCTGATCCCTAATTAGTCTATTCTAATCACCTAACATGCACAATCGAATAATTAAATCAGTAAGTTAATCTAACTAACCACCTAAACCATACTTAGCCTAAACTAATCACCCCATAAGCATCATTAACTCCCTAAGCAGAGTTTAGCAAGTAAAGTTTAGCAAGTAAACCCACTGGTTTAGCGATCCGGTGAGTCCACGATGTCGATGACGCAGAGGCGAGCAACAACCGAGGCTACGGCGACACCAACAGAGAATCGAACGGGCCTGAAAACGGGCCATGAACCTTAAAGACCCTTGCTGACATTCGGCTCTGTCCTTGGGCCGAAAGTGCTGGAACCAGCGGCTAAAAAGGCTCAGGATGGCTAGCGGAGGCTACTGCGGGCGACGGCGGGCTATGGCGGTGGCGACAGACCGTTGGATGGCAACATATGGCCGTTGGATGAGCTCGGGGTGGTAGAGGACAACGGCTTGGGCGCGAGACGAGGTGTGAGCGAGTGGGACGACGCACGCGGGCTCACGGGTGGCGCGACGGGCTTGCAAGCGGCGAGCGACGGTCCTGGCGGCAAGCGGCGGTCTTAGCGGCTCCGGCGGTGGTCGACGGGCTAGGGGAAAGGGCTGGTCGGTTGTTGTGGTTTTCTCAAGCTTCCAAAAGCCTCAACTATGGATAAAGTGGCCCCAAAAGTCTTCCCTTCTATCCTCTTTCACTCATTGCTTGCCCCCACCACCTTGGCTATCATCCAAGGCCAAATTGCAGCCCAAGACTTCACCTAGAAGCTTTCCCAAATGGTCCAAAATGTTGTCTCCCTCTTGGCCTACGAATTTTAGGCACTTTCCCTTCCAATTCCAACAATTCCCCTACAATTCTCCCTCAATTGGACTCAATTGAAGCCCCAAAAGTTCAGCCAAGGTGCCATAATCAAATTCAACACTTTTCCTCATCAATTGAACGAACTTGAATCCTGAAAATGTGACAAAAAACGGTCCTTTGATTTTTCCGGTCCAAAATAACCTTACTTTGATTTTTCGCCGAAAATCGCGATTTGCCGAAAAAATCTTCGGAGGATGAGTCAACGTTCCTAAAATGAATCGTGATATGACAGAACTTTCAATTTCTTAAATCGGGTTCAAATTTGCGGTTAGTTTCAATTTAGTGCAATTTTAGCGTGACCTAACCTACCGGGTAGTTTTTAGGAATTTTTTAGTGCAATTGACTCGTGGTCGATTATTTTCGAGCCACAATGTACATCTTTGACACATTGGCGACTCTCGAGTGTCGTGAAAATCTCAAGGTTTCAAATACGGGCACATGGTACCATAACGACAGAAAAATCAATCTAGTGTCATTCGACATAAATTTTGCAATCAGGTGAAATCACCCACACACTAATCACATACCTCTGTCAAATCGACCTATCTCTGGTCTCTGATCAATTTTTAACCCGTAATGACCTTTGCAGATTAGTACGGTCGAGCAGTCGATTCCCCCGGTCGAATTCTCAAGTCTATTGTGTTTAGATTCCTTAACGGCTTCACCTGATAGACTAGTTATCTCGTGAGTGATCAGTTCAGGGAAAAGAACTATAGGCGCGTTGATGAAAAGCCCAACTTATTTAGTAAAAAACAGAACCTGAAATTTAGGATGTCACAACTCTTCCTCTCTTATAAATATTTCGTCATCGAAATTTAAACCATTACAATTCTTTAAACAAAAAGGTGGGGGTACAGTCGTCTTATTGAATCTTCACTTTCTCATGTCGCTCCTTCGTGCCGTGGTGTTGCTAGACTACTTTAACCAACGGGATTGTCTTGGTGCACAGAATCTGCTCTTTTCGATCCATAATCTAAACCGGTCTTTCCATATACGACACTCTGTCGTCCACGTCCAATTCTTCAAAATTTAGCACATGGATTGGGTCAGGCTCATACGTCCTCAACATCGATATATGAAAGATGTCATGCACTTGTGCCAACCTCGGCGGTAATACAAGACGATATGCTAGAATCCCTATTTTTTCCAGAATTTCAAAGGGACCTACATACTTCGGACTCAACTTTCCCTTTTTGCAGAAAGGGTGAAGTACCCCTCATTGGTGACACCTTCAAAAAGACGTGCTCACCAACTTGGAATTCCAATGGTCTCCGACGCTTATCAGCATAGCTTTTCTAGCGGCTCTGAGCAGTCTTTAATCTGTCCCTAATGACGGCAACTGTATCCACTGACTGCTGAACTAACTCTGGGCCTGTGATCTTCCATTCTCCGACCTCATCCCAACAAACTAGCGTTCTGCACGCTTGGCCATACAATGCTTTGAAAAGAGTCATCTGAATGCTCTACTGGTAGCTGTTGTTGTAGGCGAACTCGAATTTTCGCCTTCAATATAAGGTGAGCATGCTTTTTCTTTTCTTTTCTTTTCTGTTTTTTGAGGAGAAATAAGGTGAGAATGCTCGAATGAAAATAACCGGGGAAATCTTGTACATCTGACAAGTGAAAAATAGGAAGTAAGTTATGAGTGTTTTAGACTTATCATCTTATCCTTTTTTTCCAGCTCCAACAATGCCTTGAGTCAAATTTTGTGGTTTTATTGCTATTTGACTTGATACAGAATTGAGTGCAATGACGCAAACGATGATTCATATGCCCAACCCTACTCAACTGGCTCAATTGTTGTTGCCGTTGCTGCTGCTTCTACGGTCGGTCTTTCCGGAGTCAAATTTGGAAAAATTAAAATTGTCTTCTAGACATTATGTTTGCATAAATTTTATAATGTATGATGCAGAAATAAACCATTGGCAATCACACGGGTTTTCAGTAGTATCCGTGGAGATGAATGCATGTGGCTTTTTTTTCTTTTTTCTTTTTTTCGGGTGGCTTAAGGGATTCGTTCCTCTCTTGCATGCTCCTTTTATTCGTCTTTCGCAATGGAAAACTTGGAACTTGAAGGAGCTTTGGTTTCTAATTCACGAAGCAGCGACAGTTTCAGCTGGAGTCGAACCGCGCAGTAGTGGGTTTTCATTTGATGCATTCTTCAGGTATTTCCAGCAAGCAATCACTCTCCTATTTTTTGAAATGAGAACTGTGTAAAAAGATCAGAGTTGGATGAAGAAAATTACGTCTTCTATTTTCCTTGCATTTGGGCACATTGCAACATTATAGATTTAAGTTTCATCCGATCTTAATAAGGAAGGTCGCGATTTTTCATTTTTCAAGCTAACGGTGAAGGGATGCACAGCTTTCCAGTTCTCATTTTCTTTTAAATAATGTAATAATAAGAATTGGCCAAGAAGAAAGCCATTAATCATCTTTTCTGTCTTTTGAAGTTTTTTTTCCAAGCCACGTATTACTTTTTTTTTTTTTTTTTTTGCCATAGAGATTTATAAAGAAGAAAGTCATTACCCGCTGTTGAAACTCAATCATCCAGACCAATTCATACGAAATAGATCAATTCTGAAATTTATTGCTCGATGTGTTGACACTTGAGATTTCACTAAATGTCATCATCAATCGAAAACCTTTATTTGATGGTATATGAAAGAAAAATTTTAATCATATATATATATATATATATATATATATATATATATATATATTATCGCGTGAAGTCTCTCTTTAATGTAGTATCCTTGTCTCTGATTTTGCATCCAATATTTTATAAGAAAAAGGTGAGATTGTCATTGGATAATAGTTTATTTTTCACATCTTTATACATTACGGTTATATATAAACATTACAGTAAAACTCGTTTGATTATGAGCTGCGACCTTTTTTCAATGAATTGTAAAGGTAGAGGTGATCCGTGCTCCGATTATGGCATCCAGCCTAATTTTTCACCAAAGTTCCTCCATCATAAAAGTATGCTTTACGTAAATAGTCTGGTCCACCATGTGTAACATGAGGAGAGTCCATGACTCGCCAGTGAAGACCAGAAAAAGTAAGTCAGGAATTTATCGGTTAAAAAAAGAAATAATAATTAAAGTGGCCTCCTTACGGAAGAAAAAACGTGATGCACGAGCAAATGTGATCTTCTTAATGGTATGACATTTATCATGATGATGAGCCATCTATAAATATCTTATCAATCTTGTTGTTGAGAACATGCGAACCTGGACAATCTCACACCGTCAAAACCACCCCAAAATCATGGCCTCGTCCTTATTTCTGTGGAAGCCGTCTTCTTTAGGGGTCTTCTTCTTATTCTACTCGCTCTTCTTCGTAAACAACATCACCATCTTTGTTTCCACTCCATTTCATGGCATAGTCGTTTCTGCTTCCTCCATTTCTTTCGCTCCCAATATGACCAACCATACGGATGAAGCAGAGACTCTCCTGGAATGGAAATCTAGTCTCGAAGACCACAACCAATCTCTCCTGTCTTCATGGCATGGAAACAACTCTTGCCACTTCATAGGTGTCACTTGCGACGACTACGGATTCGTTGCCCATCTTAATCTTTCTAATCTTGGCTTGAGAGGAACTTTGAATAGTCTCGACTTCTCGCACTTAACCGAGGTGGTTAGTCTTGACTTTTCCAGCAACTTGATCTACGGTCCTATAACCTCAAGTATCAGTAACCTTTCCAAACTCAAGTGTCTTAATTTTGATGACAATAGATTGAGTGGACACATTCCTTGGGAGATTGGGAGGCTAGGCAACTTAAATATTCTCAGCCTTTCTCAAAACCAATTTTCAGGGTCCATTCCTCCATCTCTTGAAAAATTAGGCAACTTAACAAAATTGGGCATCTCACAAAATGACCTTTCTGGTCCCATTCCAAGAGAGATAGGTGACCTAAGAAGATTGAAGTTTCTTTACTTATGGAGGAACAAACTTTCGGGATCCATACCTTCAGAGATTTGGAGGCTAACCGATCTTATTGAATTAGGATTTTCTGATAATAAGTTGGTCGGGCGTATCCCTGCTTTACTAGGAAACCTAAGTAGTCTAAATGTTCTCTATCTTAACGGAAACCAATTTTCAGGGTCCATTCCTCCATCTCTTGAAAAATTAGGCAACTTAACAAAATTGGGCGTCTCACAAAATGACCTTTTTGGTCCCATTCCACGAGAGATAGGTGACCTAAGAAGATTGAAGTTTCTTTACTTATGGAGGAGTAAACTTTCGGGATCCATACCTTCAGAGATTGGGAGGCTAATCGACCTTATTGAATTAGGATTCTCTGATAATAAGTTGGTCGGGCGTACCCCTGCTTCACTAGGAAACCTAAGCAGTCTAAATGTTCTCCATCTTTGGAGAAACCAATTTTCAGGGTCCATTCCTCCTTCTCTTGGAAAATTAGGCAACTTAAGAAATTTGAGCGTAGCAAAGAATGACCTTTCTGGTCCCATTCCAAGAGGGATAGGTGACCTAAGAAGATTGAAGTTTCTTTCCTTATGGAGGAACAAACTTTCGGGATCCATACCTTCAGAGATTGGGAGGCTAACCGATCTTATTGAATTAGGATTTTCTGATAATAAGTTGGTCGGGTGTATCCCTGCTTCACTAGGAAACCTAAGCAGTCTAAATGTTCTTTATCTTGACGGAAACCAATTTTCAGGGTCCATTCCTCCATCTCTTGGAAAATTAGGCAACTTAACAAAATTGGGCATCTCACAAAATGACCTTTCTGGTCCCATTCCAAGAGAGATAGGTGACCTAAGAAGATTGAAGTTTCTTTACTTATGGAGGAATAAACTTTCGGGATCCATACCTTTAGAGATTGGGAGGCTAATTGACCTTATTGAATTAGGATTCTCTGATAATAAGTTGGTCAGGCGTATCCTTGCTTCACTAGGAAACCTAAGCAGTCTAAATGTTCTCCATCTTTGGGGAAACCAATTTTCAGGGTCCATTCCTCCTTCTCTTGGAAAATTAGGCAACTTAAGAAATTTGAGCGTAGCAAAGAATGACCTTTCTGGTCCCATTCCAAGAGAGATAGGTGACCTAAGAAGATTGAAGTTTCTTTACTTATGGAGGAACAAACTTTCGGGATCCATACCTTTAGAGATTGGGAGGCTAACCGATCTTATTGGATTGGATTTTTCTGATGATACTTTGACTGGTTCAATCCCTGCATCAATTGGAAGCATGGCCAATTTAACTCTGTTGATTCTTAGAGATAACAACTTTCTTGGTACCTTGCCTCCTAAAATTAATAAAATCGTTCATATGAGTGTTTTGGATCTCTCCAATAATGAACTCGAAGGGCAGTTGCCGGAAAATATATGCCTTGGGGGATTATTGCAAAAATTCTTGGTGATAAATAATCATTTCACAGGTCATATCCCTAAAATCTTGAGGAATTGTACTTCATTAGTTAGAGTGAGGCTTGAAGGAAACAAACTTACTGGAAATATAACGGAAGCTTTTGGAGTATATCCGCAGCTGAATTTTATGGACTTGAGCCGCAATTATTTGCATGGTCAACTTTCATGGAAATGGGGGCATTGCCACAATTTGACAAGCTTAAGGATATCGAACAACAACATTTCCGGTGAGATACCCCCGATTTTTGGAAGGATGGCTCAATTACAGGTACTTGACCTTTCTACAAATAATTTAAGGGGAAAGATTCCGAGGGAATTGGGAAGCTTGAAACTACTGCTAAATCTTATCCTTAACAACAATGGGATCACAGGTGATATTCCCCATCAAATTGGATTTTTATCTCGATTGGAACATCTCAACTTAGCATCAAACAATTTGAGCGGAGCCATTTCACCGTAGATCAGCCTATAAACCAATTTTCTGAGCTTGAACTTGAGACAAAATAAAATTGAGAGAAGCATTCCTCCTGAGATACGCAATGCGCAATTCCTAAGGGTTCTTGATTTGAGTCGAAATCTATTGACTGGAAGAATACCACCAGCTCTAGGAAAATTGAAATTCCAAGAAACCCTAAACATCTCCCACAATGGTCTCTCTGGTTCCATCCCGCAAAGTTTTGCTAACTTATGGGCATTAACTTCTGTTGATGTGTCCTATAATGAGTTGGAAGGTCCTCTTCTAGATGTTAAAGCTTTTAAGGAGGCTCAATTTGAGGCAGTTCAGCATAACAAGGGGTTGTGTGGGAACGTGACTAGATTACAGAAATGCAATATTTCTACCATGAGCAAGAAACACAATCAACATAGCGGAGCTAGAATTTTGATTATCCCCGTTCTCTCATTCTTGGGATTCCTTGTTCTCTCTTCCTTCTTGATCGTCCTCATAAACATCGGTTGCCGTCGAAGAAAGATTATCAAGAGAGAGAGTAATGCATTGATTGGGACTAATATTTCAGATTTCTTGCACATTCTGAGTTTTGATGGCAAAATTTTATACAAGCGAATTGTGGAGGCGACAGAAGGATTTGACTCCAAGTACTATTTGGGAGAAGGGGCCTATGGCGTTGTTTACAGAGCTGATCTACCCAGAGGTCAAACTGTTGCTGTCAAGAAAATTCCATCGTCCCAGGAAGATGAGACCGTTGACATCGTTCCTTTTGAAAGGGAAATTGAAGCCTTACAAAATGTTTGCCACCGCAACATCGTGAAGCTTTACGGGTTCTGCTCTCATGCACGACATTGTTTTCTAGTGTACGACTACATCGAAAGAGGGAGCTTGAGAACAATTTTGAATGATGATGAAAAAGCATCGGAATTTGGCTGGGACAAAAGAATAAATATAGTTCGAGCAGTTGCGAATGCATTGTTGTATATGCATCACGATTGTTTTCCTCCATTGATCCATCGAGATTTGACCAGCAACAACATCTTGTTGGATGCTGACTATGAGGCTCACATTTCAGACTTTGGTACCGCAAGATTATTGAGGCCAGATTCCACCAACTGGACTGCTATTGCCGGCACAATCGGATACATCGCTCCAGGTGATATTCTTTGTAGAAGCATATTAATTTACTGTCCTAACTCGTGTTGTCATTGGAAATTCCTTAATCATGTGAAAGCAAATGTCCGAGTCTTTAATTATAGCTAACATGATTATCAATGGATTTTGTATTTTTCAAATTGCAGAGCTAGCTTATACAAACATCCCGACCGAAAAAAGTGATGTATACAGCTTTGGAGTAGTAGTCCTGGAGATAATCATGGGAAAGCATCCGGGAGATTATGTCTCGTTGGTATTTTCATCCACTGAATCCGAATTACAAACCCCATTGCAGGATGTGCTGGACCAACGCCTCTCGCCTTCGACAAATCGGCATGCGCAAAACATACTCTCTGCTGCAGCACTGCCACTCGCGTGCTTGCGGACCAATCCTCAACTTCGACCGACCATGACACAAGTCTCACGAGAGCTTCGAGTTCAAGCACCACCGGTTTTGCCGTTCTTTGGAGTCACCTTAGAACAACTCCGTGATCTCGATGGCAGGAACTTTTAGACCGCATTCGGGAGGTTGCAAGTTTCCGATCGAGTTATTGTTATGTGTTCACCTTTTCTGGCTTCTGTGTTTGGCAGTAATATGTCGATTAGTTAGTTATAAAACTTGGAATATGCATAGTCTAAATGTTTTCTTTTTATAAGAGTAGAATGATAGTTAATTTTCCTCCTTTCGTGTAAGCAAGCATCTATTTACAGTTAATATAAGTCATTTGTTTCTTAGCAAAATCATCTGAACTTGTTTAAAATACCATCTCATATATCACATTACGAAGTCTTGTATCTGCAATTGTTCTGGGATACTTCACAGTTTTGGGATCATTATGGTCGGGGAAATTAGTATGATAGAAAGCAATCAGACTCACATAACACGAGGATAATGTTTTCGACAAAATAGCTCATTAAAAATGAATTTGCAGGGGGATTCTTGCCTTTTGAGCAGCCAAAACCGAGATTGGATGTTAGGGACGTCCAGAAATGATATCAATACTTGTAGGAGTGTTCGTAAAATTCTAAACACAAGTGACCGTATCGAACAAGTAATATAATGATGAGAAAGAGTATCGTCCCACGGAAATTGATAATTAATAAACTAATTAAATACTGAAAATAGATTAATTCTAAAATTTATCCAACAAATCAAAATAGAATTGAGAATAAATTTAAATTAAAAATCTTAAAAGCAAAATTAGGAGGCTAAATGCAGTAAATCAATCATATAAATATGTTAGAGCATCCGATTTCACCATAACCGCTATATATTTATTTCATATTATTACGCGTACAAGAACGATATTAAACATATGATAGCGGAATTTCTTAATCTATTTACTATCCTATCTCTAGGTATAGCAAACTTACTCAGTTTAGTAATCCATTATATCTCTATGTGAATTAAAATCAACATAAATGTATTAAAATCTATGAATATTCCCAGCTTACAATGAGTCTTTTGGATTATTTTATCACCGAAAACTACACAAATCTATCCACGTTTAATTCATGGTTATATATTATAAAGAGCAATTACATATTATCACTTCTTATTCTCAGATATGCACATTAAATCATTCAAGTGATGGCTAGTCACTTAAAAGCATTAAGCAAAATAATATATAACCCACATAAATAAATCACTTGCACACATAAAAATCATGAAATTTACATTATCATGGTTAGGCTACATCATAGCCCTAACAAAAGAAAATTAGAATATAGTAGAAGAAGAAATAAAGATATAAATCAAACATAGCATCTTGAATCAAAGAACAAGAATTCTGTTATCACTTTTGTTTTCTCTTCAAAATATTTGAAAAACACTCAGAATAATAAAAACGATCTAAAAAAAACTAGCTGTCCCTTCAGGCTCTCAATGTTCTCCTATTTATAAAATAGGAGAAGACCCTTATCCCTAAGTAATTGCTTATTTTTCACATGAAATTAGGGAGGAAATCAAAAAATCTTTAACTTGATATCTATCTCTCAACGCTTGCAGATAAATTTATGGAACAAAATCAAGGATTCTTGATTTGATATCCATCTTTCAATGCCTTCTGATTTGAATTCCTGATTTTTGCGATTCTTTTCCTTATCTTCTCCATATCTCATTATTTTATACAAACAATGAAAATTCGAATAATCAGAAGAAAATCTAAATATTTTCTCATAGATATTGGATTATTTATTATCTAAAATAGGTAAAATAACTCTATTTTTATAGAGTTTAGGGTGGTTCTTCATGGGCGCTAAATCAATTACTAAATGGAATTTGCGTACCCTAATTAGCAAAAGCTAGTATTTCTCAATTAATAACTTCTTACTTTAACTCGGCAAAAATCAATGAATCAATCTCAGGTATCTCACGAGTAGATTGTTTAGTATCTCACGAGGATTAATCACTTGATTTTTTCACTATCTAAAGTAGGCGTTAGATTCGCATGAACATGGTGTGCCCATTGACTTTGAGAGGGAATGGGCGGCCCTAGATTTCCCCCCTTTTCCCCGTTAAAACTTAAAGATACGAGAAGAAACCTATAAACACTCCAGTTGGATTGGCGGCTTTCTAAGGTAACTAGAAATGGCACGCTGGTTCTCGTTCCCAGGAAAAAATTAAAATTTTGTGAATGTCAGTTTATTACCTTTGGTCTTTCTTTTGCTATAAACGGTAGATGCGTGACTAAGCCCAGATGTCCAAAGTCTCCGAACAGGAAGAGGGTCTAGAAGCTCGGCGCAAGTTATCTGGGTTAGGGATCCATTCATATACAACCCTCTTGTTGCCAGGCTCCTTCTATGATATTGTTGAGAGAAGACATGATTCCTATATATGGGAAAAGTATCAAAAAATTCTAAATATATTGCATTGGTACCGATTCAATCATAAACGTTTCAATTTGGTCAATTTAATCATCAATATTTTTACTTTCGTATCAATTCAATCCATTCGACCAATTTAAATTGTAAATTATTCACATAAATACTAGCAATCTTACGTGGCATAACCGATGCTGACATGGATATTTTTTTTTCCTTTGTTTTTATTTCTCTTTTCTTTTTGTTGGTAGCTGGCAAGGGTTGGCCTTGCCTAGGTGAGGATCACTCTTGCTAGCCATAGGCAACGGTCAATCTCACTAAGCTACGCTTGAGCAAGAGGCCCAGCTTTTTATCATATTTATTTTTTTTTGTTTTCCACAAAATTCAAATCATTGAAAAAGAGGACTTAACTCCCTTTCTATTTTACTTCTCTTGTTTGTTTGTTTTGGATTATAACCAATGGAAATGTAAGAGTGGTCAAATCATACGTCATCAAATGATTGTATAAGGCAGATAGCAGCTTACAAAAAAAAAAAAATGAGAATGAATAATGAAGGAGGGAGAAATTCAAATAAAATAGAAAAGTAAAGTGATTGGGTCAGGAATCCAATTTTGGATTCGGAATGGATAAAAGATCCCTAACTTAGGCGAGGGTTGGCCTCGCCAATGCTCAATCCTCTTTTTCTCTTTTCCTCCAGAAATTCCTTTCCACCAAATCTATTCTTTTTACTTGTCGAACTTAGTTATATAGTCCGCAAAGGAGTATCTGGAGGCTTTAGCCTTTAGGGGTCATAGAAACGGCAAGGTTGATAACAAGTGGAACTTTGAGGTCAAGAGTTTTGAGTAGAAGAGGATTAGGGTTTAAGGTTGAATACGAAGAAGGAAGTGAGATAAAAATCAAATCTCGGCAGAATTTATACTTTCCAAAAACGGCCCTCTATACATAAAGATATGATTCATGATAATAGCAATTCATGAATCATATCGATTGAGGTAACGTGTCGGGAAGCTATGAGGTAGCAGACTGCACATAGAGTACAAAGCTTCAGAGGTACAATACGCATTAGTTTTGTCTGCGGATATTTTAAAAGAAACCCAAACTATGTTTAATTCTTTTAAAAGGAGGCATACATTTGCACCAAATATAACCAGATCATCAATATGGATAGGCACGCGACTCGAATACAAGTTATTATTTAATGCATGAGCCATCATCGATGACCATAAAAAATGTTATTAATATCAATATACATCCATGACCATTAATCAACTGTCGATATAAGACAACGTATAATTGATGATGATGAACATCATAGTAGAATTGGTTGGCAAATATACCAATTAAAGAGAATCACTGATTGAGACTGCGAATAGGGAAGGGAGATATGAGAAGTGCCAAAAAACAATTATGACATTCCAAATTGAAATCATTCGTGGAAGAGACAGAGTTAAAGTTTAGTAGATCATGGAAAAAAGATTAAATTAAAGCAAGGGTGAAGTATCAAGGTGCAATTTTTAAGGAGAAACCACCTCAACATAATATTGTGTTGTCGTCGGAACATAGGATCGAGATCCTCGGAGATATGGAGGCATGACTAAAACTGCAAGGAAACTGCTTTTGAGCGGTTATGTCATAAGCATTATATTACACCAGTGCTCAACTACTAGAGACCACCCCCTTCCAGTGCTCGGTGTACAAACAAACAATATGTTATCTTCCAAATATCTTTGCATTTCTACACAAGAATTTTAGGTTTCAAACTCGCGTTGTCGATTAAATTTGGATGTTGCATCTTCACATTTTAAGGCTTTGTTGTCGATTAAATTCCAGCAAAGTTTTTGTAAGTGTGGCTATTTTTAAAGTAAACTTGATGATTCTTTTGTCTGCCTGTGATATCTTTTGTTTAGAATCATCACAGAATCCATCTTGTCTAATAAAACCGAAGAACGACTTTTGATGACATATATTTTGTCATTGAATCCAATTCAAGTACAACGGTTAGAAACTCAACTAGAAATTGATCGGGTATTAAAATTTCAGCTCAACCGCAACTCTTTTGGAAAATCGAGGTATTTGATTAGACTGGACCACAATTGTTTTGTAAAGGAACTTGGGCTCGAGTTTGAGTTCAAACTTAAAAAAGCTCGAATAATATGGGTATATTTGTAATTTTCAAGATATTAACATCTATTTTATTAAAATTTATATTCAAAGAATAGGAAAGGTCAATTCCACTCGCGAGCCTATGGAACTAGAAATTGGCGAGCTCATACTTGGCGCGACAAGGTAGTTTGAGTAACTCAAGCTCGAGCTTGACCAGAAATCGAATGATTTTTATCCTCGTGGAGCCCAAATAACTTGACTCAGTTTCAATCCCGCGCCCTACGATAATGTTGCTTCCAGTACACGCCCTCTTCCTCTACTCGTTCAACACTTATGTCAGGTGCATAAAGATTTTGAGTCTAAATTTCGCCTCTCATCTCCTTATGCAAAGCGCAGGCCACGACAAGCACAACAAAATTGAGCATCCCAACAGTCTGACACCCTCTTACCTTCCCAATCAATGGCTAGATCATCCGGATCGTGTCTCGAACTAACGTATTTTTATATGTTTCAGCAAGTCCAAAGTACAGTTGTAGGAGACAATTTCATTGGTTTTAAACTTTTTACTTATATTGTATTCCTCACTTATAGGGATATGTTAACTAGAATCTGACATCTTTAGTCACGTATAACAATACTAAAATGAATAATAATAATGGACATCCAATTCACGCGTATGGGAAGTTCCGACTTCCAGTTGACTTTGTTACTTATATAGGTCAGGTTCACCGGTAACAAGCTCGTCGGAGAACTCCTTGTACTGATCGAAATCATGACTGAACCTAATAATTCAGTTTTAGTACTGATCTGCATCCTCTTTGTGTCCACTACTTTATTTGTTTCCTTTTGCCATAAAAGGTCCAGGTCACACCGGCTTCCTCCGGGACCCTCCAGATGGCCGATATTCGGCAACCTGTTCAATCTTGGGAAGATGCCTCATCGAACACTAGCTGGCCTCCGTGAAAAGTATGGCCCGGTGATTTGGCTTAGGCTAGGCTCGATAGACACCATGGTGATTCTCTCAAGCAGAGTTGCAGCCGAGTTCTTCAAGAACCATGACCTCAATTTTGTGGAGCGAACCATTACCGATCTCATGCAATCTCAGGAGTACTACAAAGGATCCATTGCCCTAGCCCCATATGGCACATATTGGCGGGTGTCAAGGCGACTGCTGACGGCGGACATGCTAGTTGCCAGGCGGCTCAATGAAACAGCTCCAATCCAGAGAAAGTGTGTCGACGACATGTTGACATGGATCAGGGAGGCGGCATCCACAGATAAGGTCCGACTCAGAGAAGGTGTTCACCTGGCACGCTTCGTGTTCCTCATGGCATTCAATTTGCTGGGGAATCTCATGCTGTCCCGAGACTTGCTTGATCCGGACTCAAAGGTTGGATCTGAGTTCTTCGAGGCAATGAGCGGATTGATGGACTGGTCAGGCCATGTGACCATTGCGGACCTATTCCCGTGACTGCGGTGGTTGGGCCCGCAAGGGCTGAGGAGAAAGATGGATCGGGATATGGGGAAGGCCATGAGGATCGCTTCGGATTTCGTGAGGGAGAGGATTGAGGAGAAGAAAATTGGGGGAAACGATGATCGGAGGGATTTTCTTGATGTGTTGCTTGAGTTCGAAGGAAACGGTAAGGACGAGCCGGCCAAGCTTTCTGAGAAGCAAATCAAAACATTCATACTGGTACGACCACAAACTTTGAACTGCTAGTTCTATAAGGATTCCTGTGTCCAATCATATGAGTAGGGGATAGATCGCAGGTGAATATCACTTGATTATTCAATTATCTCCTTAATGTATAACACATAATCTTACTTGATCCTGAGTCATTTTTCTATTTATAACTTTACTTTGAAACAAGATTGGCATCCTTCCATTGATATAACCTTTTGGCTTTATGGTTAGGGTTCTTAGCATTGTGAAATGTGTCAAGAATTCGATAGAACCATTGTGAGAAACATGCAAGTTTCTGAGAATGTCAACAAGGACAACATTAGACATGTGAAAATATGTTTATGATTGTTTGGTAAGGTATTGTGGTAAATTAGTAGCCTACTTGGTATAACTACCCACAGTTGCTACGTATTTAAAAAATGGTATGGCTATGGTTCCATTGCCTTGGCCTAGAAAAATTTACGGATATGGCTCCATTTCGTGAAATTTTGCCATGCTTGCTCTCACATACTCTCCTCTTGACATCACAGGAAATGTTCTTGGCTGGTGCAGAAACATCGAGCAGCACTGTCGAATGGGCACTGACAGAACTCCTACGGGACCCGAACTCCATGGTCAAGGTCTAAGCAGAGCTGTCCCGGGTTGTTGGGTCCAACCGAAAGGTCCAGGAAACCGATATAGACCAGCTCTCCTACCTGCAAGCAGTTGTGAAGGAGACCCTCAGGCTCCACCCTCCACTCCCATTCCTCGTGCCACGGAAGGCCATGGCCAACACCATTTTCATGGGCTATGACATACCCAAAAACACACAGGTCTTTGTGAACAGTTGGGCGATCGGTAGAGACCCAGATGTCTGGGAAGACCCTATGGCTTTTAAGCCTGAGAGGTTCATTGGATCGAAGTTGGATTATAAAGGTCAACACTACGAGTTCATTCCGTTTGGAGCAGGTCGAAGGATGTGTGCCGGCATGCCCTTGGCACATCGCGTGCTTCATCTGGCTTTGAGCTCGCTGCTTCATGAGTTCAATTGGGAGTTCGATAGCCGCATTGATGCAAAGACGATTGACATGAGAGACAGGGTGGGGATGACCATGAGAAAGTATGTCCCCTTGCTGGTGGTGCCCAAAAGAAGAGCAATGTGAGACTGGGTTCAGCTCGGAATTTGTGCTTGTTTGACATATTGGTCTGAGCCTTTCTTTGCTTGCTCAAATGCGTATCCTCCATGGTTTTTACTTTCTAGTTATTTTCTAGGCTAGAATATGAGTAAATGACAAGATGTAATATGGTATATCTAAAACTAGCGAGATTGGTCATTTAAGATTGCTGTTTTGTTTTGACATTTTCATTGGGTAAGATGTTAATCTTTCGTGAATAGAATCAAATTTCAGAACATGATAATACGTAGCTACACAAATAAGCTCCGTTTCATGAGTTCAGGGAACTTTCACAAGCTATTATAGTCCCGAGTTCAGACGACTGGAAGTTAAAGACAGCAGAAATCAACACAGAAGAAATGGAGTCCCAGTCAATTATTTGCGTAAAAATTGTCATCTTAGCGGGCACCTCATTAAGTGCCAAATTTACCGGACTGCAACATGAAGAAAACGGCGCATTCCAGTACCGTGCCTCATGTTATCTACCGTCAACTCAGAATAGAAACAGGTTTTATGTATTGAAAAGTCAACATTTGACCCGAGTGTACAGACCAATGTCTTGCGAGTCTAGGTACTGCATTTAGTCTCGGGAAAAAACCTCTCAGCTCTCACTTTCATTCTGCTGATCCTGCATATATGGTTTAGAACCGCGAGAAGTTCGACAATTGCCTCCACGGTTTTTGGTTGGTCTGCAATGTACAGCGTCTGTACTAGAAGCACATTCGCCCTAGAATCGCGATTTTGCTTCTCAAGTTGTAATAGCTTGTTGTTACCCTTTTAACTTTAATAATTTTGTTAGAAATTATAAAGTTAGATTTCTACTATGCTTGACTATTATCAATTATTAAACCTTTTGAGAGTCCTTTAGTAAATAGATTAGCTAAGTTATCATTTGTTCGAACGTAAATTACTGAAATAATTCTATCAGTAATTAATTGTCGAACATACGCATGTTGCAAACTAATATGTCTAGATTCTTCATTGTATATTTTATTGTATGCCTTAGACATAGTTGCTTCACTATCACAATGTAAAGATATGACTGTCATTGGTTGTAGCCATAACTCTATATTTAATAGCAAATTTCGCAGCCATTCACCCTCTTTATCAGTTGCCGATAGTGATATAAATTCAGATTCTATCATTGAATGAGCTATACATGTTTGCTTCTTTGATATTCAAGGGACCGCATCATTTGCAAGTTTGAAAATTCATCCAAATGTTGATTTGTTATTGTTGACACTCGAATTTTGTCAACTGTTCAAGTGTCCATTTTGGGCAAAAGCATAAGAATACAAATAATAGTAATAATAAAAAAATATATAGTAATTAAAAAAAGAAATTAAAAAAAAAAAAATTGACAAAATCGGATGAGGGGCTTAGCGCATTTATTTTTCGGCAAGTTGTGGGCAGCCCAAATTCTACTTCCCTCAGCCCATCCTTTACTTCCCTTTCAGCCCATCTCTTTTCTTCCTTTTGTTGTCCTCAATAGCCCACCTGAACTTAAAAGAAGAAGGTCCGGCCCATGTCCCAGTCTCCTTCTCTCTCGCATGCTCACGTCTGTGAGCGAAGAAGCCGCGTGCGAGGACCGTGACGCGATAGAGTGAACAGCCGCGATCGAGCGTCTGTGACGAAGGATGAGGTGCGGCAACAGTGACCGAAGCATGAGCAAGAGCCTTATAGAATCCTGAGCTGGTGAGGCTAACGGAAAGATTCCATCCAGGGAGGCATGAACAGCGTGCTGGAGGAAGAAGAGAGGCTGGACGCTCGCTGAAGAAGAGAAGATCGCTCGATGGAGAGGGCAGCTCCAGTGAAAAACAGAGCCGAAAAGTCAGAGAACCGAGGTGAGCTTCGGCTGGTTTTGGTTTGCAGGAAGGGACTGCCCGAGCTCGAACCAGAAGGAAGCAAAAAGAAAGGAGGGCAGGGCGCTAATTCTGAAGGAGACGGCATCATTCGGCCACTGGAGAGAGTGGTTCTGCTGAGAGAAACCGGAGACAAAGGAGAGGATGATGATATCTGGCCGAGGAGAGCTTTGTGGGTGAGAAGCTGGTGAGAGTAGAACATTCTTCTTGCTTGCACCACCGCCTGGAACTTTCACAGAAGAGGGAAAGCTTGAAGGAAATACAGGGAGCGTTCACTGAAGGAAAGCAAAAGGGGGCTCACTGGTTTTTTGGGGAATCGCAGGAGGCTGGATCAAAAAGTTCTGGGGTTCTTTGGAAGCTCTCCTCACACAGAGACGGGAGGGGCATCTTTTCTTTCTTGGCTGAAACCATATCGCAAGAGGGGAGAGAGAGGAACGCTTTGAGGAAGAGAGATTTCAGAGGGAGAAGGGGAGAGGCGAAAGGAAAGAAAGAGAGCAGGGGCTTTTCTTTTTCTGGAAGCGCCGCTCCTTCTCCTCAGACAGACTCGACCAAGCCACCTCGACCATCTCCATCCTTTTTCCCATCTCTCACCACTCTCAGTGCGGCCGCCACGAAGAACGTTCTCTCGGTTCAGTCCCCAACTTTGAAGGCTCCAAGCGGATTTTCTTTCGATGCCCGTGTTCGTCCCCACGAGCAACGTTTCCACGACTCTCCTCGCACCAGCCGCCCATTTTCTCGAGCTTTTCCGACGAACGAGCGGCAGCTGCGACGCCACTTAGTGATCAGGTAAGCATCTCGCATCCCCAGACATCCTGTTTTTTCTTCATGCCGATCGGGAATTAAGAACAGAAATTTCAATCAATGAGATCGCGGTCTAATCTTGTGAAACCGAGATATAATTGTGAGAGACAATGTTATTTGGGGTGTGATATGTCATTTTTAGACCGAAAATCATATCAAAATTGGATCGGAGGCTTGTTCTTGGTACTGCACGTCACATATTTGATAAAATGCGTGAATGATATACTGAAATTCATGATATCCGATCGACGTTAGGAGTTTAGTTTAATGCTTCATTGTTCTTATATTGTTAAAGGAAGTCTGATTTTTTTTGTCTCTCGTGGTGTTTTTATGCGATTTCGTGGAAACTAATCGTTCGTCGTCGAGTCGGCCGTAAATCCTCCTCTCCGCCAGAAATCTTCCCCTCGCCGGCGTGCCCGGTGGTTCAAGGCCACCCCAGTCAGCTCGTCTCTCTGATTTGTATTGCACTGGTGATTATATGCTTGCTAGAAAGGCTAGGATTGAAGAAACTAATCTCGTGTGGAGATTTTTCGTTGATTGTTGTGATCGTAGGAGTAGGCGTCCGGAGTTGGTGACCGTCGGTTGGAGCAAGTGACCACCGGTTGGTGTTGGTTCGGTGGCGATGTGCATGCTAGCGACGACGTGTATAGAGGTTGATTCGTTGCCAATAATTCTAGTTCGGTCAAGTTGCAGAAGGAATAGAGAGATTCGGGGAAGAAGAAGGCGCAAGGTAAAAAGACAAAACAAGGAAGAAGGCAAAAGGGGAAGAATAAAAGAAATTAAGAAAATCATATAAAAATGTTTAAAATTTCGGGTTTTTTAATCTGACCGGGCCGGATCCGGCTTTTGGGTCGGGTCAACGGCTTTGGGTAAACCCGGTCCGGACCGTTCCCGAATATAATAATAAATTTTAAAAATTAAAAATTTCGAAAAAATAAAAATTAAAAATTCAGAAAATGATAAAAAGTTTTAAAAAATTTATGAAATAATAAAAATATAAAAAAAAAAATCGAAAATCAATAAAAGATTAGAAATTTTAGAAAATCATTAAAAAAATTAGAAAGTTCTAAGAAATTGAAACCCAAAAATTAGACAATCTTTAAGGCTTTACAATAGGGATTCTGTTGTAAAATATTGCGTTGCGAATATATAATAGAGAATAGATTAAGAAGAGAAAGTAAGTGAACACTAGAGATAGTAGAGAAAGTCAGATATTTCACTGTATTGTGATTGTTATTCTGTTATTGTATTGTACATCAAAACTAAACTCCTATTTATAGGAGAACAAGAATGTACTTATCATTAATATCAATGTATCGAATAATACATGTACTTGGATAAGGAGATGAACGTTCATTATATAGGAGATGTACTTAGAAAGTATGATACAAATGTACCATAATAAGTACATTAAATAAGATTAATATAATGAATATGCATTCATGTATTTCATCATTCGTGTATTTCATAACACTCTCCCTTGAATATTCATTGTATTCATTACGAATGTGCATCGAATAATACTGCCTCATTAAAAACCTTAAGCCGGAAAAACCCAGTGGGACAAAAACTGGGCAAAAGGGAAAAAGAATGCAGAGCACAAATGTTATGATTTCTCCCTTTTATGGATGCATTAATTGCCTCGTTAAAAACTTTAAGCCGGAAAAACCCTATGGGAAAAAAAACCAGACAAAAAGAAAAAAGAGTGCAATGCATATATAGCCACTGCTGGGGCTAATCATTCTTGCATTTTGTGAACTCGCCGCATATCAATGCTGCAATGCATAGTTCATAATATCTCCCCCTCAATTGAGCCATATAACCACTTCTGGCGCTAATCAATCTTGCATCTTGGTTATAGAGTCAAATAAATATTATATAAGATTCATAAGCATTTCATAACCATATGAAAGAACAATAAAAAGTAATATATTTAAAGCGAAACAACTAAGAAGAAATTATTAGAATCATAAAATTCAAAATTCAAATCATCATCCACCAATTTGATGCCTCATAAAAGTAATCGAGGTCCTCACATTTGCTACTTCAGAGCAAGAGGAGTCCCACCAACGGAAATATTGTTGGTCTCAATAGTGGTTATGGCAGTAGGATTGATTTCAATGGCATGAGATTCACCACGCTTGCCCGTATTATTTAAAGATGCCTGGTATAGGTCAACAAAGTGCCTCGGCGTACGACAGGTACGTGACCAGTGCCTAGTCATGCCACAATGATAACAAATACTTTCATTAATCACCTTCTTTTTGACTTTTTTTCTTTGCCATGATTCAGGCCAAAGTTAGATTTCCTAGGGCGGTTAAATTTCCTGCTATCCCTTTTAGGATTATGTTCTTGCCTGTGCTTATAGCCCTTAAAATGGCTAGTATTTTTCTCAAAGTTAGCATGTTCTTCAGGCAATGCTTTTGAGCCAGCAAGTCTAAGATCATGATTTTATTCGAAGCATGGAAGGTAGAAAAAGTTTTCTCTAATAATTCCGCATCAGCGAGTTTGATACCGCATAACTCAAGCCGAGAAATAATATCAAATAAAGCGGAATTATAGTCAAACATTAATTTAAAATCTTGCAGTCTGAGATTTTGCCAGTCATATTGTACTTGAGGGCACTAGGATAGATAATTCTTTCCACTCACTTCTAGGATGTGGAATTTGGGCTTTTCAATATTTGCCACAATTCTTGCAAAAATAAATACTTAAATTAATTAAAAGGATTTCCAAATATCCACCGCTACTTCAGGAGCAGAAGGATACTTTTAGATTTGAAATTTGGCTTTAGGCCAATAAAAATAAAAATGAAGAATTGATAGAAGAAGATGAAGTATAAGTTGATTAATAAATAGAATACCCACCTTGCAAAAAATTACTTACTCAATCGGTAGATCTTCGTGCATGCAGAAATTACTTACTCAGTCGGTAGATCCTCGTGCTGATAACGTGTTGTAAAATATTGCGTTGCGAATATATAATAGAAAAGAGATTGAGAAGAGAAAGCAAGTGAACACTAGAGATAGTAGAGAAAGCCAGATATTTCACTGTATTGTGATTGTTATTCTGTGTTATTGTATTGTACATCAAAACTAAACTCCTATTTATAGGAGAATAAGAATGTACTTATCATTAATATCAATGTATCGAATGATACATGTACTGGATAAGGGAGATGAACGTTCATTATATAGGGAGATGTACTTAGAAAGTATGATACAAATGTACCATAATAAGTACATTAAATAAGATTAATATAATGAATATTCATTCATGTATTTCATAACAGATTCTTGTTTTACGTTGTGTTGTTTTATTTATAGGACAATATTAAGATGTTTGTGTGCTTTCTTTCATGGTTATAATTAATTGCGCATTTCAAAATTTTGGGTGTTACTTTCTTGCTCTAGAATTGGTTAGGACAAACCTTAGACTTTTTTCTAGAAAGGTTGCTATGGCATTAGCTAGGTACCGAAAGGGCATTAAACTTAGGGTTAACATAATCAAGTTGAATCTCTGGTTGCATAAATAATAAGATATTCTCCTGTATCTTACTGGATTTCTAGCTGACCTTAAAAGGGTTGGCGACTCCTTAGTTATAATCTGCATAAGGTTTAATTGATTAAAAACATCAAAGCCCGATGTCATGCGAGGTATGGGCTTTGAAAAGCCCAAGTCAATGAAAAGTCCTCGGCTCGAAGTTGACAATACCTCTAAATCTAATTACTTTGCTCTCGCGAGGGGTTAAGTTGCAACAGTTATCAATTGTGCTAGTTATCCAACTAGCATCTAGATACCCTTTTAGTACCATTGGTTATCTTTCATAAAAAAGACCATAATGCATTTGTTTTTAATAAGCAAAAATTCTACTTATAACCTTCAAATGCACAGTACTAGGATTACTCGTAAATCTTGACAATTTACGTCTAATAAAGGCTATATCCGGTCTAGTGCAATTCATAGTGTACATCAGACTTCTAATGCACTGGCATATTCTAACTATGCCAATGGTTGCCCAGTATTTTCCATCAATTTAATTGATATATCATATAGTACATTTGACTCTTTAATTCCTAAATACTAGTATTTTTTAAATGATCTTCTCCACATAGTGGCATTGACTTAAAGCATAACCCCACTATGTTTGAACACTTTGATGCATATAGTTGTATCCACTTCTCTTAAATCTTTTATTTTAAACTAAGAAGATGGATACCTTTTAATTTCATTTATGCCAAGCATATTTGTACCACCAATCAGAATATCATCTACATATAAGCAAATTATAACTCCATACTCTTTGGTAATTTTTGAGTAAATGTACTTATTAGCATTGTCATGTTTAAATCCATATGGTAAAACCGCCGAATCAAAATCTTCATGCTATTGTTTCGGTGCTTTCTTTGTCTCTGCTGATGTTGCTATTCTCAACAAAATGCCCCTCATTTACAGCTTCTTTCAAATAATTAGCCTCACGATCCCAAGAACCTTCCTCAATTCGAATGCATTTGATCATATTATCCACAATCAAGTTCTCAATCATATGAAGAAGTTAATTTTGATAATTATTCCAAGTTTGAGGCAATTTAGAAATAATTGTAGAAACTTGAAAAGGCTCATAAACTTCAATCATAAAGTCTTCGAGTTTGGCAACATATATTTAAAGTTCATCCACTTCCTTAGCGACAGATTTTCCATTGATCATGGCAAAGTCAAAATATTTCAAAGCAGTAATTCTATCTACACCATGTTTGTCAGCATCGTAATTTGGTCTCCAAGGTATTCCAAATGTCATTGGAATTTGTGTAAGCTCGGAAAGTTTCATATAGACAATCCGACAAAGGATTGAGAATCCTTCCTTGGCACCTCCTTTCATCATCCTCGCACATAATTCAAATAGAAGAAGAATAATAATATCCTTCCAACGGATGGAAATAGTTCCTTCATAAATATTGATTTACAATCTATCAAGATTGTGAGCACTTGATGCGGCCGATGTCTCTATCTCCATGATAATAATGCCTTAAGATTGTTGGGGAAATTTGTTTGGTGAAGAAAATATAGAAGTAATAGTAGATTCTTGATGCTTTGATGCGTGATGACGATCACCATTCTTAAGGTATTATTTGCATCCACTATTGTTGCTGCCGAGTTTAGAACAAATATACTTCTAGGATATACACCAAAGTCGCGGAAAAATGAGTTTAGCAGTTACTCAAATCTCTTGGAATTTCTCCTTGAATGTGTTAAGGTTGCGTGTATGAAAAGAGAAAAAGAGAGAGTTTTGAAGAAGAAGCAATTACGAATAGTCGTGGTTTTTATAAATAATATGTGAATTGGTCTCTATTAACAGACAATCAATCAACACATCTCTTGAAAATGAAAGAGCTAGTATGGACACCTAGAAGGGAGGTGAATAGGTGTAAAAACAAATTCTGCAATATGCAGTGAAAACCTTTATTTTTAACCTGAATCTGAATAACAACAGACTTTTGAAACTGAGTCCGAAGAGCAATAGACTTTAAGCGAGATCAAACTTTAGCAGTTAGTGTTATAAACAGTCTTTACCCAATCCTTCTTAACAGGCTTCTAAACCATAAGACATTCTTTCTCAAAGTGTTCTGAGCTATTACATTTAGAACATCTAAGAGCATTTCGGCCAACAGGTTTTATAAAGACCTTCTGAAAATGATTCTTGTAAAAGGTTTTTGAAGGTCCTTGTTTGATTCTTTCATTTATTTTTGGAAAATCAATTAGAGGGATAGTTTCAGCAGTCATTCCCAAGCCTGATTTATTAAAGTAAGGTCTTTGTGCTGAAAGAATCTTTTTGTAACACTTGAAATGTCATATTTCAAAAGTGCATTTTCTTTTGAAAGAGAGTCTGCATTTTTTCTCAAGGTAATAACACTTTTATCTAAATTTTTGACCTTCTTTTTCAAAACAATCTCCTGTTGCTTCAGTGCAGAATTTTCTCTTTTTAGTTCGGAAATCCTCTTTAGAGATGTTTTGAGACTAAGACACAATTTGTCAATATATTTAGAGACTTTAGTAGGAATTTTTAAATTACTTACCTCAATTTCACTGTCTGAGTCTGAGTTTGTCTCAGAGTCTGAATCTGATTCTGATTATGCCATTAGACAAATATTAGCATAATCATCATCACTCTCTTCACACTCGGTATCACTCCAAGTTTCTGCTTTGAGAGCTTTTCTGTACTTCTCAGTTTTTCCTTTTTTTTTTTCTTCAGTAAGGGACAGTTGGGTCTGATGTGTCCCTTTTTCTTGCATTCAAAACAAATCACATCTTTGTTGGATTCATCATTCTCAACTAATTTATTTTGGAACTTTTGAGAACTTTATTTTCTCTAGTTGAATCTTTTTCCCTTTTCGTTTAGTTTTCTGAATCTTCTTATCATGAGGGCAAGCTCTTCATTGTCTATATCGTCTTTTGAATCTGTAACATCAGAATCATCATTAGATTTTAATGCAATAGATTTTTTACCTTTGGGATCCTCATCTTCATTGATTTGCTCTACTTCATAAGACTGAAGAGTACCGATCAATTCGTCAACAGAAAGTGGCATGATCCTTTGTGTCTCCCTTATTGAGGTCTTCACGTGATTCCAATCTTTGGAGAGTCCACGTAATAACTTGTTAAACTTCATGGGTCCAGAGATTGGTTGTCTTTGATACTCAAGACCATTCACGATTTCTGTAAAACGACTAAACATGACAGTGATAGATTCTCCCAGTTTTATCTTGAATGCTTCATATTGACCGAGCAGATTATTGATTCTGGTTTCTTTCACTCGATCAGTTCCTTTATAGGTGATGTGCAATCTATCCCAGACTTCTTTAACTGTTTCACAAGAAGATATTCTGTTATATTCAGTGGGAGATAATACACAATATAAGGAATAAATTGCTTTTGCATTGATAGCTTATCTCTTGATTATCTCTTCTTAAGTCATCTCGCTGGACTCAACAGCTTCTTTTCCTCTTTCTAAGACTGTTGCAGCTTTAGGAATGACTCATTTGTCTACCACATCCCATTCTAGAGGATCTTTTGATCTTAGGAATGCCTTCATCTTGTTTTTTCATATACTGTATTCCTTCCCATCAAAGTAAGGCAGTCTAGTATTGCTTTGCCCTTTAACCAAACCTGGAGCCAACATACTAGCCATGGATCATTAAATTTGAAGTAAAAACACTTCAATCTAAATGAGTACACATGCTCTGATATCAATTGAAAAAGCTAGTATGAACATCTAGAGATGGTTGAATAGGTGTAAAAACAAATTCTACAATATGCAATGAAAACCTTTACTTTTAACCTGAGTCTGAATAACAACAGACTTTTGAAACTGAGTCCGAAGAGCAATAGACTTTAAGCGAGATCAAACTTTAGCAGTTAAATAGAAATACAAACAAAATAAAGAGATTCAGGGAAGAGAATAAGAACACAAGGTTTATAGTGGTTCGGCTTAATTCAAGCCTACGTCCACTCTCTCACATTGACAGCCCACCGGCTGGATTTCACTATGAATAAAAAAGAAATGTTACAATCTCACGTCTTCGATTCCACAGTGTAGAGATTCTACTACACTTCCTCGAGATCTTACAAAATTCTCTTTTGAGTACAATGAATGCTCAACAAATGAATTAGCAAAGAGTAGGGAGCTTTAGACTTTGGAATTTTTCTATCTCGCACACTCTTGAACAACTAGAGCATCTTCCTTTTATACTCCTCCATGCCTACATAACTGTTGACACCTTCCAAAGGAGTTTGTCCAATCTACCCATTAGATCGAATTGATTAGGGAGATCTCTCGTTATTTAAGGAATATGAAGATAGCCCACCAATCCTGTTCGCACATACAATCAAGATCTAGGTTTTCATAAGTAGAACCTTCCAAGTATACTTCACCAATCAACGGATCTTTCTTACTCGATTTACTTATCATACGAATAATAGATCTATATGTGCTTTCTCCAACCGTGAGATAATCTTCAATCAAACGAATCAAATCCTTAAGGATAACGTCGTATCTGGATAAGACTTCTTCAATAATCTAGAAATTGTCAACGATGGTAGACTTTAAATCTTGAGTCTGGCGATTTTCAGTTCGGAAGTCTTCAGACTTTGATAGATGAGTCTGAAAGTCTTTAGACTTGGAAACGTTTTGTCAGCTTCAAAATATAGAAGAAAGATTTCACCAATAGAAAATAGATACATTATTTGCAATCATCACCACACTTCATGTTAAGAATCACTTCCTTTCATAACTCACGTCTTTTTTTTATCAGGAGTCACATCTTCTCTAAACGAAGATATGTTTTTTTTACGATAACAAACTATTTTAATATTTATGCCATCAAAAAGGCATAAATTTAGACTTCTTAATTACTATAACTTGCATAGGTAAACAGATGGCATTTGGATTTTCGAATGTAGTACCATGTTTTTTAAAGGTTAGGATGGCTCGTCATATCCAATGAGTAAGACCTCGTAAAAGTGAATCTATATTGTAAGTTCTAGTATTTACAAATCCGCATGATGATCCGTCATTGCTAGGAACGTATATTACATTTTCTTTTTTAATTGATGATGCACACCAATATCTTTGAAGATATATCATCTCGAACAGCAACATGTTGTGAAGTCGTATATTTCATGATTACAACAACTTGCATAGGTTTACGACCTTTCCATGTAACAAATAGCAAACTGTTGTTAAGTTTGATTTACGACAATTTACAACTTGATTTTGAGGCATTACCATGCCTGCCACTTATAGCTCCGGTGACGCCGGGTGCGCCCAATTCCTCCCACTTGAGAGTCCTCATTTGTTGCTGAATAGAAGTTCTATAATATGCTTTGGAGTCTCGTTATATTTTGGGAAAATAGATCTTGGTTCATTGACTTCATTAAGTAGTTCCTATAATATCAAATTGATTTTAGAAACACTAGTCCTTAGCCTCGTCAGAATTCGAAGATGAGGTCTACGGTTTTATATAAGAAACGATTCTGGTCTTGCCCCGTCTTGCTTTTGTGCGTATCCGCACTTGTAGATGTCGATGCTTCTTGCGGAAAATATGGTTTGCAGGGCATGTGAATACTTCATGCATTACATTTGCTTTTAGTCAATGTTGGCACTGGAAAGTTAAATGGTGGGTCACAGTCTTCACTTCAGCACGAAATTGATTATGCAGTAGACCGAACTTGCTTCATTGCTATATATTGAGTTTCCAGAGACATGTTTGGCATGCAACCACTTGAGTTTGAGATGAAGTAAATATGTGCTGTTTTACATCGATTATACATTTTAAGGGATTAGAGTTCATTACATCTCTAGCTTTACCCCTAATGCTAATGTTTCTATTCAGAGCCATGGAGCTTCAAAGTTGACTCACAAGAACTGAGATGTTATGCCAAAATTGCTGCCAAACGTGTTTTACGTAATTTCTTTTCCTCTTGCAATTTTCATCTTCACATAAGGTGATGATGCCTTTTTAATTTAATTTTTTTTTTTTTGGAATAAGTAATAAGCTGAGGATACTTGAATGCAAATAATTGGGTATTTGTTGTGCATCTGACATGTGAAATAAAAGGATACTGTAGTCTTATTGCTCTTTGTCTTATCGAGTGCAATGGCGTAAAAAATTATTCATTTGTCCAATCCTACTTAGCCGGCTAAGTTGTTGTCGTTGCTGCCGCTGTTCCTGTGGTCGGCCTTTGTGAAGTCAAATTTGGAAAAGATTTATAATCGAATTTATCTTCTGGACATTATGTTCGCATAAATATGTGTAGGACCTAAAAGGGCTGCTAATATAGACTGCACTTGAAACTCGTGCACGGGAAGACCATCCCGAAAGGGCTAACGCTAGATTGCACTTGATATTGTTTGTGCTTCTCTTTCATTCATTTATGATTGTGGTAATCCCATCCTCCGGAGCTCTCCTGCATGTTTTTCGATCTCACTCCGTTGCTTCAATAACTTCAGTTTATTACTTTTCAGTCTTGCTTTTGCTATAAATGAGGGGCTGAGCCCAGAGGTCCAAAAACTCCGAACAGTACGAGGGTCAATCGTGGCGCAAGTTATGCTTGGCTAGGAATCAATATATATACAACTTTTTTGTTGCCGGGTTACCTTATACTTAGATTGTCGAGATTGTCGAGAGAAGACATGATTCCTATATGCCGTAACAGGATAAATTTTACAACGGATGATGCAGAAATATACCATTGGCAATCACACGGGTTTTAAGTGTTATCTGTTCAGATGAATGTTTGTTGGCTTTCTTTGACTGGCTTAAGGTGTTCGTTCTTCTCTTGCATTTTTCGGCTAGATACTTAAGAGATGCTCCTTTTGTTCGTCTTTCCCAATGAAAAACTTGGAAGTTGAAGGAGCTTTGATTTCTGATTTATGAAGCAGCGACAGTTTCTACTGGAGTCGAGCTGTGGAGTAGTGGTTATCATTTGACGCGTTCTTCTGGTATTTCTAGTAAGCAATCACTTTGTTATTTCTTGAAATGAGAACAATGTAAAAAGAGCAGAGCTGGACGAAGACACCCACGTCTTCTGTTGTTCTTGCATATGGGCATATTGCAACATATTTCATTAGTTAAGTACGGAGTAAGGTTAATGTGATTATGCTATTGAGTCATTTTCTTCCCTCTTTGTTCTTATCAGGCTTATCACGGTGGAGTCTACTTGGGGTGCCCATCACCCAATCTTCTCTAAGTAGATCTACTACATTAATCATGTTCGGCTGAACCACCCATGTATCGATAAAATGGAATTTTCTTTATTCGTATCTGTATCATCTTTTAAGGGAGACATACCCTTCTTAGTGTCTACCCTTTGTTTTTGAGAGGAGGGGGGAGGGGGGGGGGTGTTGTTCGGATTTTTGCATCTACGTTAATTTATGATGATTTTAATTGGTGATGGGCTTAAGGCCCGTCCACCCATGCTGGGCCCAAAAAGGCCCAGCCCACGGGAATAGGGCCCGTGGATGGGGGAAGGTATAAAAGGGAGGAGAGAGAGAGAGATGACACCGGTTGGAAATAGAAAACGAACGTACGTCTTCTCCCCGCGCTCTCTCTCTCTCCAAAAAAGAAAAAGAAGAAACGGTAAGTATAAGACACGTTCTTCTTTCCTTCAAGGCGTCATCGGATCGAACAGGGCCAAGTTTCTCTTCCTCTATCGGCGTCGGTGTCTAATCTGTGGCTAACAAGGTACGCTCGAATCCATGGTGTGCTTTAGGATCGGTGATACGTGTTATTCCCGGGCTTCGTCTTCCGCATTGATTTAGGGGTTCGATTTAGTGTCGAATCCGGTTTTCGGGGATCAGTTATTCCCAACATTGGTATCAGAGCCCTAGTTCACGTTTTCTCGACCTGTTTGACGTTTGTTGATTGATTTTTCGCAAAAGCAATTCGGCCATACGGATCGGGGCGAGAAATCCCGACACCCGAGCGTTGTTCGGCCATTTTTCCGAGTTTTAGTAAGTCGAAATCAAATTATAATGGCATAGGAAGAAAGGCAACGTCGAGACGAGTCTGGAGATACGTCGAGCGCCGCCGGGAGACGCCGCACGCGCCCACACGCGCGGCCGGAAGCCGCTGCGCGTGGGTGCGACGCGCTCGGAAGCGCTGGCTCGCCCAGCGCGTGCGACACACGCGCCGGTAGATGAACCGACGCGTGCGGACCGCCGGCCGGCCAACCGGCACGCGCCGGTCGACGACCGACGCGTGCGACGTCACCCAACGGTCGGTAACCGCTCGGATGACGTCATCGATGACGTTAGCGCCGACGACCGTTGGCCGGCCGGTCACCGGCCGGAGACCCGACCGGCGACCCGACCCGACCCGACCCGCGGACGCCTGGCACGAGCGCGGCACGTGCCGGATGATGTCAGCCCGCGCACGCGCGCGGCACGTGCGGTCGGTTCGTCCGACCCGACCCGCCCGTCCGGCCCGTCCGCCCGTCCGGTCCGGTCCGACTGTCCGGTCAGGCCGGCCGGGCCGGTCGGACCGGACGGACCGACCGACCGGTCCGACGACCTGACCGTTGACCGTTGACCGACGACTGTTGACCGTTGACCGTTGACTTTGATCGTTGACCCGAAAAAAAGAAAAAAGAAAAAGGAATTTGTTTCTTTTTCAATTATGTCTGTGTGGGTTAGAGGTAATCCATTTTTTATTCTGCATTTGTTGCATGAATCATGGAAAATTATGTATTTTCCATTTTGTTTAATTGTGGATTATAAGTGATCCATTTGAATTCTGCATTCGTTGCGAATTATGATGCGTTATGCACGTATACCGCAATCCCGAGAACAGACGAAGGAAGAGCTAGATTGAAAAGGCTGATGAAAGAGTTAGCTGATTATCGGTGGCATGACGGTGATTTAGTATCACATGTGGTCAGGGTCAATCAGATGATACATGAAATCATCTGGAATGGTTATCTTATGCCGGATTTTGAGAAGGTGTCGGCTTTGATGAACACTCTTCCACCTGAATGGCAAGCAGTGTTAGATCGGCTATGGGAGGTCAACGTGGTCCCGGGTTATAGGAGGCTAATGGTAGCTTTTGTTAGAGAGTACTATAGGATTGAGTTAACCAAAACTTCAACCCTTAGATTGAGCGCCACATGGCGTAGAGCGAATGCGCCTTGGAGGCGACATGAAAGCTCTCCAAAAGTTTTTCCATGGTTGGCAAATGTGCCTTCAAATTTTCTCAGATATTTTGACTGATAGATTAGAAGGGACTTTCCCTATTTATTTCTTAGATTAGTTTGAGATGTTTTTGAGTGTTGAATATCTCTTTCTATGTTGATATTTCTTTTTGGATATATTACTTAGTGTAATGGATTGTTGTATTAGTTGAAAGCATTATTATTTCATTGGATGTCAATTATCTGTTGCTTTCTGTTAATTGCTGATTGCTGTGGGTAGTTAGCTGTGGGTAGTTATAGAAGTTTTTGTAACTTCATAGAATTTGTTTTGCATAAGACAATTATATTAATGATAGTTTTAAGTTAGGATTTTGGAGAATGATTGGAAACATAGTGACTTTTTGATTCTGAAACCTTACTTGAAATTATTCATTAATATAATGGGTCTGTGCAAATAGGGATGCATAAATGATAGGCATTAATTATTCGTGCGTGTATGTCCGATGTGTTCGGATCGATGTTTTTAGCAACTAAGAACGTAATTGCTGATATGAACGGCAACAATTGTGAAATATTGAATATGAAGATTCAATATGTGCTGGAAAAGCAAGAAGCACTAGAAGCTCTTGACCATGTTATGGAAGATCTTGAGGATGCTGTGCGCCACCTTGAGCTGGTAGAGGACTCGCTTAACGGCATGTGAGCTGAAAATAGAAATTTGCAATGCTGGTTCTAGCTCAGAAAGGGCTTTGAGCTCTAAGCGCAAGCGTATTGATTCGTTCAATATGTGGGAATGCAAATGATCAAGTCCTTATTGCAAGAGATCAAGAGTTAACCAACACAAGAGAGGAAAACGTCCTCAAGTGAAGAAAATGTCAAGGGTGAGGTGTTACAATTGTGACAAGAAAGGTCACTATGCTCACGACTGTCGTGAGCCAAAGAAGGTAAACACCTCTTGTACATTTGAGAACTTTACTTTTGTGTCAAGTTCTGTATTATTAGCTGAATCCAATCCTTTGTGGACTGTAGATTCAGGAGCAACATACGATGTAGCGAAGGATAGAGGATCCTTCGTGGAATTCCGACGAATACCAATTGGAACTAAGTGGATCTATGTGGGAAACAACTCCAGAGCTGAAGTTAAAGGGATTGGCACCTGCCAACTGAACATGTGTGGTGGGCGCACCTTGTTCCTACATGATGTTCTAAATGCTCGAGATTCGTCGAAATTTAAGTGTCTGTTTTGATGTTGGTTAAGTTTGGTTTTAGTGTGAACTTCCGTAATAACGGTGTAGATTTGTATTTGGATACAAACTACTATGATTGTGGTAACTTTCTAGATGGTTTTATTGTACTAAATGTTGACTGTGGTGATGTCAATATATGTTATTCCCTTGTTTTACGTCTTCTACTTCATATGATAATAATGTGAATGTGTGGCATGCTAGACTTGGTCATATTGGCCAATAATGTATGAATAGACTAGCCAAAGAGGGCTTGTTGGGCAACATTGAAAAAGTCGATTTGCCCATATGTGAGCATTGCCTAGTAGGGAAAATGACAAGGAAACCATTTGGAAAAAGTAAAAGAGCTGAATTTCCTCTGCATTTAATCCATTCTGACGTCTGTGGTTAAATGACTGTGAGAAGAAGGCATTAAGCTGTTTATTTCATCACTTTTATAGATAATTATACTCGATTCGGATATGTCTTTTTGATTTCTCATAAATCTGAAGCATTATGTTATTTCAAAAGGTTTATGAACTTGGAAGAAAATCAATTAGACAAGAAAATAAAAGTATTGAGATCCGATCGAGGTCGAGAATATTTATCTGATGAGTTCAGAAAATAATGTGATGAAAAGGAATATAAATACAGTTGTCTATTCCATATACTCAACAAAATGGTGTTGCAGAGAGAAGAAACAGAACCCTGCTGGAAATGGTTAGGTCCATGATGGCGCATGCTAACTTACCTATTACCTTTTGGAGTGATGTGTTGTTAACTGCTGCCTATATACTTAACCGTGTGCCTTCCAAATCAGTTACTTCCACTTCATATGAATTATGGACAGGTAGAAAACCGGACTTAAGTTTTCTTAAGCCATGGGGTTGTGCTGCTTATACACATGAGTCCTCTCACAAGTTTGGGAAATTGGGTCCCAGAGGAAAGAAGAGTATTTTCATAAGATACTTGGAACACTCGAAAGGGTATGTGTTCATAGGTGAGCAGGAAAGTGGGAGTATAACTGAATTTGAATCACGGGATGTCACATTCTTAGAGGATGAATTTCCTAAGAAGGGTGAAATAGGGGAAGATTACTCCCTATTTGAAACCTTGGATCAAGATAATAATATTAGTGGAGTTCGTCCAAGTGGGAGTAATATGAAAAGTGATGAATTGAATTCAACTCATTCTCAATTACAACCACATGATGAGACGAAATCATCATTATCTCATCCAAGTGGGAGCATAATGAGGAATGATGTACAAAGTGTACAATCTCCCATACGGCGAACAAGTCGCCAAAGTATTCCCCGTCGACGTTTTGACATTGAAGGGGAAACTTTTATGGTTGCTCCACAAGATGAGGATGAGCCAAGAAATATTAATGAGGCTCGAATTCCCTAGTAAGGAAAAATGGATTCATGCAATGGAAGAGGAAATGGAGTCAATGAAATTAAACCAAGTCTGGGAACCGGTTGATCTTCCAAAAGGACGCAGAGCTATTGGGAACAAGTGGGTTCTCAAAATAAAGCGAAAGGCTGATGGCTCGATAGAAAGGCATAAGGCTCGCCTTGTGGCGAAGGGGTATAATCAACAGGAAGGAATTGATTATAAAGATACGTTTTCTCCTGTAGTGAGATTTACCTCGATTCGCATTATTCTGGCAATAGTAGCTAGTATGGATCTTGAGTTACATCAGATGGATGTAAAGACTGCTTTCCTCAATGGAGAATTAGAGGAAGAAATATATATGGAACAACCTGTTGGTTTCATAGTAAAAGGCCAAGAAGAAAAGGTATGTCGACTTTTGAGGTCGATATATGATCTTAAGCAATCATCAAGACAATGGTATATACGTTTTCATAATGCCATAATGGCATATGATTTTACGATGATTGATGAGGATCATTGTGTATATATCAAAAGATCCAAGGATCAATTTGTGATCATATCATTATATGTTAATGATATACTGATTGCCGGAAGCAATATGAAGTTTGTTAATACTGTCAAGAGTTGGTTGTCTTCCAACTTTGAGATGAAGGATATGGGTGAGGCTGCATACATTCTTGGAGTTAAGATTTCAAGAGATCGTTCGAAGAGATCGTTATCTCTTTCACAAGAAACCTATATAAATAAGGTTCTTGAACGATTTCGTATGCAAGATTGTAAACTCATAGACACTCCTATTGCAAAAGGTGAAGGATTGAGCCATAGACTGTATCCAAGGACTCCACAAGAGAAGGAACAAATGAAACATGTTCCTTATGCTAGTGCTGTTGGGAGCTTGATGTACGCTATGATGTGTACAAGACCCGACATATGTTTTGCAGTTGGAATGGTGAGTAGATACCAATCCAATCCAGGTCCAGCACATTGGAAGGCCGTTAAAAGAATACTGAGGTATCTAAAGGGGACTGCTTATTATACGTTGAGTTATTATGGAAAGGATCTGCAACTCAAAGGCTATTTTGATGCTGATTGGAGATGAGATTTAGATTAAATAAAATCTACCTCTAGGTTTGTTTTCTTACCAAATAATGGCACCATATGTTGGAGCAGTAAGAAACAAAAGTGTATAGCCTTGTCCACGATGGAAACTGAGTTCGTGGCATTATCAGCAGCAATAAAAGAAGATGTTTGGCTTAAGAGATTATTGGATCATTTAGGTGTTATTTGAAGTGCTGCAGATTCATTATTGGTTAACTGTGATAGCCAAGCAGCAAAAGCATACACCAAAGATCCAAAATATCATAGCAAGACCAAACACATAGATACCAAGTATACTTTTTTCAAGGATATGATTGCACGAAAAGATGTGAACTTAGAGTACATACTATGCATAGAATGGTAGCAAATCTTATGACAAAGCCAATACCTAGAGATGTGTTTTGTGGCCATATGAAATCTCTAGGATTGCGTAGAGGCTAATGTACTGAATATTGTAATTTCCCTAAGTGTTCACATTTGATGAATTTGTGTTTTTCATCATTAATGCCTATGAATCTTTGTTTGATCTTTATGCATCTTAATGCTCAGTGCATTACTTTAGGTTGAGAAAGTATGTCGGACAGATATAAGATTAGCCCACTCACACGGGTAATCGCCTCTATTTACTGTGTGATAAATAGAGATGAGACTGTTTTAAGCTTATTATCTAGGTGATAATCGAGAGCTAAAGCTTAAAATACGTATGTCGCCTTAACTGGGTGTTAAGATGAGGACATAATACTTACTATGTCCGAAAGTAAAATACCCCACATATTTTACTTTATCTGTCTATGATGCCGATGTGAGTTCTGATGAATTTTGTGAATGAGTAGATACGTGAACTCAAGTTAGACATTGGGTATGTCTGAACTATCATCTGTACGGTATTGAAAGGTGTAGACATACGCTCCATGGGAAAGGAGTTAAATACCATAATACGTATTTCATACTACGTATGCATGAGACGACCAATAAGAGTGGCAAAAGTTTGATCTCAACTTTTGTGTCGTGTGAGACTCTTGAGGAAAAGTGTTCCTCAATTTTTTTGTCCCCTCATGACTCTTACTTATTCTCAAGATTTCTATTTAGTGTTTGCTATCTTAGGATGTTGCCAATGATCATGAGTGATTCGATCTAATGGGACATTTCTAGAAAAGCAAGCTAAACTGAAATTGAGAGTTTGAAGGAAAGAGGAAGATCGAATTTGGAGAATCACATTGTAGTTTTGTATTCACCGGTTAACCAATTATGACTGTCTTTGGGATAATCATAATTGTGAATACAATATATATATATCGTTATTTGAAAGAGATCAAGAGAGATATAAATGTGATCGATCGATCTAGGGTACTGCATACTAAATCTACTCAGAGTGTGATGCCCATTATGAGTTGCTATATATTCCTAATAGATGTATAGCAACGAGCTCTCAAAGTATGCTGGTCGCACGGATTATTCACCGGTATGAATGTTGAAGAGAGGTAAAGAGAATCCTGTTTCAGCCCACCATGTGCGAGTGGGAGATGATGGTTTTAATTGGTGATGGGCTTAAGGCCCGTCCGCCCATGCTGGGCCCAAAAGGCCCGGCCCACGGGAATAGGGCCCGTGGATGGGGGAAGGTATAAAAGGGAGGAGAGAGAGAGAGATGACACCGGTTGGAAACAGAAAACGAACGTACGTCTTCTCCTGCGCGCTCTCTCTCTCTCCAAAAAAGAAAAAGAAGAAACGGTAAGTATAAGGCACGTTCTTCTTCCCTTCAAGGCGTCATCGGATCGAACAGGGTCAAGTTTCTCTTCCTCTATCGGCGTCAGTGTCTAATCTGTGGCTAACAAGGTACGCTCAAATCCGTGGTGTGCTTTAGGATCGGTGATACGTGTTATTCCCGGGCTTCGTCTTCCGCATTGATTTAGGGGTTCGATTTAGTGTCGAATCCGGTTTTCGGGGATCAGTTATTCCCAACAATTTATATGAAAACTTTAAATATTTTTCTCATCCATAATTTCTTTCAAAGATTAAAGTTTTAAAACCGTCGAGAAAACTACACATTACTCTTAAATGGATAAACGACTTGTCAACTAAAAAGGGAAAAACCATTCAAATTTCCTCTCAGAAAGATCATACTTATTTGCAAAAAGGTCTGGTTAGCATAATTGATACTCTATATTGAATTGCCGCAAATGGGGGAACATCTTTTTATTGGTTTAGAAATTGAAATACAAGTAAGCTTCATGAGAATAAGAAAATAACTGAAACTCTATATTGATTTTAGGTGGAATTTGACAATAGATATTCTTTTAAGTAAAAATGTCCCCCCCTTACGTTCTCTTTCGAAAGGATGGAATTCATACTGAAGGCTATTTGATTGATGAAATGATGCTAGCGGTCAAGGGGAGATGAATAATTCAACTGAATAGCTGGTAATATCCTATTGGCGGTAGGAGTCTGTCCTCTCATAATACATTATTGTAGCCAATATCTTTTCTTTATTGAAAATCTAATGCACAACAATCTAGTCATCAGTCTCACGAACAACATTAACAAGTGTCTTTTCATCTTTGAAAATTTAATGACCTTTACACAAATAATATATATTTATAAAAGATCATTAAAAAATAAAATAGATGTAGATTCGATTCAATCTTCACTGAATTCAATTAAATTAACACCTAAAAGCTTAAATAATTAAACATATCCAAATCTAATAATTTTTTTTTTGATGACTATTATCACAGGTAACACATGATGTAGTACGTGTCAATTAAATAGAGTTTCCAATATGCTTGTTTAGAATATGCCTCTTTTTTTTCTTTTTTCTTTTTTAAATCTGAGAATATGCCTGTCAATTGGAAACAACCTGGTGACCGGATGAACTAGTCAGCCGGTTTATTAGAAACGATATTGTCGTTCATAAAGGGCTGTTACTCTCCTTGGAAAACAACGACAGTAATGCAAGCATTTTCCTATACAGAACATGTGGCTTGCTTAGCACGCATTGGTTTTTGTTTTGAAACAATAAGAGTTCTGTCTTTTAACGGTCAACGATTAAACCATACGCGGTGAGGACTGCCATGTGGTGGGAATTCGCTTGGAAAAAATTTAAGGGTTATAGTGTCATTCAGCTGAATTTTCTTAGGAAATTACATGAGTTAAGTCTTATCAAAGCTCCATTTGTCAATCAAAACTTGTGGACCATAAAAGGCTTACACCACATATGACTTTCAAGTATTTTTCTTTGAATTCTTGTAAGAGTAAGAATCGGGCAAGAAATATCACAAAGCGATGGACGGTGCGCATTTGTCCATGTGCTCGGAGATTAGGTATGGCTAGACCCGTCAAAATGGGTCATAACTTTCAAGTTCTTTTCTCTGAATTATTGTAAGAGTAAGAATTGGGCAAGAAATATCACAAAGCGATGGACGGTGGGCATTTGTTCGTGTGGTGGGCATTTGTCCATGTGCTCAGAGATTAGGTGTGGCTAGACCCATGAAAATGGGTCATTGATGAAATTTTTAATCCTATGTGGCCATCTTCTCACCATGCTTGATGAGAAGAAAACCATTCACCATCTTTTCCGTCTTTTGGGGTTTCCTTTCCGAGCAACTTTTTACTTTTCCTTTGCCGTATGGATTGATGAAGAGAAAGTTAATGACCGTGGTTCAACCTTAATCATCCGGATCAATTCATACGAAAGATATTAATTTAAAAATTCGTTGCTCAATACATTAACATATCTAAATTTCTTCATTTATTGAAAACCCTTATGTGGTGGTAGATGTTGATCTTGTTTAGGGTGCTCCTAATATTTCTCGTTTTTCATTTTTTTGGCAGGTGATGGGATTTGTCCATGCAAAATATACAAGAGTTTTGGAGAAAAGTACCCAAAAATGTCCTTAATTTATTATATTAGTGCCAATTTGATCTCAAACTTTTTGATTTGACCAATTTAGTCCTATACATTTTCACATTTTCATCTGATCAATTTTGGTCAAAAATCGCCGACTTGAACATTTTTAATAATTTTTTTGTTTTTCTTTTCTTTGTTGTTATTATTATTTTCTTTTTTCTTTCTTTTTATTTTTTGTAGCGAGATTCGAAGCCCTTGCCAAATTTAGTCAAGGGCTGCCTCGCCCGGGCCACTACAAGATTTGGGTAAGGGCAACCTCAATTGGAGCCGGCGAGGCTACAAAGGCCCCTCGCTCGTGGCCCCACTAGTCACTAGCTAAGGACCCACGCCTAGATTTGGCGAGGGCCATGCCCTCACCCTATCCCCAGTGACTCTCATTAGCCAAAATGAAAAGAAAAGAAAAATAAATAATAATAAAATATAATTCAATATTCAAAATAAATTTGCAAAAATCATTTACATCAGTATTGGTTGTGCCACGTAAAACGGTCATAGTCTACGTTAATGATTTCTAGCCAAAATTGGCTTGTAGAACTCAATCAACAAATACTAAAAAGGTTTAGTATTAAATTAGTATAATTACAAAGTTTATGACTGAATTGATATCAATATAATAGATTGATGATTTTTTGGTATTTTCCCCATTAGAAAAAGATGCTTGCTTATCGCTCCAATGATAACTTCAATTAGGAGTCATGCTCCTCATTTAAGGAATACATGAAATGGGTAACGTGCATAGTGAGAACTAATTGAAGCTATAGTTCAAACACTCGAAATTCACTAAGGTATCAATAGAGAAATACAATGGTTTGAGTACGGGCACTCAATGGAGGTTTTTTTTTTTTTTTTTCTCACTAAGTCATTCTTCTTGTGTTTTTCTCTCTTGAATACAATTTGTAAGCGTTGTCAACGAAGAACAAGTGATTGGAAAGGCCTCAAACTTTGGAATTTCAATTTTCATGCATTATCCCAAATGGACTGAATGACTTCCTTAAATACTCCTCTATGCCTTTCTAACTGTCGGTATTCTTCAGAGGAATTTCTTCCAATCACTCCATTGGACAAAATCGATTAAGGAAATCTTGTAGCCATTTGAAAATTGAGATGAAAATCCGATAATTCAGGTTGCCCATACAATCAGAATCTAAGTTTCCATAAGTAGATACTTCCTAAAAAGGAACTTGTCTTCAAAATTGATTTCATCAATTCGTGATTGATTCCATCCATATATTTATAAAAAGTAAATGAGATTCTTCGCCAGAAAGCCAGATATTAAGGATGAATCTCGTATGTAGTGAATCCTTATCGAAAGATCAATAATCCTGAGTCTTTGTTCTGGACTTGGTTTCAGTTTGGATCTCATCAGAGTGGGAAAGACTTCTGAAGTAAAAAAGACTTTGATAACATTCCACGATATAGCACAGAAGTCTAGTATTCTTCAGAATAAGAACAACAATAAGAAAGTTTTGTCAACTTCAAAAACTGATAGGAGTTTCCTCAACAGAGTATGCTATTTTTACCCAATCTTTCTTAACAGGTCTCCAGACATTAGGACATTCTTTCTTAAAGTATTCTGAGTCTTCACAATTTGAACAATTGAGGGCATTTCGATCAACAGGTTTTGTAAAGATCCTTTAAAAATGCTTATCATACGCAAGTTAAGGAGAGTCGCAAGTCTAGGAGGTCTTTGTCTAAGTCTCTCCTTGACTTTAGGAAAGTCTATTATAGAATCACTTTCCTTATTGAAACCAAGTCCCAACTTGTTATAGTAAGGTACTTGTATGAAAAGGATGTGCTCTAATGTTTTTGAACCCTTTGAAAATTTTGTTGAAATATTTGAAAATTCTTTCTTTAAAGAATCATTTTCTTTGACAAGTAAATCTCAACTTTCTTTCGTTTGTAGAAAATCTTTTTGCAAAATTTCAAACTTTTCTTTTTGAGAAAGATCCGGTTGCCTAAGCCATGAATTCTCCTTTTTTAGTTCGGAGATCCTTTTAAGAGAATATTTAAGATTTAAGCAAAACTCATTTATATACTTAGAAACTTTAATAGGAATTTCTAAATGATTTACCTCGATTTTCTTGTCAAATTCTCAGTTTGTGTCTAAGTCTGACTCTGATTCTAAGTCTGATTCTGATTCCGAATTTGAGTCTGAGTCTGAATGTGCCATCAAGCATATATTTCCGTACTTGTCATTTTCTTTCACTGCTCTTTTCTGCCCATTATGCTTGTATTGTCTTCTTCCACTGAATTTCCTTCCTTTTCTAGTCAGCTTTTTGAATTTCTTGATCATAAAAGCAAGTTTTTCGTCGTCCATGTCATTTTCCGAGTCTGTATCATTAGAATTAGCGTTAGATTTAAGTGCAATTGAGTTCTTACCTTCGGGATCTTCATCATTGATTTGTTCCACTTCGTAGGATTGAAGAGTTCTAATAAGTTCATCAACGGAAAGTGGCATAATCCTCTAAGTCTCCCGGATTGAGGTCTTAACATGGTTCCATTCTTTTGAGAGACCTCGCAAAAGTTTGTCGACCTTCATTGGGGCAGAAATTGGATGACCTTGAGACATCAAACCATTTACAAATTTCTGTAAAACGGCTGAACATATCTCCAATTGACTCTCCTTGATATAACTAGTATATACACCTAGAGGGGGGTGAATAGGTTTAAAAACAATTTATCGATATACGAAAGCAATACTAGGCAAACAATAGAACAGAAGTTCTTCAAGACAGATTATGATCAAAGTAAAAAGAGAGTAGAGAAGAGAAAATTGAACACAGGGTTTATAGTGGTTCAGCTTATTCCAAGCCTACGTCCACTCTTCCTCACTGACAGCCTACCGGCTGGATTTCACTATAAACAAGAGAGATGTTACAGCAATGCTTTCTCTTGATTCCACAGTGTAGATACTCTACCACACTTCCTCAAGATATCTCAAAATATAGTCTCTCTTTTGCGTACAAGATTTCGCTAAGTAATAGACAAAGAACAAGGAGCTTCAGACTTTGAAATTCTTCTATCGCGCACACACCGAAACAACTCGAACATCTTCCTTATATACTCCTTTATGCCATCATACCCGTTGGCACTTACCAAAGGAATTCTTCCAATCTTCCGTTGGACAGAATCAATTAGAAAGATTACTCGAGCTATTAAAGGAACATAACGATAGCCCATCAATCCTGCTCGCCCATACAATCATGATTTCGGTTTCCATAAGTAGAACCTTCCAAGTATACTTCGCCAATCAACGTATCTCTAAAATCAATCTTGATGTTGACTAAAGTAATCCGTTGTGTCATATCCAGCCAAGAGATATTCGTTAGACGACAAGATCAAATCCTTAACGAAACGCACAGTGCTGGATAGACCTTCTTTGACAACTACAAACTGTCAATGAGAATAGACTTTGAGTCTTGAGTCTGATAGTCCGAAGGTCTTCAGACTTTAAATGGTAGAGTCTGCAAGTCTTCAGACTTTAAATGGTAGAGTCTCAAGACTTCAGACTTTAAATGGTAGAGTCCACAAGACTTCAGACTTTAAATGGTAGAGTCTGCAAGACTTCAGACTAGACTGATGGAAACGTTTTGTCAGCTTCGAAATATTCCGAAAGATATCTCCAACAATCTCCCCCTTTTTGATGGTGACAAAACTTTCCTGAGATTTGAATATCTTTGACCTCGCAAAACATTACTCAAACAAATATGGATATCCCATAAAGGTTAATGGCTTAAAAGTAACACTAGAATCTGCAACCACAGAAAATAGGTTAGTCTTGCATGAGAGTAAAGCCATTTATAAAATATCAATAGTTACTTGATGTAATCAGTCAAGTTCAAAACTCAAATTCAGTCCAGTCCACAACCATACTCAAAGTTAAACAAAGTCAGTCATCAAAACAAACACACTCAAAGATTAACTTCAAAGATTTCAAAAGCTCACATCTCTCTCCCTTTTTGTCATCAGAAAAAAGGTTTGAGATGGAATAGAGTCAGGTTTGCTTGGGAATACGAACAAGCTGGAAATCTCCCATTGTCTGGACGATGCCTTCCAGCTTTTTCAAATCTTCCGTCAGTTGAGCTACCTCTTCACTCTTAGCATTTGCTTGGACCTAAAGAGCAAGAGCTTGGATCTGATCATTTAAAGAAACCGAAGAAGCTTGTCCTGCATTCTGCAAATTCTGAATTTCGCTTCCCAGAGCATATATCTGACCCTGCATTTCCAAGAGAACATCAAGAATTTTGCGGAAATCTGCTGAATCATCAGTCTGCGTATTGGCGTTGGCACGATCAGATAGAGTAAAGGCAGACGATGGTACATCAGCATAGTCACGCGGATTTGGCGATGAAGCATCATGTCCCTCTTCAAGAAATTGAGAGGCATGAATGTCCTCTGGATCTGCTAGAGAGCGGGCGACTCCCTCACGGGGCGGGATATGAGGATGTTTCTCTATTCTCACCATCTCCCCCTGTTTCGATGCCTTCAGGTGGGGAAAAGTGATCCTCATGCTCTTCTTCCTCTGGACTTCCTCTTTCTTCTTCTTCTTCTTCTTCAGACTGTCCTTCCTCTGCATCTCTTCCTTCAGATTCTCTCTCTTCTGCTCCTTTTTCTTCAGCTTCCTTCTCCTCTGCTTCTTTTTCTTCTGCTTCCTTCTCCCCGTCGTTCCATTGATTCCGGAAAGAACGACTCAGATTTTTAAAGCCAAAGCGAGATGGTGATGTCATCCTCATCATCTTCATCCTCAAGGATGAGAGCTCTTCTCTTTTTGGATGAAGCAACCATGGGCTCCTTCCCTTTCCTTTTTGCTGCAGAAGAGGCTTGATGAGGTTTAGCAGGGGTTGTCTTCTTGAATTTCTCCAACTCCTTGTCAAGTTCTTTCAGACGCATTTTGGACACCATTTTCAATCCTACCACCATTTTATCACACGATCGAACACAGAGAATATATGGAGGTTGAATATTCAAATGTCTGAATAATTTCGACACAAGACCTAGATAAGGAAGTTGACCCTTGTCCTTCACCACTGCTCTGTACATGTGGAACAAAATGGTATGAGGAAGAGAAAACTTTCTCCCAGTAAGGATGGCATACATTAGCTTTGCCTCTGAGTTAGAAACATCAGTCTTTGAAGTAGATTTCGGTCTGAGGCAATTTATCACAATCTTGTGAAACAGAATGTTGAATGCACGCATCCTTGAGTAGGAAATCCTTCCCTCTGTCTTTCTGTCCTTAACAAGCTCCAACGTGGCACGAGCAATGGAGACATTGATAGGTTGATATCTTCCTCTCTCAACCCCAATCACATCAGCCAGCATATCTACATCCACCACAAAGTCTTTATCTTGGACATCAAAGAGATTCTATTCGCATCCAATAAGCTAAGATTCGAATAGAAGTATGCGATTAATTCAGTATAGGCTTAAAGTATCGGAACAAAACTGTTCAAGTTGAAGAAGACAAAACTTTTCCCTCAACTTAATGTTCACTGCATCAAGGAAATCAAAATCCACACTCCTAGGGTTTATCACCCCACGTTTTAACAGTCTGGAATAAAGATCCCTCTGTTCCTTCGATTGGAACAAGTCTGTTCTTTTTCCCGATTTTTCGCCGCAACACCCATTCTCGGTTGAAATTGGCTATACAGTTTATCATCATCATTCCCATCTATCGGATTTTGTGCTCCAATCCGCGGATCACTAGGAATGTTTGCCGGGCTTCTTCACCATTCCCTCGGGAGCAATTCCCAAATCCTCCATATTTCGCGAAAGATATACTCATTCCCATATCCCTTGTTCTTGAGAAACTCGTCTATGTAGTTCAATGGAGTACCGGTCCTTTTTAAAGAACGGTAAAGCTTATAAATAAAGGAGGGCTTTTGGGTCCTTACAGATTAGCTTTTTCAATAACTTCTTCCTCTTCCCGATGCCCAACACCCTGTGGACTAGTTGGTGGAGAATGACGTTGCTGAGACTGTTGTGGGCTCAGTTGCTGACTGTGTAACTCATCTTCCTCGGTGAGATCGAAGTGAGTAGGCCCCTCACTCATTTGCCGTGGTCCCCTGTTTGCAATCCTCGAAGACTTCCTTGAAGACGACATCTTTCACGATCTTGAAAGATTCCGAACTTGACTTTTCCCAAGAAAGAAGACAACTTTTTCGAAGATTAAACAAGTGAAGAAGACGACGAAAAGAAGATCAATGAATTTTTAGGGTTTCTGAATGAAAGAGAAACCGACTATATATAGGTCAGTCGAAGGGAGGCATACCAAGCGTTGCAAAGGAAAGTAAAAGATGCCCCTTTTAAAAATAACTTCCCCTTTTTTAAAATCGATAACTGCCTTTTTTAAAATATTAACCCCTTTTTGAAAGAGAGAAATTGCCTTTTATAATGGAAATTGAAAGTAGCAAAAATCAATTATAGATAGATGATCGTACATTTCCAAGATGAAATATAGCAGACAATAAAATAACTTACAGTTAGGAACCGTAAGTCCGAGAGTCATTAGACTTTAACTTCTTCAAGCTTAAGGATGTTGAGTCTAGAACGTATGATTTCAAATTGATTTTTCTCCAAAGGCTTTGTAAGTATATCCGCCGCCTGGTTCGTTGAGTCGACAAACCGAATCGAAATTTCTCCATTTTGAACATGATCTCTAATGAAGTGATGTCGAATCTCTATATGCTTCGCTCTTGAGTGAAGGATTGGATTTTTGGTAAGATTGATAGCACTAGTGTTGTCGCAATTAATCTCTGTGCATGAATCTTCAATTCCAAAGTCTCTTAGCTGTTGTTTTATCCACAAAATTTGTGAACAACAACTTCCGAGGATATATACTCGCTTCATTTGTAGAAAGGGCTACTGTATTTTGCTTTCTTGAGAACCAAGACACTTTATGCTTCCAAGTAGTTGACAAGTGCCTCGAAGTGCTCTTTCACAACTCGCAACCAGCTAGATCTGCGTCTGAGTATCCGAGAAGAGTAAAGTCTCCCATTTTAGGATACCAAAGACCTATGCTTGAAGTTGAAGCAATGTATTTGATAATACGCTTTGCAGCACTTAGATGAGATTCTTTAGGGTCTGCTTGAAATCTAGCACAAATGCAAACACTGAACAGAATGTCAAGTCTAGATGCAGTAAGATAAAGAAGTGAGCCAATAATACTCCTGTATAGCTTTTGATCAACTTTCTTTCCTCCTTCATCTTTGTCTATCTTCAAGGAACTTGACATCGATATATCAATCTTTTTGCAATTTTCCAGTCCAAATTTTTTGACAAGATCATTAGCATATTTTTCTTGATGAATAAAAGTCCCTTCCTTCCATTGTTTCACTTGAAGTCCAAGAAAGAAGGTTAGTTCACCCATCATGCTCATTTCAAATTCATCTTGCATCGTCTTAGAGAATTTCTTGCACAGACTTTGATTAGAGGATCCAAAAATAATATTATCAACATATATTTGAACAAGTAGAAAACTTTTGCTTTCCTTTTTGATAAACAAGGTAGTGTCTACTTTACCTTTGACAAAGCCATTTTGAATTAAAAACTTACTCAGCCTGTCGTACCAAGCTCGAGATGCTTGCTTTAAACCATGCAAGGCCTTTTTCAGTCTGAATACTGAGTCTGGTCTCCTTGGGTCTTCAAACCCAAGCGGTTGTTCCACATAGACTTGCTACGGTGCGTAAGTCTCGTCATAGTCTATCCCTTCTTCTTGCGTATATCCCTTGGCCACGAGTCTTGCTTTGTTTCTTATGACTTTTCCTTCCTCGTTCATCTTGTTCCTAAAAACCCACTTAGCTCCAATAATAGATTTACCTTTCGGTTTAGGAGTTAACTCTCAGACATCATTAATGCTAAATTGTCTAAGTTCTTCTTGCATAGCTTCAATCCAGCTTTCATCAAATAAAGCTTCTTCTATGCTTTTGGGTTCTATTTCGAAATAAGAGCCACGGCACTAGACTCTTCAAGCCTTTTGGATCTTGTGCGAATCCCTTCATTAATGTCGCCAATAATGAGATTTTTGGGATGACTGGACTTATGCTTCCGATTCTTGGTTGATTCGTCGGGTTGATGATCACTTCATTCATTTGAATCGTCAATAACCACTTGTTCTTTGGTCTTTTTAGTCTGAGCTGCTTCTTTAGACTTTGTAGAGTCGAAGTTGGTTGATTCTTCAAGATGAGTTTGAATAGATTCATTTTGTGAAGAATCCTGGAATTTGACATTCATTGATTCCTCCACAGAATAAGTCTTCTTGTTATAGACTCTGTAGGCTTTGCTTGAGGTAGAATATCCAAGGAAGATACATTCGTTTGATTTTTCTTCAAACTTGCCAACTTGATCATTTGCATTTTTCAAAATAAAGCATTTACATCCAAACACATGAAAATAAGAAACAATAGGTTTCTTTCCACAACTCCATTTTGTTCTGGAGTATATGGAGAGGAGAACATATGTTGAAAACCAGATTCATCACGAATTTTTGTAAAATCTTGATTTTCAAATTCACCTCCATGGTCTGTTCTTATACTAGAGATAACATACCCTTTTTCATTTTGAACCTTTTTAGCATACTTTTCAAAGTAAGAGAAAGTTTCAGACTTACTTGTCAGGAAATATACCCAAGTAAATCGTGAGTAGTCATCCACAATTACTAGGCAATATTTCTTACCCCCAATTCTACGAGTTCGGTTGGTCCAAACAGTCCATGTGCGAAGCCGCAATACACGATTAGTGGAAACTTGATTTATTGGTTTAAAGGAATTTCTTACCTGTTTTCCCAATACACATGGAGTACATAGATTGGTCTTTTGGTATGATAATTTGGGTAAACCTCGAACAAGCTTTTTGCTGAAATTTTGGCTATCTCGCTTCATATTGATGTGCCCAAGCTTTCTGTGCCATAAGTTCGCTTCGTCTTGTAATGAGATTAGACATTTCGATTCATCTGGATTTACGTCCAAGAGGTAGATGTTTCCATGTCTTCGACCCATAAATGACTGAGTAGTATCTTTACTAGTTCCTGAACAAATTCCTTCTTGAAAGTTTATTTTGAAACCAGTATCACACACACCGACCGATGCGAGCGGATTGTAGTTGAGTCTTTCCACTAGGGAAACATTGCTTATCATGAGGTTTCCAATTTTTACAGTTCCAAACCCCACACTTTTTCCTTTGTTGTTTCCTCCAAATGAAACTTTTCCACCATTTGCTTGAACAAGTTTTATGAAGCATTTTGGATCTCTGTCATATGTCTTGAGCATCCACTATCCAGATACCATTTTACCCTTTTTCTTGATAGTGACCTGCATTTAAAAAGAAACTCAAGCTTTCTTTGGTACCCATATTTTCTTGGGTCCATTGGTGTTAGTATGATATGTGGTTTTTGCCCATACTTTTTAACAGGTTTCCAATCCATAGGACATTCTTTTTCAAAATGATTTGCACTTTGTTGCACCTTGAACATTTTAGAGCATTTCGACCTACTTGGTTTCACAAAAACCTTTTGAAATGATTGTTGTAAGCATCTCTTGTGGGTCTTTGCTTAATTCTTTCTTTCACTTTAGGAAAATCAATTAGAGGAATGATTTCTACAGTCATTCCCAAACCAGATTTATTAAAATAAGGTCTTTGTGCTGAAAGAATTTTTTCAAGTTTCTCAGATCCTATTGAAAATCTTTTTGAGATATTTGATATGTCATTTTTTAAGAATTCATTTTCTTTTAAAAGATTTTCTTCACTTTCTTTAAGAGTCGAAACATTCATGTCTAAACATTTCAACTTTTCTTTCAAAGTATTTTCCTGTTGTTTTAGTACAGAATTTTCCTTTTAAAGTTCGGAAATCCTTTTAAGAGAAATCTTAAGACTAGAACACATCTCATCAATGTATTTAGAAACTTTAACAAGGATTTTAAAATTACTTACCTCAAACTCACTATCTGAATCTGAGTCTGTCTCGGATTGAATCTGAATCCGATTTTGCCATCAGACATAAATTGGCATAGTCATCATCACTTTCTTCACACTCAGATCACTCCGTGTTTTACGCTTTAAGAGCCTTTCGATATTTTTCAGCTTTTCCTTTCTTCTTCCTCGAAGAGGACGGTTGGGTCGATGTGTCCCTTTTCTTACATTCAAAGCAGACTATGTCTTTGTTTGATTCATCATCCTCAACGGACTTAGTCGATGCTTTTGAAAACTCTGTTTCTTTGGATTGAATCTTCTTCCTTTTACTGTTCAGCTTCTTGAATCTTCTTATCATGAGAGCAAGCTCCTCATCATCCATATCATCTTCAGAATCTGTAACATCAGAATCATCATTGGATTTTAATGCAATGGATTTCTTACCTTTAGGATCTTCATCTTCATTGGTTCGTTCCACTTCATAAGACTGAAGAGTTCCAACCAACTCATCGACAGATAGTGGCATGATTCTTTGTGTCTCTCTTATTGAGGTCTTTATGTGATTCCAATCTTTGGAGAGTCCTCGCAGTAGCTTGTTTACTTTCATGGGATCAGAAATTGGTTGACCTTGATTTTCAAGACCATTCACGATTTACGTAAAACGACTAAACATGTCAGTTATAGATTCTCCTGATTTCATTTTGAAGGCTTCGTATTGACCAAGGAGAATGTTGATTCTTGTCTCTTTCACTCGATTAGTTCCTTCATAAGTAATATGTAATCTATCCCAGACTTCTTTTGCTGTAACACAAGAAGATATTATGTTATATTCAGTAGGTGACAAGGCACAATATAAGGAATAAATTGCTTTTGCATCAAGAGCTTGTCTCTTGATTATCTCTTCCTGAGTCATTTCACTAGACTCAACAGTTACTTTTCCTCTCTCTGATTTAGATGCAGCTTTAGGAGTAATTCCTTTTCTACAACATCCCATTCCAGAGGATCCTTCGATCTTAGGAATGCTTTCATCTTGTTTTTCCGATGTTGTAATCCTTTCCATCAAAGTAAGGAGGTCTGGTATTGCTTTGCCCTTCCACCAGCCCCGGTGCTAACATACTAGCCATGGATCTTTAACTCTGAAGTAAAACACTTCAAACAAAGTGAGTACACATGCTCTGATACCAATTGATATAACTAGTATATACACCTAGAGGAGGGTGAATAGGTTTAAAAACAATTTATCGATATACGAAAGCAATACTAGGCAAACAATAGAACAGAAGTTCTTCAAGACAGATTATGATCAAAGTAAAAAGAGAGTAGGGAAGAGAAAATTGAACACGGGTTTATAGTGGTTCAGCTTATTCCAAGCCTATGTCCACTCTTCCTCACCGACAGACCTACCGGCTGGATTTCACTATAAACAAGAGAGATGTTACAACAATGCTTTCTCTTGATTCTACGGTGTAGATACTCTACCACACTTCCTCAAGATATCTCAAAATATAGTCTCTCTTTTGCGTACAAGATTTCGCTCGGTAATAGACAAAGAACAAGGAGCTTCGGACTTTGAAATTCTTCTATCACGCACACACTTTGAAACAACTCGAACATCTTCCTTATATACTCCTTTATGCCATCATACCCGTTGGCACTTACCAAAGGAATTCTTCCAATCTTCCGTTGGACGGAATCAATTAGAAAGATTACTCGAGCTATTAAAGGAACATAACGATAGCCCATCAATCCTACTCGCCCATACAATCAGGATTTCGGTTTCCATAAGTAGAACCTTCCAAGTATACTTCGCCAATCAACGGATCTCTAAAATCAATCTTGATGTTGACTAAAGTAATACGTTGTGTCATATCCAGCCAAGAGATATTCGTTAGACGACAAGATCAAATCTTTAACGAAACGCACAGTGCTGGATAGACCTTCTTCGACAACTACAAACTGTCAATGAGAATAGACTTTGAGTCTTGAGTCTGATAGTCTGAAGGTCTTCAGACTTTAAATGGTAGAGTCTGCAAGTCTTCAGACTTTAAATGGTAGAGTTTCAAGACTTCGGACTTTAAATGGTAGAGTCTCGCAAGACTTCGGACTAGACCGATGGAAACGTTTTGTCGGCTTCGAAATATTCCGGAAGATTTCTCCAACACTCCCGACTTCATCTTGAAGGATCCTTATTGGCCGAGCAGGAAGTTCACTTTTGTCTATTTTACACAATCAGTCCCTTCATAAGTAACAAGAAGTCTATCCCAAACTTCTTTAGCTATTTCACATGAAGAGATTCTATTATACTCAGTAGGAGATAAAGCACAATATAAAGAATAAATAGCTTTTGCATCAAGAGCTTCTCTTTTGGATATCTCCTTTCGAGGCATAAGAGTAGGGGGTTTGGTTTATTTGTCTTTGTCATTCTTATTTGATGTAGACGCAGTAGTGGAATCGATTCCTTTTTCCACAACATCCCATTGCAAGGTATTTCTAGATCGTAGGAATGCCTTCATTTTATTTTTCCAAACGTTGTATTCCTTTCCATCAAAATATGGTGGCCTGGTGTTGCTTTACCCTTCAACCAGCCCTAGTGTCAAGATACTAGCCATAGAAGATCTTTAGCTAAAAAGAAAAAACACTTCAATAAAACAAGCATTTGGCTTTGATATCAATTGAAAATGCTAGTACTATCACCTAGAGGGGGATGAATAGGTGTTTAAAATAAACCTTGAAAAATAAATGCGGAATAAAATAAGTTGTGAGCAAAATCTGAAAAATGATTAGAGTATGATTAAACGAGCTACCAGACTTTTAGTATACAACATATAAGTATACAACATACTTAAATAAGAAGAGTTAAGAGAAGAGAATGTTGCACATGAAATTTAAAGTGGTTCGGCTTAGATCAAGCCTACATCAACTCTCCTACGCTAATAGCCTTCTAGCTGGATTCCACTATATGATTAACAAGAGATTACAACTTTGAGTGCAAACACTTAGTGATATATCGCACTATCTCACTAAGTCACTCTTTTGGTATTTCTCTCATGATCACAAACGTTTAAGTTCATGAAAGACAAGTGTGATCGAAATTCGCTCAAACTTTGGAATTATAGATTTTACACTCCATCTCTTGTTTGCTCTTCTGTCCTTGATCTCCTTAAATACTCATCAACTTCTAAACTAGCCGTTGGATCGTATTTAGAGGGTCGTCTTCCAATCTACCCATTGGAGAGATCTGTATCAATAAGATTTACTGGCTGTTGAGTGACAAAAGCAGAATCCCAAGTTGATTATGATCGTCCATACAAACAGAATCTTGGTTTCGATAGGTAGAGTTTCTTCGTTTAGAAAGTTCTTGTTTTCAATATCTAATTGTTAATCAATTAGATTAAGTCATTCAATTATATCTTGATGTAGAATCCAAACCAAATCACTAGCCGTTATATGTTTGGGCTTATGTTACATTATGTCAAGTTGTCTCGTTTTGAACATGTTTCGTTCGAATCTACTACGTTCTGAACTTGTGTCTCATTTTGGACCTTGTCACGTTATGGATATGTGTCTCGTTCTGGATGTAAAGTCTGAGAATGTTTTGTCTAAAGTAAAGTCTTAGTGTCTTCTGTCTGAAGTAGAGTCTGAGTGTCTTCCGTCTGAAATATACTTTACAATCTAGACGTAAGTTTGAACATATTCTACTTCTGGATATATTTAGCCTTAAAGTCTAGACACAATCTGAATAAGTTCAGTTTCAGCATAGAGTCTATCTTCTGGTTCTTTCAAGTATAAACTTTGATAATATCCTTTACACATTCTATCATCTGCATAGTCTATTACTCAACCATTAAATACGTTAGTAGCATTTGATTTATTTTTTCATCTTCAAAACATCATAAGAGATTTCCCTAACAATAGCAAGGAGTTCGAGCAATTTGTGCAGATAATGGAATCCGAATGACAAGAATTGTTCCCAACAGACCGCAGCAAAATGAAGTTGCTGAAAGGATGAATAAAACTCTGAATGAGTGCGCATGTAGGATTACCCAAGATGTTTTGGGCGGATGCAATTAACAAAGAAACATATTTGAGTAACAGAGAACCTTCAGTTTCACTTGATTTTAAGCTACCAGAAGAAGAATGGAGTGGAAAGAAGGTAAATCTCTAGCATCTAAAAGTTTTTGGTTGTGTTTCGTATGTTTACATAGATTCTAAAAATAAAGATAAGTTTGATGCAACAGCTAAAAAATGTTTTTTCATTGGATATGGTTTTGATTATTTTGGTTATCGATTTTGAGATGAACAAAATAGGAAACTAATAAGAACTGCTAATTTTACATTCAATGAAAACATATTGTATAACAATCAATGAATAGCAGAATCTAATGTGAAGAAACAAACAATGGAGAATACAAAGATTGAATTAGAAGAGGTTTCTAAGAGTGTTTTAGTTGAGATTCCTAAAACTCTTGCTATCAACTCTAGTAAAATACCAGAATATGAATTACGTACACTTGAACCCACTTTGAGAAAATTTAGCAGAACACTTAAACCTGTACAAAGATATTCTCCGTCATTGCATTATTTGCTTTTGATTGATGCTAGGGAACCAGAAATTTTTTTGAAAGCAGTGTAGGTTAAAGATTCAACTAAGTGGGAGTTAGCAATGCAGGATGAGTTAGATTCATCAAAACTTAGGTGTTAAAGTTAGATTCACTAGAGAAAAACATAACTTAGGTGTTAACACAATTACCAAATGGGAAGAAAGTATTATAGAACAAGTGGGTGTATTGGTTCAAAAAAAAACCCAATGGCAACAATAGGTACAAAGTAAGGCTAATAGTAAAAGGTTTTCAACAAAATGAAGAAATTGATTGCACATAGATCTTTTTTCCAGTTGTGAAATTGACTACTGTTAGGTTAATAATAAGTATTGTTGCAGCTAAGAATTTATATCTGAAGTAGTTAGATGTTAAGACTGCATTCCTCCGTGGTTATTTGGAGGAGGATATTTACAACCATAAAGTTTTCAAGTTCCTAGAAAAGAAAATTATGTCTACAAATTGAAGAAAAGTTTATATGACTTGAAACAGGCTCCTAGATAGTGGTATAAGAAATTTAACACTTTTATGTAGGGTAACAGGTTCACTAGAAGTGAAATGGATCATTGTTGTTACTTCAAGAAATTTGATGACTGCTATATTATTTTGCTATTGCATATGGATGATATGCTCATCTTAGAATCTAGCATGAGAGAGGTCAACGTACTGAAGTAGCAATTATCAAAAGAGTTTGAGATGAAGGAGTTGGGCATAGTGAATCAGATTCTTTGGATGAGGATCACGCGGAATAGATCCAAAGGAATTCTAAAATTATCTCAAGATAAGTACATTAAAAAAATGTTAGACAGATTTAGTACTCCTTTAGAAAGTTATTCAACCTCTCAAAGAAATAGTTACCGCAAACAGATGAAGAGTAGGAGTATATGTCTAAGGTGCCTTATATATCAGCTATTGGCAGTTTAATGTATGTTATGGTATGTACTTCACTAGACATAGCTCATGTAGTGGGAGTTGTGAGCAAATATATCGCAAATCCATGAATAAAGTATTGGGAAGCTGTAAAGTGATTATTAAGATACCTAAAAGACACTTCATGTATTAAGTTTTTATGAAAAACAATGTAACTTTACAAGTCTTTGTTGATACATATTTTGGTGGTGACTTGGATAATAGGAAGAGCACCTCGAGTTATGTTTTTACCTTAGGTGGCACTGCAATCAACTGGATGTCTAGACTTCAGACCTATGTGTCTCTCTCAACCATTGAGGCATAGTATGTTGCTATATCTGAAGCTGGTAAGGAGATGATTTGGTTGAAATTTTTTTTGAAGAAGAAGATAGACAATGAGTGGGATGATAGTGTTATTTTCAGTGACAATCAAAGTGCTATTTGTCTTGCAAAAATTCCAATATTTCATTCAAGGACAAAACACATAGAGTTAAAATATCATCAAATTCGTTAGTTGATAGCTAATGGGACTTTGTTATTGAAGAAGATTCTTGATGCAAAAGATCCAGTAGATATGTTAATAAAGGTTGTCACCACTGAAAAATTAAGGCCGTGCATTACTTCAGTTGGCCTCTATGGTAAGTGATGAAGGCGGTCACCACACTAGAATAATTTGGGCTACAAAGATAAAGACTATGAAAGATTATTGCTATTTTTTTTTTTTTTTTTTAAGATTAGCCTCCAAGTGGGAGATTGATGGAGTAGGGGAGTCTGATAAAGGAAAATACTATCCAAGCACAAAGCAGTTTATTTTAGGCAATTACCAATCATGTAATGTTAAAGCAGTCAATAAGGCTTTTATTGCTTCTAATGGCATATATGTAATTTCCATATTAATTATGTATGCCCTAGACTCCTACTATATATATAGGGGTAATATCTTTTATAGTTGTAACACTGAAGCTTGTAATATTGATATTGATAGTAGAAGATTGCCTAGTGCGGCTTCCTTTTTTTTTTTTTTTTTTTTGGGGGGGTTTCTACGTAAAAATTATCACTTGTTTTCTCTTCATATATTCGCATTCCCAACAATTAAGTCCCTCAACTTTTGTATGTGTGCAATATAAGTCCCAAACTTTCAATTGGTTATGTCAAATCCCTCTACAATTTTAGTAAAATGACATGGGAAGGTGCGAAGCCTGATTGACCTAATGAATATTACCATATTACCCCTTCAAGAGATTCAACAGTTGGGCTGGAGCTTGGAATGGGGTTCCGCAAGAAATTAGGCTAAGATCCAAAGATTTCCAATTTGTTACCAATAATGTGGTGTCTTACGAGCTCAAGGGCAAACCTAGCAGACCTAGCGAACTTAAACATCTTAGTAGCTAGGCAGTCGTTGTATGATGCTATCTAGTTCCCCCCTATCCGGAAATACATCTACAGGCGCTTGCTGGCCCCCTACCAGTTATTGTATGAGGTTTACCCAATGCTAGATGCAGAGGCGCATAATAGATCGATATGAACATCATGAGCTGTCCTGCACTAAAACCCATTGGAAATCACCTATCCATCTCTTTTTCTTTTTTGATCCAGCGGGCCTTCTTGCATGGACTTGGGCCTGCTTTGATGATGGGTAGGCTTGTTGTGCTTTGGCCCTTCTGTGGGCTTTCATCGAAGAAAGCAGGCTTGACAGGCCTGGAGAGAAATAGTAATCATGGCTACTAATAAAATAAGACTCAAAACCAAAAACTAGACGAAGTAGTAGGTATAAAGTAAATTGCTCAATATTTCCAAATTAGTTAAACTTCGTTCGAGATATGACAACTCTTCTTTTTTTATAGTAAAATATGGTATAGAAATTGTAAATTCATCCCTCATTTTCATCTGCTGTGAATGCTGCCACTGCTTGAGTACTCTCGCCCTTGCTTATCTTGCTGCAACAAAGCAAGCTTAGGAATGAATTGAATGGAAAGTCTTTGTCCCCACCTACCAATTGTAGAAGTAGGATCTTTGGCAAGCAATAAGCACTTAAATAATACAATGTTGGCTCATCTCCATTTTCGTGAAACTATTCCTCAAGCAAGGCAGCCGATAAGTCATCGAAGGGTTTGTGTGAATAATGGAATGGTAAGCATTACTCATTTGAAAGTGTCCCACGGTGATCTAATATCTTTTCAAGAAAATGACGCGAGAATCCGCGGTGAAGAAATAAGGAGATCTTTCTATATCGAAATATCAGTTGATAAAATCATAGGCAAATTCCTGCCGGTAAGAATGTGGAGAAGAACGAAAACAGAATGGTTCCACCTACTCAAAACTAAGAGGGGATGCAACTGCAGTCTGGACTCTTGTAGGCCACGTCGTTGCGGATGGCTTCCATTTTAAAAAGAAAACCAACAAGCTTCCAAGGTTGGGGCCATGAGTTGGCTTTCTTGAACTCCTAGTAAAGGCGAACAGCTATTTCAGGATTATATAAGCTATAAGCACTGAAGGCGAAACTAACTAAAAGACATGGGACATCGATTCAGTAAAACTTAATGGAGAAAGGCAAGGATGACGGTGACTCTGAAACTAATCAAACCATTTAAGGAATTGTGAATATGGAGAGTAAGAAACCTTATGAAAAGATCTAAATAAATTGAGAACAAGATGATGCGATAGTTTAAATGTTGGAAGTTAATGAAAATTTCGAGTATGTATACTTGATGGGAGAATTAACAAAAAAAGTCATAAACCTATTGCAATTGTGCCAATTCAGTCATAAAATTTTTTTTTTTAGCCAATTTAGTCTTAAACCTTTTACAATCGTGCCAATTTAGTCCATCCGGCCAAAATTGACCGGCCGGCGCTGACGTGGACACCGCCATCCAAATAAAGCGACATGGCAATTTTTTTTCCAAATTTTTAAATATTTTTTAATATTTTTGAATTTTGAATTTTTTTTCTTTTTCACCTTCTCCTTCCTCTCGCCGGCCAACGCCGGCCGAGGTGAGGGCCGACGAGGCCCCGCAAGAATCGGCAAGGTTGGCCTCGCCGTCGCTAGGCGAGGCCCCGCCCGGATCTGGCGGGGGCCGACCTCGCCGGCATTGGCAAGATCGACCCTCGCCATGGTTGGGCGAGACCGAGCCTCGCCGGATCCGGCAACGGCGGCCTCGCCGTTGCTGGGCGAGGACGGCTCGCCTTCACTAGTGGCTAGCGAGGACAAGCCTCGCCATTGGCCGCGAGACCGACCTCGCCGGCTGGCCGAGAAAGGAGAAGGTGAAAAAAAAATTCAAAAATTCCAAAAATATTTAAAAATTCCAAAAAAATAAAAATATATATATAAATTGCCATGTCAACTTTTGTTGGACAGCCGGCGTCACGTCGGCGCCGCCAATTTTAGCCGGATGGACTAAACTGGCATAATTGTAAAAGATTTATGACTAAATTGGCGAAAAAAAATGTTTAGGACTGAATTGGCACAATTGCAATAGGTTTAAGACTTTTTTGGTAATTTTCCCTATACTTGATAGAACCCTCAAAATCTTATTAAACCAACTTATGGGCTGGACCGCTTACGATCAGAAAGGCTAATCTCACATTATGTTGAAACTAGGGGCTTGCCTCGAGCTAAAATTCACGGCGACTTTACTTGAATAGCTCAACAAGACCAAAATGCAAGTTGATGACATGACAGCTTAATTAGAGCACTAACATCATAAACGCCCTTGCGGTGTTGTATCTTAGTCAATTATTCAGTTCCAGTGGATGAAATTGAGACCATAATGACTACTATAATGAGATGTTGGAGAAATCTTTCTGGAATATTTTGAAGCTGACAAAACGTTTCCAATAGTCTAGTCTGAAGATTTGCAGACTCTACTATTTAAAGTCCGAAGACCTCCTGGACTGCCGGACTCAAGACTCAAAGTCTATTCTCATTGACGGTTTGTAGTTTGTCGAAGAAGGTCTATCCGGACTTTGTGTGTTTCGTTAAGGATTTGATCTTATCGGCGACGAAGATCTCTTGGCTGGATATGACATAACGGATTCCTTTATTCGAATCAAGATTGATTAAAGATCCGATGATTGGCAAAGTATACTTGGAAGGTTCTACTTATGGAAACCGAGATCCCGATTGTATGGGCGAGCGGGATTGATGGGCTATCGACATGTTCCTTTAATAGCTCGAATGATCTTCCTAATTGATTCTGTCCAACGGGAAGATTGGAAGAATTCCTTTGGTAAGTGCCAACGGGTATGATGGCATAAAGGAGTATATAAGGAAGACGTTCCAGTTGTTCGAGAAGGTGCACGATAGAAGAATTCCAAAGTCTGAAGCTCCTTGTTCTTTGTCAATTCATTTACTGAGTGAAATCTTGTACGCAAAAGAGAGTCTATATTTTGAGATACCTTGAGAAAGTGTGGTAGGATATCTACACTGTGGAATCAAGGGAAAGCATTGCTGTAACATCTCTTTTGTTCATAGTGAAATCCAGCCGGTGGGCTGTCAGTGCGAAATAGTGGACGTAGGCTTGGAATAAGCCGAACCACTATAAACCTTGTGTTCAATTTTCTCTTCCCTACTCTTTGATCATAATCTGTTTTGGAGAACTTCCTTTCTATTGTCCGCCTAGTATTGCTTTCGTATCTTTTGTTTTTACACCTGTCAATTTTCTCTTCCCTACTCTCTGTTTACTTTGATCATAATTTTTGGAGAACTTCCTTTCTATTGTTTGCCTAGTATTGCTTTTGTATCTCGATAAATTGTTTTTATACCTATTCACCCCCTCTAGGTGTTTATACTAGCTATATCAATTGGTATCGAGCTTGTGTACTCACTTTGTTTGAAGTGTTTTACTTGAGTTAAAGATCCATGGCTAGTATGTTAGCTCCGTGGCTGGTGGAAGGGCAAAGCAATACCAGACCTCCTTACTTTGATGGAAAGGATTACAACATCTGGAAAAACAAGATGAAAGCATTCCTAAGATCAAAGGATCCTCTGGAATGGGACGTTGTAGAAAAATGAATCACTCATAAAGCTGTATCTGTCTCAGAGAGAGGAAAAGAAACTATTGAGTCTAGTGAAATGACTCAGGAAGAGATAATCAAGAGACAAGCTCTTGATGCAAAAGCAATTTATTATTTATATTGTGCTTTGTCACCTACTGAATATAACAGAATATCTTCTCGTGTTACAGCAAAAGAAGTCTGGGATATATTACATATTACCTATGAAGGAACTAATCGAGTGAAAGAGACCAGAATCAACATTCTTCTCGGTCAATACGAAGCCTTCAAAATGAAATCGGGAGAATCTATAACTAACATGTTTAGTCGTTTTTACGAAATCGTGAATGGTCTTGAAAATCAAGGTCAACCAATTTCTATCCCATGAAAGTAAACAAGTTACTGCGTGGACTCTCCAAGGATTGGAATCACATAAAGATCTCAATAAGAGAGACACAAAGAATCATGCCACTATCTGTCGATGAGTTGGTTGGAACTCTTCAGTTTTATGAAGTGGAACGAATCAATGAAGACGAAGATCCTAAAGGTAAGAAATCCATTGCATTAAAATCCAATAATGATTATGATGTTACAGATTCTGAAGACGATATGAATGATGAGGAGCTTGCTCTCATGATAAGAAGATTCAGAAAGCTGAATAGAAAAGGAAGAAGATTCAATCCAAAGAAACGAGTTTTCAAAAGCAACGAGACTAAGTCTTGAGGATGATGAATCAAACAAAGATATAGTCTGCTTTGAATGTAAGAAAAAGGGACACATCAGACCCAACTGTCCTCTTCTGAGGAAGAAGAAAGGAAAAGCTGAAAAGTATCGAAAGACTCTTAAAGCGAAAAACCTAGAGTGATACGAGTGTGAAGAAAGTGATGATGATTATGCCAATATATCCGATGGCACAATCGGATTCAGATTCAAACTCCGAGACATTCGATTCGGACAGTGAGTTTGAGGTAAGTAACTTAAAAATCCCTGTTAAAGTTTCTAAATACATTGATGAGATGTGTTATAGTCTTAAGACTTCTCTTAAAAGGATTTCCGAACTTAAAAAGGAAAATTCTGCACTAAAACAACAGGAAAATGCTTTGAAAGAAAAGTTGAAATGTTTAGACATGAATGTTTCTACTCTTAAAGAAAGTGAAGAAAATCTTTTAAAAGAAAATGAATTTTTAAAAAATGACATATCAAATATTTCAAAAAGATTTTCAATAGGATCTCGAGAAACTTGAGAAAATTCTTTCAAAGACAAAGACCTTATTTCAATAAATCTGGTTTGGGAATGACTGTGGAAACCATTCCTCTAATTGATTTTCCTAAAGTGAAGGAAAGAATTAAGCAAAGACCCACAAGAGATGCTTACAAAAATCATTTCAAAAGGTTTTTGTAAAACCAATAGGTCGAAATGCTCTTAGATGTTCAAAGTGCAATAGTGCGAGATCATTTTGAAAAGGAATGTCCTATGGTTTGGAAACTTGTTAAAAATGTATGGGCAAAAACCACATATCATACTAACACCAATGGACCCAAGAAAATATGGGTACCAAAGAAAGCTTGAGTCTCTTTTTTAAATGAATGTCACTATCAAGAAAAAGGTAAAATGGTATCTGGATAGTGGACGCTCAAGACATATGACAGGAGATTCAAAATGCTCCATAAAGCTCATTCAAGTAAATGGTGGAAAAGTCTCATTTGGAGGAAACATCAAAGGAAGAATTGTGGGGTTTGGAATCTGTAAAGATTGGAAACCTCACAATAAGCAATGTTTCCCTAGTGGAAGGACTTAACTACAATCCGCTCAATATCGGGCACCGTGTGATACCGGTTTCAAAATAAACTTTCAAGAGGGAATATGTTCAAAAACCAGTAAAGATTCCACTCATTCATTTATGGGTCGAAGACATGGAAATATCTACCTCTTGGACGTGAAACCGGATGAATCGCAATGCCTAATCTCAATACAAGACGAAGCGAGCTTATGGCACGAAAGCTTGGGCACATCAATATAAAGCGAGATAGCCAAAATTTCAGCAAAGAAGCTTGTTCGTGATTTACCCAATTTATCATACCAAAAGTCTGATCTATGCACTCCATGCGTATTGGGAAAGCATGTAAGAAATTTCCTTTAAACCAATAAATCAAGTTTCCACTAATCAAAGCCTACGAGTCTATAACAAGAAGACTCAATGGATCTCTTGGAGGAATCAATGAATGTCAAATTCCAGGATTCTATGCAAAATGAATCTATTCGACTCATCTTGAAGAATTTGAACCTGCCTCAGACTCTACAAAGTCTAAAGAAGCAGCTCAGACTCTGAAAGACCAGCAACAAGTGGTTATTGAAGATTCAAATGAAGGAAGTGATCATCAACTCCGACAAATCAACCAAGAATCGGAAGCATAAGTCCAGTCATCCCAAAGATCTCATTATTGGCGACATTAATGAAGGAATTCGCACAAGATCCAAAAGGCGCGAAGAGTCTAGTGCTTTGTGGCTCTTATTTCTAAAATAGAACCCAAAAGCATAGAAGAAGCTTTATCGATGAAAGCTGGATTGAAGCTATGCAAGAAGAACTCGAGACAATTCAGCATTAATGATGTCCGAGAGTTGACTCATAAACCAAAAGGTAAATCTATTATTGGAGCTAAATGGGTTTTCGGGAACAAGATGAACGAGAAAGGAAAAGTCATAAGAAACAAAGCAAGACTCGTGGCCAAGGGATATACGCAAGAAGAAGGGATAGACTATGACGAGACTTACGCACCGTAACAAGGTTAGAAGCAATTCGATTATTACTTGCTTTTGCTTGTTATAAGAATTTCAGGTTATTCCAAATGGACGTCAAAAGTGCTTTCCCGAATGGATTTATCCATGAGGAAGTCTATGTGGAACAACCACCTGGGTTTGAAGACCCAAGGAATCCAGACTCAATATTCAAACCGAAAAGGCCTTGTATGGTTTAAAGCAAGCACCTCGAGCTTGGTACGACAGCTAAGTAAGTTTTTAATTCAAAATGGCTTTGTTAAAGATAAAGTAGACACTACTCGTTTATCAAAAGAGAAAGCAAAAGTTTTCTGCTTGTTCAAATATATGTTGATGATATTATTTTTGGATCCTCTAATGAAAGTTTGTGCAAGAAATTCTCTAAGTCTATGCAAGATGAATTTGAAATGAGCATGATGGGTGAACTAACCTTCTTTCTTGGACTTCAAGTGAAACAATGGAAGGAAGGGACTTTTATTCATCAAGAAAAATATGCTAATGATCTTGTCAAAAAGTTTGGACTGGAAAATTGCAAAAAGACTGATATACCAATGTCAAGTTCCTTGAAGATAGACAAAGATGAAGGAGGAAAGAAAGTTGACCGAAGCTATACAAAAGTATCATTGGTTCACTTCTTTATCTTACTTTTTTAGACTCGACATTTTGTTTAGTGTTTGCATTTGTGCTAGATTTCAAGCAGACCCTAAAGAATCTCATCTAAGTGCTGCAAAGCGTATTATCAAATACATTGCTTCAACTTCAAGCATCGGTCTTTGGTATCCTAAAAAGGGAGACTTTACTCTTCTTGGATACTCAGACGCAGATCTAGCCGGTTGCAGAGTTGATAGAAAGAGCACTTCGGGCACTTGTCAACTACTTGGAAGCAGGACGGTGTCTTGGTTTTCAAGGAAGCAAAATACAAAGGTAGCTCTTTCTACGGCGAAGCGAGTATGTAGCTCTCGGAAGTTGTTGTTCACAAATTCTCGTGGATAAAACAACAGCTAAGAGACTTTGGAATTGAAGATTCATGCACGGAGATTAACTGTGACAACACCAGTGCAATCAATCTTACCAAAAATCCAATCCTTCACTCAAGAGCGAAGCATATAGAGATTCGACATCACTTCATTAGAGATCATGTTCAAAATGGAGAAATTTCGATTCAGTTTGTTGACTCAAATAACCAACTGGCGGATATATTTACAAAGCCTTTGGAGAAAAATCAATTTGAAATCATCCGTTCCAGACTCAACATCCTGAAACTTGAAGAAGTTAAAGTCTAAAGACTCTTAGACTTAGATAAACAAGATTCTTGACTGTAAATTATTTTATTTTCTCTCATATTAAATCTCGGAAAGGTACGATCATCTATCTATAATTGATTTTTGCTATCTTCAATTTCCGTGATAAGTGCAATTTTTCTTTTTCAAAAAGGAGTTAATATTTTAAAAATGGCAGTTATCTATTTTTGAAAAAGGCAGTTATTTTTAAAAAGGGCATCTTTTACTTTCCATTATGACGCTTGGTATGCCTCTCTTCGACGACCTATATACAGTCGGTTCCTCTTCGTTCAAAAACCCTAAAAAGCATCGATCTTCCACTCCTATCTTCTTCACTTGTTTAATCTTCGAAAAAGTTATCATCTTTCTTGGGAAAGTCAAGTTCGGAATCTTTCAAGACTGCGAAAGATGTCGTCTTCAAGAAAGTCTTCGAGGATTGCAAGCAGGGGACCACGGCAAATGAGTGAGGGGCCTACTCACTTTGATCTCACCGAGGAAGAGGAGTCACCCAGTCGACAAGAACAGAGCCCACAACATTCTCGGCGGCGTCATTCTCCATCAACTAGTCCACGGGGTGTTGGTCATCGAGAAGAGGAAGAAATCGTTGAAGGAGCTGATCTTGTAAGAACTCAAAAGCCCTTTTTTATTTATAAGCTTTACCGTGCTTTAAAGAGGATCGGTACTCCATTGAACTACATCGATGAGTTTCTTAAGGACAAGGGATATGGGAATGAGTACATCTTTTTGCGAAATATGGAGCGTTTGGGAATTGCTCCTAAGGGGATGGCAAAAGAAACCCTTGCAAATATCCCAAGTGATCCGCGTGTTGAAGGACTAATCCGATAGATGGGAATGATGATGACAAATTGTACAACCAATTTCAACCGAGAATGGGTGTTGCGTCGAAAATTCGGGGAAAAATGACAGACTTGTTCCGATCGAAGGAACAGAAGGATCTATACTCCAAATTGTTGAAGCGTGGGGTGATAAACCCTAGGAATGTGGATTTTGATTTCCTTGATGCTGTGAATGTTAATTTGAAGGAAAAGTTCAATTTTCTTCAACTTGAACAGTTCTGTTCTGACACTACAGAAGCCTATGCTGAACTAATTGCATATTTCTATTCGAATCTTAGCTTCTTGGATGCGAATAGAATCTCTTTTAGTGTCCGAGATCAGGACTTTATGGTGGATGTAGATATGCTAGCTGATGTGATTGGGGTTGAGAGAGGAAGATATCAACCTAACAATGTCTCTATTGCTCGTGCCACATTGGAACTTGTTAAGGACGGAAGGACGAGAGGGAAGGATTTCCTACTCAAGGATGCGTGCATTCAACATTCTCTTCACAAGATTGTGATAAATTGCCTCGGACCGAAATCTACTTCAAAGACTAATGTTTCAAACTCAGAGGCAAAGCTGATGTACGCCATCAATGCTGGGAAAAAGTTTTCTCTTCCTCACACTATTTTGTTCCACATATATAGAGCAATGGTGAAGGACAAGGGTCAACTTCCTTATCCAGGTCTTGTGTCAAAGTTATTCATACATTTGAATGTTCAGCCTCCACAATTTCTCTATGTTCGATCGTGTGATAAAATGGTGGTAGGACTGAAAATGGTGTCCAAAATGCGTCTGAAAGAACTCGACAAGGCGTTGGAGAAATTCAAGGAGACAACCCCTGCCAAGCCTCATCAAGTTTCTTCGGCAGCAAAAAGAAAAGGGAAGGAGTCCATGGTTGCTCCATCCAAAAAGAGAAGAGCTCTCATCATTGAGAATGAAGATGATGAGGATGACATCACCATTTCTACTATGGCATTGAAGAACTTGAGTCGTTCTGTTCCCGAATCAATGGAACGACGGGAGAAGAAGGAAAAAAGGAAAGAGGAAAAAGAAGAAGAGAAGAGAAAGAATCGAGAAGAGAGAGAAAAAGAAGCTGAAGAAAGAGATGCAGAGGAAGAAAGGTTTGAAGAAGAAGAAGAAGAAGAAGAAGAAGAAAGAGGAAATCCAGAGGAAGGAGAGCATGAGGAACACTTTTCTCCACTTGAAGGCATGGAAACAGGGGAGATGGTGAGAAAAGAGGAATGTCCTCATATCCTCGCTACCGATGAAGGAGTCGCCGCTCTCCAGGCGAGATCCAGAGGACATTCATGCCTCTCAATTTCCTGAGGAGGGACATGATGCTTCATTGCCAAATCTGCGTGACTATGCTAATGTACCATCATCTGCCTTTACTCCATCTGATCGTGCCGAAGCCAGTACGTAGATTGATAATTCAGCAGATTTCCGCAGAATTCTTGATGTTCTATTGGAAATGCGGGGTCAGATATATGCTCTGGGATGCAAAGTTCAGAACTTGCAGAATGAAGGACAAGCTTCTTTAGTTTCTTTGAATGATCAGATCCAAGCCCTTGCTCTTCAGAATCAAGCAAATGCTAAGAGTGAAGAGGTGGCTCAACTGAAGGAAGATTTGAAAAAGCTAGAAGGCATCGTCTAGTCAATGGGAGATTTCCAGCTTGTTCGTGTTCCCAAGCAATCTTGACTCTATTCCATTTCCATCTCAACCTTTTTTTATGATGACAAAAAGGAGGAGAGATGCGAGATTTGAAAACTTTGAACTTAAACTTTTAGTTTGTTTGTTTTGATGTTTGACTTTGTGTCTGGTTGTGAACTAAATTTGGGATTTGGATTTGACTGCTAATATTAAGTACTATTGATATCTTATGAATGGCTTTACTCTCATGCAAGACTAACCTATTTTATGTGGTTGCAGATTATAGTGTTATCATTAAGCCATTAATCTTTATGAGATATCCATATTTGCTTGAGTAATGTTTTGCAGGTCAAAGATATTCAAATCTATAGGAAAGTTTTGTCACCATCAAAAATGGGGGAGATTGTTGGAGAAATCTTTCGGAATATTTTGAAGCCGACAAAACGTTTCCATCGATCTAGTCTAAAGATTTGCAGACTCTACTATTTAAAGTCCGAAGACCTCCGGACTGCCAAACTCAAGACTCAAAGTCTATTCTCATTGACGGTTTGTAGTTTGTCGAAGAAGGTCTATCCGGGGACTGTGTGTTTCGTTAAGGATTTGATCTTATCGGCGACGAAGATCTCCTGGTTGGATATGACATAACGGATTCCTTTATTCGAATCAAGATTGATTAAAGATCTGATGATTGGCGAAGAATACTTGGAAGGTTCTACTTATGGAAACCGAGATCCTGATTGTATGGGCGAGCAAGATTGATAGGCTATCGACATGTTTCTTTAATAGCTCGAATGATCTTCCTAATTGATTCTGTCCAACGAAGATTGGAAGAATTCCTTTGGTAAGTGCCAACGGGTATGATGGCATAAAGGAGTATATAAGGAAGACGTTCCGGTTGTTCGAGAAGGTGCACGATAGAAGAATTCCAAAGTCTGAAGCTCCTTATTCTTTGTCAATTCATTTACTGAGCGAAATCTTGTACGCAAAAGAGAGTCTATATTTTGAGATACCTTGAGTAAGTGTGGTAGGATATCTACACTGTGGAATCAAGGGAAATCATTGCTATAACATCTCTTTTGTTCATAGTGAAATCCAGCCGGTGGGCTGTCGGTGCGAAAGAGTGGACGTAGGCTTGGAATAAGCCGAACCACTATAAACCTTGTGTTCAATTTTCTCTTCCCTACTCTCTGTTTACTTTGATCATAATCTGTTTTGGAGAACTTCATTTCTATTGTCTGCCTAGTATTGCTTTCGTATCTCAATAAATTGTTTTTACACCTATTCACCCCCCTCTAGGTGTTTATACTAGCTATATCATGAGACCCATCATTTACCGAGATTAAGTGGCATAAATCAAGACACATTGACGTTTCCATCGTGCTCGAGCTCAAGTTAACTGGATTTATGCAAAGCTCAGTATCTAGTTTGACCTTGATTTAGTTGTTCAATAAATTCAAGCCCGACCATTCGATTCTGCAATTAGCAAGTAAGTCTGCTTTGAGCTGGAGTCTAGCTCGAGTCTAACTCGAGTAAGAATTGAGAGATACTGCAAAAAGGAATATAAAAAAATAATGCTGCTTTTCTATTTATTGTATTTATAGTCTGATCATATGTATACACTCAAACATAATTCAACAGCTCGATTAGCTTGGCTCCAAAGCAAGATACTCAAGTTAGGCCGGCCCAGTTAAGAACTTACTTGGACTTAGCAAAATTCAAAGAATCCATCTCGTATCTCACGAGTAGCATGATTAGTTTCCATTTCTACGTGCAACTTTTTCGTTACGCATACCTCCGAACGATTATGACTTGATTATTACTATCTAAAATTAGGCATTTCGCATGAACAAGATGCGTACATTGAGTTTGATAGGGAATGGGTGACCACTGGCTTCCCTTTTTATTCACCGTGAATAATACGAGAAGAAAGCTATACACACTCCAGTTGGATTGGCGTCTTTCTAAGGTTACTAAAAATGGCACGCGCGTTGCCGGGAAAATATGAAAATTTTTGTAAAATACTTTTTTTAGTGAAAAGATTATAATCAATGGTGAAAAATAAAAAATAAAAACATAACTCATGTGGCCTCATATCGGGCGATCTTCTTATCATGTAAGCCAATACCCCACACTAAAATTTCAATTCTATATAGTACAAACTAAGAATTTAACTTTTCCAGAAGCTTTGTGTCCTTTCATGTTACAAGCAATCAGGAGTTTTGTTGAAGCCGAAATATCGAGCTAAACTTCACCAAAGCATGACAACAATGATGAGACTCTCAGAAATAAAAACGCCAATTCCAAATCAAACGAATTGTCATGAATATCATCTGTCAAAAGCAGCAACTAAATGGAAATAATCTGCACGCTGTGACTTATTTCAGAAAGGGTTCGAGTCTATTTCCTTGCTTTTTATTACTGTCAATTGGAAGAGTTCTTTAGAAAGCCCGCAGAAAAAGTGAAGCCAAAGATTGTTTTTGCCCCATCACCATCAGGAAATCATAGTTTGAAAAAGCCAATGGGTCGATGAGAAATTTTGAGAATTCTTCTAAAAATCTGAATTTTTATATCACACAAATAATTGAAAGAGAATCCCATTCCACGAATTAAATCACTTGAAACGAAAATCCGGATAGGAATCAATATCAATGGACTTGGGGCAATTCACAGACTAGAGAAAGATGATAAGTCTCACGAATTGATGTGAATAACTAGTGATTCAAGAATACGGATCCTCAAATCGACCATTTTCCACAAATTTGCTTGACATGTCAATTTCAATGAAGACTTGGAAAAGTAAGTCAAACATGCTTGTCCTAAGAGCAAAGTACACTCCAAACTGATTGAAATGGGGAAGGGAAAAAGATACCAAAAACCCTAAACTTTGCCTAGTGTGACGAAATTACCCTAAACTTTTTTTTTTTTGTAACACAAAAATCCCAAACTTTGCCAATTATGACACATTTATCCCAAACTATAGGACATTTTCGTCTTTTACTTTTAATTTTTTTTCTTGTTGTTTTTTTTTTTTTTTCTTCTTCTCTCTTCCTTCCGTCGGCCATGACGGAGGGAAGCCAAACTCAGCGAGCCCCCCGGCAGCGTCGGGCTAGGGTTACCCTCGCTCGATCCGGGGAGGGCAACCCTCCCTTGACAAAGGCAAGGGCGGCCCTCCCCGGGCTGACGAGGGCAACCCTCGGTGGAGTCAGGCGAGGGCATTCCTTGCTAGATCTGGCCCAGGCAAGGGCTATCCTTGCCTAGGTCGATGAGGGTAGTCTTCGCCTGACCTTGCCAACCCTCACCTAACGCCGGCGACAGCAGCCATCACCTGAGTTCGCTTTCCCTTTGCCATGGCCAATGGAGGGAAGAGAGAATAAGGAAAAAGAAGGGAAAAAAAAAGAAAAGGAAAGACGGAAAAATAAAAAAATAAAAATTTTAAAAATTAAAAGACAAAAATGCCCTTGGAAATAGAGTTCAAGGTAAATGTGTCATAGTTGGAAAATTTTGGGATGTCTTGTGTCACAAAAAAAATTTGGGGTAAATTTGTCATTCTTGGCAAAATTTACGATTTTTAGTTGCTTTTTCCCAAAATGAAAAGATATATTATTTTAATGAAAAACTGCTTTAAAGTATTAATTTTGAAATCTACCGTTGATTTTGGTCCTCTCGCTTAGAACTAATATTTATGGAATTATCATTTTCATCTCGCTCTTTTTCATATTTTACTATCTTGATTTTTCCGTGAATTAATTTTCAAGGAACTTGTCTTAATAGTATGATACAATAACGTGTTGTCTGACATGGGATTATATATCTTTCTCAGATATCAATAGGATATCAACAAATTGATAAATTGTTTAGGCACAAACAAACATAAGGAGGGTGAGTTTGTGATCTAAGGAAACTTCAAAAATTTTCGAGTGAACAGCATGCACTAGTGCTGTAGAGAGAAACGTGCATATACAAAATACTTATCTTCCATCAGTGAAAGGTATTTAAAAATAGAAGAATTGCAAAGCATATTTATGGGACTTTGGCCTGTCCATTTGGCTTACTCAGCTCTCTCAGCTTTAACTGTCCAAACAAATACTGGAACCCACTATATAATCCTTGAGATATTACTGCATCCAAAGATAGTTCCTTCTACTTGTAACTTTGCTTTTACATATAATTTGTATAACGTATTGACAAAGTTTCTCTACATATCTTGTCATCAATTCATGTGCCTACTATTACTCTCGGATATTTAAAGAATATAATCCGTTATGTTCAAGATTAGAACATGAGGATAATGTTTTTGGTGGTGTGGCATAGTAGCTCAACAACAATGAATTTGCGCGATGGTCATTGATTGATGACCGGTGTGGTTCTTGGTCTTTTTAGTGACCAAAAGCAAGTTGGAAGTATGGAAACGCGGGTCGAGAGCACCTAGTATCTAGGAATGTAATCCCTTCCATCCTTTTGGATGGTCGTAGCTGATCATAGCAGGATTTACTCGTATTGATCCATCAATCACGCATGGCCATGACCACCCAACATGTACATAGACCGTATGGGGATAGATCCAAACATATTAATATCAAGTAATAATCAAAGTGTGCTCCTTGACTATATAAGAAACGTTAAGTAATCGGTTGGTGCATATAAATAACCTAGATGGGACCCAATTGAATTTCATAATTTTTTACTGAACCGAATTCGATTCATATAAGGTTGAACTGCTGCCCTTGTAAGGGAGAAAAGGTACTACATTCTGGAAATGAGAGAAAAGGCATGCTAAAATTGGCCTCATACTTGCATCATCATTCTCCGATAATATCGATTATCACTCTCATACAGTTTTGACTTGAGACCTGAGCAAATCAATAACTTGCGATTTGAGTATCCGACGTAGTTGATCAATTTTTCACAGATTTACTTGACTAGCTAGGTCAATTTCAATGAAGGCTTGGAAAAGTAAGTCGGGCATGGATATTAAAAATGATCAAGATGCCATAAAATGCCCCCTCAGAAGTACGGGTTTCTGATTTTGGAACCGCACGACTATTATTCATCAAAATGGATTGCATTAGCTGGTATTATCGACTACATCGCTCTAGGTATTTATGACCTTTATAATTTCTTTCCTTTTCAATGACATTAAGGATCAAGAAAGGCATTGTAATTGATCTGGCTAGTTTGAGGATACTAAATTTATGTAATCAAAATGATATCTGCTCGTAATTTTTTACCTATACCCTTCACATGAAGAGGAATCCATGTCGTTGACTCAAGTGTAGCTGATGAGGTTATGAACAAGTTTTGATATCTTCACTTGCAGAGCTGGCTTATTCTACAATACCAACTGAAAAATGTGATGTGTATAACTTTGGAGTCACCATGTTAGGGACAATCATGGGAAAGTATCTGGAAGATATTTTTTCTTGGGAATATTCATCATCCACCGAAATTGAGTTGCCAATACTGTTGAAGGATGTGCTAGATCAACGTCTGTCGCCTTCTAGAGTTTGACTTCAAGATGCGGAAGACGTGATCTCTATCGCATGGCTAGCATTCAAGTGTCTGCGAGCCAATCCGCGGCTTCAACTGTCCATGAGACAGGTTTCTCGGAAGCTCCGCGTTCAAGTACCCCCGGAGATGCCATTCTGTGCAGTCACGTTGGAGCAACTTCGTGATCTCAAAGGCAGGAAATTTCGAGCATCGGAAGGGGATTGTAAGTTTTAAAGTTAGCTTTACGGGTGCACCGTTTGCTGTTTGTTTGTTACATTGTTTTTATTTATTTATTTATTTATTTTTGGTTGGGGGGGGAGGTGGGGGTTCAGTCTGTTGGGTATTTGAGTCACCAGCAAAAAGTTAATACTCTTGCTAAGAACAGTTGCTTCTCTTTTGCGGGCTTATCAGGATTATAAGAGCCAATCTTACTCGACAATTTGGATTATCTTCTTAGTCCTTACCAATCCCACCATCTTAATTATTTTCACTTCAGAGCTTGTTTACCTTTGAACATTATTCGATCACTGCCGCGTCGGCAATTGTACTTTGGAGTCGTGGCATCAAAAATAATCATGGGAAGGCTTCTGTGGGGGTCTTACTTCACTATGGTTTCCAGCTTATCGCAATGAGATCAGGAAAGATTTTGCAAAATGCATCAGATCAACATCGTTGATTGTAGTTTTCCATTTCGAAAGGGATAATGAACCTACTAGTCAGTAAAAATTTGTTTGGGTGCAATTCAAACTCTAGTTGATTCAACTAACTCCCTCAACTTTTGTATGTGTGCAATCTAAGTCCCAAACTTTCAATTGGTTCTGTCACATCCCTCTACAATTTTAATAAAATGACATGGGACATCGATTCAGTAAAACTTAATGGAGAAAGGCAAGGATGACAGTGACTCCGAAACTAATCAAACCATTTAAGGAATTGTGAATATGGAGGGTAAGAAACCTTATGAAAAGGTCTAAATAAATTGAGAACAAGATGATGCGATAGTTTTAATGTTGGAAGTTTCTGGAAATTTCGAGTATGTATACTTGATAGAACCCTCAAAATCTGATTAAACCAACTTATGGACTGGACCGCTTACCAACTGAAAGGCTAATCTCACATCATGTTGAAACTAGGGGCTCGCGTCGAACTAAAATTCACGGCGACTTTACTTGAATAGATCAACAAGACCAAAACGCAAGTTGATGACACGACAGCTTAATTAGAGCACTGACATCATAAATGCCCTCGGGGTGTTATATCTTATTCAATTATTCAATTCCAGTGGATGAAGTCGAGAACATAACAACTACTATAATGAGACCCATCATTTACCGAGATTAAGTGGCATAAATCAAGACAAATCGACATTTCCATCGTGGTCGAGCTCAAGTTAACTGGATTTATGCAAAGCTCAATATCCGGTTCGACCTTGATTTAGCTTCCAATAAATTCAAGCCCGACTATTCGATTCTGCAATTAGCAATTAAATTTGCTGTGAGCTGGAGTCTAGCTCGAGTCTAACTCAAGTAAGAATTGAGAGATACTACAAAAGGGAGTATAAAAAAATAATGCTGTTTTTCTATATATTGTATTTATAGACTGATCATATGCATGCACTCAAATGTAATTCAACAGCTCGATTAGCTTGGCTCCAAAGCAAGATACTCAAGCTAGGCATTTTCAAGCATGGACTCAGCCCAGTTAAGAACTTCTTAATTGCACTCGGCAAAATTCAAGAATCCATCTCGTATCTCACGAGTTGCTTGATTAGTTTACATTTCTACGTGCGACTTTTTCGTTACGTATACCTCGAAACATATGACTTGATTATTACTATCTAAAAGTGAGCATTTCGCATGGACAAGATTCGTTCATTGAGTTTGATAGGGAATGGGTGACCACTGGCTTCCCTTTTTATCCACCGTGAATAATACAAGAAGAAATCTATACACACTCCAACAGGATTGGTGTCTTTCTAAGGTTACTAGAAATGGCACGCGCATTGTCGGGAAAAAATTAAAATTTTTGTGAAATACTTTTTTTTAGTGAAAATATTATAATCAGTGGTTTAAAAAAAAAAAAAAAAAAAAAAACGTGTGGTCACATATCGTGCAATTTTCTTATACTGTAAGTTAATACCCCACGCTAAACTTTTAATTGTATATAGTACAAAATAAGAATTTAACTTCTCGAGAGGCTTTGCGTCCTTCCATGTTACAACCAATCAGGAATTTTTTTGAAACTGAAAGATCGACCTAAACTCCACCAAAGCATGACAACAATCACGAGACTTCAGAAATAAAAACGCCAATTCCAAATCAAACGAACTCTCATGATTATCATCTATTAAAAGCAGCAACTGAATAGAAATAATCTGCACGCTGTGACTTATCTTGGAAAGGTTTCGAGTCTACTTCCTTGCTTTTTATTACTATCAATTGGAAGAGTTCTTAAGAAAGCCCGCAGAAAAAGTGAAGCCAAAGGTTTTTTTGCCTATCACCATCAGGAAGTCACAGTTTGAACAAGCCAATGGGTCAAGAAATTTTGAGAATTCTTCTAAAAATCTGAATTTTTATATCACTCAAATAATTAAAAGAGAATCCGAGTCCACGAATCAAATTACTTGAAACGGATATCTGGATAGGAATCATTATCGATGGACTTGTGGCAACTCAAAGACCAGAGCAAGATTATAAGACTCACGAATTGACGTGAATGACTAGTGGCAACTCAAGAATACAGATCCTCAAATCGGCCATTTTCCACAAATTTGCTTTACATGTCAATTTCAATGAAGACTTAGAAAAGTAAGTCAAGCATGCCTCTCCTAAGAGCAAAGTACACACAAAACTGATTGAAAAAGGAAAAGATATAATGTTTTAATGAAAAACTGCTTCAAGTATTAATTTTGAAATCTACCGTTGATTTTGGTCCTCTCGCTTAGAACTAATATTTATGGAATTATCGTTTTCATCTCACTCTTTTTCATATTTTACTGTCTTGATTTTTCCGTGAATTAATTTTCAAAGAACTTGTCTTAATAGTATGATACAATGACGTCTAGTCTGACATGGGATTATATATCTTTTTCAGATATCCATAGGATATCAGCAAATCGATAAACTGTTTAGGCACAAACAAACATAAGGGGGTGAGTTTGTGATCTAAGGAAACTTCAAAAAATTTCGAGTGAAGAACATGCACTAGTGCTATAGAGAGAAACGTGCATTACAAAATAGTTATCTTCCATCGATGAAAGGCGTTTAAGATATAGAAGAATTGCAAAGCATATTTATAGTACTTTGGCCTATCCATTTGGCTTAATCTACTCTCCCAGCTCTAACAGTCCAAACAAATACTGGAACCCACTGTATAATCCTTGAGATGTTACTGCATCCGAAGATAGTTCCCTCTACTTGTAACTTTGCTTTTACGTATAATTTGTAAAACTTATTGACAAAGTTTCTCTACATATCTTGTCACCAATTCACGTGCCTACTCTTACTCTCGGATATTTAAAGATTACAATGCGTTATGTTCAGGATTATAACATGAGGATAATGTTTTTGGTAGTGTAGCATAGTAGCTCAACAACTATGAATTTGCGTGATGGTTATTGATGGATGACCGGTGTGGTTCTTGTCTTTTGAGCGACCAAAAGCAAGTTGGAAGTATGGAAACGCGGGTCGAGAGCACCTAATATCTAGGAATGTAAGCTCTTCCATCCCCTGGATGGTTATAACTGATCATAGCAGGATTTACTCGTATTGATCCATCAATCGCGCATGGCCAGGACTATCCAACACGTACATCGACCATATGGGGATAAATCCAAACATATAATATCAAGTAATAATCAAAGTGCGCTCCTTGACGAGAAATTACTTGATGCATGAACAGATGTGATCTTCTCTATGTTATGACATTCACCATGGTCATTTAATCCGGCAATCGCTAGATAAACTACTATATAAGAAAGATTATGTTAATTAACCGGTTAGTACATATAAATAACCTACATGGGAACCAATTGAATTTCATAATGTTGAACTGCTGCCCTTGTGAGAGAGAGAAGATACTTTAGTCTGGAAATGAGCGAAAAGGCATGCTAAAATGAGTGGCCCCATACTGGCATCAGCATCCTCCAATAATATCGACTATCACTCTCATAGACTCGCTTTGACTTAAGACCTAAGCAAATCAATAAGTTGTGGTTTGAGTATACCGACACTTAAGTTGATTAATTTTTTATGGATTTACTTGACTAGCTAGGTCAATTTTAATGAAGGCTTGGAAATCTAAGTCGAGCATGGACATTAAAAATGATCAAGATGCCATAAAATGCCCTCTCAGTCTGAAGAGCAATATAATTACTAGGATTGAGATTCATCATTTTGTACTGTTTACTCATCATCCCTGTACTTTTGAATTGTGCTGAAATAAAATAAAATAAAATAAAGGAAAGATTTATCGTGCAAGCAACATGGATGACAGATTCACCAGAGAAAAAAAAAAAATTCTTCACAACAAGGCCCCATTTGCCCGTTCATTCGATGGGACTTGAATCCCCAAGGTGGAGTAACTTTTTGCAAGCAACATGGATGACAGATTCACCAGAGAAAATCTGATTGCACCCCCCAAATAAAAAGAGAAGTGAAAATAAAATAGATCTTGCAATAAGTGTCCTCAATACACTTGTTAAACATGTTTAATGCATAAAGATTCGATTTTCAAAATATTAATTATGTATGTCACAAAAATAGTCAATGCATTATAATTTGCAGTAATTTGTTATTTTGTTACTCAATTAGTGTCCTGTGGACACTGTTAAGTAAAATCCAAGTAAAATTTACTCTTGTGCAAGCAGAGCATCAACCTAGTAAAAGAGTGGGTAAAACTCGCGCGAGGTTTAGCCATATAGCACACTTACGTATGAAACCCTTTGTAATTTGTTTTTGATTGTCACTCTAGCAAATCTTTAATCCTAACATATCTCTAACTCTACATCTCTAGTCTTATGCAAATTTTGATAATGAGATATATTATTGGTATACTTTCATATATCTTATCCACAATTCTCTAAAGAACTATGCATATTTTTGGTAATAAATGCTCTAATAAAGTTTTTTTAATGTATTTATAGATTCTATCCCAAAACACCCGCAATTTTTATCTTTAAAGAAACTTGTTCAAGACGAGGTTTTGAAAGAATTTAACAATATAGGGATACCTATCTCATAATTGGCTCATATTTAACAAATAATAGACTAAAAGATCAAACTCATATAAGGCTCACATTGGACAATTAAAAATATTAAAATCATATCTGATCAATCTCGAATTGGTCTCATATTTGACAAATAAATACATTAGAAGATCAATGAAAAAAATCCATCATCACAGGACTGTCTATCTCATTGTTGATTTACATTTTAGAGTAATCTATTTGAAAGATCAATCTCATAGTGGCTTCATATTTGACAAACAAATAATATTAAAATCATATTTAGAGTAACATTACATGATCAATAACATATTGAACTAATTTTTGGCAAATAAAAAATATTAAAACGACCCGGGTCTTTACATATTGTATTTATATTTACGCACTTCGGCCTCCAGCATTTTTTGTTTCTTGGTCAATCTAGATTCATGCATTTTAAATCCCATTGCTCGCGTGATTTTCTTGCCATCAACTCGAGGAACCTTGAAATTGAGCGAGCGGCTCATTCTAGATTTCATTTGCAGAACCCAAGATCAACCCCGTGCCTTGACTCGGTCGTCAACCGTCTATGAAGAATCAAAGCGGATGAGTCCAAAGTCGATTAATGTTCCATTTGTCCGTGAAGCTTTGCGGGTCCTAGTATGTCGATGTGTTGAATATAGACCATTTAAAGTCTTGCAGAGTGCGATAAAAGGAATACTATTGCTAACACGATAACCTCTATACGAAATGCTGACATGAAAAGATAAGAGACAAGAGAACAAGACTCATTAGCTTCTTGGTCCCCGCCATGATAACTTCCTTCCCACGAATAGTTTGTCAGCTAGTAATAATTCACAGCACAAGTCTTTTCTCAATAGCATCATCATTTTCTGTACTCCAACGATTTGATGGCAACGCGAATTGACAATAAAAAGAGACGAGAGATAATTTCTGAATTACATAGAGAAAGACTTATGATGTCTTATGCTAATAGAAATTGACGTGAATTACAAATATTAACACAAATTGTCACGCTTAGATGAAAATTTAAATTAAAGATTTTGCCAATATATCTTTTAGAAAAGGTTTTCATCGGGGAAACAAACTTTACATATGAAATGGTGGATCGCACAACCCATTAAAGCGGGTTGCGTTAAAAAACAATAGAGGCTGTGTGGTTAAGACGAATTCTGGACATACGTGACAAGCACCCCATATTTAACTGTTTCAAAACGACAGCGATACATGCATTGTCCATGATTGAGGCTCCATCTAATAATGATTAGCCATCTATAAATATCCTATCAATCTTCTTGTTGAGAACATGCGAACCTGGACAATCTCACATCGTCAAAACCACCCCAAAATCATGGCCTCCTCCTTATTTCTGTGGAAGCCATCTTCTTTAGGGGTCTGCTTCTTATTCTACTCGCTCTTCTTCGTAAACAACATCACCATCTTTGTTTCCACTCCATTTCATGGCATAGTCGTTTCTGCTTCCTCCATTTCTTTCGCTCCCAATGCGACCAACCATACGGATGAAGCAGAGGCTCTCCTGAAATGGAAATCTAGTCTCGAAGACCACAATCAATCTCTCCTGTCTTCATGGCATGGTAACAACTCTTGCCACTTCATGGGTGTCACTTGCGACGACCACGGATTTGTTGCCCATCTTAATCTTTCTAATCTTGGCCTGAGAGGAACTTTAAATTGTCTCGACTTCTCGCACTTAACCAAGGTGGTTAGTCTTGACTTTTCCAGCAACTCGATCTACGGTCCTATAACCTCAAGTATTGGTAACCTTTTCAAACTCAAGTATCTTAATTTTGATGCCAATAGATTGAGTGGACACATTCCTTGGGAGATTGGATTGTTAGATTCTCTTTTGGAAGTTTATTTTGGCAAAAACAATCTCGGAGGTCCTATCCCTGCTTCACTAGGAAACCTAAGCAACTTAAATATGCTCGGTCTTTATCAAAACCAATTTTCAGGACCCATTCTTCCATCTCTTGGAAAATTAGGCAACTTAATAGGATTGGGCATGCAACAAAATGACATTTCTGGTCCCATTCCAAGAGAGATAGGTGACCTTAGAAGATTGAAGTTTCTTTACTTATGAAGTAACAAAATTTCGGGATCCATACCTTCAGAGATTGGGAGGCTAACCGATCTTATTCAATTAGATTTTTCTAATAATAAGTTGGTCGGGTGTATCCCTGCTTCACTAGGAAACCTAAGCAGTCTAAATGTTCTCTATCTTTCCGAAAACCAATTTTCAGGGTCCATTCCTCATTCTCTTGGAAAATTAGGCAACTTAAGAAATTTGAGCGTATCAAAGAATGACCTTTCTGGTCACATTCCAAGAGAGATAGGTGACCTTAGAAGATTGAAGTTTCTTTACTTATGGAGTAACAAAATTTTGGGATCCATACCTTCAGAGATTGGGAGGCTAACCGATCTTATTCAATTAGATTTGTCTAATAATACTTTGATTGGTTCAATCCCTGCATCAATTGGAAACATGGCCAATTTAACTCTGTTGCGCCTTAGAGAAAACAACTTTATTGGTTCCTTGCCTCCTGAAATTAATAAGTTGGTTCATTTGAGTGTTTTTGATCTTGGTAATAATGAACTCGAAGGGCGGCTACCGGAAAATATATGCCTTGGGGGATTATTGCAAAAATTTTCTGTGAAGAATAATCATTTCATAGTTCATATCCCTAAAAGCTTGAGGGATTGTACTTCATTAGTTAGAGTGCGGCTTGAAGGAAACCAGCTTACTGGAAATATAACAGAAGCTTTTGGAGTATATCCGCAGCTGAATTATATGGACTTGAGCCATAATTATTTACATGGTGAATTTTCATGGAAATGGGGGCATTGCCACAATTTGACGAGCTTAAAGATATCAAACAATAAAATTTCCGGTGAGATACCCCCGATATTTGGAAGGATGGCTCAATTACAGGTACTTGACCTTTCTGCAAATAATTTAAGCGGAAAGATTCCGAGGGAATTGGGAAGCTTGAAACTACTGCTAGATCTTATCCTTAACAACAATGGGATCACAGGTGATATTCCTGATGAATTTGGATCTTTATCTCAATTAGAAAATCTCAACCTAGCATCAAACAATTTGAGTGGAGCTCATTCCGTTGCAGCTTAGCCAATGCACCAACTTACCGAGCTTGAACTTGAGCCAAAATAAAATTGAGAGGAGCATTCCTCCTGAGATAGGCAATGCGCAATTCCTAAGCGTTCTTGATTTGAGTCAGAATCTATTGATTGGAAGAATACCACCAGATCTAGGAAAACTGAGAGTCCTAGAAACCCTAAACATCTCCCACAATGGCCTCTTTGGTTCCATCCCAGATAGTTTTGCTGACTTATGGGCATTAACTTCTGTCGATGTGTCCTACAATGACTTGGAAGGTCCTCTCCCAAATGTCAAAGCTTTTAAGGAGGCTCCATTTGAGGCAGTTCAGCATAACAAGGGGCTGTGCGGGAACGTGGCTGGATTACAGAAATGTAATATTTCTACCGTGAGCAAGAAACACAATCAACATAGCAGAGCTAGAATTTTGATTATCTCCACTCTCTCATTCTTGGGATTTCTTGTTCTCTCTTCCTTCTTGATCGTTCTCATAATCATTGATTACCATCGAAGAAAGATTATCAAGCGAAAGAGGAATGCATTGACAGAGACTAATGGTTTAGATTTCTTGCACATTCTAAGTTTTGATGGAAAAATTTTATACAAGCAAATCGTGGAGGCAACAGAAGGATTTGACTCCAAGTACTATTTGGGAGAAGGGGCCTATGGCATTGTTTACAGAGCCAATCTACCCACAAGTCAAATTGTTGCAGTCAAGAAAATTTCATCATCCTCGGAAGATGAGACCATCAACATCATTCCTTTTGAAAGGGAAATTGAAGCCTTACAAAATATTCGCCACCGCAACATCGTGAAGCTTTATGGGTTCTGCTCTCATGCACAACATTATTTTCTCGTATACGAGTACGTCGAAAGAGGGAGCTTGAGAACAATTTTGAATGATGATGAAAGAGCATTAGAGCTTGGCTGGGACACAAGGATAAACATGGTTCGAGCAGTTGCTGATGCATTGTCATATATGCATCACGACTGTGTTCCTCCATTGATCCATCGAGACTTGACCAGCAACAACATCTTATTGAATGCTGATTTCGAGGCTCGCATTTCAGACTTTGGCACCGCAAGATTATTGAGGCCAGACTCCACCAACTGGACTACTACTGCTGGCACCATCGGATACATCGCTCCAGGTGATGTTCTTTGTAGAAGCATATTAATTTACTGTCCCAATTCGTGTTGTCATTGGATATTCCTTAATTATGTGAAAGCAAATGTCCGAGTCTTTAATTACAGCTAACAAGATTATCAACGGACTTTGAATTCTTCAATTGCAGAGCTAGCTTATACCAACATTCCAACCGAAAAATGTGATGTATATAGCTTTGGAGTTGTTGTACTGGAGATAATCATGGGAAAGCATCCAGGAGATTATATCTCATTGGTATTTTCATCCACTCAATCTGAGTCGCAAACCCTGTTGAAGGATGTGCTGTACCAACGCCCCTCGCCTCCAACAAATTGGCATGCGCAAAACGTAATCTCTATTACGGCACTAGCACTCGCATGCTTGCGGACCACTCCTCAACTTCGACCGACCATGACACAAGTCTCGCGAAAGCTTCGAGTTCAAGCACCACCGGTTTTGCCGTTCTCTGAAGTCACCTTAGAACAACTCCGTGATCTTGATGGCAGGAACTTTTAGACCGCATTCGGGAGGTCGCAAGTTTCCGATCGAGTTACTGTCGTGTGCTCACCTTTTCTGGATTCTGTGTTTGGCAGTAAGATGTCGATTAGTTAGTTATAAAACTTGGAAGATGCAGTCTAAATGTTTTCTTTTTGTAAGAGTAGAATGATAGTTAATTTCCCTCCTTTCGTGTAAGCAAGTATCTATTCATAGTTAATATAAATGACTTGTTTCTTAGCAAAATCATCTGAACTTGTTTAAAATACCATCTCACACATCACATTCCGTGGTCTTGTATGTGCAATTGTTCTGGGATACTTCACAGTTTGAGATCATTATGTTCGGGGAAACGAGTATGATAGAAAGCAGTCAGACTCACATAACACGAGGATAATGTGTTCGACATAATAGCTCATCAAAAATGAATTTGCATGACGGTTCTTGCCTTTTGAGCAGCCAAAACCGAGATTGGAAGTTTGGGACGTCCGGAACTGACTTCAATACTGGCAGGGGGAGTTCTTCATGGGGGCTAAATCAATTACTAAATGGAATTTGTGCGCCCTAATTAGCAAAAGCTAGTATTTCTCAATTAACAACTTCTTACTTTAACTCGGTAAAAATTAATGAATCAATCTCAGGTATCTCACGAGTAACTTGTTAAGTTTGTGTCCTTACGTGCGAACTCTTCCTTATGAGTACCTCGGAAAGATTACCACTTGATTTTTTTACTATCTAAAAGGAGGCATTGGATTCGCATGAGCAAGGTGTGTCCATTGACTTTGAGAGGGAATGGGCTACCCCAGATTTCCCTTTTTTTTCCACCGTGAATGATACGAGAAGAAACCTATGAACACTTCAGTTGGATTGGCGGCTTTCTAAGGTAACTAGAAATGGCACGCTCGTTCTCGTTCCCGGGAAAAAATTAAAATTTTGTAAATAAGAATAAGACCACATTGTTCATGCTAAGTGAGTGGTTTTGTCCTGGTTTGGAAGCTTTTCTTTGACACTAGGTAGAATTCTTGTGCGTTGCACGGGTTCTAAATATCTGTCTAATGAAAAATTGCTTAAAAGTATTAATTCGAAATCCAATGTTGATTTTCTTCCTCTCAATTGGAACCAATAACTAATGGAACTATTTTCTTCATCTAATTCTATATTTTATGTTGCTGTCTTGTTTTTTTTGTTAATTAATTTCAACATAATTTGTCTCAATGCAATCATTCAATAATGTGTAGTTTGACATTGGATTATATATCTTTTCATATATTAATAGGATATGTTCAAATTGATGAATGGAGTAGGCACAAACAACCAAGAGAGGAATGAATTGGTTATCTATGGAAACTTAAGCCTTTTCGTGAATAAGTGGTGGACAATATGTAGAATGTGCATTGTGTATTTGGCTTTAATTGCATTGAAAATTAGAGATTAATTTTTAACCCCTAAAAAAATCATTAAAATTGCATAGCATATAAACATTAACAGCATTTGCATTAATAGTAATACAATTTATAGAAAATATCAAAATAAAAAGAAAACAAAAAAATTAATGAAAAGAATTTTAAAAATTAGCTGTTATTTTAAAAAAAGAGGCGGAGTCGGGCCGGGTCAACCCGGCCCTCTATTTTTTTTTCTTTTCTCGGCTGGACCCGGCCCACCCCCTTTTTCTCTTTCTTTTCCCTCGCTCGGGCCGGCCCATCTACTTTACCCTTCAGCTCGGCCCGCGCACTGGTCTTCTTCCCTCACGTCGCGCACGCCCCTGCAACACAGCGACATACAGAAGCAGATCAGCAGGAACAGAGGCAGAGGATCGCGAGGGGGCAGGTGGCGGCGTGATCCGCGCGTCGGGATCAGGTCGGCAAGCTGGCGGTGGCAGAAGTCATGCGCGCCTGCCCGTTGCCCTTAAAAGCGAGAGAGGGGCTTGCTCGTTAGGGGGCTGCTCACTTGAGATAGCGAGAAATTGATAGAGAGAAAAATCGTGAAAGACAGAGACTGAGAGCAAGAGGGAGTTCTGCCGTCGCTCGGCCACGCCTGAGTCCTGTTCGAGGACCCCCAGCCGTTATCCTCATCGTCCCCACCTCGCTTTCCCAATATTCACATCTCCAGTAAGTGTCTTTTCGATCCGAACTTCCCTTGCCCCAAGGATCTCGGCTCAGCGGCATCACGAGGCTGTCAGCCATAGCTCGGCTCGTCTTGAGCTCACCCTATAACCGCCGTCTCCAACCCGGGTAGGGGTCTCCGCGACTAAACGCTTGTTCCTGCGGACCTCTTTCTCTCCGTTCGGTTTTCGCTGAAGTCGAAGCCTAGATGTAGCTCTCTATATTAACAACTGTTGTGGACCGGGTTGAGATTTTGCTCTCACTGATCTAGTGCTTAATTTGATGTTTTTGTCTGAGTTGACCCTTGAATACCATCTTTAGATGTGCCTAGCCTGTCCCACGTAACTTGTTTGACAAAATGCTCATGAAAACTGCGCTAGTTAGTTTCATTTCCTTTGGTTAGTTTCATTTCCTTTGGTCATCCGAGAGCGTTAATTGATCCTCAAGTCATTCCCACTATCAATGCTCTTCTACACCACTATTTTGTTCACGTTTCTTGCTTTGTGTCCACGAACGGCACACCGGAAGTGGTGGCCAGCGTCGGTCCAATGAAGACAGGCGTTTGATGGTGAAGTATATCGTTTCTGGTTCGGAATACGATAGATGTATATCGTCGTAGGATCTTTGATGTTCTGGGTTTTATGCTTTGCTTTATGAGTTCATCTTGGGGAAGGCTATAAAAAATTGGTGAAACAAGAAGAGAAAGAGGAGAGGAAGAACGACGTGATGGAGGGTGGGCTCAGCTTTAGGAATATTAGACAATGATTAGAGTGACATTAGTGTAGTGGGCTTGTCATGGGTGTCCAGAGCAAGGATTAGTGTGGGCTTAGAGTCGTTGGGATGGGTAGAGACTTCGCTCCTTGTTTCGCATGTTCTGGTGTTGCTTTGGTGGTGGTTGCAGGAAATGAAGCGGATGGAGTGTACGGCTGGAGTGTATATGATGATGGGTATTCAGTAGTGAAGTTCATTTGTTTGCGGCTTGAGATTTTGGTGCGTCGATCTTAGACCGTGAGCCTCGAGGTTCATGAGTTAGTGGATAAAATTTAATGAGCTCTCAGTCCCCTAACTGAAAACAATCGATACAGTTCTGGAAATGTTTTTGTGGATAAGTTGAATGTGAGGAGACAGTGAGTGAGAAGCATAGAAAATTAGGGTATGGGCTCTACAATGATAAATGGGTTTAACATGGACTTGGGTTTGATCCATCCTTATTTGAAATAGGCTTTAGTATGGGTTTGGCGTCGCTTTAGTGGAAGAGCAGGCTGGTCGTGAGTCTTCTTAATTTGGGCTTGGTTAAAGTTATACGAACATGGGCTTAACTTGGGAGTTTTTGGAAATCGAGCTTAGGAAGGTTAGAATTGGAGTGGGTTTGAGGATGGACTCAATTGCGCCCTTTAGGCCATTTGGGTTAGGCTGGAATTCTACCTTTGTTACGACTGGGCTCAAGGACCTAGTCCGATTCACCATTTTTGGAATTATTAAAATTTTAAAAAACTTAAAAATTCGAAAATACTAAAAATAAAAATAAAAAATGAGAATATGCCTGGAAATAAGTCTTCATTAATTTTTAAGTTTAGCATTAGATGTGGCTTGGTTTTACTTGACTAGTATACATGTAGCTTATTCCTGATGGAGTATCCTTTTGATAAATTGAATATGACATGGTTTTAGCTTATGGGGATCGTGTTTGGGGCTTATAACATGGCCATGTATATTCTTTGCTCGACTTGTATCAGATTTCCTTTTTTTGCATTTACTTTAAAGTCATTTCAACATATGAATGTTTGCTTCCCACATCGTTTTTCAATAAATTGGTTGTTTGTCGCTTTCCTAGAATATGTTAGGATCAATTTAGGCTTTGATGAAAACGAACCCTACAAAAACATTTGCATGATCATTTAGCAACTTTGATTCCCTTAAGACCATAATTGTTAATCATGACCATGTGACCACTTAGATAACGATCTTCGAAGTTATAAGTACCGCAAAGGTGCTAATAAACATTAGCGTAATCAAGTCATCGATCCTAGAATCTCTAGTTGTATGACACTCCCATGCCTCGAAACGGCCAGTAATGACTAGACCATTACGCTACATTAGCGATTTTTGACGAAAATTGGTTGGAATGATTACTTTGAATTTTCACGCAATGGTTTAGAGTTAAATTGATGAAATTGGAAAGTTTAGGATTAAATCAACATTTGCACAATAAATTTAGAATTGATTGCGTAGTTTTCCGCCACAAGTGACATGCAATCTTAGATTTCTAACATTTGGGTGAATGTTTTAGGAATGATGTCTACGTAACAGGTTGCGAGTGACGTCGAACACTTAAAAAAATATATACAAAATGTATTGTGTGAGTGGATCATGGTTGAAACCATTGAATAGAAATTACAAGCAGGCAAAAAAGTTTGCCACTTTAGAGATCAATCAACTGCAAAATGAACGGTGAAAAAAATCACTTGTGTAATAAAAAAGTTATGTAGCTACCACCTGATTGTGTAGCTTGTAAAAGTTCATTATTTTAGTAGTTTATTTTTGCTATGTGGGCTATTTAAGTTGTTGATTACGCAATTCCTCTCTCTTGCCATGGATATAGATATTATAAGTTCTAAAAGTCAAAATCAATTGTGAAATACATAATTTGTATGAGGTGATATATTGATTTCTAGGTGATATTGTGTCCGTATAATACTTTCCCATTGAATTCAACGCAATAAATCTTAGCCATTTAACAAATATTATTGTGATTTTTTACCTTTTGATCTAATGTTGAAGGCTTTGGACTTTATCTAAGCCCATCACGTGTAACATGATAAGAAAGTCCATCATTGTAAAATTACAAGTATGTAAAATTTTTAAGCAGGGCTGGGCTTTATTACGTATACCTCCGAATGATTATGACTTGATTATTACTATCTAAAATTAGGCATTTCGCATGAACAAGATGCGTACATTGAGTTTGATAGGGAATGGGTGACCACTGGCTTCCCTTTTTATTCACCGTGAATAATACGAGAAGAAAGCTATACACATTCCAGTTGGATTGGCGTCCTTCTAAGGTTACTAGAAAATTAGAAATGGCACGCGCGTTGCCGGGAAAAAATGAAAATTTTTGTAAAATACTTTTTTTAGTGAAAAGATTATCATCAATGGTAAAAAATAAAAAATAAAAAACATAACTCATGTGGCCTCATATCGGGCAATCTTCTTATCATGTAAGCCAAAACCGCACACTAAAATTTTAATTCTATATAGTACAAAGTAAGAATTTAACTTTTCGAGAAGCTTTGTGTCCTTTCATGTTACAAGCAATCAGGAATTTTGTGGAAGCCGAAATATCGAGCTAAATTCACCAAAGCATGACAACAGTGATGAGACTCTCAGAAATAAAAACGCAAATTCCAAATCAAACGAGTTCTCATGAATATCATCTGGCAAAAGCAGCAACTGAATGGAAATAATCTGCACGCTGTGACTTATTTCAAAAAGGTTTCAAGTCTATTTCCTTGCTTTTTATCACTGTCAATTGGAAGAGTTCTTTAGAAAGCCCGCAGAAAAAGTGAAGCCAAAGATTGTTTTTGCCCCATCACCATCAGGAAATCACCGTTTGAACAAGCCAATGGGTCGATGAGAAATTTTGAGAATTCTTCTAAAAATCTAAATTTTTATATCACTCAAATAATTGAAAGAGAATCCCATTCTACGAATCAAATTACTTGAAACGAAAATCTGGATAGGAATCAATATCAATGGACTTGTGGCAACTCACAAACCAGAGAAAGATGATAAGTCTCACGAATTGATGTGAATGACTAGTGTGATTCAAGAATACGGACCCTCAAATCAACCATTTTCCACAAATTTGCTTGACATGTCAATTTAAATGAAGACTTGGAAAAGTAAGTCAAGCATGCTTGTCCTAATAGCAAAGTACACTCCAAACGGATTGAAAAGGAGAAGGGAAAAAGATACCAAAAACCCTAAATTTTGCCCAGTGTGACAAATCTATCCTAAGTTTTCTTTTTTTTTTTTTTTTTTTTTTTTTTTTTTGACACAAAAATCCCAAACTTTCCCAACCATGACATATTTATCCCAAACTATAGGGCATTTTCGTCTTTTACTTTTTTTTTTCTTTTTTTTTTCTTTTTCTTCTTCTCCCTTCCCTCCACCGGCCATGACAGAGGGAAGCCAAACTCAGGCGAAGGCTACCCTCGCCGATGTTGAGCAAGGGCTACCCTTGCCTAATATGGGGAGGGCAACCCTAGCCTAATGCAAATGAGGGCCGCCTCACTTGGGCTGGCAAGGGCAACCCTCACTAGAGTCGGCAAGGGCATTCCTTGCTAGATTTGACCCAGGCAAGGGCCGGCCTCGCTCAACGGAAGCAAGGGTTGTCCTCATTGAATCTAGCAAGGCTATCCTCGCCTAGGTCGACAAGGGTTGTCTTCGCCCAACCTTGCCGACCCGTGAGGGCAGCCCTCACCCAACGCCGCAACGGCGGCCTTAGCCTAAGTCCGCCTTTCCTCCGCCATGGCCGATGGAGGGAAGATAGAAGAAGGAAAAAGAAAAAGAAAAAAGAAATAGAAAAAGGAAAGATGGAAAAAGAAAAATATAAAAGATTTTAAAAATTAAAAGATGAAAATGTCCTTGGAAATAGAATTTTGGATCAATGTGTCACAGTTAGTAAAGTTTGAATGTCTTGTGTCACAAAACAAAAATTAGGGTAAATTTGTCATTTTGAACAAGATTTGGTATTTTTAGTGGCTTTTTCCCAAAATGAAAAGATATATCATTTTAATGAAAAACTACTTTAAAGTATTAATTTTGAAATATACTATTGATTTTGGTCCTCTACCTTAGAACTGATATTTATGGAATTATCATTTTTATCTCACTCTTTTTCATATTTTACTATCTTGATTTTTCCATGAATTAATTTTCAAGGAACTTGTCTTAATAGTATGATACAATAACGTGTAGTCTGAGATGTGATTTTATATCTTTCTCAGATATCAATAGGATATCAACAAATCGATAAATTGTTTAGGCACAAACAAACATAAGGGGGGTGAGTTTGTGATCTATGGAAACTTCAAAAATTTTCGAGCGAAGAGCATGCACTAGTGCTGTAGAGAGAAACGTGCATATACAAAATACTTATCTTCCATCAGTGAAAGGCATTTAAAAAATAGAAGAATTGCAACGCATATTTATGTTTGTCGCGACCTAATTTTCGGGTGCACCACCTAAGTTAATGGACTACTAAGTCTAACTTAGCTCGGGCTCTCCCAAGCCCATACCAAATCGCGACTTAAGGTTCAATTATCTAACATAGGAATGATTAATAACTAGGAGTCGCCACTAATCGGTTTATGGTAGGTCGATTAGACACCTAAGTAAAATAATGGGAGGATTATTTTACTCCTACGAACCAGAGACTATGGGTATGGGGACTTGGTTACACTAGATTTCTCTAATGCCCTTTTGGTGCCATTTCTTTCTTTAATTTTCAAAAATATTTTTGCAAGCAGCTTTGATTCATTTTAACCTAAATCCTTATCATGCAAAAAGGCGATCACACGAGTGCTCAACCATTATTAGAAATTCAACAAATAAAATAAATTGCATCACATGAAGCTGACAATTTTTGGGTTTTCTTAGATTTTTTTATAAAATGCATTTCTAAGTACATGACCTAATTTTACTAACAAGCAAATTCTAATTAAATAATCCTATTATGCAAACTAGTTAATATGCACCTCATAACCTAATTTTACTAGTAAATAAATTCTAATCGAATGCTCCTATTATGCAAACTACTTAATATGCACCTAGTATTTTGTATTTTTTTTGATTGAAATTCGGAATTAATAAAAATCCTAACTAAATTATCTAAAATGAATAATTTTCTAATTTATTTTAGGGATTAATTTGACTTAAACCCTATCCTATCTTAGAAAACTATTTTTTAAAGAAAAATGGGATAATTAAAATATGCCGCCATTATCTCGAGACCCTATTTAAAAAAAATAATTATTATTTAGGCCTAACCCTAAATGCAACCCTAAGAATGTAATCTTAAAAAAATCTAATTTGCTAAACCTACATGTCTACTCTACTAAACCTACATGCCGATGCACGATTTTGATTTTTTCTGATTTGTTATTTTTTTTAGTGTTTTTCCAAGATAAGTAACTATATCTATCAAGATATTTATCAAATGAGAAATAATCCGTTGTCTCACGAATTAAATTAATGGTTATTTTAACCCTAAACATCAAAACATAAAGTTCAAAATAATTAAAAATCTGATCCGAAATCTTACGGATCAAATTAATAATTATATTGATTCAATAATTAAAATGCTATCAATAAACCCTAAAAATTAATATAATTAAAAAAAATAACCCGACATCTTACGGGTCAAATTAGTAATTATAATAATTTTAGGGGAAAAACCTGCAGATAATGCCTACAATAAAGCAAGAATCAATTCCCAATATCCAAATTAGTACAATAATATCAAAACTTCAAAAAAAAAATAAAATAAAATAAAATAAAATAAAATAAATGAAAAACCAAAAGAAAAATAAACAACCTAAGGAAAGGGGGCAAACAGATTGGTTGGCGCCGGATGGAGGATGGCCGGCGTCGGAGCTCCGGTGAAGGCTGGGCGCGCGACGGTGATGAGCGTCGCGGGTGATGGTGCCACGGCAGTGGACATAGAGCGGCTACAGAATTGTCGCACGAAGGAGGGGGAGTTGACTCGGGCGTTGCGGAGGCGTGGGATCGCAGCGTAGCGACGTGGCATCGGACGGAGCGAGCTGTTGGAGCGGGGCTCAGGCGGAGGCGCGGGCAATCGCAGATCGCTGGTGTGAGGCGTCAAGTCGCGAGGTTGAAGCCGGGATGGGCCGTGGTTCAGAGCAGCATCAGGCTTTAGTATGGGTTTGGCATCGCTTTAGTGGATGAGCAGGCTGGTCGTGAGTCTTCTTAATTTGGGCTTGGTTAAAGTTATACGAATATGGGCTTAACTTGGGAGTCTTTTGAAATCGAGCTTAGGAAGGTTAGGATTGGAGTGGGTTTGAGGATGGACTCAATTGCGCCCTTTAGCCCATTTGGGTTAGGCCGGAATTCTACCTTTGTTCGGACTAGGCTCAAGGACCTAGTCCGATTCACCATTTTCGGAATTATTAAAAATTTTAAAAAATTAAAAATTCGAAAATATTAAAAATAAAAATAAAAATAAAAATGAGAAAATGATTGGAAATAGATCTTCGTTAATTTTTAAATTTAGCATTAGATGTGGCTTGGTTTCACTTGACTAGTATACATGTAGCTTATTCATGATGGAGTGTCCTTTTGAAATAAATTGAATATGACATAGTTTTAGCTTATGGGGGATCATGTTTTGGGGCTTATAACATGACCACGTATATTCTTTGCCCGACTTGTATTGGATATCCTTTTTTCGCATTTACTTTACAATCATTTCAATATTTGAGTATTTGCTTACCGCATTGTTTTTCAAAAAATTGGTTGTTTGTCGCTTTCCTAGAATATGTTAGGATTAATTTAGGCTTCTATGAAAACGAACCCTACAAAACTATTTGCATGATCATTTAGCGACTTTGATGCCCTTAAGAACATAATTGTTAATCAAGACCATGAGACCACTTAGATAACGATCTTTGAAGTTATAAGTAACGCAAAGGCGCTAATAAACATTAGCGTAATCAAGTCCTCAATCCTAAAATCTTTAGTTGCATAGGAATCAAGATGATACTCCCATGCCTTGAAATAGCCAGTGATGACTAGACCATCATGCTACATTAGCGATTTTCGGCAAAAATTGGCTAGAATGATCACTTTGGATTTTCACGCAATCGTTTAGAGTTAAATTGGCAAAATTGGAAAGTTTAGGATTAAATCAACATTCGCATGATAAATTTAGAATTGATTGGGTAATTTTCCGCCGCAAGTGACATGCAATCTTAGATTTCCAGCATTTGGGGGAACGTTTTGAAAAGTTGTGACATTTAAGTGTCAATTGAAAATTATAGCACCAAGTGAACATTTTTTAAAAGTCATAATATTTAAGGGATCGAGAAAAAAATTTCAGCCTCAAGTTAGCGCCATGGGAATGTTATGACATTTGTGATGTTCTTATCTCTATATCATATATCGAAAGCCTTTACATGGTGGTAGTGTTGTCCATGCAAAATGTACATGAATTTTGAGATGAAATCTTTCTAATTGTCCCAATAATCACTTTAAGTGGGGGCCACGCTCCTTGTTCTCGGAATGATGTCTACACGACAAGTTGCAAGTGACATCAAACACTAAAAAGATATATACAAAATGTATCGTGCAAGTGGATCATGGTTGAAACTATTGAATATAAATTACAAGCGGGCAAAAAAGTTTGCCACTTTGGAGATCAATCAACTGCAAAATGAACAGTGACAAAAATCACCTGTGTAATAAAAAAGTTATGTAGCTACCAGCTGATTGTGTAGCTTGTAAAAGTTCATTATTTTAGTATTTTATTTTTGCTACACGGGCTATTTAAGTTGTTGATTTCACAAGTGCTCTCTCTTGCCATTGATATAGATATAGTTACAAGTTCTAAAAATCAAAATCAATTGTGAAATACATAATTTGTATGAGGTGATATATTGATTTCTAGGTGATATTGTGTTCGTATAATCCTTTTCCATTGAATTCAATGCAATAAATCTTAGTCATTAAACAAATATTATTGTGATTTTTTACCTTGTGATCTAATGTTGAAGGTTCTGGACTTTATCTAAGCCCATCATGTGTAACATGATAAGAAAGTCCCTTCATTGTAAAATTACAAGTATGTAAAATTTTTAAGTGGGGCTAGACTTTATTTGGGCCCATCACGTGTAACATGATGAGAATTCATGACTCACCAGGAGGAGCTAGGCCCTTGAAGACTGCAAAAGTAAGTCAAGAAACTATAGGTCAAATATAGAAAATAGGAAACAAGGACTTAAAATAATTGAGGACATGATAGCACAATAACTCCTTCCAATTGGATCCTTGATTGTCACTCCTTTAATAATTGAGTTCAATCGGATTATAAAATTGAATAGCTTTGAATTGACAATAACATAATTAGACCATTTGAAGGAGGGGAATTCAAAAGGAGGTGAAAAAGTTTAAAAGGACTTCATGATCAAAGCCCTCCACATGATTAAGACAAATTGATTGGAAAAAGAGAAAACTGGGGCAAATGAAAGATGAAGCTGATGTTGATTTTGTTGTTTCTGAGGATTTCTTGTGTTCAAACGTTGATGCGAATTTTAGGGGGTGAAGACTAGTTGACCAAAAATAGAGAGAAGACCCAAATCATGAGTCGCACTACTTTCAAAATGTAAATTTCACACAAAAAAAAAAGAAAAAAAAAGCAATTACTTGGGAAGAGAGAGCTCCATTGAGCTAGAGGACGAGAGGCCTGCAAGAAGCATCCGCTTATGCCTTAGAAGAACCAGTAGAAGAAAAGGTGAATCATACTTGAATTTATGTAGCATTATCCATAAATTGTGAAAATTTTGAGCATTTCGGGTTAAGAAAGAGTAAAAGTGCATCGAAAACAATATTTATATGAAGTAAAGAGCAAAAAGTAAATGTCTATTTGGGTAATTTTAATAAAGCTACATGATCTTCATGGGGACATTATAATTGTATGTAGATTTAAATTGAAGGCATTGAGTAGTTTTTGGATACGTGAGTACTAATGAAACATCTTTTGTTTTTTCATTATTTTGTCCATGAAGAGAATCAACATAGTTGTTGGAAATAAGGAACTCAAAGTTTCCATTTTCCCCCCTTAATCATGGCTTTTTTCTGCACCACAAGGCCAAAAATCAGGGAGTCCCATGCTTTTAATTTTTAAGTTCAACTGGATTCTATTGTCCAAAACCAACGTTGACTGAACTCAATAAGAAAGCAAATTCAATCAAAGTTCGAGCTCACATGCTGAAAATACTATAAATTTGAGAACCAAATTATTTGTCTATTCCTCATGTCGACAAATGTGAAGTCGGGAATGATCCTGTTTATTTGTTTGTGATGTGTCTAACGTGCTTAAAGCATTTTGGTTATATGAACATTGGATGGACAAATGAATGTTATACTAAATATTAGAAAGCTTCAAGCAATGTTTTATGGCATCTTTTAAGCATCTAAGTTAAGAGGCTGTCTAGTTAAGCTTTTTAAAAGTAAAAAAAAAAAGCAATTTCTTGTTTTGCGGTCAAATATTTAAATATCATTTAAATTTAAAAAAAATATGATAAATTTGTTTGTGAAGTTATGTATTCAGTATTTATATATCGTGAGAAAATTTTGAATGTTTCGGGTTAAGAAAAGGTAAAAGTGTGTCTATCAAAATATTTAGAGGAAGTAAAGAACAAAAAGTAAATATATATTCATGGTTTTAATTAAACTACATGATCATTACATTTGTACATAGATTGAGATTCAAGGGTTGGTTAAGTGATTGTGTTGGTGCTGACTAACTTTTGGATATGCGAGTGCTACTGAAGCATTATCTATTCATTAATTTAGTTTATAAAGATAATCAACAAAGTTGTAAATGTTTTATGAAAAGGGAAAATGATACAAATAGTTTATGAATTTTGGCCGAGTATATGATATCATCTTTTAACTTTTAATTTGTTCAATATAGTCATTGAATTTTAGCCTAATATGCAATGTCTTCCCTAAACTTTTAATTTGTTAAAGGTGGTCCTCCAAATTTTGGTAAATATTCAATCTAGTCCTTGAACTATATGAGAATGTTCAATATTATCCATAAACTTAAGTTAGTGGAATGATAATAATGGATATTTTCGTAAAGTTCAGGGACTAGATTGAACTCCACATTACATATTGGGCTAAAGTTTTGGTCGAATAAATTAAAATTTGAGAGAAGACTTTGTTGGAGTTTTGTTTGTTAAAACAAAATAAGTGCTTTTTTCTTTGTCCCACATAGAAAAAGTAGGAGGAAGTGGGCCAATTTAAAAATGTGGGATTTCCTTTGAGAACTTAAAGGAATGATCGGGTGGGGCTAGACCCCACCTTACCTGCGTCTTGGTGCGTGCCCGCGGTTTAATTAGCACTAATCCATTTATCATTTATTTATTTTATTTTTATTTTTTGTTATTAATGTTGCCTTTTGTTTTTGAGAATTTTCGGAAAGAAATATAAAAAATGAAAATTCGAAATTTTATTTATTAAAAATAATTAATTAATTAATTAATTATTCATAATTTTGTTTGTGTCTTTTCAAGACAACCTTTGGAAAATTAATTATTCGGTTTGCAACATTTCTCGAAGGGTTGCAATTGTTCGGTTTTCGACTTCTTCCGAAGAGTCGCATTTGTTTATCCGAACAATTTTTTTAAAGGACGTGTTTGTTCATTCTTTGGAAATTTTCACAAAGAGTTGCAAGATTGTTTCATATATATACTTGTCAATTTTCGGAAGGAAAAGTGTGGTCATTTTTCGAATCTTCTTTCTGAAAAACTACAGCCAATTCTTTCGATTGTTTCCTAGAGAGATCCTGGAGAAATACTAGAATTGCTATCTAATATTCTCATCCGAGACTTTGTTGTATCCTGGAGGATTTTTGCCGGTGACCATTAGCAACGTTGTGAGGCAAATAAATCCTTAAAGAAAGTGATATCACGCCTCAAAGTCCGATCTGAGTACTCTGAATATCCGTCTTCATTGTTCTACCAAATTCGTAACCATGTTTTTCCAACAGACTTTGCATATCTGATTAAAGTTTAGGAACTATTTGTGTAATTTCTTGTGAATATAATAGAGAAGAAATTGATATCAAAGTTTCATTATTTCTCAATCATGGCTTTTGTGCCCCATGAGGCAAAATCAGGAAGTCCCACGCTTCCGTAATTTTTGTCCAAAATGGTATAAATTCAACTTTCAAAATTGCCAAATTCAACCCTAATTCCCGAATGTGGTTGTCCCTTTCAATGCACTTGACAAAAGAAAGAAAATTTTCAACTATCTATTTATAATTTTTTATTACCAATTCATGTCTCTTGGAATCCTAATCTCCGCTTTTGCATGAAGTATTTTAAGAGAAAAAGTGTGAGATAGTGATCAGATTACCGTGATTTTTTTTAAATCTTTATGGATTATGGTCTTTTATATAGACATTACAATAAAACATGTATGATTATGAGCTAAGAAGTTTTTTCAATGGATTATAGTAGTAGAGGCGATGTAGGCTCAAATTGGATTTATTAGGCCTAAATTTTGGCTGAAGTCCCTCATCATAAAAGTATACCTATTGTAAATTTTCCAATGGGACATGATTCTACTCTCACGTGTGACACGGAGACAGTCCACGACTCAAGAGGAACTAAGCCCATAAAGACTAAAAAAAGAAAGTCAACAACTTACCGGTTGAAAAAAAGGAAAAAGGGAAACGGTTGCCTCAAAAATGGAGGACGTTAAAGGACGATGACTCCTTTCAAATGGATGCAAGATTGCGAAATTGAATGGCTCTGCACTAACAATAACATAATCAGACCATTTGAAGGGTCGAATTGAAAAGAAGATGAAAAAGTGAAGGTCTTCACGGTCAAGGCCCTCCGCATGATTAAGACAAATTCATTGGAATAAAGAAAATTGGGTTAAAAGAAAAGAAAGATAAATCCCTCGCCATCGAATTGGAATGCAATAAATCTTAGTCATTCAATAAATGTGATTGTGGTTTTTACAATTCGACCTAATGTTGAAGGATCTGGATTTTATTTCAACCCATCAAGTGTAACATGACAAGAAAGTTCTTTTATCATTAGATGATACATATGTATTTTTTTTTTTGAGTGGGGCCGAACTTTATTTGGGGCCCGTCACATGCAACGTGATGAGAATCCATGACTCAGAGAGGAGCTAGCCCGTGAAGACTGTAAAAGCAAGTCAAAAACCTATAGGTCTAAAATATAATAAAAGGACATGATAACTTATAATAATTGAGGACATGATGGCAAGATAACTCCTTTCGATTGGATCCCTGATCATCGTTACTCTAATTATTGAGTTCAATCAAATTATAAAATTTTCATAGCTTTAGACTAACAACAATAGAGGGCTCGCGCGCGCGGGGTTGGGGAGGGGGGTGAATTCAAAAGGAGGTGAAAAAGTTAAAAGAGGATTTCATGATCAATGCCCTTTGCATGATTAAGACATAAAAAAAGAAAAATGGGGCAAATCAAAGATAAAGCTGATGTTGATTTTGTTCTTTATAGGGATTTCATGCATTCATATCTTCATGAGTGAGCAAAAGTAGAGGAAAAGTAGAGGAAGACCCGCACAAGGTGAGACAAACTCCTTTAGAAATGTGAAATAGTTAAGAGGACTTTATGATCAATGCCTTCCACATGATTAAGACAAATTGATTGGAAGAAAGAAAACTGAGGCAAATCAAAGATAAAGCTGACGTTGGTTTTGTTCTTTACAAGGATTTCATGCGTTCATACATTCATGAGTGTTTCAGGGGTTGAAGACTTGGTGAGCAAAACCAGAGGAAAACCCACACAAGATGAGTCGCACCCCTTGCGAAATGTGAAAAAGTTAAGAGGACTTCATGATCAATGCCCTCCACATGATTAAGACAAATTGACTGGAAAAAAGAAAACAGGGGCAAGTCAAAGATAAAGTTGATGTTGATTTTGTTCTTTATAAGGATTTCATGCGTTCATACCTTCATGGGTGTTTTAGGGGTTGAAGACTTGGTGAACAAAAGCAGAGGAAGACCCACACAAGATGAGTCCCACTCCTTTCGAAATGTGAAAAAAGGGGACTTCATGATCAATTCCCTCCACATGATTAAGACAAATTAATTAGAAAAAGAAAAATGGGGCAAATCAAAGATAAAGTTGATGTTGATCTTGTTCTTTATGAGGATTTCATGCGTTCATACCTTCATGAGTGTTTTAGGGGTGAAGACTTGGTGAGCAAAAATAGAGGAAGACCCACACAAGATGAATCGCACTCCTTTCAAAATGTGATCTCTTTTAAAATGATTTCAAACTAAAAATTTCACAGAAAAAAAGACAATTCATGGAAGGAGGGAGCTCCGCTGATCCAGAGGACGTGAGAGCTGCAAGGAGCATCTACTTGAGCTTCAAAGAACCGGAAGAAGAGTGCAATTAATCATATACTAAAAATTATGAAAACATTGCATGTGAATTCGCGTATCATTATTTGTATATTGAGAAAATTTCGAACCTTTCCGGTTAAGAAAAGGGAAAAGTGTGTCCATTGCAAATTGTAGATGGAGAATGAAAAGTATATGTCTATATATGTGGTTTTACTTAAACTACATGATACTCGTATGGACATTACAATTGCATGTGTATTTAACTTCAAGGTGTTGCTCAAGTGATTCCGTTGGTGCTGAGTTACTTTTGGAGATCTCGTGCTTACGAAACACCATCTACTTATTTATTTCCATGAAAATAATCAGAGTCGCTGGAATGATAGAGAAGAAAGTGACATCTAGGTTCCATTATGTCTCAATCATGGTTTTTCTACACCATAAGGCGAAATCAGGGAGTCCTACGCTTCCCTAATTTTCGTCCTCAATGGTCTGAATTAAATCTCCAAATTTCCCAATCAAACTGATTGAAAAAGGAACAGATTTGATCTTGCAATAAGGCCCCATTTGCAAAGAATTGGACATTTGTTGTGCATCTGAACTGGGATTGGTTGGTTTGGCTTTGAGTCACCTGTAGCTAAGCTTTAAATTATGTAGTCTTATTGCTCTGACTTATAGAGTGCAATGGCGTAAAAAATTATTCTCATTTGCCCAATCTTACATAGTCGGCTTAGTTATTGTCGCTGCTGCTACTGTTCCTACGGTTGATCTTTGTGGAGTCAAATTTGGAAAAGATTATAATCCAATTTGTCTTCTCGACATTATGTTCCGCATGTATATGTGCAGGACCTGAAAAGGCTACTAATCTAAGCTGCACTTGAAATTTGCGCTTGGTGAAGACTATCCGGAAAGGGATAATATGAGATTGCCAATATATATATATATATATTGAAAAAATTATCCACGACGACATCAATCAAAATTAATTGGAATGATTAAATTGGCATCTCATTAAAAGATTTTAAGATTAACTTGGCCAAATTAAAAGATTTAAAATTTAATTGGTACAAATGTAATAAATTTAGAAGTTTTTTAGTAATTTTCACTCAATAATGTGTCAGTGTATGACTTTTAGTCTTTCTTTTGCTATAAATGTTTGACGGGTGACTACGCTCAGAGGTCCAAAAACATCAAACCAGAAGGGGGGTCGAGTAGCTGGTCCCAGTTATGCTTGGCATGGGGTCCATTCATATACAACCTATTTGTTGCCAGGAACTCCTATGGGATTGTTGAGAGGGATAAGGCTGATAATATTATTGGTGAACCATCGGAAGATTAAATTAGAGTATGAGATATGATTTGATTTTGCCATCAAAAGATTGGATTATAGTAGAAGATATAATTTAATTTTGATTATTCTAATCGCGGGTCAATTGATCCGGTCAATTCATAAGATTAGATATTCATAATATAGAATAGGAAATCTGATTATTTTCTTAATATAAATTGCAGTACATACTGTAGAAGCAAAGTATGTATTATGGCTTTTAGTGAAGAGCATTTTTCTCCTAGGAAATTTACCTTTGAATGGTTCCTTTCTTAGTTCCTTTTGATTTTCTTAGAGTAAGAGATTTTGAGTTCAAATCTTACCAGATTCCTATTTACCTCTCTAATTATATATTTCCATGCTTTAGGATTAGATCAAAGTTCAGCCTACAAGTGAGGGAGAGTGTTAGAATATTTAAATAATAAATACATATTTATCTAACAGTTTAAGTTTTTTAAACAATCGACTGTGGTCTCACAAGTGTTTAAGTAGCATATATATATTAAAGGAAAACTTACATTTATTACTAAAATGATACATGAAAAGATTCATAAGAAATCTCAAAAATCACCATAACAAGGTAAGCCCGTAGAGTTGCAAAACAAACAAAAATCCAGAAATTAAGGTATCTCCTTGGAGCATGGTTAGCAAAGGTAAACATGCTTGTTCTTCAAAAACATATTTGTGATTGTATCTAAGCAAAAGAATTGGTAGCCGATCACTGAATCACACATCATCATCAATGATGAGCATGTTGGAATCTCCATTTACAGTTACGACTTTGCCTTTTGGCAGTATGCACCTAGGTGCAATATCCCCAACACCAAAAGTGTTTTGCATAATTTCTTTTCTCCTTTAGATTGAAATTGAATTTTCACCTTCAATATAAGGTGAGGATGCTTTTTTCTTTTTTTTTTCTTTTTTTTTTTTGAGGAGAAATAAGCTGAGAATGCTCGAATGAAAATAATTGGGGATTTCTTGTACATCCGACAAGTGAAAAATAGGAAGTAAATTATGAGTGTTTTAGACTTATCATATCATCCCTTTTTCCCAGGTCCAACAACGGGATTGGTTGGTTTGGCTTTGAGTCAAATTTTGTGGTCTTATTGCTATTTGACTTGATACAGAATTGAGTGCAATGGCGCAAAAGATGATTCATATGCCCAATCTTACTCAGCTGGCTCAGTTGTTGTCGCCGTTGCTACTGTTCCCTTGGTTGGTCTTTCCGGAGTCAAATTTGGAAAAATTAAATTTATCTTCTAGACATTATGTTTGCATATATTTTATAATGGATGATGCAGAAATAAACCATTGGCAATCACACGGCGTTTCAGTATTATCCGTTGAGATGAATGCATGTTGGCTTTCTTTTTTTTTTCTTTTTTTTGGTGGCTTAAGGGATTCGTTCCTCTCTTGCATGCTCCTTTTATTCGTCTTTCGCAATGAAAAAACTTGGAACTTGAAGGAGCTTTGGTTTCTAATTTAAGAAGCAGCGACAGTTTCAACTGGAGTCGAACCGCGGAGTAGTGGGTTTTCATTTGACGCATTCTTCAGGTATTTCCAGCAAGCAATCACTCTCCTATTTCTTGAAATGAGAACAGTGTAAAAAGATCAGAGTTAGATGAAGAAAATTACGTCTTCTATTGTTCTTGCAGATGGGCACATTGCAACATTATAGATTTAAGTTTCACGTGATCTTAATAAGGAAGGTCGCGATTTTTCATTTTTCAAGCCAACGGTGAAGGGATGCACGGCTTTCCAGTTCTCCTTTTCTTTTAAATAATGTAATAATAAGAATTGGTTAAGAAGAAAGCCTTAATCATCTTTTCTGTCTTTTGAAGTTTTTTTCCAAGCAACATATTACCTTCTTCTTTTTTCCACAGAGATCGATAAAGAAGAAAGTCATTAACTGCTGTTGAAACTCAATCATCCAGACCATTCATACGAAATAGATCAATTATGAAATTTATCGCTCAATGTGTTGACACTTGAGATTTCACTAAATGTTTTCATTTATTGAAAACCTTTATTTTATGGTATATAGAAGAAAAATTTAATCATATATATATATATATATATATATATATTATTGTTTGAAGCCTCTCTTTAATGTAGTATCCTTGTCTTTGCTTTTGCATCCAATATTTTATAAGAAAAAGGTGAGATTGTCATTGGATAATCGTATATTTTTCACATCTTTATACATTACAGTTATATATAAACATTATTGTCGCAACCTAACCTCGAGTGCACCACCTAGGTTTGGCTAATGGATTGCTATGCCTAAACTTAGCTCAGGTTCTCCCAAGCCATACCAATTCACGACTTAGATTCAAGTTTTTTAGCATGCAAAAGAATATTAACTAAGAGTCGCCACTAATCAATTCATGATAGGTCGATTAAACACTTAAGTAAAATAATGTGAAAATTATTTTACTCCTACGAATCAGAGACTTTGGGTACGGGGACTTGATTATACTAGGCTTCTCTAATGCACTTTCGGTACCATTCTTTTTATTTTCAAAGATTTTTTTTGCAAGCGGTTTGGATTAGTTTTAGCCTAAATCACTATCATGCAATAGGGTGATTACACGGATGCTCAACCATTATTAAACACTCAATGAATCAAATAAATTGCATCAAAAGAATTAAACACACAAAGCAAGCATTTTTTGGTTCTTTTTATCTTGAAATTAAAACTTACCTGCATAACATGCACTTTAACTACATGACCCAACTCACTAACAAGCAACTTATTAACTAAATGAACCTAACATGCAGACTATTTGACATGCACCTATTTTTTGTATTTTTATTTTTTATTAAAATTTGTAATAAAAAAACTAATTAAACTATCTAAAAAGAATAAATTTCTAATATGTTTTAGGGGTTAGTTTGACTTAAACCCTATCCTATCTTAGAAATTTTTTTTTAAAAAATATTAAAATGTGCAAATGTTATTTAAGACCTTATCTATAAAAAAAATTATTTAGATCCAATCCTAATCTATTCCAAAAATTATTTAAACGTGCAATCTAAAAATGCAATCCTAACTTATGAAACCATCATATTCCAATGCAAGATTTAATTTTTTTTAGTGTTTTCCAAAACAAGCAATTACAAGATAGACATTATAAACAAGACACTCAGGATATTCATCAAATGAAGGATTAAAATAATTGAAAAAATAATTTGTTGTCTTACAGATTAAATTAACGATTATTTTAACCCTAAATATCACAACATATAAGAAAGTTCAAAATAATTAAAAATTTGATCCGAAACCTTACGGATCAAATTAATAATTATAATGATTTAAGAATCAAAATACTATTAAAGTGCCAAAAAAATCAATATAATTAAAAAATGATTCGACACCTTATGAATCAAATTAATAATTATAGTGATTTTTGGGCAACAAAACTCTATGGATCATGCTTAAAATATTCATAAAATCAAAATCGACACCCAATGTTCCAATTTAAGTAATAATAACGAAATTTGATTAAAGAAAAAATAATAAAAAAAAAAGAACTACATTGACTGTTTTTTTTATATTCTCTAAACAGGACTGGCGCGCGGGATTTGCGTCCGACAATTTGCGCCGGGGTCGAGCTGTGGCAAGCAGACGGAGAGGCAACAGCAGCAGGTCAGTGTTGTGTGCAGGGGTTCAAAACGGTGGGAGGGTCGCTAGTGGTGATTGGCGCTCGGGCAGAGGAGGCGTTAGCAGCGGCGGGATGCAGTGGTGCTGGCTCGGAGGTGCTGCTGGCGTAGTGGGCAGCAGTGGCGACGCGCTCGGGCGGGCTGCTGGCGAGCTGCTGGCGCGGTGGTGAGCAGGCTGAGGCACGGTGGCGGGCGGAGGCGCTGTGACCGGCGGGTGGAGTTGGCACGGGCTGCTGGCGTCGGGCGCGACGGAGGCGAGCAGCGCTCGGGCAGAGGGGAGCAGCGGTGGTGCGGCGTCAGGCGGAGGTGCAGGCGCGGGCTGCTGGGCGTCGGGGTTAGGCACCGGTGACGGGTGAGCAGAGGCGGGGGCGTCGGGCGTTGGGCGCTGTAGGTCGGCGACGGGCTGAGGTGCGGCTGCAACAGGTGACGGGCTGAGGTGCGGCTGGATGCTGGCGCGGTGGCGAGCTGCTCGCGGCGTCGCTGGCTCAGAGGTGCTGCCGGCGTGATGGCGGGTGTTCACGGCGTCGTGCGGAGGCGCAAGCGCCGCTCGAAGGAGTCCAAGGAAGAAGATACTCTTTTATTTAAAAAAAAATTTTCCTCTCTCTGCTCACTTTTCAGTGGACTTTTTCCATTCTGCTGCTGCTGACTTCTTTCTTTTCCTCTGTAGCTTGTCAGAGGAGAAGAAAAAAAGCTCACGTTTCTTCTTGGCTGAAAATGACGGAGGGAGCTTGTCTCCTTTTTTTTTTCCTTTTTTTCCTTTTTAATCTGTTTCTCACGCCTTCCTTTTCACCCCCTCTCCTCCTTTTTTTTCTACGAAAATGTGCCCCCTTTTATAGTGATTCCAAAAACCCCAATTCATGGCAATTTTCAAGCTTCCTTTCTCTGTTGCCTTAAATCGTGGTCCATAAATCAGAGCGTGATTTTGCTGCTAGCTTGATTTTTCTTCAAATGCTTCGATTCCTTCCATTTTATCAATTTTCTTGCTTTTTTATTCATTTGATTTCCTAGTTCTTGATCCTTGATCGGGTAAATAATTAATATAATAATTAATTAAATTAAATTTAAAACAAATATTTAAAAAAAAAAGGAGGAGGAAGAGGAGAAGGGAGGCAACCGACGACCGAGGGCTCGCCCCCGCTGTTGCCGGAAGGTTGGGGAGGGTGGAGCTAGCGACCCTAACCGACCGGCGGCGAAGGCTTGTGTGCCCTCGCTCGATTTGGGGCGAGGGTTGCGGCCCTCCCCTAGATTCGGCGAGGTTGACCCCTAACCGGCGGTGGCCCTTGGCCCCGCCGGCGAGGGCACATAGGCCCTTGCCGTGCCCTCGCCGCCCCGATCGGTTGGGGTCATCGGCCCGGCCGGGCTCGCGCCACGGCCTACCCTCCCCCACCTTTCCGGCGGCGAGGGTTGAGCCCTCGGGCTCGGTTGCCTCCCTTCTTCTTCTCCTTTCCTCCTTTTCTCCTTTTAAAAAAAAAAAAAAAAATTAATTAATTAATTAATTTGTTTTAAATTTTAATTTAATTGATTTTTGTATTAAAATTTGAATTATGTCAAAACGACGTCGTTTTTGTGTGTATTTTGCTGAGTCAGCCTTCCGGCGAGCCACGTAAGCAAGAAAATTAATAAAAAAATTGCCACTTAGGATTTCGGAGGCGTTCGCCGAATGTGGCACTCAAGGGTGCGCATGAAAAATTTATGGAATAGAAATTGATTTCGACCAGAAATTGATTTCTCAATTTCTATTTCCGGACAAGTTTCTAAGCAAAGAAATCCGTTTGATAACGACTCAAAATTTCTATTTCTGAATGTAAATCTGTTTGATAACATAATAAAATTTCTATTTCTAGGAATAGAAATTGATTAGATAATAATATAGGAAATCCTCAAATACAAAATAATAGTCGAAATAATACTAATACATTACAAAAGTTGATGTTTGCCTAAAGAAAACGCTTACCAAGACTATGACCTTCAAGAACTGAAGAAAAACGCTTCGCACATTCCACTTATGCGTTCAAGCAAAGAGAATGCTATTGGACACCACTAGAAAAGAACTTGACATTTATGTCACCATTGTCTTTTTTTCATTAGTTAAATGAAACAAGAAAGTGTTAATGCTAGTACGAGCACCTAGAAGGGGTGAATAGGTGCAAAAACAAACTTTTGCAAAGTATAGTGTAAAACTTTACTTTTAACCTAAGTCTGTTTAACAGTAGACTTTAAAATAGAAACGAGACTTTAACAAATGAATAAAGTTACGAGTAAAGTAAAAGAGTTTAGGAAAGAGAATAAGAACACAAGATTTATAGTGGTTCGGCTTAATCCAAGTCTACGTCCACTCTCCCGCACTGACAGCCCACCGGCTGGATTTCACTATGAAACAAAAGAGTTGTTACAGTATCACGTCATTGATTCCACAGTGTAGAGACTCAGCTACACTTCCTCAAGGTCTCACAAATGTATAAACTCTCTTTTGAGTACAAGATTACGCTCAACAATTGAATTGATGAGGAACAAGGAGTTTCAGACTTTAGAATTTATCTATCACACACACACTTGAATAACTAGAACATCTCCCTTATATATTCCTCCATGCCTTCATAACCGTTGGTACATTCCAAAGGAGCTCTTCCAATCTACCCGTTGGACAAAATCAATTAAGGAGATTTTGAGTTAATTAAGGAATATGACAATAGCCTACCAATCATGCTCGCCCATACAATCAGGATCTAAGTTTCCATAAGCAGAACCTTCAAAGTATGCTTCGCTAATCAACGGATCCAAATTACCCGAATCAAAACGAATAATGGATTTCGAGATGCTATATCCAGCTGAGAGATCTTCTTTAGTCGATAGAATCAAATCCTTAAAGAAATACTCAATTCTGGATAGGTCTTTCTTTGACGGTCTAAAAACTGTCAATGAGGGTAGACTTTCAATCTTGAGTCTAGTGGTTCGGCGGTCTTCAGACTTTGACGAAAGAGTCTGCAAGTCTTCAGACTAGACTGATGGAAACGTTTTGTCAGCTTCAAAACAAATACGGAAGTTTTCTCCGACAATCTCCCAATTTTTAATGGTGACAAAAATTTCCTACAGATTTGGATATTTTTGACCTACAAGACAATACTCAAGCAAACATGGATATCTCACAAAAGATAATTGGCTTAGTAAAGATAGCATTAAATCTGCATCCATAGGAAATAAATAAGTTAGTCCTGTAAATAAACAACTATCTTTGCCATGAAATACCAACAGTGCTTAAGATACTGCAAAGAAACATTTAAACGATCAAACAATCCAAATCTAAATCCAGTCACAACCAAACATCCAAACAAAAGTAAAGTCAATCAAAAGTCAAGTCAAATCAAACAAGAGTCAAATCTCAAATCTGCACCATCTCCTTGTTTTTGTTAGCATTAAAAAGGTAGAGACGAAAAGAGAATGAAATTAGGATTGCTTTGGAACGCGAATAAGCTGGAAATCTTCCATCGACTGGACAATCCCTTCCAGCGTTTTCAAATCCTCCTTCAATTGAGCCACTTCTTCACCCTTGGCATTTGCTTGAACTTGAAGAGCAAGGGCATGAATTTGATCATGCAAGGAAACTGAAGAGGTTTGACCTGCATTCTGCAAGTTCTGAACTTTGCATCCCAGGGCATAAATCTGGCCTCGCATCTCCATAAGAATATCAAGCAGTCTTCGAAAGTCTGCTGAATTATCAGTCTGAGTGCTTGCTTCTGCATGATCAGTAGGAATATTGGCAGATGATGGCAAGTCAGCATGAACACTCAGATTTGGCGATGAAACCTCATGACCTTATTCAGGAAATTGAGAGGCATAGATGTCTTCTGGATCTGCAGGTGAACGGCTAACATCTTCACTAGTAAAAGCAATTGAAGAGGTACCTTTATTTCTTAGCAACTCCCCTGTTTCATTGCCTTCGGGCGATGAGAAGTACTCTTCATGCTTTGGTTCTTCTTGTTCACCTCTGCCTTCTTCTTCTTCTGCAGTCATTTCTTCCTCTGCTTCTTTTCTCATCGATTCTCTCTCTCCCCTGCTTTGCTCTTCTTCTTCTCTGTCTTGATCCTTTCTCTCCTCTGTCTCTGGAATAGAACGGTGTAGGTTTCTCAATGCAAAAGCAGAAATGGTGATATCGTCCTCATCTTCTTCATCCTCCAAGATGAGTGCTCTTCTTCTTTTTGATGGAGCTGTCATGGGCTCCTTCCCTTTCCGTTTTGCAGTCGAAGAAACTTGGTGAGTCTTGACAGGAGTTTTCTCCTTGAATTGCTCCAAAGTCTTGTTCAGCTCCTTCGGACGCATTTTGGAAACCATTTTCAGTCCTACCACCATTTGATCACAAGTTCGAACACACAGAATCCTGGGAAGCTGAATATTCAAATGTCTGAATAGCTTAGTAACAAGAGCTGAGTAAGAAAGTTGGCCCTTATCTTTCACCATCGATCTATACATGTGAAATATGATTGTGTGTGGAAGAGAGAATTTTTTGCCAGTGTCGATAGCATACATCAGCTTTGCTTCTGAGTTGGAGACATCAATCTTCGAAGTCAATTTGGGTCTAAGGCAATTGATCACAATCTTGTAAAGCAAAATATTTGAGGCATTCATCCTCAAGTACGAGATTCGTCATTTAACCATTCCATCCCGAACAAGCTCTACTGTCACATAACCAATAGACACACTAATTGATTGGAATGCCCTTCTTTCTACTCCAATCACATCAGCCAATGTGTCCATGTCAACAATATAGTCCTGTTCTCGAACACTAAAAGAAAATCTATTTGCATCCAAGAAACTCAGATTAGAATAGAAATAAGCAGTAAGTTCTGGATGTGCCTCTGTCGTCTCAGAACAAAAACGCTCAAGCTGAAGTAGCGTGAATTTCTCTTGCAGCTTCACATTCAAAGAATCAAGAAAATCAAAGTCCACACTTCTTGGGTTGATCACCCCTCGCTTTAGCAACTTAGAGTAAAGTCGTTTGTGTTCCTCCGAGCAAAACAAATCTGTCCTTTTGCATCGAGTATTTCTCGCAACACCCATTCTAGGCTTAAAATGAGTGTACATTTTGTCATCATCATTCCCATTAGGTTGACTAAAACCTCCAACACGTGGATCACTAGGGATATTTGCAAAAGCTAGATCTGCCGTCCTCACAGGAGCAACCCCCAATCGTTCCATTGTTCGCAAAAAGTGGGTTTCATTTCAATATCCTTTCTCTTTAAAAAATTCATCAATATCGTTCAAGGAGTGCCTCCCTTCTTCAAGGAAGAGTAAAGCTTAAAGATAAAAGCGGGCTTTTAAGTTCTTACGGGTTCTGCGTCTTCAATGATTTCTTCCTCTGCTCTATGATCAATATCCTGAGGTCTAGCTTGAGGAGATTGACGCGGTTGAGAATGTTGTGGGCTCTGCTACTGTCTTGGAGATTCTTCTTCCTCGGAGAGGTCAAAATGCGTAGGTCCCGCACACATGTGTTGTGGTCCCCTGTTCGCAATCCTTGAAGACTTTCTTTGGGAAGCCATTCTCACAGTCTTTGAGAGATTCTAAACTCGATTCGCGAGAAAGATGAGATCTTTGAAGATTAAACTAGAGAGTAAAAGTAAGAAAGTGTTGTTCTGTGCTTTTAGGGTTTGAGAGGAAGACGATCAGTATATAAGGCAGTCGAAAAAGAGGTATACGGAACAACGTAAAAGGAAAAATAGAAAATTCCTTTTCAAAAAAAAAAAATAACTGCATTTTTGAAAAAAATAGATAACCATCATTTCAAAAGATAACTTCTTTTTTTAAAAGGAATGATTGCAATAATCACGAAAACTGGGGAAGATAACATCAATCAATTACAGATTAATAGATGAACGTGCCTTTTCAAGATTTCATCCGTAAGATAAAATTCTAAAACAGAAATAACTTACAGTTGTGAATCTTGATCTTCTGAGTCTGAGTATCTTTAGACTTTTATCCCTAAGTCTGAACTTCTTCAGACTTTAAGATATTGAGTCTGGAACGAATAAGCTCGAATTAACTTTTCTCCAGAAGCTTTGTAAAAATGTCCGCTAGTTGATTCTTTGAGTCAATGAATTGAATCAAGACTTCTCTATTTTGAACATGGTCTCTAATAAAATGATGTCGAATCTCTATATGCTTTGCTCTTGAATGGAGAATTGGATTTTTGGTAAGATTAATCGCGCTGGTGTTGTCGCATTTGATTTCAGTGCATGAGTCTTCAATTCCAAAGTCTCTTAGCTGTTGTTTTATCCATAAGATTTGGGAACAACAACTTCCAAGCGCCACATACTCTGCTTCAATTGTTGAAAGAGCTACAGTGCTTTATTTCCTCGAAAACTAAGATACTGTCCTGTTACCAAGCAATTGACAAATGCCCGAGGTGCTCTTTCTATCAACTCTGCATCCTGCTAGGTCTGCGTCTGAGTATCCAAGAAGAGTAAAGTCTCCATTTTTAAGATACGAGAGACCCAAATTAGTGGTAGATGCAACGTATTTGATGATACATTTTGCAGCACTTAAATGAGATTCTTTGGGATCTAATTGAAATCTGGCACAAATACAAACACTAAACAAAATGTCAGGTCCAGAGGCAATAAGATAAAGAAATGAACCAATGATACTCCTGTATAGCTTCTGGTCAACTTTCTTTCCTCCTTCATCTTTGTCTAGCTTCGAGGAACTTGACATTGGTATATCAGTCTTTTTGCAATTCTCCAAGCTGAACTTTTTAACAAATTCTTTAGCATATTTTTCTTGGTGAATGAAAGTTCCTTCCTTCAATTGTTTCACTTGTAGTCCGAGAAAGAAAGATAGTTCACCCATCATGCTCATTTCAAACTCATCTTGCATAGTCTTAGAGAATTTCTTACACAGATTTTCGTTAGGTGATCTAAAAATAATATCATCAGCCTAAATTTGAACAAGTAAAAAGTTATTGCTTTCTCTTTTGATAAAAAATGTAGTATCTACTTTACCTTTAACAAAGCCATTTTGGATTAAAAAATTACTTAATCTGTCGTACCAAGCTCGAGGTGCTTGGTTTAAACCGTATAGTGCATTTTTCAGTCTGAATACAGAATTTGGTTTCCTTGGGTCTTCAAAACCGGGAGGTTGTTCCACATAAACTTCCTCTTGGATAAATCCATTTAGGAAAACGCTTTTGAAGTCCATTTGGAATAACCTGAAATTCTTATAACAAACAAAAGCAAGTAGTAATTTAATTGCTTCTAACCTTGCTACTGGTGCGTAAGTCTCATCATAGTCTATCCCTTCTTCTTGCGTATATCCTTTGGCCATGAGTCTTGCTTTGTTCCTTATGACTTTTCCTTTCTCGTTCATCTTGTTCCTAAAAACCCATTTAGCTCCAATAATAGATTTACCTTTTAGTTTAGGAGTCAATTCCTAGACATCATTGATACTGAATTGCCTGAGTTCTTCTTGCATTTCAATCCAGCTTTCATCAGTTAAAGCTTCTTCTATGCTCTTGGGTTCTATTTTAGAAATAAGAGCCACAGCACTAGACTCTTCACGCCTTTTGGATCTCGTACGAATTCTTTCATTAATGTCACCAATAATGAGTTCTTTGGAATGAATAGACTTGCGCTTCCAGTTGCTGGTTGAATTGTCAGACTGTTGACCTTTTTCTTCATTTGATTCTTCAACGATCATTCGTTGCTGGTCTTCTAAAGTCTGAGCTGCTTTTGGAGATTTAGACTTTGTAAAGTTTGGAGCAGGTTCAGATTCTTCAGGTTGAGTCTGAATCAATTGATTTTGTATAAAGTCTTGAAATTTGACATTCATCAATTCCTCCATAGATTGAGTCATTTTGTTGTATACTCTGTAAGCTTTGCTAATGGTTAAATATCCAAGGAAGATGCCTTCGTCTGATTTTTCTTCAAACTTACCAATTCGATCATTTGCATTTTTCAATATAAAACATTTGCATCCAAACACATGAAAATAAGAAACAATTGGCTTCTTTCCTTTGAACAATTTTTGGGGAGTTTTCTCCAGAATAGGCCTTTAGAAGACTCTATTAATAATGTAACATGCTATAGAGACTGCTTCAGCCCAAAAATGAGAGAAAATGTTACTTTCAATTAATAAGGTTCTAGCCATTTCTTGCAACGATCTATTCTTCCTTTCCACAACTCCATTCTGTTCTGGTGTATGGTGAGGAGAATACGTGCTGAAAACTAGATTCATCATAAAATTTAGCAAAGTCTTGATTTTCAAACTTACCTCCATGGTTTGTCCATATACTTGAAATAACATACTCTTTCTCATTTTGAACTTTCTTAGCAAATTTTATGAAATAAAAAAAAGGTTTCAGACTTACTTGCCAAGAAATATACCTAGGTGAATCGTGAATAATCATCCACTATTACTAGGCAATATTTCTTACCTCCAATGCTCTGGGTTCTGGTTGGTCCAAAGAGATCCATATGCAAGAGCTGCAACACACGATTAGTGGAAACTTGATTTATTGGTTTGAAAGAGTTTCTAACTTGTTTTCCCAATACACACGATATGCATAATTCATATTTTTTATATGTCAGGTTGGGTAGTCCACACACAAGCTTCTTTGCAGAGATCTTGGCTATTTGCTTCATGTTGATGTGGCCAAGTTTTCTATGCCAGAGATTAGCTTCCTTTTGAATTGAAATTAGACATTGGGATTTTTCTGATTTGATATCCAAGAGATATATATTCCTATATCTTCGTCCTGTGAATGTCTGAGAGGAGTCTTTACTGGTTCCTGAACATATTCATTTTTGAAAGTTGATTTTGTAATATGTGTCGCACAGTTGGCTGATACTTAGCAAGTTGTAGTTGAGTCCTTCCACTAAGGAGACATTACTGATTGTGAGACTTCCAATTTTTACTGTTCCATATCCCACAATTCTGCCTTTGCTATTTCCTCCAAAAGAAACTTTTCCACCATTGACTTGCATAAGCTTTATGAAACAACTTGAGTCTCCTGTCATATGTTTTGAGTATCTACTATCCAAGTACCATTTAATATTTTTTCTTGATAGTGACCTGCATTTAAAAAAGAACTCAAGCTTTCTTTGGTACCAATATTTTCTTGGGTCCAATAGAGTTAGTGCAATATACAGTCTTTGCCCAAACCTTCTTAACAGGTTTCCAAACCATAGAACATTCTTTCTCAAAATGTTCTGAGCTGTTGCACTTAAAACATTTAAGAACACTGCGGCCTACAGGTTTTACAAAGACTTTTTGAAAATAATTTCTATAAAAATCTTTTGTAGGTCTTTGTTTAATTCTTTCATTTACTTTTGGGAAATCAATTAGAGGAATGGTTTCAGCGGTCATTCCTAAACCTGATTGTTAAAGTAAGATTTTTGTGCTAAAAGAATATTTTCTAATTTCTCAGAACCTATAGAAAACTTTTTTGAAACACTTGAAATATCATTTTTCAAAAGTGTATTTTCTTTTGAAAGAGAGTCTGCATTTTCTTTCAAAGTAATAACACTTTTATCTAAATTTTTGACATTTTCTTTCCAAACAATCTCCTGTTGCTTCAGTGCAGAATTTTCTCTTTTTAGTTCGAAAATCCTCTTGAGAGAGGTTTTGAGATTAAGACACAATTCATCAATATATTTAGAGACTTTAGTAGGAATTTTTAAATTACTTACCTCGATTTCACTGTCTGAGTTTAAGTCTATCTTAGAGTTTGAATTTGATTCTGATTGTGCCATTAGACAAATATTAGCATAATCATCATCACTCTCTTCACACTCGGTATCACTCCAAGTTTCTTCTTTGAGAGCTTTTTTGTATTTCTCAGCTTTTCCTTTATTTTTCTTCAATAAGGGACAGTTGGGTCTGATGTATCAATTTTTCTTGCATTCAAAACAAATCACATTTTTATTGGATTCATCATCCTCAGCTGATTTATTTTGAACTTTTGAGAACTTTGTTTCCCCCAGTTGAATCTTTTTCCCTTTTTGTTCAGTTTTCCAAACCTTCTTATCATGAGAGCAAGCTCTTCATCGTCCATATCGTCTTCTGAATCTGTAATATCATAATCATCATTAGATTTTAATGCAATAGATTTTTTACCTTTGGAATCCTCATCTTCATTGATTTGCTCCACTTCATAAGACTGAAGAGTGCCAATCAATTCGTCAATAGAAAGTGGCATGATTCTTTGTGTCTCCCTTATTGAGGTTTTCACGTGATTCCAATCTTTGGAGAGTCCACGTAGTAACTTGTTAAATTTCATGGGTCTAGAGATTGGTTAACCTTGATACTCAAGACCATTCACGATTTCTGTAAAACGACTAAACATGTCAGTGATAGATTTATCATGGTTTCATCTTGAATGCTTCATATTGACCGAGCAGAATATTGATTCTAGTTTCTTTCACTCGATCAATTCCTTCATAGGTGATGTGTAATCTATCACAGACTTCTTTAGCTATTTCACAGAAAGATATTTTGTTATATTCAGTGGGAGATAATGCACAATATAAAGAATAAATTGCATTTACATCAAGAGCTTGTCTCTTGGTTATCTCTTCTTGAGTCATCTCGCTGGACTCAACAGCTTCTTTTTCCCTTTCTGAGACTGTTGTAGTTTTAGGAGCTACCACATCCCATTCAAGAGGGTCTTTTGATCTTAGGAATGCCTTCATCTTGTTTTTCCATATACTGTATTCCTTCCCATCAAAATAAGGTGGTCTGGTGTTGCTTTGCCCTTCAACCAAACTTGGAGCCAACATACTAGCCATGGATCGTTAACTCTGAAGTAAAAACACTTTAATCTAAATGAGTACACAGGCTCTGATACCAATTGTTAATGCTAGTACGAGCACCTAGATGGGTTGAATAGGTGCGAAAACAAACTTTTGCGAAGTATAGTGTAAAACTTTACTTTTAACCTGAGTTTGTTTAACAGTAGACTTTAAAATAGAAAAGAGACTTTAACAAATGAATAAAGTTACAAGTAAACTAAAAGAGTTTAAGGAAGAGAATAAGAACACAAGATTTATAATGGTTCGGCTTAATCCAAGCCTACGTCCACTCTCCCACACTGACAGCCCATCGGCTGAATTTCACTATGAAACAAAAGAGTCGTTACAGTATCATGTCCTTGATTCCACAGTGTAGAGACTCAGCTACACTTCCTCAAGGTCTCACAAATGTATAAACTCTCTCTTGAGTACAAGATTACGCTCAACAATTGAATTGATGAGGAACAAAGAGCTTCAGACTTTAGAATTTATCTATTGCGCACACACTCGAATAACTAGAATTTCTCCCTTATATACTCCTCCATACCTTCATAACCGTTGGCACTTTCCAAATGAGCTTTTCCAATCTACTCGTTGGACAGAATCAATTAGGGAGATTTTGAGTTATTTAAGGAATATGACGATAGCCCACCAATCTTGCTCACTCATACAATCAGGATCTAGGTTTCCATAAGCAGAACCTTCCAAGTATGCTTCGCCAATCAATGGATCCAGATTACCCGAATCAAAACGAATAATGGATTCCGAGATGCTATATCCAGCTGAGAGATCTTCTTTAGTTGATAGAATCAAATCCTTAAAGAAATACTCAATTCTGGATAGGTCTTTCTTTGACGGTCTAGAAACTGTCAATGAGGGTAGACTTTGGATCTTGAGTCTAGTGGTTCGGCGGTCTTCAGACTTTGATGAAAGAGTCTGCAAGTTTTCAGACTAGACTAATGGAAACGTTTTGTCAGCTTCAAAACAAATACGGAAGTTTTCTCCAACAGAACGAAGCATGGGCAAAAGGAAATCAGTTATTATGATTGAAGGAAGTTGGATCTTAATAGAATGGACTCTTGAGTGGGAACAACTGAATACAATTGAAGCAAAGGAAGATAGGTGGTTAATGGGAGCACGATGACAAACGATTAGAAGAAAGAGGACCTAATTACATGAATGTAACAGTCAGTTATAGTATGATATTTTGGTCATTGATCAATAAAATAATGAGAACTCATAATATATAAAAAAAAAACTTATTATTATTGTTATTTGCTTTAGTTTGTCTTTCTTTTCTCTTTGTCCTCCGATAATTGTTATGTAACAGATTCTTTTTGAATCCATTATTTATAAAAAAATTTCCTGTGACTTTTGAAACCCACAATTTCAACCAAACATTTTTACTTGAAAATAAAAACAACAATTTATTATCTAGAGAGAAAGCAGTGAATAAAGTTTACATAACAACAACTCGAATTTGATCAACTACCACACTCGGACATTTTTTCCTTGCATCAAACTTGGGTTGTATACCACATGGTTTATAAAAGTCTATATAATTAAATCCATAACACCAACAGAGCAGCAAAGAGCAGCAATCAGTAAGTGAAGGAAAAGCGACAACTTCGACATATGAACGACCTGCAACCTTAGAGGGTTTCTCTACACCTAAACAATTACGCTACATGCATCTTGAACACCTCAAGCTAGAAAATAAACCCGGACATGCTCAGCTCAGATGACGATTCAGCAACATATTTGAAGGGGTATCTAATTCGATGAGAGCAGAGCAAACCGACGCACTAAAGGAACGAGGGCTCTTGGCCATCAAAGGATGGATCAGGAGCTACGTCGCCAGCTCAACATACCAAGCAGTAACGTACATGTAACACTAAACAATTCTCAAATCAATGCTAATGTCTCTAGGGCAAATTGTCGAACAGGTGGTGAATGTGAACTGCGAGAGGTTCGGTAGTTCAGTAGACAGATACATTCAATGAACCGGCATGACGTGAGATGGTTATCCAGATGAATCAACAAATTCAAAGGCAAACGAAGAACGATCCAACGTCAGAGTGCTCTCAACTGAAGAGAAACAGAACATCCTAGGATGATTACTTGGGATCGGCTACAGTGACGCGCGACTTGAATCGCGGGGGCGGAAGAGTGCCATGACGAAGTGGAGAACGCACTCACTAAAAATGATGGCGCCGATCGGGAGTAGGATGGTCGTTGGCGTGGTGCGGAACAATCAATGAGGACCTAGGGTTGAGGATGGAGTTGGAGTCGACGGCAGCGAGCAGACGAAGTGGACACTTGCGAGCGGACGGAGTGGATGCTGTCGAGAGGAGTCGTCAACTGCAAGGAGGACGAAGTCAGAGTCGATGGCGAGGTGAGCGACGATGTGAGCGACGAGAGGATGGAGTTGGAGTCGACGGGGGTAGGGAGGACGGAGTCGCAGTTGATGGCGAGATGAGCGACGATCTAATCGACAAGAGGACTGCGACGGCAGGGAGGGCCGCGGGTTCCAATCTCAGAGACGAACCTGAGATGGGTTCGACTCGATCGGATCCGGCGGAGTCATCGACTGCAGGGAGGACGAAGTCAGAGTCGACGGCGAGGTGAATGACGATGTCACCGGCGAGAGGACGGAGTTGGAGTCGACGGCGAGGATGGACAGCTTTAGAGTCGATGGCCCTAGGGTTTTTGGTTGAAGCGTTGAGGAGAAGGAACGCCGCCATCTGGTGAATGAAGAAGGATGCCCAAATTGGAGAAAAGAAGAAATAATTTCTATTTCTATTTCAGAAATTGAGAAGCTAAAAATTTTAACTTCTGATTTCTTCTTCAAATCTATTTCTGGAATAGAAATCTATTCCAAAAATAGAAAAATCAAATTACGTTACTAAACGGATTTATGTTCCAAACCTATTCTGAGGAACAGAGAAATAGAGAAATTGAGAAGTAGAAATTTCATCATGTGCAGCCCAAGTGTCCCATTTTTCATAGAAAGTGACATTTGTCACTTTCGTAAGTTTTGGCACTTAAGTGTCCCTTTATGCTAAATTTTGGCACTTGTAGTATTCTTTTCTCATCAAAGTGGGCGCCTGACGAGAAATTACTTGATAAATGAGCAAATGTGATCTTCTCAACGGTATGACATTCATCATGATGATTTATTCTGGCAATGGCTCGATGAAACTACTATATAAGAAAGATTATGTTTAATAACTGGTTAAAGCATATAAAGAATCTATATGGGAACCAATTATATTTCATAATTTTTGACTGAACTGAATTCAATTCGTACAAATATTAGGTTGAACTGCTGCCCTGGTAAGGACAGAAGATCCTATAGTCTGGAAATGAGAGAAGGAAAGCTATAATGTGTGGCCCCGTTGATTGAAGATAGAAGCAAATCAATAACTTGGGGTTTGAGTATACTAACACTTAAGTTGATCATTTTTCCACAAATTTGCTTGACTAGCCAGGTCAATTTTAATGAAGACTTGGAAAAGTAAGTGGAGCGTGGATATTGAAAAATGATAACATCCCAAAAAATGACCTCTCGGTCAAAAGAGCAAAATAACAAATATGATTGAGATTCATCATTTTGTACTGTTTACTCATCATCCCCATATTTTTGAATGTGTGCTAAAATAAAAAAAATAAAAAAGGAAAGATTTATCTCACAATATATTGTCAATGTGAAAAAAAAAAAAAAAGAATCTTCACAATAAGGCCCAATATGCCCCTTCATTCGATGGCACTTGAAGCCTATAAGTAAAGTAACCTTTTGCAAGCAACGTGGACGACAGATTCACTAGAGAAAATCTTATTGCGCCCCCTACTTAAAAAGAGAATGTGAAAATACAATGAATCTTGCTAATAAGTGTCCTCAAGACATTCGTTAAACAAGTTAAATGCAAAAAATTCGATTTTCAAAATATTAATTGTGTATGTCACGAGGTGCATTATAATTTGCAATATTTTGTTATTTTGTTACTTAACAAATGCCCTGCAGACATTGTTCAAGTAAAACCCTAGTAAAGATTATTCTTGTGCAAGTGGAGCATCAACCTAGTATAAAAGTGAGTAAACCTCTTAATAAGTTGAGCCACATGGCATGCTTACGCATGAAGTCTGTCGGTAAGAGGTCGTTTGTTTGTGTTTCGTTTCAAAATTGTTCCAGGAACGAAATAGAAAAAACTATTTCTGCTCCGGGAATAGTTTTTTAACAAAAGAATGTGTTTGGTAAACTTGTTCCTAATAAAAAATGAATAGAAACATGTTTGGTATATTTAATTCTTTTTTTGTTTCTTTTAATTTTTTAATGTTTTTATTTTATTTTTCCATTTTTCCTTTCTTTTTCTTTTTTTCTTCTTTTGGCCGCAGAGGCCTTCGGCGACCGGCTGACGGGGGCCGGCAACCTCACCCGGCCACGGCAAGGCTCTCGGCGGCCCCGGCGAGGCCGAGCGTCGCCGGCGCGGGCGAGGCTCGGCCTCGCCTTGGCTGGGCGAGCCCGAGCTTGCCTAGCCATGGCGAGGCCGAGCCTCGCCCTCGTCGGCGACGCTTGGCCTCGCCTTGGCTAGGCGAGCTTGGCCTCGCCCGGATCCGCGAGGCCGAGCGTCACCGGCCCTTGGCAAGGCTCGGCCTCGCCGGGGGCCGACGACACTCGGCGAGGTCGCCGGCCCTCGACGGCCGGTCGCCGACCATGGCCGAGGCCGGCAACCGGCCAAAGAAAAAAAGAAGAAGAAAAGAAGAAGAAAAGAGAAGAAAGAAGTGTTTCTTCAAAAGTGTTTCAAACAAGAAACAATTTTTTTTTTCTCATTTCCGTTCTTTTTTTGTTCCCGAACAAAAAAAACAAAATTTCTGTTCATAAACAAAAAAAAAATAACATTACCATGCAGCCCCTAATTTGTTTTTGATGATCACTTTAGCAAATCTTTAATCCTAACATATTTCTAACTCTACATCTCTAGTCTTATGCAAATTTTGATTAAAAAAAAAAATCTATTATTGGTATACTTTCATAATATTTTTATTCATAATTCTCTAATAGAACTATGCATATTTTGTTAATAAATGCTTTACAAAAGATATATATATCTCAAAATACCAACAATTTCTCTCTTTATATAAACTTGTTCAAGAGGAGGTTTTGAAAGAATTTAAAATTATAGGGATACCTATGTTGTGATTGGCTCATATTTAACAGATTATTTATTAAAATATCTCATATGGGCTCTTATTTGACAATAAAAGACTATTAAAATCGTGTCTAATAAATAATTATATTAGATGATCAATCTCACATTGGTCTCATATTTGACAAATAAATATATTAGAAAATCAACGAAAAAATCCATCGTCGCAGGACTATCTATCTCATTGTTGACTCACATTTTAGAGTAATCTATTTGAAATCAATCTCATTTTGGCTTCATATTTGACAAATAAATAATAATAAAATCATATTTATAGTAATATTACATGATCAATAACATACTGAACTAATATTTGGCAAATAAACAATATTAAACGACCCAGGTCATATTGAATTTATATTTACGCACTTCGGCCGCCAGCATTTTATGTTTCTTGGTCAATCTAGATTCATGTATTTTAAATCCCATTGCTCGCATGATTTTCTTACCATCAACTCCAGGAACCTCGAAATTGAGCGAGCAGCTCATTCTAGATTTCATTTGCAGAACCCAAGCTCGGCTCCGTGCCTTGACTTGGTCGTCAGCCGTATGCGAAGAATCAAAGCGGATGAGTCCAAAGTCGATTAATGTTCCATTTGTACGTGAGGCTTTGCGGCTTCTAGTCTGTCGATGTGTTCAGTGTGGACTATTCAAAGTCCTGCGGAATGCGATAAAAGGAATACTATTGCTACATGATAACCTCTGTACGAAATGCTGACATGAAAAGATAAGATATGAGAGAACAAGACTCATTTGCTTCTTGGTCCCTACCATGATAATATCTTCCCTACGAATAGGTTGTCAGCTAATAATAATGCATAGCACAAGTCTTTTCTCAATAACATGATCATTTTCTATACTCCAACGACTTAATGGTAATTCTGACAGAAAAACGAGACCAGAGATAATTTCTGAATTACACAAAGAAAGACTTCTAATGTCTTATGTTAATAGAAATTGACGTCAATTACAAACACTAACACGAATTGTCCGGCTTAGATGAAAATTTAAATTAAAGATTTGGCTAATATATTTTTTAGAAAGGATTTTCATGAGGGAAACAAAACTTTACATACCCATTAAAGCCGGTTGTGTTAAAAAAAAGAAAAGAAAAAAAGATAGAGGCTGTGTGGTTAAGATGGATTCAAGACATACGTGACAAGCACTCCACATTTAACTATTTTAAGTCGATAGCAATATATGCATTGTCATCTAATAATGATTAGCCATCTATAAATATCTTACCAATCTTGTTGTTGAGAACATGCGAACCTGGACAATCTCACATCGTCAAAACCACCCCAAAATCATGGCCTCTTCCTTATTTCTGTGGAAGCCGTCTTCTTTAGGAGTCTTCTTATTCTACTTGCTCTTCTTTGTAAACAACATCACCATCTTCGTTTCCACTCCATTTCATGGCATAGTCGTTTCGGCTTCCTCCACTTCTTTCACTCCCAATGCGAACAACCATATGGATGAAGTAGAAGCTCTCTTGAAATGGAGATCTAGTCTCGAAGACCACAACCAATCTCTCCTGTCTTCATGGCACGGTAACAACTCTTGCCGTTTCATGGGTGTCACTTGCGACAACCATGGATTCGTTGCCCATCTTAATCTTTCTAATCTTGGTCTGAGAGGAACTTTAAATAGTCTCGACTTCTCGCACTTAACCAAGGTGGTTAGTCTTGACTTTTCCAGCAACTCGATCTACGGTCCTACAACCTCAAGTATTGGTAACCTTTCCAAACTCAAGTATCTTAATTTCTATGACAATAGATTGAGTGGACACATTCCTTGGGAGATTGGATTGTTAAATTCTCTTTTGGAAGTTTATTTTGGCAAAAACAATCTCAGAGGTCCTATCCCTGCTTCACTAGGAAACCTAAGCAACTTAAATATTCTCGATCTTTCTCAAAACCAATTTTCAGGGTCCATTCCTCCATCTCTTGGAAAATTAGGCAACTTAATAGGATTGGGCATGCAACAAAATGACATTTCTGGTCCCATTCCAAGAGAGATAGGTGACCTAAGAAGATTGAAGTTTCTTTACTTATGGAGCAACCAACTTTCGGGATCCATACCTGCAGAGATTGGGAGGCTAACCGATCTTATTGACTTAGAATTTTTTGATAATAAGTTGGTTGGGAGTATCCCTGCTTCACTAGGAAACCTAAGCAGTCTAAATGTTCTCTATCTTTCCATAAACCAATTTTCAGGGTCCATTCCTCCTTCTCTTGGAAATTTAGGCAACTTAAGAGATTTGAGCATATCAAAGAATGACCTTTCTGGTCCCATTCCAAGAGAGATAGGTGGCCTAAGAAGATTGAAGTTTCTTTACTTATGGAGGAACAAACTTTCGGGATCTATACCTTTAGAGATTGGGAGACTAACCGATCTTATTGAATTAGATTTTTCTAATAATACTTTGACTGGTTCAATCCCTGCATCAATTGGAAGCATGGCCAATTTAACTCTGTTACGCCTTAGAGATAACAACTTTCTCGGTTCCTTGCCTCCTGAAATTAATAAGATCGTTCATTTGAGTGTTTTGGATCTCTCTGATAATGAACTCGAAGGGCAGCTGCCGGAAAATATATGCCTCGGGGGATTATTGCAAAATTTCACTGTGAAGAATAATCATTTCACAGGTCATATCCCTAAAAGTTTGGGGAATTGCACTTCATTAGTTAGAGTGAGGCTCGAAGGAAACAAACTTAATGGAAGTATAACGGATGCTTTTGGAGTATATCCGCAGCTAAATTTTATGGACTTGAGCCACAATTATTTGCATGGTGAACTTTCATGGAGATGGGGGCATTGCCACAAATTGATGAGCTTAAGGATATCGAACAATAACATTTCCGGTGAGATACCCCCGATATTTGGAAGGATGGCTCAATTACAGGTACTTGACCTTTCTGCAAATAATTTAAGTGGAAAGATTCCGAGGGAATTGGGAAGCTTGCAACTACTGCTAGATCTTATCCTTAACAACAATGGGATCACAGGTGATATTCCCCATCAAATTGGATCTTTATCTCGATTGGAACATCTCAACTTAGCATCAAACAATTTGAGCGGAGCCATTCCACCGCAGCTCAGCTTATGCACCAACTTGCTGAGCTTGAACTTGAGCCAAAATAAAATTGAGAGAAGCATTCCTCCTGAGATAGGCAATGCGCGATTCCTAACCGTTCTTGATTTGAGTCAAAATCTATTGACCAGAAGAATACCACTAGCTTTAGGAAAACTGAGAGTCCTAGAAACCCTAAACATCTCCCACAATGGCCTCTTTGGTTCCATCCCACATAGTTTTGCTGACTTATGGGCATTAACTTCTGTTGATGTGTCCTACAATGAGTTGGAAGGTCCTCTCCCAAATGTCAAAGCTTTTAAGGAGGCTCCATTTGACGCAATTCAGCATAACAAGGGGTTGTGTGGGAATGTGTCTGGATTACAGAAATGCAATATTTCTACCATGAGCCAAAAACACAATCAACACAACAGAGCTAGAATTTTGATTATCCTCATTCTCTCATTCTTGGGATTCCTCGTTCTCTCTTCCTTCTTGATCGTCCTTGTAATTATTGATTGCCGTCGAAGAAAGATTATCAAGCGAGAGAGAAATGCATTGACAGAGACTAATGGTTTAGATTTCTTACACATTCTGAGTTTTGATGGCAAAATTTTATACAAGCAAATCGTGGAGGCGACAGAAGGATTTGACTCCAAGTACTATTTGGGAGAAGGGGCCTATGGCATTGTTTACAAAGCTGATCTACCCACGGGTCAAATTGTTGCAGTCAAGAAAATTCCATCGTCCCCGGAAGATGAGACCATCAACATCGTTCCTTTTGAAAGGGAAATTGAAGCCTTACAAAATATTCGCCACCGCAACATCGTGAAGCTTTATGGGTTCTGCTCTCATGCACGACATCATTTTCTAGTCTATGAGTACGTCGAAAGAGGGAGCTTGAGAACAATTTTGAATGACGATGAAAGAGCATCAGAGCTTGGTTGGGACACAAGGATAAACATGGTTCGAGCCGTTGCGGATGCATTGTCATATATGCATCACGACTGTTTTCCTCCGTTGATCCATCGAGACTTGACCAGCAACAACATCTTATTGGATGCTGATTTTGAGGCTCGCATTTCAGACTTTGGCACTGCAAAATTATTGAGGCCAGACTCCACCAACTGGACTATTACTGCTGGCACCATCGGGTACATCGCTCCAGGTGATGTTCTTTGTAGAAGCATATTAATTTACCTTCCCAATTCATGCTGTCATTGGAAATTCCTTAATTATGTGAAAGCAAATGTCCGAGTCTTTAATTACAGCTAACAAGATTATCAAAGGACTTTGAATTCTTCAATTGCAGAGCTAGCTTATACCAACATTCCGACCGAAAAATGTGATGTATATAGCTTTGGAGTTATTGTACTAGAGATAATCATGGGAAAGCATCCGGGAGATTATGTCTCATTGGTATTTTCATCCACTCAATCTGAGTTGCAAACCCCGTTGAAAGATGTGCTGGACCAACGCCCCTCGCCTCCGACAAATTGGCATGCGCAAAACGTTATCTCTGTTGCGGCACTAGCACTTGCATGCTTGCGGACCAATCCTCAACTTCGACCGACCATGACACAAGTCTCACGAGAGCTTCGAGTTCAAGCATCACCGGTTTTGCCGTTCTTTGGAGTCACCTTAGAACAACTCCGTGATCTCGATGGCAGGAACTTTTAGACCGCATTCGGGAGGTTGCAAGTTTCCGATCGAGTTACTGCCATGTGTTCACCTTTTCTGGCTTCTGTGTTTGGCAGTAAGATGTCAATTAGTTAGTTATAAAACTTGGAAGATGCACAGTCTAGATGTTTTCTTTTTGTAAGAGTAGAACGATAGTTAATTTCCCTCCTTTCGTGTAAGAAAGCATCTATTCATAGTTAATATAGATGACTTGTTTCTTAGTAAAATCATCTGAACTTGTTTAAATTACCATCTCACACATCACATTCCGTAGTCTTGTATGTGCAATTGTTCTGGGATACTTCACAGTTTTGAGATCATTATGTTCGGGGAAACGAGTATGATAGAAAGCAGTCGGACTCACATAACACGAGGATAATGTTTTCGACATAATAGCTCATCAAAAATGAATTTGCAGGACCGTTCTTGCCTTTTGAGCAGCCAAAACCGAGATTGGAAGTTTGGGACATCCGGAACTGACTTCAATACTGGCAGGGGGAGTTCTTCATGGGGGCTAAATCAATTACTAAATGGAATTTGTGTGCCCTAATTAGCAAAAGCTAGTATTTCTCAATTAACAACTTCTTACTTTAACTCGGTAAAAATCAATGAATCAATCTCAGGTATCTCACGAGTAACTTGTTAAGTTTCTGTCCTTACGTGCAACCTCTTCCTTACGAGTACCTCGAAAAGATTATCACTTGATTTTTTTACTATCTAAAAGGAGGCATTAGATTCGCATGAGCAAGGTGTGTCCATTGACTTTGAGAGGGAATTTCCCTTTTTTTCCACCGTGAATGATACGAGAAGAAACCTATGAACACCCCAGTTGGATTGGCGGCTTTCTAAGGTAACTAGAAACGGCACGCTCGTGCTCGTTCTCGTTCCCGGGAAAAAATTAAAATTTTGTAAATAAGAATAAGACCACATTGTTCATGCTAAGTGAGTGGTTTTGTCCTGGTTTGGAAGCTTTTCTTTGACACTAGGTAGAATTCTTGTGCGCTGCACGGGTTCTAAACATCTGTCTAATGAAAAATTGATTAAAAGTATTAATTCGAAATCCAATGTTGATTTTCTTCCTCTCAATTAGAACCAATAACTAATGGAACTATTTTCTTCACCTAATTCTATATTATATGTTGCTGTCTTGTTTTTCTCGTTAATTAATTTCAACTTGATTTGTCTCAATGCAATCATTCAACAATGTGTAGTTTGACATTGGATTATATATCTTTTCATATATTAATAGGATATGTGCAAATTGATGAATGGACTAGGCACAAACAACCAAGAGAGAAATGAATTGGTTATCTATGGAAACTTAAGCCTTTTCGTGAATAAGTGGTGGACAATATGTAGAATGTGCATTGTGCATTTGGCTTTAATTGCATTGAAAATTAGAGATTAATTTTTAACCCCTAAAAAAATCATTAAAATTGCATAGCATATAAACATTAACAGCATTTGCATTAATAGTAATAGAATTTATAGAAAATATCAAAATAAAAAGAAAACAAAAAAAAATTAATGAAAAGAATTTTAAAAATTAGCTGTTATTTTAAAAAAAGGGCGGAGTCGGGCCGGGTCAACCCGGCCCTCTATTTTTCTTTTCTCGGCTGGACCCGGCCCACCCCTTTTTCTCTTTCTTTTCCCTCGCTCGGGCCGGCCCATCTACTTTACCCTTCAGCTCGGCCCGCGCACTGGTCTTCTTCCCTCACGTCGCGGACGCCCCTGCAACACAGCGACATACAGAAGCAGATCAGCAGGAACAGAGGCAGAGGATCGCGAGTGGGCAGGTGGCGGCGTGATCCGCGCGTCGGGATCAGGTCGGCAAGCTGGCGGTGGCAGAAGTCATGCGCGCCTGCCCGTTGCCCTTAAAAGCGAGAGAGGGGCTTGCTCGTTAGGGGGCTGCTCACTTGAGATAGCGAGAAATTGATAGAGAGAAAAATCGTGAAAGACAGAGACTGAGAGCAAGAGGGAGTTCTGCCGTCGCTCGGCCACGCCTGAGTCCTGTTCGAGGACCCCCAGCCGTTATCCTCATCGTCCCCACCTCGCTTTCCCAATATTCACATCTCCAGTAAGTGTCTTTTCGATCCGAACTTCCCTTGCCCCAAGGATCTCGGCTCAGCGGCATCACGAGGCTGTCAGCCATAGCTCGGCTCGTCTTGAGCTCACCCTATAACCGCCGTCTCCAACCCGGGTAGGGGTCTCCGCGACTAAACGCTTGTTCCTGCGGACCTCTTTCTCTCCATTCGGTTTTCGCTGAAGTCGAAGCCTAGATGTAGCTCTCTATATTAACAACTGTTGTGGACCGGGTTGAGATTTTGCTCTCACTGATCTGGTGCTTAATTTGATGTTTTTGTCTGAGTTGACCCTTGAATACCATCTTTAGATGTGCCTAGCCTGTCCCACGTAACTTGTTTAACAAAATGCTCATGAAAACTGCGCAAGTTAGTTTCATTTCCTTTGGTCATCCGAGAGCGTTAATTGATCCTCAAGTCATTCCCACTATCAATGCTCTTCTACACCACTATTTTGTTCACGTTTCTTGCTTTGTGTCCACGAACGGCACACCGGAAGTGGTGGCCAGCGTCGGTCCAATGAAGACAGGCGTTTGATGGTGAAGTATATCGTTTCTGGTTCGGAATACGATAGATGTATATCGTCGTAGGATCTTTGATGTTCTGGGTTTTATGCTTTGCTTGATGAGTTCATCTTGGAGAAGGCTATAAAAAATTGGTGAAACAAGAAGAGAAAGAGGAGAGGAAGGACGAGGTGATGGAGGGTGGGCTTACCTTTAGGAATATTAGACAATGATTTAGAGTGACATTAGTGTAGTGGGCTTGTCGTGGGTGTTCAGAGCAAGGCTTTGTGTGGGCGTAGAGTCGTTGTGATGGGTAGAGACTTCGCGCCTCGTTTCGCATGTTCTGGTGTTACTTTTGTGGTGGTTGCAGGAAATGAAGCGGATGGAGTGTACGGCTGGAATGTATATGATGATGGGTAGTCAGTAGTGAAGTTCATTTGTTTGCAGCTTGAGATTTTGGTGCGTCGATCTTAGACTGTGAGCCTCGAGGTTCATGAGTTAGTGGATAAAATTTAATGAGCTCTCAGTCCCCTAACTGAAAACAATGGATACAGTTCTGAAAATGTTTTTGTGGATGAGTTGAATGTGAGGAGAAAGTGAGTGAGAAGCATAGAAAATTAGGGTGTGGGCTCTACAATGATAAATGGGGTTAACATGGACTTGGGTTTGATCCATCCTTATTTGAAATAGGCTTTAGTATGGGTTTGGCGTCGCTTTAGTGGAAGAGCAGGCTCGTCGTGAATCTTCTTAATTTGGGCTTGGTTAAAGTTATACGAACATGGGCTTAACTTGGGAGTCTTTTGAAATCGAGCTTAGGAAAGTTAGAATTGGAGTGGATTTGAGGATGGACTCAATTGCGCCCTTTAGCCCATTTGGGTTAGGCCGGAATTCTACCTTTGTTCGGACTGGGCTCAAGGACCTAGTCCGATTCACCATTTTCGAAATTATTAAAATTTAAAAAATATTAAAAATTCGAAAATATTTATATAAAAAATGAGAAAATGATTGGAAATAGGTCTTTATTAATTTTTAAAATTAGATGTGGCTCGGTTTCACTTGACTAGTATACATGTAGCTTATTCCTGATGGAGTGTCCTTTTGAAATAAATTGAATATGACATAGTTTTAACTTATGGGGGATTGTGTTTTGGGGCTTATAACATGACCCGACTTGTATTGGATATCCTTTTCTTGCATTTACTTTAAAGTCATTTCAATATTTGAAAATTTGCTTACCGCATCGTTTTTCAAAAAATTGGTTGTTTGTCGCTTTCCTAAAATATGTTAGGATTAATTTAGGCTTCAATGAAAACGAACCCTACAAAAATATTTGCACAATCATTTAGCAACTTTGATTCCCTTAAGACCATAATTGTTAATCAAGACCATGAGACCACTTAGATAACGATCTTTGAAGTTATAAGTACTACAAAGGCGCTAATAAACATTAGCGTAATAGCGTAATCAAATCCTCGATCCCAGAATCTTTAGTTGCATAGGAATCAAGATGATACTCTCACACTTTGAAACAACAGGTGATGACTAGACCATCACGTTACATTAGCGATTTTCGGCAAAAATTGGCTGGAATGATCACTTTGGATTTTCACGTCACGGTTTAGAGTTAAATTGGCAAAATTGGAAAGTTTAGGATTAAATCAACATTCACATATTGAATTTAGAATTGATTGGATAATATTCCCCTGCAAGTAACATTCAATCTTATATTTCTAGCATTTGGGTGAAAACGTTTTGAAAAGTTATGGCATTTAAGTGTCAATTGAAAATTATACCACCAAGTGAACATTTTTTAGAAGTCATAGCATTTAAGTGATTGAGAAAAAAATTTCAGCCTCAAGTAAGCGCCATAGGAATATTATGACGCTTGTGATATTGTTATCTCTATATCATATATCAAAAGCCTTTACATGGTGGTAGTGTTGTCCATGCAAAATGTACGAGAATTTTGAAATGAAAGCTTTCTAATTGCCCTAGTAATAACTTTAAGTGGGAGCCACGCTCCTTGTTTTAGGAATGATGTCTACGTGACAGGTTGTGGGGAACATCGAACACTTAAAAATATATATATATAATGTCGTGTATGAGTGGATCATGGTTGAAACCATTGAATAGAAATTAGAAGTAGGCAAAAAAGTTTGCCACTTTAGAAATCAATCAAATGGAAAATGAACAGTGACAAACATGACTTGTGTAATAAAAAAGTTATGTAGCTACCAGCCGATTGTGTAGCTTGTGAAAGTTCATTATTTTATTATTTTATATTATTTTATATTATTTTATTTTTGCTAGACGGGCTATTTAAGTTGTTGATTACACAAGTCCTCTCTCTTGCCATTGATATAGATATAGTTACAAGTTTTAAAAATCAAAATCACTTGTGAAATACATAATTTGCATGAGGTGATATATTGGTTCCTAGATGGTATTGTGTCCGCATAATCCTGTACCATCAAATTCAAATGCAATAAATCTTAGTCATTCAACAAATCTTATTGTGATTTTTTACCTTTTGATTTAATGTTGAAGGCTCCGGACTTTATCTAACCCATCACATGTAACATGATGAGAAAGTCCCTTCAGCGTAAAATTACAAGTACTTAAAATTTTTAAGTGGGGCTAGACTTTATTTGGGCCCATCATATGTAATGTGATGAGAATACATGGCTCACGAGGAGAAGCGGGGCCCATGAAGACCACAAAAGTAAGTCAAGAAACTATAGGTCGAAAATAGAAAATAGGAAACGATGACTTAAAATAATTGAGGACATGATAGCACGATAACTCCTTCCAATTGGATCCTTGATTTTCACTACTTTAATAATTGAGTTCAATCATATTATAAAATTGAATAGCTTTGAACTAACCATAACATAATTAGACTGTTTGAAGGGGGGAATTCAAAAGGAGGTGAAAAGGTTAAAAATGACTTCATGATCAAGGCCTTCCGCATGATTAAGACAAATTGATTAGAGAAAGAGAAAACTGGCGCAAATGAAAGATGAAGCTAATGTTGATTTTGTCGTTTATGAGGACTTCTTGTGTTCATACGTTGATGAGTGTTTTGGGGGGTGAAGATTGGTTGACCAAATATAGAGAGGAGACCGAAACTCATGAGTCGCGCTACTTTGGAAATGTAAATTTCACACAAAAAAAAAAAAAAATTACTAGGAAGAGAGAGCTCCATTGAGCTAGAGGACAAGAGGCTTGCAAGAAGCATCCGCTTGTGCCTCAGAAGAACCGGTAGAAGAAAAGGTGAATCATACTCAAATTTATGTATCATTATCTATAAATTGTGAAAATTTGAAACATTTCAGGTTAAGAAAGAGTATATATATATAAAGAACAAAAGGTAAATCTCTATTTGAGTAATTTTAATTAAGCTACATGATCTTCATATGGACATTATAATTGTACGTAGATTTAAATTGAAGCGGTTGATTAAGGGATTTCAATTGGCATTGAGTAGTTTTTGGATATGTGAGTACTAGTGAAACATCTGTTGTTTTTTCATTTGTTTTGTCCATGACGAGAACCAACATAGTTGCTGGAAATAAGGAACTCAAAGTTTCCATTTTTTTCCTTAATTATGGCTTTTTTCTCGTCACAAGGCCAAAAATAAGGGAGTCCCATGCTTTCTTAATCTCTATCTGAAATGGTTTGAACTCAATTTCCTAATTTCTCAAATTAAAACCCCGTTTCTCCAAATTTAGGTGGAGAATCTCTAGTGCCGGTGGTGGTAGGATTGCAAGGAGAGACCGCGACGCTGATGGAGAATAGAGAGAGAGGTAAAGAGGATCAGAATTTCAAGAGAATTAGGGACAAGATTAAGGCACAGTCCGCCTCTAGAGAGGTTGAGGCTGGAGTGTAAAGAGAGGGCAAAGCCCGAACTCGGCAATGATTTCTTTTCTTTTTCTTGTTCAAGGATGACTAGCAATTGAGTCTTCTCATTCAATACTGTTTACTTATCATACCCAAATGGCACGCACTAAATTGTTCAAAAAAGTAAAATACATTATTTTGCAATATATTGGCGATCACAAAAAAAAAAAAAAAATTGTTCACGAAAGGCCCCCATTCGTGGGAAAATGCTATCCAACTTTAAGACATTGGCCTCAATTGAGGAGCTTCAAGAACGACATTCCATCTATAAATATGTCATTCATCTTGATAACGTTATATAGACCTAAACCATCTTCCACCTCCCAAAAACCATCCATCCCCCCATAATCATGGCTTCTTCATTATTGATGTCCATCTTGTCTCCTTGATGTGTCTTCTTCTTCTTCTTCTCCTCGCTCTTCTTGGTCGACACCACTTCATTTCATAAGGTAGGGAGTTTCCGCTTCCTCCACTTTATTTTTCCACTATCCACATGACCAGGAAAAAGGATGAAGTAGAGGCTCTATTGAATTGGAAATCTACTTTTGACAACCATAGCAAATCTCTCCTCTTTTCATGGCATGGCGACAATCCTTGCCGCTTTACCGGTGTCGCTTGCAACTACAAGGAGACATCACCCATCTAAATCTTTCCAATGTTGGTTTAAGAGGAACTCTAGATGGCCTTGACTTCTCGCGCTTAACCAGTGTGGTTAGCTTTGAATTTGCCAACAACTCAATCTATGGCTCCATCACCTCAAGTGTTGGTAATCTTTCCAAACTCAACTCTCTTGATCTTTGCTTCAATGAACTATCCGGGGAAATTCCTCCAAGTATAGGCATGCTGGAGAGTCTTCATTATTTGTACCTTTGTGCTAACAACTTGAGTGGACGTATTCCTACCTCTCTTGGAAAATTAGGTGATTTAATCAAACTAAGCATTTCATGAAATAACTTATCCGGTTCCATTCCACAAGAAATATGCAACTTGAGGAGCTTGAAGCTTCTTTTATTATGGCAAAATACATTGTCAGGATCCATTCCTTCAGAATTCACGAGGCTTATTTCTCTCGATAATCTTGACCTATCATCCAACAATCTCACCAGCTCAATTCCTCATTCCATCAAAAACTTGTCAAATTTATCTGTGCTTAGTCTCTTCCAAAATAATTTGGCCGGTCCAATCCCTACTTCTCTTGGAAAATTGGGCAACTTAACCATATTTAACATTTCACATAATGCCATTTCTGGTTCTATTCCACAAGAAATATGCAACTTGAGGAGCTTGAAGGTTCTTCTATTATGGCAAAATAGATTGTCAAGATCCATTCCTTCAGAATTCAATAGACTCATTTCTCTCAATAATCTTGACCTATCATCCTACAATCTCACTGTTTCATTTCTTCATTCCATCGGAAACTTGTCAAATATATCCGTGCTCAGTCTTTTCCAAAATAATTTGGCCGAACCAATCCCTACTTCTCTTGGAAAATTGGGCAACTTAACCATATTTGACTTTCATGGAATGTTGTTTCTGGTTCTATTCCACAAGAAATATGCAAGTTGAGGAGCTTGAAGGTTCTTTTATTATGGCGAAATAGATTGTCAAGATCCATTCCTTCAGAAATCGAAAGGCTCGCTTCTCTCGATAATCTTAACCTATCATCCAACAATCTCACAAGCTCAATTCCTCATACCATTGGAAATTTGTCAAGTTTGTCTTCTCTTGGCATTTCCGAAAATAATTTGGCTGGCCCAATCCCTATTTCTCTTGGAAAATTGGGCAACTTAACCATATTTGACATTTCACAAAATGTCATTTCTAGTTCTATTCCACAAGAAATATGCAAGTTGAGGAGCTTGAAGGTTCTTTTATTATGGCGAAATAGATTGTCAGGACCCATTCCTTCGGAAATCGAAAGGCTCGCTTCTCTCGATAATCTTGACCTATCATCGAACAATCTCATGGACTCAATTCCTCATACCATCGAAAACTTGTCAAGTTTGTCTTCTCTTGGCCTTTCCGAAAATAATTTGGCCAACCCAATCCCTACTTCTCTTGGAAAATTGGGCAACTTAACCATATTTGACATTTCACATAATGTCATTTTTGGTTCTATTTCACAAGAAATATGCAAGTTGAGGAGCTTGAAGGTTCTTTTATTATGGTGAAATAGATTGTCAGGATCCATTCCTTCATAAATCAAAAGGCTCGCTTCTCTCGATAATCTTAACCTATCATCCAACAATCTCACGAGCTCAATTCCTCGTACCATCGGAAATTTGTCAAGTTTGTCTTCTCTTGGCCTTTTCGAAAATAATTTGGCCGGCCCAATCACTACTTCTCTTGGAAAATTGGGCAACTTATCCATATTTGACATTTCATAGAATGCCATTTTTGGTTCTATTCCACAAGAAATATGCAAGTTGAGGAGCTTGAAGGTTCTTTTATTATGGCGAAATAGATTGTCAGGATCCATTCCTTTGAAAATCGAAAGGCTCGCTTCTTTTGATAATCTTGACCTATCATCCAACAATCTCATGGGCTCAATTCCTCATACCATCGGAAACTTGTCAAGTTTGTCTTCTCTTGGCCTTTCCGAAAATAATTTGGCCGGTCCAATCCCTACGTCAGTTGGAAGCTTGGCCAATTAAACTATGTTAATCATTAGGGACAACATGTTCTCTGGGTCCTTGCCTTTTGAATTTAATAGGTTAACACATTTGACTCAATTGTCAATGAGTAATAATAAACTAGAGGGGGAACTACCAAAAGATGTGTGCCTTGGGAGATCATTGCAATATTTCAGCGCCTTCAAAAATCATTTCATGGGTCCCATCCCAACAAGCTTAGAGAGTTGTAGTACATTAATTAGATTGAGGCTAGAAGAAAACCAACTTATAGGACACATAACAAAAGCTTTCGGAATATGTCCACATCTAAATTATGTGGACTTAAGCCACAATCATTTGAATGGCGAACTTTCATGGAGATGGGAGTGTTGTCCTAATTTGACGAGCTTAAGGATATCAAACAACAAGATTTTTGGTGAGCTATCTGCAATATTTGGAAGGATTGCTCAGTTAGGGGCACTAAAACTTTCTTCAAATTTTTTAAGTGGGGAGATTCCAAGGGAATTGGGAAGTCTATCGATGTTGTTAGAACTTGATCTAAGTAGCAACACTATTATAGAAAATGTCCCAACTAAGGTTGGACTTTTATCTCATCTAGCACATCTAAACTTAGCATCAAACAATTTGAGTGGATTGATGCCGGTGCAGCTAGGCTCATGCAAAAGCTTGTTGACCTTGAACCTGAGTAGAAAAATTTTTGGACAAGCATGCCTTTGGAGGTAGGCAACGCACAGTTCCTTGAGGTTCTTGATATAAGTCATAATTTGTTGACTGGAAACATACCGGGAATACTTGGATAGTTGAGAATGTTGCAAGTTCTAAATATCTCCCACAACAGCCTTTCTGGTTATATTCCACATACTTTTGGTGATATGTTAGCCTTAACTTCCATCGATTTATCCTACAATAACCTCAAAGGTTTGCTCCAAAATATCAAAGCTTTCAATGAGGCTCCATTTGAGGCAATGCAGCATAACAAAGGTCTCTGTGGAAATGTTAGTGGTCTATCGAAATGCAATTCTGTTGACAGCAAGAAACCCAATGTCATGCCCCGAGCCTCGAGTGTGCACACATCCCTCGGTGGTCGATCAAATTGCGACATTCCTAGGACTTGTTGCCGACCCATTCATTTTATGCATATGCGGAAGCGAATTAAACAATCTCCAGACAATAATCAAACATGTGATAGAAAAGCATGACGGTCAATTAACACAAAACATATTTTATAAATAACCCAGGTTTATATATAGTCAAGTCAAACCTAAGGTTTATGTACAGAAGTAAAAAAAACAAAAAACAAAAGATGCTACCAGGCTAACCCTACCCCAGACCCTACCTACTTGGGATTCGGGTCTATCACGACACTGTTAGGGATGTCAATGTCTAGAAGACCAACTACCTTTATTGCAGGCTCTTCACCCTTGGGTAACTGGTTCGCCTCGATATTAGCTATAATATCGGCGTCCACAACAAGGTCGAGTTCCTCCACATACTCATCATTGACGGCAGGTCCGTCGAAGCCATCCAAAGGGCCCTCTCGAACCTCATTAGACCCATGGTGGAACCACGCCTTGAATCGATGAGGTACTAACTGAGGTAGGCTCTCATCGACCCAGATAGTGGTCATCACAAGCTCACGTGTCCAGTCGGGGTCCCATGGATAGGGAGTATGGTACGTTCGGTCTCTGCCTCTCGCGGCCACCCAAAACGAACAAGTTGCACCTCCATCTAAGGACTTGTAAAATTTAACCATGACGGGGCGAGACAATATCTCAGCAAGTCTACACCTTAAACCCTGATTAGGAAGAGAGTTCACCTAGAGGCAGCCTAGATAAGCATCATATGCTTTAGCACCTCCCTGCACATTAGTACAACTCATATAACATATGCATACAATACATGCAATCAATAATTGGAACATTTCACTTTCATTTATTAATCAATCACAGGGATCCCGAATATAAGACCAAATCGTTATGACACGTCACATTCCATGCCATACAATTTTGTCCCATAATCAGGCGCGGTTATCTCACTCATTCAAGTGTTCTAATTAATTACGACTTAATGGCCACGGCTAACTCAACAGTCGGCGGTTATCCGGCATAACCAAACGTCGTCTTGCTTCGTTGGGCACAGTAACGTCTACATCTAGACGGCATTCCTGAAGAAGCATCGGTCCAACCTCCATTACGACCAACATCCGTTGACATGGGGGATTCCCGAAAGAGCATCGTCCAACGTAAACGCATCGTGAAAAATTCCAATAGTGATCACACGAATATCCAATTTCGGCCAAGGACATCATGCTTTGCACTCAAATGCCTCAATTTCAAATAATGTACTTGGCCTATTTTCTTCATATTAAAAATATTTGGTAAAATAATTGTGCATGGACATATAGTCAAATCGATCCACAAAGCGTAATACTCTCCCATTTAAAAATTTCACGATTTTATATAATACTTAAAATATTTTTGGCGTCAAAACCCAACACCCGGTATTTTTCTAATTAGATACAAAAATTCCATATTTTTGAAATAATAATTCAAAAATCATCACCAAGCACTCAATTGCACAAACCAATGCAACCACGACGATCGGCACGAAATTCGACAACCGGCTATCTTGGTATAATTTATGCTAATTAATAAATAATTAAATAATTTGTAAAATATTTAAATTAAACCACATAATTAATTTACATAAGCTAATCTAGCTAATCTACTTAGACTAATCAAACTAATTGACTAAGCTAAGTACATTAGCTAATTAATCAAATTAAGCCACCTAACTAACCACCTAATAACTAATTGGCCTAAATTAACCAATCCTAACTAACTTAGTCATAAGAACTAATTACCAATAATCCTTAATTAGCCTACTAATCCATCCTTAAGTGAAATTAACTCCACAATTAGAGTTTAGGGTGTTAACTCACCGGATTAGCGAGCAAATCGGTTCACGGCGACGACGGCGCGACGGCGACCAAGACCTGGGCCTATGGCGACACCAAAAGAGGCCCAGAAAGGGTCGAAAATGTCCCAACACGGCTCAGACCACAAGCTAAAATCCAATTCTGATTTAAGGTTGCAGAGGTTGGATAGGGCTTGGCTTGAGCTGGTGGCGAGTGGCGCTGTTGGGACGGATGGGGCTAAGTGGATGATGGCGGCTTGTAGGCGGTTCGGTTAGCCACTCGACGAGACGGGCAGGGACGACGGTCAAGCGGGGATGGCTAGGCGATGTGGGCTGGGCTCACGGGCGGAGTCGGGGCTGGCACTAGGCTCAGTGGCTTTTCCAATAGCTATGTTTGGGTTGTTTGTGTTGGTTTGGCTTTAAGCACTTGCAACTTCAACAATGGCAGCAAAAGGGAGAAGATTAAGATGAAATGAAGAGGAAGAAGGGAGAAGAATGAGCTATAGTTTGCTTCTGCTGGATTGGTCGACCAAATGGGGGAGAGAGGGGAAGGAGAGGGGAGACAAGAGGCTTGGAAGTCTTGTTGCTGGCCAATGAGCATCCACGTGTAAATATCTTCCACTCAAGTGCTTGGCAACAAAGTCTTCAGCCTCCCCAAGGTCAAGGCAACAGCTAATGGCCATTTTTCTTCACAAATCTTCACTAAACAAGCCAAAATAAAGGCTAAAAATCAGCAGCCAGCAGGCCTACGAATTTCCATCCAATTCCTCACTAAATAAACCAAATTGGCCTCCAGAAATACCAACTAAGGTGCCCATACAAATTTCCATAATTTCCCTCACAAACCAACTCACTTTGAAGGCCAAAAATCCACTTAAAAATGCCCTTTCGAATTTCCACCATTTAATTTGCCAAATTTTGATTTTCTGCCAAAATTCCAAGCTCGTCGAAATTTTTTCAAAGGATGAGACAATGTCCCAAAAATAAATCGTAACACGCTCGAACTTTTGATTCCCGAAACCGGGTTCAATTTCGTGGTTAATTTTGATTGGACGCGATTTTAGCGTAACTTAACCTACCAGGTAGCTTTTAAGGATATTATCGCATTTAACCCATGGTCGATAATTCTCGATCCATGTTTATACATCTTCGACTCATTGGCAACTCTTTGTTGCCGTGAAAATCTCAAGGTTTCAATTACCGGCACCAGGTACAGAATTGACAGAAAAATCAGTTTAGTGCTGTTTGACACGAATTTAGCAATCAGGTGGAATCACCTACAATTTAATTACACTCTTCTGTCGAATCGATCTATCTCCGATCTCTAATCAATTATAACGGTGCTGTATTGATCCTTACCGATTAGCACGGTCAAGTAGTCGATTTCTGATCGAATTTTCAAGTCCGTCACGTTTATCTCCCTTAACAGCTTCACCTGATAGATTAGTTATCTCATGAGTGATCAGCTCAGAGAAAAAATGACTATATGCGTGTTGATGAAAAGCCAATTTCATTTAATCGAAACAGGGTCGAAAATTAGGATGTCACACCCAATTCCCATGTTAGAGTTAGAATCGCACTTATCCCCTTTTTCTTGTTGTTGGGAATTATCCTTCTATCTTGCACCTTAATCGTTCTTATAATCATCAATCATCATCGAAGAAGAATTATCAAGAGAGAGAACAACGTACGGGCAAATGACTTGGATTTTATGCATATTTTGAGTTATGATGGCAAAGTTTTTTATAATCGAATCTGCGAGGCCACAAAAGGATTTGACTCAAAGTACTATGTGGGCGAAGGAGCGTATGGAATTGTTTATAAAGCCAATATATTAGAAGGTCAAACGTTTGCTATAAAGCAAACCTGATCATCCTAGGACAATAGTGAGATTGTTGATTTGATACCATTTGAAAGGGAAATTCAAGCCTTAAGAAATCTATGCCATCTTAATATTGTGAAATTTTATGGCTTCTGCTCTCATGTCCAACGCTGTTTTTTGGTGTATGAGTACATGGAAAGAGGAAGCTTGAGAACAATTTTGAACGATAATGAAAGAGTAGTAGAATTTCATTGGGACAAGAGGGTAAATGTGGTTTGAGGAGTTGCAGATGCTTTGTTTTATATGCATCACGAATGTTCACCTCCATTGATTCATCGAGACTTGACTAGTAACAACGTTCTATTGGATCGCAATTATGAGGCTCGTGTTTATGATTTTGGCACTACAAGACTATTAAGGCCAGATTCATCAAACTAGACAATGGTTGCTGGCATCATAGGGTATATTGCGTTAGGTACTTTGTAATTTTTTCAATTTTGCCGGCATTCAGTGTCAAACTTTCCTTCTTTTGTTATTTAATCTTCTTATCAAAATTTGTTTATGCATTTAGAGTATTCAAGTTTAATGTTGATCAGAAAGCCTTCTACTTTCCTAATATGGAAGAATTGGCAAAAGAGATAAAAAAATATAGTCTATCCATCTCAAGGATATGAAATTTGTGTTACCTAAATGACGCTAGCATCAAACAAAATCCTTTGAACGCCCCTGAAGCGTAAACTCCCATGCTCAAGTCAGTGTTGTAAGCATAGATTAAGTAGAAATTTGTACTTGTAACTGTTACCTCATGGGAAGCAATGTTGTCAATTTGAAAACAACATATGATCAAGGTTATAAAACAAACCGTGAATTCCCACTCGCAAAGCTGGCTTATTCTTCGATTCCTACCGAAAAGTGTGATGTATATAGCTTTGGAATCGTCGCATTGGAAAGCATCCATGAGATTATATCTTTGGGGAATGTTCATCATCCACCCAAACTGAATTGTCGATATTGTTGAAGGATGTGTTGGATCAACGTCCGTTGCCTTCTAGACTTTGTCTTCGAGATGCACAAGATGTAGTCTCAATCGCCAAGCTAGCGTTCATGTGCTTGCAAGCAAATCCGCGGCTTCGACTGACTCTAGGACAAGTCTCGCGTGAGCTTTGTGTTCAAGTACCCCTAGAAACGCCACTCTCTACTATCACCTTAGAGCAACTTCGCGATCCCAGTGCTAGGAAATTTGGAGCATTCACAGGATTTGGTAAGTTTTGAAGTTACTTTTTCATGTGCTATTGTGTTTGATCTTTAATCATGATGATGATCGGCTTTTAAATACTTTCTTAGCTCTCACTAATCCTAATTGTGTGATTTACGATGTTCACTGCAGAGCTAGCTTCAACGTTGCATGAATAGTGCAATGTTTAAGTTTGGAATCATGGCACCAAAAATAATTAGCAAACGGCTTTCGGGGAGATCTAATTTCATGATTATTTCCAACTTTTTGCAAAGCGATCAACAAGTGAATTTGCAAAATGCATAAAATTGACATCTTTTCCTTCTTTCAATCGAGATGTAACAACATGTAGTTTTTATTGCTAGAAGAGATAATAAAACTAGTAGCCTGTGCAATTTTTTGATATATAGTGTCATAATTGAACTTTCAATTTGGTCATTCAAATTACTTTTAATTGATGTGCACTATCATCCTAAAACTTTCGGTTGGTCCAATGAGATGCTAATATATTTTGATATATATTTTTTTCATTCTTTCAATGATTAATTTAAATGAAATTTGGCATGGACATCAATATAAGAAAGCTAATGTTCGATGGAGAAAAGTACGTGAATTTTGCACTCGTCATTTTGACTTGAAATTGGAAAACTATAAAAAAAAAAAAAAAAATTGATTTCAGATTGATTGTGCAATTTCGTCGTTCACCCTTTTTTCGCTATTTGACATTATTAAAGCCGCTACTTTTAAAACTTTGAAGATGAGAACAAAAAGAACAAATTATTTTTCTTCCCTTCCGTACGTTTTGGAAAAACGTTAATTAATTTAAAGAAATTCTTTTTGGCCAAATAATTTGAAGAACTTACTTTAAAATGCCCTTTTACATGTCCAATCCCGCCACAAATTTATGTATCTGCAATTACTTTGGGGATTAACGATTTCAAGATCATTAGGTTCGCTTCACATGAGAAGCGGATAGCTAACGTTTTTTCAGTACTTTCGCATAATAGCTCAGCAAAATTAATCCCCCTGAATATCATTGCTCATTGCTGACTACTGGCTCTTGGTCTTGGTAAGGGGATTTGATCTCTTTTTCTTCATAATTAGCGCAATGTGCTTATAACCGATATATCAATAAATAGTCAGGACCGGATCGATGAATCTTGCTGCATCAGCCTTTAAAGTTACCATCTTGATAATGAAATTATTTTTTCCAGGGTGTTATATATTCTGAGGAAATTATTATGACAACTGGCAAGTACAAAAACGAAATACATGACGTAGTACAAAAGACTCAAACTTAAACCAATACATCTCATTATAAAATCAAATAACACCATAAAATTTGCGCCCATTGAAGTCCAAGTACAAAAGAATCAGACTTAGATAAATACAATCTCATAAACAAAATTACAGCCTAATAATTAAAAACACCATACTAAGCAGACCGATAAAAACACTTTTATTTCATCACTAGAATACAAACAAATACGCTTTTATAACATTTAGTACAGAGAAAAAAAAATACAAATCTCAATGACCCCTTTTAAGAGAGGTGGCAGAACTCCAGTTGACCATTTCAGCAAAATATTTATCTCGGTGCCTTTTCACATGGCCCGTCCTAGCATTAGGTTCCAAAGATAATTTCATAGCACATACCATGCAGATGACCTTCTTCTCACAATTGGGGAGGTCAATGATGTTGAACATCTTCCATAAATTCGATCCTCATCAAAAAGAAAAAGAAAAATGGAGTTGGCAAGCCATCTAGGAAATGGGTTAGGTATTGTTTACACATAAATTTGACAATTTTATTAGGGGCTTTATCACGTACAAAATTAGAATTTAATTTTTAATCCTAAATAAAAATAATATCCATTAAAATTGCATTGCATATAGAAACTTAGGAATGTTTGCATCGCTAGTATTAAAAATATTAAAAAATTATTATTATCATTACAATATTTAAAAAAAAAAGAACTATTATTTTTTTTTTAAAAAAAAAAGAAGAAGAAGCGAAACTGGGCCAGGGGCAGGCCGGCCTGGCCTTCTTTCTTTTCCTTCTTCTTCCTCTTTCTTGTTTAGGCCAAGCCCATTTTTTCTTTCTTTCCCGCCAAGCCTGGCCTTCTGCTTTTCTCTCTGGCTCCTTTCGTTTTGTCATGAACGTTGGCTGGAGTGAGGGAGGAGACAGAGAGGACGGCACAGGAAAGGAGACCAGAAGATGCAGAGAGGGCGTCGACCGAGAGTTGGTGGTCGGGGCCAGGCGGTTCAGGGACAGCCGGGATGTCAGAGGCCATGCGCGCCGGTGCTTAAAAGCGAGAGAGGAGAGTCGGCCAAAGGTTTTTTTTTTTTTTCAGAGAGGGAGAGAGACGGATTGAGAGTGAGATGAAGATCGAGAGAGCTTGAAGCCACCTGGGTTGAGCATCGCTCGCCCATCCTCGACGCCAGTCGCCAACCTCTACCCGACGCCCTCGAGCGCCGAACTTCTCGTTCCCAAACCTCGGCATTTTCGGTGAGTTTCTTTTCAGTTCAAACCCGCCGTTCCCGAGGATCTCGGCTTGGAGACATCACCAGGCGGCCGACTGAAGTTCGATTTGTCTCGAACTGGCCCTCGTGCCGCCGTCTTCGAGCCGGGTAGGGGTTTTTGTGACTGAAACTCATCCCCCACGAACCCTCTTAGCACTGCCCTGTTTTGGTGATAGAATAGCCGAGCGAGTTGTCTCTGATTCTTGAGTTTTTTTGTGTGCAACTGAGTCGATTTGTTTGATGTTGAGCATTTCCATGTGTTCGCTCGGGTCTAGGTCCGGGTTCGAGTCCTAAGAAGTGGCCAGCGTCGTTCTCCTCACTTCTTGCCCACCACGTGCTTGACGAAATGCTTGAACCGAACCTGTGTAGACCTCTCTTTGTGCTGTGCTTTCTAGCCGACTGCCATGCGTTCGTGATAATGCGTAAACAGAGCTGCGTCCTTGTTCGAAGTGGGTCTTTTGAATCAAAACATCTAAATTTGTTAGAAAAATTATAACTTTCGACTTCAGATCATTCAGTTCGTGTTTGTTTACCTGAGATTTGAGTTTGCGGTTATACATTTTTATGTCTAGAGATCGAATGTGTCAGTTTGTCGATCCATGAGTGTTCTCCTTTTACTGGGAAAAGAGCGTGTGCCTATTCATGAGAGGAGAAGTCGGCATTGAAGTGGCCGTGAGTTGCGAGCAATGGGCTTGGTAGGTTTAATGAGATTTGGGTTTTTGGTTGATTGAGAGAGCTTAGGTTGGTGTGGGCTCAAACAGATTCTAGGCCTTAGTTTTAGACGTAGGGGCAGCTTGGTATTCTGCTGGTTGGCCGAGAGAGAGATCGGAGAAAGAGGAAGCAACCGAGAGAGAGTGAGGGAGAGGAATGTTGGCTCAGCGACGCCTAGTGAAGCCCACTCTTCCCGACTGGCTGAGCGACTGCAGCCGGCAACGCCACACCCACGAGGTAAGCCTGTGTCCCCATTCGCCCACCTTGATCGAACCATCGGAGTGAGGCTTGCTGGCCTGGACTTGCTCATGCCTCTCTCTCTCTCTCTCTCTCTCTCTCTCTCTTTCTTCAGCGCTGGTCGTGCCCAACTCGTTGGCTCCGGTGGCTTATGCACCCCCTGCAGTGTATGCTTCTATGCACCGATGAGTGTGAGTGAGTGTTTCAAAGCAATGAAAAGCAAATTTTTAGTGTTTGTAATATTGAGAAGTTGGAGCGAATTTTTAACTCTTTTGATTCCTCCGTGCTTCTTGGGCGAAATGCAGTTAGGTTCATGTATGACTTTTGCATAATTCTGAAGAAGTGATAAAAGCAGTGTTTTAACCGAGGTACTATGTTTCGCCATGCAGGCTAATTTATGCATAATTAAGAGCTGTTGATGAAATTATGAGCAAGTATTCGAAAGATCTTAACAAGGACAAACAACTCCCGTTCATTCTAGCCCTTCCATCTTCTACATCAATCGCGAGTTAGCTACGTCAGCCTCACTACTAACTAATTCCCCTATTTTGACAAGATTCAACCCATCCTGCAGTTTTCTGCAAACTAAGGGGGGGAAAAGACCTGAACAAGAATAGTACATTTACAAGAGACGCATGCCGGTGGCTAGTCGCTACAAGTGACGGTGACAGGAGCTATCCTCCACTCGATTTCTCTTACACTTTTTAATTATGTTGCAACCCCACACCAGAATGAAAATCTCATTCATGGCATTAAGTACTTTCTTGGAAAAGATCAAGCTTCAGCTGATTTAAAATCCCATAATAACTTCATCATCCAAAACAATAGAAACCCCCGCATGTTAGGTAGTTGAAAGAAAGGATCAAGTCACCACGAGGATTCCTAAACAAGGAAGCATAGTCAAATGAAGCTTATGCTGATGCCTTTAATACAACTAATTTCCCTCGGTTGAGCTAGGTGTTCCAGGAAGCTAATTTATACTAGTTTATCGTAATGGAACTCATTTACTTGTCAAAATAAATCAGAAGCATGTTGTCAAGGGTTCTGAGGCAACCAATACCTCGGTGACCAAGCCTCCCGGTGCTCACGCTTATCAGTTATCACTCCAGATTAATATATGGCTGCTCCCAAGGTAATCCCTTCCGTGCTATCTTCTTCTAATTGCACTCAAGTTCCCCGCGCAATGTGTTGTTGCGAGGCCTAACAAAAGGAGTAAGTCAAGCACTTGTCGGCCAAAAAGAAAATAGGAAACGATAGCACTTAGATTTGAGGACATCATTTGCAGTACAAAGACCCACTACCATTGGATTGACGATTGTCATTCCTTTTAATTTTTTAGTACAACTGGACCCGTTTGTCCAAAACCAATGTCGATTGAACTCAATAAGAAAGCAAATTCAATCGAAGCTCGAGCTCACATGCTGAAAATACTATAAATTTGAGAACCAAATTATTTGTCTATTCCTCACGTCGACAAATGTGAAGTCGGGAATGATCTTGTTTTTTTGTTTGTGATGAGTCTAACGTGCTTAAAGCATTTTGGTTGTATGAAGGTCGTATGGAAAAATGAATGTCATACTAGATATTAGATGGTTTCAAACATAGTTAAGCTTTTTAAAAGTAAAAAAAAAAGCAATTTCTTGCTTTTCAATTAAATTTTTAAAAATCTTTTAAATTTCAAAAAAACATATGATAAATTTGTTTGTGAATTTATGTATTTAGTATTTGTATATTGTGAGAAAATTTTGAATGTTTCGGGTTAAGAAAAGGTAAAAGTGCGTCTATCAAAATATCTAGAGGAAGGAAAGAACAAAAAGTAAATTTCTATTCATGATTTTAATCAAACTACATGATCCTTGTATGGGCATTAGAATCGTACGTAGATTGAGATCCGAGGGGATGGTTAAGTGATTGTATTGGTGATGAGTAGCTTTCGGATATGTGAGTGCTAATGAAATATCATCTATTCATTAATTTTGTTTATAAAGATAATCAACAGAGTTGTTAATGTTTTATGAAAAGGGAAAATGACACAAATAGTTTATGAAGTTTGGGCCAATATAAAATATCATCCCTTAGCTTTTAATTTGTTCAATATAGTTCTTGAATTTTAGTCTGATATACAATATAATTCTTGAACTTTTGATTTGTGAAATATGATCCTTGAAATTTTGGTAAATATTCAATCTAGTCTTTGAACTATATGAAAATGTTTAATATTATCCATGAACTTAAGTTAATGGAATGATAATATTGGATATCTTCGTAAAGTTCAAGGACTAGATTAAACTCCACATCACATATTTGACTAAGGTTTATGGACAACATTGAATAAATTAAAAGCTGAGAGAAGATATTACATATTTGACCAAAGTTTAAGAATTATTTATGTAATTTCTTGTGAATATGATAGAGAAGAAACTGATATCAAAGTTCCATTTTTTCTTAATCATGGCTTGTGTGCCTCACGAGGCAAAATCAAGAGTCCCACGCTTTCTTAATTTTTGTCCGAATGGTCTAAATTCAATTTTCAAAATTGCCAAATTAAACCCTAATCCCCAGAATGTGGTGGCCCTCTTCAATGCACTTGATAAAAGAAAGAAAATTTTCAACTATCTATTTATAATATTTTATTATCAATTCATGTCCCTCGGAATCCTAATCTCTGCTTTTGCATGGAATATTTTAAGAGAAAAAGTGTGAGAGAGTGATCGGATTAACGTTAAATTTTTAAATCTTTATGGATTACAGTAGTTTATATAGACATTACAATAAAACATGTATGATTATGAGCTAAGAATTTTTTTCAATGGATTATAGTGGTAAAGGCGATGTAGACTCAAATTGGATTTTAGGCCTAAATGTTGACTGAAGTCCCTCACCATAAAAGTATACCTATTTTAGATTTTCCAATGGGACGTGATCTTATTCTGGCCCATCACGTGTGCAGTGGAGACAGTCCATGACTCAAGAGGAACTAAGCCCATAAAAACTAAAAAAGAAAGTCACCAACTTATCGGTTTAAAAAAAAAGGAAAAAAAAGGAAACGATTGCTTCAAAAATGGAGGACGTTGGAGCACGATGATTCCTTTCAATTGGATCCAAGATTGTGAAATTGAATCCCTCTGCACTAACAATAACATAATCAGACCATTTGAAGGGTAGATTTGAAAAGAAGATGAAAAAGTGAAGGTCTTCATGGTTGGGCCCTCCACATGATTAAGATAAATTCATTGGAATAAAGAAAATTGGGGCAAAAGAAAAGAAAGATAAATCCTTCACCATCGAATTGGAATGCAATAAATCTTAGTCATTCAATAAATGTGATTGTGATTTTTACCATTCGATCTAATGTTGAAGGATTTGCATTTTAATTCGACCCATCACGTGTAACATGATAAGAAAGTTCTTTCATCATTAAATAATTCGTATGTGTTTTTTCGAGTGGGGCTGGACTTTATTTGGGGCCTGTCACATGTAACATGATGAGAAACCATGACTCACATAGAAGAGCTAGCCCATGAAGACCATAAAAGCAAGTCAAGAACCTATAGGTCAAAAATAGAGAAAAAAAGGACACGATAACCTATAATAATTGAGGACATGATAGCACGGTAACTCCTTTCGATTGGATCCTTGATCGTCATTGCTCTAATTATTGAGTTCAATCAAATTATAAAATTTTCATAGCTTTGGACTAACAATAATATAATTAGACCATTTAAGGAGAAGGGGGGGATTCAAAAGCAGGTGAAAAAGTTAAAGAGGATTTCATCATCAATGCCCTCTGCATGATTAAGACAAATTGATTGGAAAAAAGAAAACTGGGGCAAATCAAAGATAAAGCTTACATTGATTTTGTTCTTTACGAGGATTTCATGCATTCATACTTTCATGAGTGTTTTAGGGGTTGAAGACTTGGTGAGCAAAAGCAGAGGAAGGCCCACACAAAATGAGACGCACTCCTTTGGACATGTGAAAAAGGTAAGAGGACTTCATGATCAATGCCTTCCACATGATTAAGACAAATTGATTGGAAAAAAATAAACTAGGGCAAATCAAAGATAAAGCTAAGGTTGATTTTGTTCTTGATGAGGATTTCATGTGTTCATACCTTCATGAGTGTTTTAGGGGTTGAAGACTTGGTGAGCAAAAGTAGAGGAAGACCCATACAAGATGAGTCGCACTCCTTTCGAAATGTGAAAAAGTGAAGAGAACTTCATAATCAATGCCCTTCACATGATTTAGACAAATTAATTGGTTAAAAGAAAACTGGGGCAAATCAAAGATAAAGCTAATGTTGATTTTGTTCTTTACAAGGATTTCATGCGTTCATACCTTCACAAGTGTTTTAGGGGTGAAGACTTGGTGAGCAAAAACAGAGGAAGACCCACACAAGATGAGTTGCACTCCTTTCGAAACGTGATCTCTTTCAAACTAAAAATTTCACAGAAAAAAGGAATTATGTGGGAAGAGGAAGCTTCATCGAGCCAGAAGACATGAGACTTGCAAGGAGCATCTACTTGAGCTTAAAAGAACCGGAAGAAGAGTGCCATTAACCATATACTGAAAATTATGAAAACATTGCATGTGAATTCGCATATCATTATTTGCATATTGAGAAAATTTCCAACTTTTCGGGTTAAGAAAAGGAAAAAGTGTGTCCATCGCAGAATGTAGATGAAGTAAAGAATGAAAAGTATATGTCTATTTATGTGGTTTTAATTAAACTACGTGATACTCATATGGACATTACAATTGCACGTGTATTTAACTTCAAGGTGTTGGTTAAGTGATTCCGTTGGTGCTGAGTTACTTTAAGAGATCTGAATGCTTACGAAACACTATCTACTCATTTATTCTGTCCGTGAAGATAATCAGAGTCGCTGGATGATGAAGAAACGATAAGCCATCGGCTATCACAAGTGTCTAGGTGGCATCTTTTTTTCCCCCCAAAAAGGAAACTTACATTTATTATAAAAATGATACCTAAAAAGATTCATAAATTATCTCAGAAATCACCATAACGATGCAAGCCCGTAGAGTTGCAAAACAAATCAAAATCCAGAAATTAAGGTATATTGTTAGAGCATGGTTAGCAAGGTGAACATATGCTTGTCCTTCGAGAACAGATTTGTGATTGCATCTAAGCAAAAAAATCGGCAGTTAATCACTGAATCACACGTCATCATCAATGATGAGCACACCTCAGGATTTCCATTTGTAGCTATGACTTTGCCTTTTGGTGGTGTGCACCTAGGTTCAATATCCCCAACACCAAATATGTTTTGCATAATTTCTTTTAATTTTTCACCTTCAATATAAGGTGAGCATGCTTTGCTTTGCTTTTCTTTTCTGTTTTTTGGAGGAGAAATAAGGTGAGAATGCTCGAATGAAAATAACCGGGGAATTCTTGTACATCTGACAAGTGAAAAATAGGAAGTTATGATTGTTTTAGACTTATCATCTTATCCTTTTTCCAAGCTCCAACAATGCTTTGAGTCAAATTTTGTGGTTTTATTGCTATTTGACTTGATAAAGATTTGAGTGCAATGGCGCAAAAGATGATTCATATGCCCAACCCTACTCAACTGGCTCAGTTGTTGTCATTGTTGCTGCTGCTTCTACGGTCGGTCTTTCCGGAGTCAAATTTGGAAAAATTAAAATTTTCTTCTAGACATTATGTTTGCATAAATATTATAACGGATGATGCAGAAATAAACCATTGGCAATCACACGGGTTTTCAGTAGTATCCGTGGAGATGAATGCATGTTGGCTTCTTTTTTTTTCTTTTCTTTTCTTTTTTTTTTTTTTTTTTTTTGGGGGGGGGAGAAGGGGTGGCTTAAGGGATTCGTTCCTCTCTTGCATGCTCCTTCGATTCGTCTTTCGCAATGGAAAACTTGGAACTTGAAGGAGCTTCGGTTTCTAATTCAGGAAGCAGCGACAGTTTGAGCTGGAGTCGAACCGCGGAGTAGTGGGTTTTCATTTGATGCATTCTTCAGGTATTTCCAGCAAGCAATCACTCCGATTTTTTTAAATGAGAACTGTGTAAAAAGATCAGAGTTGGATGAAGAAAATTACGTCTTCTATTTTCCTTGCATATGGGCACATTGCAACATTTTTGTTTTAAGTTTCATCCGATCTTAATAAGGAAGGGCGCGATTTTTCATTTTTCAAGTTAACGGTGAAGGGATGCACAGCTTTCCAGTTCTCATTTTCTTTTAAATAATGTAATAATAAGAATTGGCCAAGAAGAAAGCCATTAATCATCTTTTCTGTCTTTTGAAGTTTTTTTTTTCCAAGCCACGTATTACTTTTTTTTTTTTTTGCCATAGAGATTGATAAAGAAGAAAGTCATTACCCGCTGTTGAAACTCAATCATCTAGACCAATTCATACGAAATAGATCAATTCTGAAATTTATCGCTCGATGTGTTGACACTTGAGATTTCACTAAATGTTCTCACCTATCAAAAACCTTTATTTGATGGTATACGAAAGAAAAATTTTAATCTCACACACACACACACACACACACACACACACACACACACATATATATATATTATCGCGTGAAGTCTCTCTTTAATGTAGTATCCTTGTCTCTGATTTTGCATCCAATATTTTATAAGAAAAAGGTGAGATTGTCATTGGATAATCGTATATTTTTCACATCTTTATACATTACGGTTATATATAAACATTACAGTAAACTCGTTTGATTATGAGCTATGACCTTTTTTCAGTGAATTGTAAAGGTAGAGGTGATCCGTGCTCCGATTAAGGCATCCAGCCTAAATTTTCACCAAAGTTCCTCCATCACAAAAGTATGCTTTACGTAAATATTCTGGTCCACCATGTGTAACATGAGGAGAGTCCATGAATCGCGAGCGAAGACCAGAAAAAGTAAGTCAGGAATTTATCGGTTAAAAACAGAAATAATAATCAAAGTGGGCTCCTGACGGAAGAAAAAACTTGATGCACGAGCAAATGTGATCTTCTCAATGGTATGACATTCATCATGATGATTAGCCATCTATAAATATCTCATCAATCTTGTTGTTGAGAACATGCGAACCTGGAAAATCTCACACCGTCAAAACCACCCCAAAATCATGGCCTCGTCCTTATTTCTGTGGAAGCCGTCTTCTTTAGGGGTCTTCTTATTCTACTCGCTCTTCTTCGTAAACAACATCACCATCTTTGTTTCCACTCCATTTCATGCAATAGTCGTTTCTGCTTCCTCCATTTCTTTCACTCCCAATACGACCAACCATACGGATGAAGCAGAGACTCTCCTGGAATGGAAATCTAGTCTCGAAGACCACAACCAATCTCTCCTGTCTTCATGGCATGGTAACAACTCTTGCCACTTCACATGTGTCACTTGCGACCACTACGGATTCGTTGCCCATCTTAATCTTTCTAATCTTGGCTTGAGAGGAACTTTAAATAGTCTCGACTTCTCGCACTTAACCAAGGTGGTTAGTCTTGACTTTTCCAGCAACTCGATCTACGGTCCTATAACCTCAAGTATCGGTAACCTTTCCAAACTCAAGTATCTTAATTTTGATGACAATAGATTGAGTGGACACATTCCCTGGGAGATTGGGAGGCTAGGCAACTTAAATATTCTCGGCCTTTCTCAAAACCAATTTTCAGGGTCCATTCCTCCATCTCTTGGAAAATTAGGCAACTTAACAAAATTGGGCATCTCACAAAATGACCTTTCTGGTCCCATTCCAAGAGAGATAGGTGACCTAAGAAGATTGAAGTTTCTTTTCTTACAGAGAAATAAACTTTTGGGATCCATACCTTCAGAGATTGGGAGGCTAACCGATCTTATTGAATTAGGATTTTCTTATAATAAGTTGGTCGGGCGTATCCCTGCTTCACTAGGAAACCTAAGCAGTCTAAATGTTCTCTATCTTGACGGAAACCAATTTTCAGGGTCCATTCCTCGTTCTCTTGGAAAATTAGGCAACTTAAGAAATCTGAGTGTAGCAGAGAATGACCTTTCTGGTCCCATTCCAAGAGAGATAGGAGACCTAAGAAGATTGAAGTTTCTTTTCTTATGGAGGAATAAACTTTCAGGATTCATACCTTCAGAGATTGGGAGGCTAACCGATCTTTTTCAATTAGATTTTTCTAATAATAAGTTGGTCGGGCGTATCTCTGCTTCACTAGGAAACCTAAGCAGTCTAAATGTTCTCTATCTTAGCGAAAACCAATTTTCAGGGTCCATTCCTCGTTCTCTTGGAAAATTAGGCAACTTAAGAAATCTGAGCATAGCAGAGAATGACCTTTCTGGTCCCATTCCAAGAGAGATAGGTGACCTAAGAAGATTGAAGCTTCTTTACTTATGGAAGAACAAACTTTCGGGATTCATACCTTCAGAGATTGGGAGGCTAACCGATCTTTTTCAATTAGATTTTTCTAATAATAAGTTGGTCGGGCGTATCCCTGCTTCACTAGGAAACCTAAGCAGTCTAAATGTTCTCTATCTTAACAAAAACCAATTTTCAGGGTCCATTCCTTGTTCTCTTGGAAAATTAGGCAACTTAAGAAATCTGAGCGTAGCAGAGAATGACCTTTCTGGTCCCATTCCAAGAGAGATAGGTGACCTAAGAAGATTGAAGCTTCTTTACTTATGGAAGAACAAACTTTCGGGATCCATACCTCCCGAAATTAATAAGATCGTTCATTTGAGTGATTTGGATCTCTCTGATAATGAACTCCAAGGGCAGTTGCCGGAAAATATATGCCTTGGGGGATTATTGCAAAAATTCATTGCGATGAATAATCATTTCACAGGTCATATTCCTAAAAGCTTGAGGAATTGTACTTCATTAGTTAGAGTGAGGCTTGAGGGAAACAAACTTACTGGGAATATAACGGAAGCTTTTGGAGTATATCCGCAGCTGAATTTTATGGACTTGAGCCGCAATTATTTGCATGGTCAACTTTCATGGAAATGGGGGCATTGCCACAATTTGACAAGCTTAAGGATATCGAACAATAACATTTCCGGTGAGATACCCCCGATTTTTGGAAGGATGGCTCAATTACAGGTACTTGACCTTTCTGCAAATAATTTAAGGGGAAAGATTCCGAGGGAATTGGGAAGCTTGAAACTACTGCTAAATCTTATCCTTAACAACAATGGGATCACAGGTGATATTCCCCATCAAATTGGATTTTTATCTCGATTGGAACATCTCAACTTAGCATCAAACAATTTGAGCGGAGCCATTCCACCGCAGCTCAGCTTATGCACCAATTTTCTGAGCTTGAACTTGAGCCAAAATAAAATTAAGAGAAGCATTCCTCCTGAGATACGCAATGCGCAATTCCTAAGGGTTCTTGATTTGAGTCAAAATCTATTGACCGGAAGAATACCACCAGCTCTAGGAAAATTTAGAGTCCTAGAAACCCTAAACATCTCACACAATGGCCTCTTTGGTTCCATCCTGCAAAGTTTTGCTAACTTATGGGCATTAACTTCTGTTGATGTGTCCTACAATGAGTTGGAAGGTCCTCTTCCAGATGTCAAAGCTTTTAAGGAGGCTCAATTTGAGGCAGTTCAGCATAACAAGGGGCTGTGTGGAAACGTGACTGGATTACAGAAATGCAATATTTCTACCATGAGCAAGAAACACAATCAACACAGCGGAGCTAGAATTTTGATTATCCCCGTTCTCTCATTCTTGGGATTCCTCGTTCTCTCTTCCTTCTTGATTGTCCTCATAATCATTGGTTGCCATCGAAGAAAGATTATCAAGAGAGAGAGCAATGCATTGATTGGGACTAATATTTCAAATTTCTTGCACATTCTGGGTTTTGATGGCAAAATTTTATACGAGCGAATCGTGGAGGCGACGGAAGGATTTGACTCCAAGTACTATTTGGGAGAAGGGGCCTATGGCGTTGTTTACAGAGCTGATCTACCTAAAGGTCAAACTGTTGCTGTCAAGAAAATTCCATCGTCCCAGGAAGATGAGACCGTTGACATCGTTCCTTTCGAAAGGGAAATCGAAGCCTTACAAAATGTTCGCCACCGCAACATCGTGAAGCTTTATGGGTTCTGCTCTCATGCACGACATCGTTTTCTAGTGTACGACTACGTCGAAAGAGGGAGCTTGAGAACAATTTTGAACGATGATGAAAAAGCATCAGAATTTGGCTGGGACAAAAGGATTAATATAGTTCGAGCAGTTGCGGATGCATTGTCGTATATGCATCACGATTGTTTTCCTCCATTGATCCATCGAGACTTGACCAGCAACAACATCTTGTTGGATGCTGATTATGAGGCTCGCATTTCAGACTTTGGTACCGCAAGATTATTGAGGCCAGATTCCACCAACTGGACTGCTATTGCTGGCACCATTGGATACATCGCTCCAGGTGATGTTCTTTGTAGAAGCATATTAATTTACTGTCCCAACTCGTGTTGTCATTGGAAATTCCTTAATCATGTGAAAGCAAATGTCCGAGTCTTTAATTACAGCTAACATGATTATCAATGGATTTTGAATTTTTCAATTGCAGAGCTAGCTTATACAAACATCCCGACTGAAAAATGTGATGTATATAGCTTTGGAGTAGTAGTACTGGAGATAATCATGGGAAAGCATCCGGGAGATTATGTCTCGTTGGTTTTTTCATCCACTCAATCCGAGTCACAAACCCCATTACAGGATGTGCTGGACCAACGCCTCTCGCCTTCGACAAATCGGCATGCGCAAAACATACTCTCTGCTGCAGCACTGGCACTCGCGTGCTTGCGGACCAATCCTCAACTTCGACCGACCATGACACAAGTCTCACGAGAGCTTCGAGTTCAAGCACCACCGGTTTTGCCGTTCTTTGGAGTCACCTTAGAACAACTCCGTGATCTCGATGGCAGGAACTTTTAGACCGCATTCGGGAGGTTGCAAGTTTCCGATCGAGTTATTGTTGTGTGTGCACCTTTTCTGGCTTCTGTGTTTGGCAGTTATATGTCGATTAGTTAGTCATAAAACTTGGAAGATGCATAGTCTAAATGTTTTCTTTTTATAAGAATAGAATGATAGTTAATTTTCCTCCTTTCGTGTAAGCAAGCATCTATTTACAGTTAATATAAGTCATTTGTTTCTTAGCAAAATCATCTGAACTTGTTTAAAATACCATCTCATATATCACATTACGAAGTCTTGTATGTGCAATTGTTCTGGGATACTTGACAGTTTTGGGATCATTATGGTCGGGGAAACCAGTATGATAGAAAGCAATCAGACTCACATAACACGAGGATAATGTTTTCGACAAAATAGCTCATTAAAAATGAATTTGCAGGGGGATTCTTGCCTTTTGAGCAGCCAAAACCGAGATTGGATGTTTGGGACGTCCAGAAACGATATCAATACTTGCAGGAGTGTTCATAAAATTCTAAACACAAGTGACCGTGTCAAACAAGTAATATAATGATGAGAAAGAGTATCGTCTCTCGGAGATTGATAATTAATAAACTAATTAAATACTAAAAATAGATTAATTCTAAAATTTATCCAACAAATCAAAATAGAAGTGAGAATAAATTTAAACTAAAAATCTTAAAAGCAAAATTAGGAGGCTAAATGCAGTAAATCAATCATATAAATATGTTTGAACATCCGATTTCACCATAACCGCTATATATTTATTTCATATTATTATGCGTACAAGAACGATTCAAACATGTGATAGCGGAATTTCTTAATTTATTTACTATCCTATCTCTAGGTATAGCAAATTTACTCAGTTTAGTAATCCACTATATCTCTATGTGAATTAAAATCAACATAAGTGTATTAAAATCTAGGGTTAATGTCCTGAAAAGCCCCAAACTGGTACACTTGTGACAAATTTACCCCAAACTATTTTTTTAACCATGAAAAACCCCAAACTGGTATACCTGTGACAAATTTACCTCGACTGACTATAAAAAACCCTAAACTGGTACATTTATGACAAATTTACCCCAAACTAATTTATTCGACTGTAAAAAAACCCTAAAATGGTAAATTTGTGACAAATATACCATCTGCTAAATTGGATTAATACTACAAAAAAATCACAAAAATTGTAAGCTATGACAAACGAAGCGTAAAATCCTAAATTGGTATACTGGTCAACTGTCACATGTCATTTAACTTAATAATTTGAGAATAAAATTTAACGAAAATTAACAGAGGGTAAATTTGTCACAAGTGTACCAGTTTGGGGTAAATTTGTTAAAGGTATACCAGTTTGGGGTTTTTTGTGGTCAAAAAAATAGTTTGAGGTAAATTTGTCACAAATGTACCAGTTTGGGGTTTTTCAAGATATTAACCCTAAAATCTATGAATATTCTCAACTTACAATGAGTCTTTTGGATCATTTTATCACCAAAAACTACACAAATCTATCCATGTTTAATTCACGGTTATATATTATAAGGAGCAATTACATACTATCACTTCTCAGTCTTAGATATGCACATCAAATCATTGAAGTAATGGCTAGTCACTTAAAAGCATTAAGCACAATAATATATAACTCACATAAATGAAATCACTTGCACACATAAAAATCATGAAATTTACATCATCATGATTAGGCTACATCATAGCCCTAACAAAAGAAAATTAGAACATAATAGAAGAAGAAATAAAGATATAAATCAAACATAGCATCTTGAATCAAAGAATAAGAATTCTGTTATCATTTTTATTTTCTCTTCAAAATATTTGAAAAACACTCAGAATAATAAAAAACGATCTAAAAAAAACTAGCTGTCCCTCAGGCTCTCAATGTTCTCCTATTTATAAAATACATCCAGGACCCTTATCCTCAAGTAATTGCTTATTTTTCACATGAAATTAGGGAGGAAATCAAAGAATCTTTAACTTAATATTTATCACCCAACGCTTGCAGATAAATTTAGGAAACAAAATCAAGGATTCTTGATTTGATATCCATCTTCCAATGCCTCTTGTTTGAATTCCTGATTTTTGTTATTCTTTTCCTTATCTTCTCCATATCTCATTATTCTACACAAATAATGAAAATTCGAATAATCAGAAGAAAATCTAAATATTTTCTCATAGATATTGCATTATTTATTATCTAAAATAGGCAAAATAACTCTATTTTTATAGAGTTATTAGGGTGGTTCTTCATGGGTGCTAAATCAATTACTAAATGGAATTTGCGTACCCTAATTAGCAAAAGCTAGTATTTCTCAATTAATAACTTCTTACTTTAACTCGGCAAAAATCAATGAATCAATCTCAGGTATCTCACGAGTAGATTGTTTAGTATCTCACGAGGATTAACCACTTGATTTTTCACTATCTAAAGTAGGCGTTAGATTCGCATGAACATGGTGTGCCCATTGACTTTGAGAGGGAATGGGCGGCACCAGATTTCCCCCTTTTTCCCCGTTAAAACTTAAAGATACGAGAAGAAACCTATAAACACTCCAGTTGGATTGGCGGCTTTCTAAGGTAACTAGAAATGGCACGCTGGTTCTCGTTCCCAGGAAAAAATTAAAATTTTGTAAATGTCCGTTTATTACCTTTGGTCTTTCTTTTGCTATAAACGGTAGATGCGTGACTAAGCCCAGATGTCCAAAGTCTCCGAACAGGAAGAGGGTCTAGAAGCTCGGCGCAAGTTATCTGGGTTAGGGATCCATTCATATACAACCTTATTGTTACCAGGCTCCTTCTATGATATTGTTGAGAGAAGACATGATTCCTATATATGGAAAAAGTATAAAAAAAAGTCTAAATATATTGCATTGGTACCGATTCAATCATAAACCTTTCAATTGGGTCAATTTAATCATAAATATTTTTACTTTCGTATCAATTCAATTCATTTGACCAATTTAAATTGCAAATTACTCACATAAATACTAACAATCTTACGTGGCATAGCCGATGCTGACATGGATATTCTTTATAATTTTTTTATTTTATTTTTTCCTTTGTTTTTATTTCTCTTTTCTTTTTGTTGGTAGCCGGCAAGGGCTGGCCTTGCCTAGGTGAGGATCACTCTTGCTAGCCATAGGCAACGGTCAATCTCACTAAGCTATGCTTGAGCAAGAGTTGGCCTCGGCGAGGCCCAGCTTTTTATCATATTTATTTCTTTTTGTTTTCCACAAAATTCAAATCATTGAAAAAGAAGACTTAACTCCTTTTCTATTTTACTTCTCTTGTTTGTTTTGGATTATAACCAATGGAAACGTAAGCAAATCATACGTCATCAAATGATTGTATAAGGCAGGTAGCAGCTTACAAAAAAAAAACGAGAATGAAGAATGAAGGAAGGAGAAATTCAAATGAAAAAGAAAAGTAAAGTGACTGGGTTAGGAATCCAATTTTAGATTCGGTATGGATAAAAGATCCCTAACTTAGGCGAGGGTTGTCCTCGCCAATGCTCAATCCTCTTTCTCTTTTCCTCCAGAAATTCCTTTCCACAAAATCTATTCTTTTTACTTGTCGAACTTAGTAAAATAATCCGCAAAGGAGTATCTGGAGGCTTTGAGGCCAAGAGTTTTTTTTTTTTTTTTTTTTTTGGTCGCAAACAAACGGTTTATTTATTTATATGAAAGCTAATGCAGAAACAGCAGCTCCGAACATCGTGGCGTCAATACATAGCAAAGCCCAAAGGGCCGGAGGGGGAGAAAGAAACCAGTTGGGCGGTAACAGAAGATCCCTTTGCGCACGCGCGGCCCAATCCGCTACTCCACTAACTGCTCTTGGACAAAATTGAAGGCCTACCAGCGGTAAACTCTGCAACAACTCTTTGCACTTTGACCAGGGAGCACGTGCATCCCAGTTAAAGTCTTCTACTTCTATTAGGGATCGTACAAGGCTTCGACAATCAAAGGGGGTGTTTGGTTAAGGGGCTTTGAGCCCCCAAAGCCCCTTGGGAAAAATTAAAGGGTGTTTGGTTCGGCTTTCGAATGCTCTTTGGCAAAATATTTGCATTTGGAATGCTGAATGCCCAAAACAGGTAGGGACCGGCTTTGGGCATTTCAGCATTTTCGGAATGTTGATAGGAGGATTAATGAATTTTTGCTTATTACCCATTTTACCCTCAAAATTTTATCAAAAGTCCAATTTTATCCTATACAAAACAAACCCTAACTTATTCGAAGCTTTTCTCACGCGACGCTCTCTCACGCAACACTCTCTTCCTCGTCGCTCTCTCTCCCTGCAACTCGACGGCTCCCTCTCTCCCTGCAACTCAACAGCTTTCTTCTCCGTCGCTTCTCTCCCTGCAACTCGACGGCTTTCTTCTCCATCTCTCTCTCTCCCTACAACTCGTCGACAACGGTCCTTCTCGGTTTTGGATCCCTGTAAACTCTCGTTACCTCGACGGAGCTCTCTTCCTCTTCTTCGGCCTGCTTCGGTTTCTCTTCACTCCACTTCGCTCGCTGCTCCCTCCGGCCAGGTACTCTCCTGTCCTTCCACTTCCCTTCTGCAGGCACTTCGCTCTCTCTCTCTCTCTCTCTCTCTCTCTCTCTCTCTCTCTCTCTCTCTTATGTTCTGTTGAGGGTATTGCTCGATTTCGTTGATGCTAGAATTTGTTCTCGAATGAGGCAAGATTTGGGGTTCTAGGGCTCTGATGATGGGTTTTGAGTCCTGTGTTTGATTGTGGTTTGAATTTATCTTCTTGGGTTCGATCCTTTGCCCTCTTCTCCTTTTTTTTTTTTTTCCCCTTTTTGGGTTGTAATCTTGTTGGGTTTTGGTTCAGCGTCCCTGTAATTTGCAGGGTATTCAAGAAAGACTGTAGATTGTTGAGGTGTGTGAGATGAGGGCACCTTGTAATCGCTAAGAAAAGAAAATGGTCGCAGTTGTTCTCTATTTTTTTTTGCTTTCTTGTATGAGGATTTGAGACGAAGGGGAGTCTCGAATAGGTTGATTCGTGCCAAATTACTACAAATAGTAGCTCCTCTGAGGATCTTGTTAATGGCTGAGTGTTTCTTGGAGATGATTGTTTCCTGAGGTAAGCTAGCTGAGTCTTTGTCAATGACATTACAAGAGCCTGCTCTAGTGGTAAAGATTCATAAGTTCAGTTCTTAGAACAGTAGGCAAAAACAGTCACAGACTCGCATCTGATTTGAAGGTGGAGAAAGAAAATCATTGAAAAGTTAAGAACTATGTCAGAGTGTATGATTATTTTGATGCAAGCTCTGTCTGTCCCCTGATTAGTCGAATCATGAAATTCAAGATGCGGCGTACAAGCAAAATTAGTCTTTGAGATAGCAGACAACAGGAGATAGACAAATTTGGTAAAATCACCACTTACCTGCAAAGCTGCTTTTTGTGGGTGAGATGACCTCATATAGGCTATTACAAGCCTACACATCATCATATCTAGTGGTATCTTGACATCATGGTTAGAAACCAGCCAAGGAAGACCTAATGAACATTATGGGAATTCGAAGATCAGATCAATATTAATCTGCAATCCTTGCTAGGTTTTGATTAGGGATAAAACTTAGCAAACTAATAAGGCCAGGTTGCCAATTACAAATTAATTGCTATTCTTCTGTATGTTATTCTTTGTTTAAATGGCTCTATAGACTTACACAAAGCCTGGGCAGCCGTTGGTCTCCTTCTTGTAATTCTTGTTCAACAATCTCTTCGCAAAATCAATTGCCTCAGGGGATCGAGAAGGCCATGGGTCTTCATCAAAACTTGGCTCTTCCTCACGAATCGCCCGAAATATTTCAGATTGATTCTGCCCCCAAAAGGGTGGATCACCACATAGTAACATATAGGCAATGACACCAATACTCCATATGTCTGCTTCGGTTTCTCTTCACTCCATGTTTGCTTGCTACGTTAATTGTACTTATTGTTCCTTGTGATTTGGTCACTCCAGTGTCCTCAATGCCCAACTTTTATGTTTTTTTTTTGCTCTTCTGCACTTTACTATTGAACCAGCTACAAGCATAAGAGTGATTATAGGCTGGTCTTAACTTTTTCGAGGTTCTTCATTGTGGCTATCGATGCCTTATAGATAAACTATTGTCTGGAAGATAAAGTAGAATAAACTTTTGCATATTGTGGGGTCTCCATATTTGTCTTTGTGATAATATATCGAATGACCAAGCAAGATGGACAAACAAATGGGTTACTTAGATGGTGAATCTATGTTGCGCGATTCTGGTTATTAAGAAATACTCATCATTGCCAAGGTGGCATGAGTTTACCTTCTTAATGATGAGCCATGTTCATCATGTAATCGTCTTATGCGGAGTTTAAGTTTATCTTTGCCCAATGATGGATATGTTTAGTTTGCACATTCACTGTTGTTTTAGGTTTTGGATGACCTAGTATAATGAAGGATTTTTCTATGCAAGTACAATCTTTTTGCGCGTCCTTATTTTTTCTCAATGTTAGTTTTCTTTTCTTTAAGTGAATATCTTATAGTTTTTTAATAAGAGAGGGCCTAAGTGGTTGATCTTGTTTGTTTGTCTCTTAAATTTGTTCATGTCACTTTACTAGTAGGATGAGTTCATCAAAGGAAAAGGCATTTTGGAGCTCGGAAGATGTAAAAATCTTTTGTAATTTGTGCATCGAACAAATTGAAAAAGGCAATCGTCCTGCAAACAACAAAAGAGATGGATGGACAGTCATAATTAGTAAGTTTGAGGAGCTAACGGGTAAAAAATATGATAAACAAAAAATGAAGAGTAAGTGGGATAACCTCAAGGAATAATGGAAAAGATGGAGGTCATTGCTTTACAAGGAAACTGGATTAGGATGGGATTCAAGGAAGAAAACCATTGATGCGAGTGACGAATGGTGGGAGCGTAAAATTCAGGTTTTCCTCAATTCTTTTTTTTTTTTTTTTTTCATGTTAAGCTCACCTTTAATGATACAACTTATGCAAATGCTTCATTATAACATGCTAATCCAAAGTTTAAGGCTTTTAGGATGAAAGGCATACATCCTGATCTTGAAGTAAAGTTAGATATGATGTTCAGAGATACAGTTGCTACTGGAGGAATCACATGGAATCTTGGACAAGGTTTATGTGTTGATAATGATGTGGAGACCACACAACCTGGTATCGATGATGTTGTAGGGTCTACTGATGAAAACTTTGAGGATCACGTGGATGAACCAACTGGAACTCAAACTCGTAAGAGAGCCACACAGACTTCAAAGATGCAAACTCGAGGAAAGAAAGATAAGAAATTGAGCACAAGAGAGGAGCTCGGATCACAAATTAACAGGCTGCTTACAGTTGTTGAGAGTAGGAGTACTACCAGTGCTGCATCCAATGCAACCAATTTAGTCGGTCCTTATGAGGACCTCATAGAGATATTGGATTCCATACCTGAGATTGTGGAAGACGAAGACTTGTACTTTTTTTTTTCAATTTCTCATTTAAAGGAAAAGATAGACAATAGGCAAGTTTTCATCAGCTTAAAGGATAATGCAAAGAAAATAAAGTATCTCAAATATGAGATGAGAAAATAATCAAGTCTTCGTAGATAGGAGGATGTTAGCATCTTATTGTTTTCATGTTTGAAACTTAGTCATTCCACTTTGTTTCCATCTATGGATCTTTATTTGCAGCCTTTGTGAACCTAATTTCAATTAATGTTTGATGTTAGAATTGTTTTCATTTGGTATTCTCTTAATGTGATAGTTTGCATATATGCGATGGTTAATATATTGTTTATCTTTATATTTTGTTACTTGAAACAATTATGAATGATTTATGTGATGGTTAATACATTGTTTCTTTTTATAATTTGTTACTTGAAGCGGTTATGGATGATTCACATACAAGGACAAATCATGAGCAAGAGGAAAATGAATTATGGGATCTTATCTCAGTCACTGAAGCTGCAATTCTTTATCAAGCAAACAACCTTGCATGACCTCAACATATACAGGTTATGTATGGTTAAAAGAATTGATTGGCGAAGATGCTAATCCGATAAGGTGCTACAATATGTTTAGAATGCATAAGATTGTATTTGACAATTTATTTTTACGCGTGATTTAGTAACACGTTATGGCCTTCAAGGATCTAGGAATACTGATGTTAGAGAAATGGTTGGTATGTTTCTTCATATTCTAGGACATGGTATAGGTAATAGATTAGCACAAGAGCGTTTTCAACGCTCCGGGGAAACCATAAGTAGGCACTTCAACTTAGTTTTAGATAAAGTATGTGATATGGGAAAAAATTTGATCCAACCAACTGATCCACAATATAGAAAAGTTCCAGAGAAGATCAAGAAGGATCGGCGATTTTATCCATATTTTAAGGATTGCATTGGAGCTATTGACGGCACACATATTCCAGCGGTTGTACCTAAGTATGATCAAATTCATTTTATTGGTCGAAAAGGAACAACAACTCAAAACATGTTAGCCATATGTAATTTTAATATGGAATTTGTCTATGTTTGGGCCGGTTGGGAGGGACAAGCTCATGATACCCGTATCTTTTATGAAGCTATTGGAAGACGTGACGCAAATTTTCCCCATCCTCCTCCAGGTATGTTAGTCAATGGTTTAGATACATTCATATATCTAATTGGCATATGTTGACTAAATTTACAATATATATATATATGTAGGTAAATATTACTTTGTAGATGCTGGATATCCAAATCCTACTGGTTATTTGGGGCCATATAAAGAAGTTAGATATCATTTGCCAGAGTTTCAAGAAGGTCCTTCACCTACGGGATATCAAGAAGTGTTCAACCGTGCCCATTCCTCGCTACGCTCGACAATTGAGCGGGCCTTTGGTGTATTAAAACAGAAGTGGATGATTTTAATTCATATGCCAAGTTATCCATATGAAAAGCAAGTGCAAATTGTGGTAGCGGCAATGACTTTGCACAATTATATCCGGAGAAATAACGTGACTGATACGGATTTTGAACAAGCAGAATTGGATCCCGATTATGGATATTCAGTTGACCATGATGATGCAAATGAAGGGGTGAGTGCTTCAAATTCGTATGCATCTCCGGGCATGACACTTTTACGTGATGAAATAGCCATAAGTTTACAAAGTCGTTGAAGTTTGTAATACTAAGTATAACGTATTTCTTTTTTTCAGATATATATGATCATGTTCACTATCATGAAATGACTCTTTCTAGTCAAATTTGTATGAGAGGAACTTGATTTTATTTCTCTTAATTAGGACCTCCCTTTTTATATGTGGTGCTTACTCAAAAAAATTAGCATATACAATCGATCGCTTTACCATCCACCAAATAAGTTCAACTTTTTTTTTTTATATCATTTTAATCTTTTGACAATCAATAGCCCAACTTTTTATCAATACACTAGAATGATCATTAATTAACGAAGATGATTAATACTACAATAATTAAAAAAAATATTCAAAGTTAAAAACAAACCTAAAAGAACCTTAGGCTAAAAGTTAAGCTTTGCATTTAATCTATAATCAAATTCTTTTAATATAATTTTTAATAAGTTTACTAATATGTATCTTTTATATTACTCTCAACATGAAAATGTAAAATGTTATAAACCCATTGTTTCTTTTTTGCAATTTTAAAAAAACTAAAACTAAAACACTTAATTTTAAATGGTTGGCTTTTCAAATGCAAGTTTACCAAACAGTTTTGCATTTCCCCAAAGCACTTTTTAGTTTTAGTTTACCAAACAGTCTAGCATTTCAGAAAACCCCTTTCTCTCAAAGGTATTTGCATTCTCCCAAGGGCATTTCCTCAAAGCTGAACCAAACGGGCCCAAAATCGACTAAAACAGCACCTAGCTTCTTCTTTTTTATGTACTCTAGAGCTTCAACGAGAGCTAGGGTTTCGAGTTGAGGGACCGATTCCGCACGAACTGTCCTGGTGAAGCCATCGACGAGACAATCAGAGGAGTCGCGGACGATTCTGGCGATGGCTCCTTCTGTTGAGTCCTTTCGGATCAACCTATCGACGTTTATCTTCAATTTCCCCATTTCCGGTGCAAACCAGATCTGAGGTACGTCTTTCTCCTCTGATTTTCTTGCTTGAGGGTGTTGACACATCCATTTCTCATCATTTCGCTGCTGGAATCTGGCCAAATCAACTGTGTTGAATGCATCCGGCTTGCTTCCTCGGAAAATAAAGTTGTTTCGCCCCTTCCAAATTTGCCATAGGAGGTTTGAGATCGCTTCCAAGGATGGTAAGTGAGTGTTTTTCCTTATAAAATGCTCCAACCACTCTTCAATCCGAGAAACATCTTGTAATCTTATCTGGATTTTGACCTCCGGATTGTTCCATACGTTTGTAGTCCAAGGGCAGAGGAGGAAGATGTGCTCGGTCGTTTCCACCCTTTCTCGGCAGAGGTCACAGACAGGGTCAGGTAAGATCTTTCTCTTCCACAAATTCTCCTTTGATGGGATGGCGTTTTGGCAGACATTCCAAATAAATATTTTAACTTTAGGGCTGATCTTCATGTTCCATATATCATTCCATAGTGCTCTTGGTGCTTGATAGGAAGAAGAAGGGTGTTCAGTTACTGTCTTGGCTGTCGTCTGTTCTCTTAATATATTGTAACCATTTTTAACTGTGAAGGACCCATTCTTTGTCCCTGTCCATACTAGTTCATCATTTGGGATCTGTCTATTGATTGGAATTGTGAGGATCTCCTGGGCTGTCTATTCATCAAATAGATTATTTATTAGTTGCTCGTTCCATTGCTCCGCTTCAAAATTCATCAAATCTGAAACTTTTCTTGGATCATTTCTATTTGCCGGTCCCCCAATCAGTCCTCTCTTTAGCCAGTTGTCTGTTCTGATATAGACTTTTTGTCCATTTCCGATTGCCCACCTCACAGAGCTTGATATTGCCTCCCTTCCCATAAGCAAACTTCGCCATCCCCATGAAGGCTTGGCTCCTTGCTTAGCATGCCAGAAATCTTTTTGACCAAAATAAAGTCCTTTGATCAGTTTGCTCCATAGCGCTTCTGGATTTTTCACTAATCTCCAAGCTTGTTTACCCAGGAGGGCCTCGTTGACTGTAAGAAGATCCCGCAAACCCATTCCTCCCCTATCTTTCCTGGATTTCATAATTTCTCATCTCTTCCAATGTAGACCAGCTTTTGTTTCACTGTTTTTCCACCAGAAGTTTGCAATTTTCCTCTCAATCGCTTTACAAATTGATACCGGGATTTTAAAAACTGACATAGCATACTGCGGTAATGCCTGTACCACTGATTTCAGTAGGATCTCCTTACCTGCCTTTGATATAAGTTGCTCCTTCCAGCCTTCCATTTTCCTATTTACCCTTCCCAAAATCCATACAAAAACCTGTCTCTTTGAGGCTCCCCAATCTGAGGGGATTCCAAGGTATTTTCCTGTCCGATCTAGCTGTGGAACTCTCAATTCTCTAGCCATGTTATCCCTTAAAACTTGGGGGCAGTCTTTGCTAAAATAGATACCCGATTTGTTTAAATTTACTGCTTGTCCTAAGACATAACAGTATTGGTTAATCACTGTTGAGACATTTTGACATTCCTGTATAGTGCCATCTAGAAAAAATATAGAGTCATCGGCAAATAATAAATGGGTCAATGTGGGACAATGCCTATTTAATTTGATTCCTTTAATACTCCCATCATCTAGAGCTTTTTTAATCAAAGAAGACAAACAGTTTTCCACCAATATAAAGAGATAGGGTGATAATGGGTCTCCTTGTCGAATACCTCTAGAAGGGTAAAAGTAAGGAAGGCGTTCTCCATTGAATTTGATGCTGAAAGATACTGTCAAAACACATTGCATTATCCAGTTGATCCATTTTTCGCAGAAACCCATTTTCAGTAGGCAGCCTTCTAGGAAATCCCACTCTATTCTATCATAGGCTTTCTGCATGTCTAATTTCAGCACCGCTTGGAAATGTTTTTTCCTTTTCCTCATCCGCAGCTGGTGTAGTACCTCCTGTACAATATATATATTACCCTGGATCTGTCTTCCACTAACAAAGGCACTTTGTTCCCCTGAAATTAGCACCGGCAACCATTGTTTAAGTCTATTTGCCATAACCTTCGAGATAACCTTATAGGCAAAATTGCAAAGGCTAATAGGGCGAAATTGGTCAATTTTCTCTGGATTGGGTATCTTTGGAATTAGGGTTATATGGGTTTTGTTAAGGGCTGGTTCCAATACCCCTAACTGAAGAAAAAAAAACCCCTGACTTCTTCAAGAATATCCTTATCGATTATATCCCAATGGTGTTGAAAAAAAATCCCATTTAAGCCATCAGGACCAGGAGCCTTTTGTGCACCAAGTTGGAAAACAGCATCATGAACTTCTTTCAAAGTTACTTCCGCCACCAAACATTCATTTATATCATTCCCCACTATTGTGGGGCATTGATCCAATACTGGTTGAAAGTTCCTAGGCCCTATTGAAGTGTATAAATCTTTAAAGGAAGAAATTGTGAGGTGCTGAAATTGTTGTTTGTCCCTTATCCAACACTCCGATGAATTCTGCAGCATAGTAATTCTGTTTTTTAGCCTCCTCTGGATAGTAGTTGCATGAAAATATTTTGTATTTTTATCTCCCCACCTTAGCCAATTGACTCGGGATCGTAACCCCCAAAACATCTCTTCTCTTCTCCAAAGTGCTTCTATTTCCTCTTTTACAATCCGCTCTCTGCTAGAATCTTGAGATTGGCTTGCACTATTTGTCAGGTTTTGTAACTCCTGCTTGAGGGCCTTTATACGGATATGATTGTTCTGAAATTTTCGTTTACTCCATACCCTCAAAGCAAGGGTGACCATCTGCAGCTTATCCCTCAAACCAACACCATTCAAATTATGGGATTGCCATGCTTGTTCTACTACATGTTTACATTCCGCATCTTCAATCCAGAAGGCTTCAAAATGAAATTCTTTTCGTTTTTTTACAGGTTCAGCATTACTCACTAGTAACAGGGGGCTATGATCAGATCCTATAGCGGGAAGAGCATACGCTTCTGCTTCCGGGAACATGAGCCTCCAGTCTAAATTACATAACACCCTATCCAGCTTCTCCTTAACCAGGTCAGCCCCTTCTTTGTTGTTTGACCAGGTGAAAGCACATCCTTTACAATCTATTTCCATCAAAGCACAATCATTCAAACAATTTTGAAAAGCCTGCATTCTATAAGTTTCAGCCATTCTGATTCCCACCTTTTCCCAATGATAGAGCACTTCATTAAAATCCCCCAAGCAAACCCATGGTAATTCATCTGAAATGCTGATCTGCCTCAAGAGTTTTGAGTAGAAGAGAATTAGGGTTTAAGGTTGAATACGAAGAAGGAAGTGAGATAAAAATCAAATCTTGACAGAATTTATACTTTCCAAAAACAGTCCGCTATACATAAAGATATGATTCATGATAATAGCGATTCATGAATCGTCTCGATTGAGGTTACATGTTAGGAAGCTATGAGGTAGCAGACTGCACACAGAGTACGAAGCTTTAGAGGTACAATATACATTAGTTTTGTCTGCGGATATTTTAAAAGAAACCCAAATTACTTTTAATTCTTTTAAAAGGAGGCATACATTTGCACCAAATATAACCAGATCATCAATATGGATAGGCACACAACTCGAATACAAGTTATTATTTAATGCATGAGCCATCGTCGACAACCACAAAAAATGTTACTAATATCAACATACATCCATGACCATTAATCAACTGTCAATATAAGACAGCGTATAATTGATGATAATGAACATCATAGTAGAATTGGTTGGCAAAGATACCAATTAAAGAGAATTACTGATTGAGACTGCAAATAGGGAAGGGATATATGAGAAGTGCCAAAAAACAGTTATGACATTCCAAATTGAAATCATTCGTGGAAGAGACGGAGTTAAAGTTTAGTAGATCATGGAAAAAAGATTATGTTAAAGCAAGGGTGAAGGATCAAGGTGCAATTTTTAAGGAGAAACCATCTCAACACAATATTGTGGTGTCATGGAACATACGATCGAGATCCTCGGAGATAGGGAGGCATGACTAAAACTACAAGGTAACTGCTTTTGAGGGGTTATGTCACAGGCACTATATTACACTAGTGCTCAACTACTAGAGACCACCCTCCTCCGGCGCTCGGTGCACAAACAAACAATATGTTGTCTTCCAATTATCTTTACATTTCTACACAAGAATTTTAGGTTTCAGACTCACGTCGTTGATTAAATTTCGACGTGTTTGTTTCTTAGTTATTTTACCAGATTTTTATTGTCGATTATATTTCTACATGTATCTTTGCTTTAAATCCTAGGTGCCTCGTCGATGATTAAATTTCAACATTGCATCTTCGCATTTTCAGGCTTTGTTGTCAATTAAATTCCAGCAAAGTTTTTGTAAGTATGGCTATTTCTGAAGTAAACTTGTTGATTCTTTTGTCTACCTGTGATATCTCTCGTTCAGAATCATCACAGAACCCATATCATCTAATAAAACCAAAGAACAACTTTTGATGACATGTATTTTGTAATTGAATCCAATTCAAGTGAAACGGTAGAAACTCAACTAGAAATGAAAAATCGAGGTATTTGATTAGACTGGACAACAATTGTTTTGTAAAGGAACTTGAGCTCGAGTTTGAGTTCAAACTTAAAAAAGCTCGAATAATGTGGGTACATTTTGTAATTTTCAAGATATTTATATCTATTTTATTAAATTTATTCTCAAAGAATAGGAAAGGTCAATTCCACTCCCGAGCCTATGGAACTAGAAATTGGCGAGCTCAAACTTGGCGCCACAAGGTAGTCTGAGTAACTAAAGCTCGAGCTTGACCAGAAATCAAATGATTTTTATCCTCGTGGAGCCCAAATAACTTGACTCAGTTTCAATCCCACGCCCTACGATAATGTTGCTTCCAGTACACGCCCTCTTCCTCTACTCGTTCAACACTTATGTCAGGTGCGTGCAGATTTTGAGTCTAAATTTCGCCTCTCATCTCCTAATGCAAAGCGCAGACCACGACAAGCACAACAAAATTGAGCATCCCAAGAGTCTGACACCCTCTTTACCTTCCCAATCAATGGCTAGATCATGTCGTGTCTCGAACTAACGTATTTTTATATGTTTCAGCAAGTCCAAAGTACAGTTGTAGGAGACAATTTCATTGGTTTTAAACTTTTTACTTATATTGTATTCCTCACTTATAGGGATACGTTAACTAGAATCTGACATCTTTAGTCACGTATAACAATACTAAAATGAATAATAATAATGGACATCCAATTCACGCGTATGGGAAGTTCCGACTTCCAGTTGACTTTGCTACTTATATAGGTCTGGTTCACCGGTAACAAGCTCGTCGGAGAACTCCTTGTACTGATCGAAATCATGACTGAACCTAATAATTCAGTTTTAGTACTGATCTGCATCCTCTTTGTGTCCACTACTTTATTTGTTTCCTTTTGCCATAAAAGGTCCAGGTCACACCGGCTTCCTCCGGGACCCTCCAGATGGCCGATATTCGGCAACCTGTTCAATCTTGGGAAGATGCCTCATCGAACGCTAGCTGGCCTCCGTGAAAAGTATGGCCCGGTGATTTGGCTTAGGCTAGGCTCGATAGACACCATGGTGATTCTCTCAAGCAGAGTTGCCGCCGAGTTCTTCAAGAACCATGACCTCAATTTTGTGGACCGAACCATCACCGATCTCATGCAATCTCAGGAGTACTACAAAGGATCCATTGCCCTAGCCCCATACGGCACACATTGGCGGGTGTCAAGGCGGCTGCTGACGGCAGACATGCTAGTTGCCAGGCAGCTCAATGAAACAGCTCCAATCCAGAGAAAGTGTGTTGACGACATGTTGCCATGGATCGGGGAGGCGGCATCCACGGATAAGATCCGAGTCGGAGAAGGTGTTCACCTGGCACGCTTCGTGTTCCTCGTGGCATTCAATTTGCTGGGGAATCTCATGCTGTTCCGAGACTTGCTTGATCCGGACTCAAAGTTTGGATCCGAGTTCTTCGAGGCAATGAGCGGATTGATGTAGTGGTCAGGCCATGTGACCATTGCGGACCTATTCCCGTGGCTGCGGTGGTTGGGCCCGCAAGGGCTGAGGAGAAAGATGGATCGGGATATGGGGAAGGCCATGAGGATCGCTTCGGATTTCGTGAGGGAGAGGATTGAGGAGAAGAAAATTGGGGGAAACGATGATCGGAGGGATTTTCTTGATGTGTTGCTTGAGTTCGAAGGAAACGGTAAGGACGAGCCGGCCAAGCTTTCTGAGAAGCAAATCAAAACATTCATACTGGTACGACCACAAACTTTGAATTGCTAGTTCTGTAAGGATTCCTGTGCGTCCAATCATATGCGTAGGGGATAATCGCAGGTGAATATCACTTGATTATTCAATTATCTCCTTAATGTATAACACATAGTCTTACTCGATTCTGAGTCACTTTTTTATTTGTAACTTTACTTTGAAACAAGATCAGCATCCTTCCATTAATATAACCTTTTGGCTTTATGGTTAGGGTTCTTAGCATTGTGTAATATGTGTCAAGAATTCGATAGAACCATTGTGAGAAACATGCAAGTTTCTGAGTATGTCGACAAGGACAACTTTAGACATGTAAAAATATGTTTATGATTGTTTGGTAAAGTATTGTGGTAAATTAGTAGCCTACTTGGTATAACTTCCCACAGTTGCTACGTATTTAAAAAATGGTATGGCTATGGTTCCATTGCCTTGGTCTAGAAAAATTTACGGATATGGCTCCATTTCGTGAAATTTTGCCATGCTTGCTCTCACATACTCTCCTCTTGACATCACAGGAAATGTTCTTGGCTGGGGCAGAAACATCGAGCAGCACTGTCGAATGGGCACTGACAGAACTCCTACGGGACCCGAACTCCATGGTCAAGGTCCAAGCAGAGCTGTCCCGGGTCGTTGGGTCCAACCGAAAGGTCCAGGAAACCGATATAGACCAGCTCTCCTACCTGCAAGCAGTTGTGAAGGAGACCCTCAGGCTCCACCCGCCACTCCCATTCCTCGTGCCACGGAAGGCCATGGCCAACACCATTTTCATGGGCTATGACATACCCAAAAACACACAGGTCTTTGTGAACAGTTGGGCGATCGGTAGAGACCCAGATGTCTGGGAAGACCCTATGGCTTTTAAGCCTGAGAGGTTCATTGGATCGAAGTTGGATTATAAGGGTCAACACTACGAGTTCATTCCGTTTGGAGCAGGTCGAAGGATGTGTGCCGGCATGCCCTTGGCACATCGCGTGCTTCATCTGGCTTTGAGCTCGCTGCTTCATGAGTTCAATTGGGAGTTCGATAGCCGCATTGATGCAAAGACGATTGACATGAGAGACAGGGTGGGGATGACCATGAGAAAGTATGTCCCCTTGCTGGTGGTGCCCAAAAGAAGAGCAATGTGAGACTGGGTTTAGCTCGGAATTTGTGCTTGTTTGACATATTGGTCTGAGCCTTTCTTTGCTTGCTCAAATGCGTATCCTCCATGGTTTTTACTTTCTAGTTATTTCCTAGGCTAGAAAATGAGTAAATGACAAGATGTAATATGATGTATCTAAAACCAGCGAGATTGGTCATGTAAGGTTGCTCTTTTGTTTTGACATTTTCATTGGGTAAGATGTTAATCTTTCGTGAATAGAATCAAATTTCAGATCATGATAATACGTAGTTGCACAAATAAGCTCCGTTTCATGAGTTCAGAGAACTTTCACAACCTATTATAGTCCCGAGTTCAGTAGACTAGAAGCTAAAGACGGCAGAAATCAACAAAGAAGAAATGGACCCAGTCAATTATTTGCGTAAAAATTGTCAGCTTAGCGGGCACCTCTCTAAGTACCAAATTTACCAGACTGCAAGATGAAGAAAATGGCGCATTTCAGTAGTATGCCTCATGTTATCTACCGTCACTCAGAATAGAAATAGGTTTTATATATTGAAAAGTCAACATTTGACCCGAAAGTAAAGACTAATGTCTTGCAAGTCTAAGTGCCGCACTTAGTCTCCGGAAAAAACCTCTCAGCTCTCGCTTTCACTCTGCCAATCCTGCATATATGGTTTAGACCCACCAGAAGTTCGACAATCGCTTCCTCAGTTTTCGGTTGGTCTGCGACGTACAACGTCTGTACCAGAAGCACATTTGCCCCAGAATCGCGATTTTGCTTCTCGAAGCTCCGCTCAGATTGCCATTTTATCGTGTTGTGAGCGAGCGGAGCTAGCCATTCCAGCATTTGCGCCACTGTCATCCTCCATTTCTCCACGATCGCACCATCATGCACCATCAACGCCAAACTCATGGCATGCAACCTTAGCCTGGCCCTCAGAGCAGTTCGAATGGAAGCAGGCAACATATGATAGAGGTCCTCTCTCATGTCGAGGGTGATTGAGTGAGGCAAAGATGCTAGCTCCTCGATTAGAACAATCACATTAGCATAGTGCACAGCTAAGGCAGCATGGCCAAGAGTATGAGGAGGGGTGATTAAGCACCCGCACTTTGCATAGAAAGATGCGAGCTTAGAGTAAATTCTGTTGCTCACGAGCAACCTCTTCATATCTTTGTAGTCCATTGTTCTGACATCATTTCCAAACACACTTGTCCCTCTCGTCGATGCAACCATCTCTATTCTGCAGTAACTGTCGATAAGGGGAGAATCGCTTTCCACATTAATGCACCCCTTGAAAGGTCCTATGTAATGTGACTGTTTCATCGGTCCGTGCCTTTCCCTCAGCGAAGAGGACTGCTGATGATGAATTTGGTGCGCCTTTTTGTTTGCTATATCCTTGTCAGGACGCAGTGACAAATAGAACGGATCGAGGCTGTAACCAGATGGATGGACCGAAGATTGCATTAGAGCAGAGAGGGAGTGGCCCTTGGAAAAACAAGTGGGATGGATTTCCTCTAATTCAAACTTACCTTGGTCACCCCCAAAAGCATGTATCATTTTCTCAAGAATCGTGAAAAGCGATCTGGCGAGGAGCCGAACGGTATAGTCATAAGTTCTGTTCCAAGGAGACAACTCACGGAGATTACGCACCACCTGAATCTGCCACATCGCCTTCTGCTGAAACTCAAACAGTTTGACGTGGTGCGACATGGGATTGGCCTTCATCCTCCTAACTGTCTGTTGAAGCTCCGCCAGCGCCTCCTGCTCTTGGGTCAACTGCAGCGTGACGGCAATAAACCTTTCCATTTTCTTCACTCTTCTGTCCATTTTCTTCCATTTGTACTCCCAACCAAACCATTTGATGCAGTTGTTCATTGGGTCATCGAAGAAGCTTCTAATTTGGTGGTACACAGGATCGGCACACCTCCTCGCAAGCCTGACCACCGCCCTGGCCACGCACACGAAATTGTCGATGATCTCATCCAGCACAAGACTCATGATGTAGCTATCATCTTCACTCACAAGCTTCCTGATGCCCACGGATCTCGCCATCTCTTCTCTCAACTGCAGAATCTCGACATCGCTCAAGCAATGCCATAACTTAACCACTTTGGACATTAGGCTCACGACCTCGAAAGACAAAATCCCAATCGTGGCTTTCTCATGCTCTTGCGCCTTGCACCGCGAGCCCCGCCAGAAATTGCCCAACCATGATTCGGTCACCCTTTCACCTCCCATTGAAATGCTCCCAGTGGGATCAAGCAGAGATAAGTACCTGGTATGCACCTAGTAATTTCGACAAGCTTCTTGGTTCCTGTACCCGTATGAAAACCCAACCAAATCAGGTGACAGAAGAAAAATGCTAAAATGCAACTCCATCAAAGCCACAATCAATTTAGACATTGAACCAAATGTCTACGCAAAAGAGACATTAAGTTACATCAACCACATTCACGATGCCAACTTTCCCTGGGAAACTTCTTTTTCTTTCTTTTTTTTTCTTTTTTCTTGAAATAGCAACAGCAGAAGAGTCGCACAATCAAGAATCACAAACGAAACTCTACTGAACCGATCCTTTCGTCTAAACCGGATGTGGCAATACGCTTGTTTTTCCAAGACATTTCTCTGCTTACATATATTCACAACCAAGACAACGACGTTAATCCAGGAACCAAGCCAGCACCATAGTTAAACAACATGCAGGAGAGCGCGTGAAGAAGACAACTCACTGCCGACTTGTAAGGCTACGAGATCGTCGTCCAAATGGAGCAACATGAAGCAACAGAAGGTGAGCGAGAGAGCGAGAGGGTGTCGCGCACTGTGAGGTGATGCCGGCCGTGAAATAAGAGGATGGCATTGCCAAATAAAAAAGAAGAGGGAATGGGGATAAAAGAGGAGTGAGGACGAAAGTCATTCAGACCGAGGAAGGATCCAAGGGATCATTTGGGGTTTATGCTATGCGATTTCTCATTTGGATCTCCCGGTGTTAACAATTCACGAGTGAACAAATCCAATTACAATCATAATGAAATGTTCCTGTCGTGCTTCTGTCGTTTCCGCGGCGCTTACGATGCCGTCGCCCTCCTTCCCACAGTTCGCACGACCACGCCATTAACCGTGGGCCGAAACCATCGCGCATGGCTCCTCTTAAACTAGACTTTAATTTTATTTTTAGTTATATTTTTTGGCTCTATTACGCAAAGTTGTGGTCCTTAGCAAGATTTTAAAAGGTTGTGACCACCGGGAAAGTCCAGGTAGAGCCAGGTAGGGAGCTCGAAAAAGATTCCCTCCCCACGAGGGGCCCGCCAAGGGGCCTTAAGGGCTACCTCGCCCCCCGACTGGATGGGTAAGTCCCTCGTGGGAGTAAAACCCCACTGGAATCCTGCCCAAATGAAGGTTCTGGGACCTCAGAAGGGTCCCAGGTGGCAGCGGCTTAAACTAGACTTTAATTTTATTTTTAGTTATATTTTTTGGCTCTATTACGCAAAGTTGGAACTACTAACTCAGCGTTGCCCGCCCGCATGATAAATCTTCCGCAAAAGAAATTTACACTGTGGTTTGTAGCCACGTGCTCTAATCTTCTGGGCTACAAAATCAGCCTCAACTGATTGTTACTCACATTGCAATTTGCCTCACTTGGTGTTACGATCTGTTATTTGCACCTTACATTTTGTTTTTTTTTTTTTTTTTTTTTTTTTTGATAAGAAGTAATAATATATAGAGCTTTGAACTAACATTTACACAAAATCCGGCACCACAAAACTTGCACTCATCAAGACAAAAGTTTATGCAAGTGGAAGGGAGCCGGATGTAAAAGAACCCGCAAGAGCGACCAAAGCGCACAAAAGCCTATACAACAGGCAGAAGGACAGACGGGAAAAGAAGGCCGCGCAGGCCAAGAGGAAGCCACAAGAAGACCAACCTCACGAAAACAACCAGCTACAAAACAAGACAGAAAGCTACCAGGAGGAGTCACCATCGTAGAAGAATAGCAGCCATACCAACAAGGCGAGCAGAGACGGAGCCAAAGGGAGAAGGCGTATGCTATCAAGCATCAAGAGCCCGAGGAGACTAAGGCCGCAACCCATTTGCAAGCTGTCCCTGAACCCCTTCAAGGAAAATACAAGGATATATCCTCCAGTTACGTTGGAGTTTTCTGTTTCTTAGATTATCTTCAATATTTCTGCAGGTTAAGGCCTTATCCTTTACCACATTTGCACCTTACATTTTGTTAGGTGATCCACAATGGTACGGTGTCAGTGTCGAAAACCTCCATCAATAGGGCTCTAATTTTATCCGATCAGAATGCAAATATGTCCCTCGAATAGGTTTTGTAGAAGTGGTGTTTTTCCCTGTTTGAGTTTCCTTAAACAAGTTTTTTTATTGATGAGTTACGAGTGTGGACACAGTTTACATGAAAAATTAAGTCTAGATAAAGTATGTTAATTGAATGGTCTTTTTGGAATCTTTTTCTCTCTCAACCAAATATTGAATTCATCGACATCGATTCACTTGTGAAGACAAGCAAAGGTCATCTTTAGTGTAATATGGGTCCGCCACCGTATAGTGTCCACTTTGGACATTAAGTTCTCATAATTTTATTCTTCTCAAGGCATCTCATATTATCTCAAGAAAACGCATATGTATAGTTAAAGAACTTAAAAATTTATAAGTCAGTTTAGAACTCTCTCCTAAGTGATGTGAGATAGGGGACATGTGCTTAGCCTCGTCCATGTACTATCGAGATGCCATCCCTCTATATTGCCTGGGTATGGGTCATCACATTTAGAAGTCTCCAACTCCATTTTACAATTGGCCTCTGCCTGGCTGGCTCTCCTCCAACGAAGCTGCTATCCTCTCATGCTCATAAATATGCAATTATAATAGCAGTAAGATTTATTTTTATATTTTTTTTTATTTCTCAATTTTTTTATGTTTCTGACTATGTAATTGCTGATATAAAGCACATATCTTTTCATGTATTATTCTAGATGTTATGTGGTATTGCCATAACTATGGAATCTATAGAACTGGCAATTCTAGATTGACGGGAGAGAAGTACACTAGCAATGTCATAAGTTGTGTACGACGCTCACTTTGGTGCCAAAAGTTTCCGTTGGATCACTTAAGTGCCAAAAAGTTTGAAAAACGATCATTTTGATACCAACTCCGATCAGATTGACCGGAAATCTGACGTGGCACTTTTTTATTAATTTTTGACGCTGATGTGACTTGTCGGAAAGTACAATCAGCATGTAAACCTCAAAATGACGTCGTTTGGTGTCTCTCCCCCAATTCAAAACCCTAAACCCTAAATCTGCCGGATAATCTCGGCCACCACCGCCCTCTTCGTCCTCTTCTCCTCCCTTGCCATCCTCTTCGCCGCCGCCCATGGCACCGCCAAGCACCACCACCTCCTCCACTACCTCGACGAGTTCGGCGACCACGGCGAGCAAGTTGCTGTCGACCCCTCCGCCTCCTTCAAGAACCCGCGCCTTTGCAACGCCTACGTCGCCCTCCAGGCCTTAAAGCAGGCCATCCTCTCCGACCCCAACAACTTCACCACCAACTGGGTTGGCCCCGACGTATGCGGCTACTCCAACGTCTTTTGCTCCCCCGCCCCTGACGACCCCGGCGTCCGCACCGTCACTGGCATCGACCTCAACCACAGCGACATCGCTAGGTACCTCCTCGAGGAGCTCAACCTGCTTGCCGACCTCACGCTCTTCCACCTCAACTCCAACCGCTTCTGCGGCAACGTGCCGCAGAAGTTCCGGAACCTGAAGTGGCTCTTCAAGCTGCATCTGAGCAACAACCAATTCACTGGGAAGTTCCCGAGGGTCGTGCTGGAGCTTTCCGGCACTCAAGTTCTTGGACCTCCAGTTCAACGAGTTCGACGGGTCGGTCCCGCAGGAGCTCTTCGACAAGGATCCGGACGCCATCTTCATCAACGACAATCGGTTTTGGTTCAACTTGCTGGATAATCTTGGCCACTCCCTGGTGTTGTTTTAAAAATTACGATGGTTTTCCCTTCTCCTCCCCCTTCAACCGCCCACATCCCTCGCCTCCGCCTCTACCGGTGATGGGCCAATCGCCGTCCTTGACGGCCCCCACGCTCGGCGGCCGCAGCTCCAACCCCGACCCCAACCCCGACTTGGCCACTCGGCAGCCAAGTTGAAGGCTGTGATCTCGCTCAAGTTGGAAGCTCACGTCGCCAAGCGACGATGGCCGAGCGAGCTAGGTCGGCGGCTAACGAGGATCGGAACCCTAATTTCAATCTCCAAATAAAATAAAATAAAAATCCCAAAATGAGTTGTGCGGCGTCGTTTTTGTGAGGCCATCCACTTAGGACGGCAAAACGATGTCGTTTTCTTAAGGAGGACGGCAAATGACATCGTTTCTCAAGCCATGTCGATTTTTTTTTAAAATATAAAAGCCACGTCATCATTTTGGCCCGAATCTCTCGCCGGTGGCACCAAAGTGATTGTTTTTCCTCCAATTTGGCACTAAAAGTGAGCGCCATACACAACTTATGGCACTGATAGTGTACTTCTCCCGATTAATGGTAGTTCCAAGAGCCTAAAAGGTAGGTAGGTTTCTAGTTCTAGTTCTTTGGAACCGTTGCCTATAAAAAAGATTTCAAGGTTGGACAAATGTAGCATCGAGTGATCGTCAATTGTGGGAACGTCTATGGATTGTTCTTATCTAAGGAAATGGATGACATTCATTATAAAATTTAAATATTAAACAATGTTTTGATCTAGCATATCATACTTCTCGTAGTTATTAGTGGATTTTAGATGATATCAAATGGAGTTCTTAATTAAAAAATCACCACAAGTCTCTTATTAAAAAAATTGTCCAATCAATCATAAACTTTTTAATTTTTCAATTTAGTCTAAAACTTTATGCGAAATGCCAAGTATACCTTCTTGTCAATTTTTGCCCTAAGGAGTATGCCACGTAGGACAAGCGGCGATGACGAGACCACCATGTTAACGACTTCCAGTTAAATTGATCGGAGTGATTATATTGAAATTCTCTGTGCAAAGATTTTAAACTGAATTAACAAAATTGAAAGTTTAAAACTGAATTGACATTGTACAGTAAATTAAGGACCGATTGTGTAATTTTCTTGTCCCTTATAGGGCCAAATCGCAGCCACCGCGGGGGGTTGTTGCTACATTTAAAGTCAGGCCAATTTACTAAAAGACCATAGTTATTTTTTAAAAGTATTTCGATCCCCACAGAAACTCAAAGAAGAATATACATATGTATTGAAACAAATATACACCCACTCAGACATTGAGGTAATTGGTACTAAACGATTTTCATAGACAGACTTCGAGAAGCCATCTTACTAAAATACAGACAAACCTAAACAATTATAAGAGACTTAAAATCACGTAGTTAAAACTTAAAGGCCACAATTAAGACCCTATACCGCACCTAATTGACTCCAAATTATTGAATTACAAGAGACATTCACAAACATGCCGACAGGGAAGGACGAAGCAACACGAATTTTCTCCGCGTAAATCATGTAATCCCCCGAAATAACGCCAAACTAAGCGTATATCGAAGCGCCTTAGCTTTGGATGTGCGGCAGGACAAGACGATTAGAAACGTGATTCTTGAGATGACTCTTTGCAACTTCTAAATCGACTTGGACATGTATTGGGCCCTTGGTTTTGAGTAGCTCGCATAGTTCTTTTCGATGAGCACGCGTTGATATCAACTTATGTGGCGTCACATCAAGGACTCTTGATGTTTGCTATGAGATTTTGTTCTTCTCTTGTTGCTCAATGATGAGAGGAATATGCGGTAACTTCGCACTTGTTAATATGGAAACTATATGGAGCAACGGAGACCCCGAGAAGGAAAAGCTTGGGCGGATCTTGAGCTCCTTATTTTTGTCGGGCGACCTTTGTTTTGCCCTCCGGCTTTTCTCGAATCCGAAAGGTCAATGTTCGATACGAAATAGAGCATTGTTCCATTTTCGACACGATGGTGTCATCACGAGGAGGAGAACTACGATGGAGTTGCGACTTCGGGGCCAGTGGGATTGGGATTTCTTGTTCGCGACAGCCCAATAGGAATGCTTGTGGCCAAACTGAAACAACAACGAAAAGGAAGACCGTCCATGGTGAGCAACAAAGTAAAAACGAGTCTTCCCACTTCGAATCATATGAAAAGTTATTCTAAACGCTCAAATTTTATAAAGATTTTAAACGTTTTTGCATCTCGTATTTTATATATTTCGGTAACAATAAAAGCGAAAAATAAAAAGCCAAAAGTCAAAAACCGGCCGTCCCAACATTACCCTATTTTTTCTTATCATTAATAGGCACGATGACATGAGGAACGCACAACGCACATGACAAATGCATAAGACACGCAAACATTTGGTTACCATTCTGTCAGTAACTAACAAATTAATTAGTTTTATTTGAGTAATTGATTCATTTTGTATTAGACTAATTTATTAGAACTCAGTTTTAAATAGTTTTTTTATTCTTCGACAATTAGGTTTGAGCCCAACCTTACTGAGCTCAACTGGACGGAAAGAGGCTTTTTTTCCGGTAAAGCCTATAATGATGGTGGACCTCTTAGGTTGAATGACTGCGAGGCCCATGGGTAATGAGTAGGTCATCAAAGTTAGATGGATCTTGACTTACCACAAGCTTAACAAGCAGGTATATTGTTAGATCAAATTGCACATAATTATTTTACGAGAGTTTTTTTTTATTTTCTTGTGTTTACGAAATATTTTCTAAATGAGTAACAAATGTCCAGTATAAAGTGTTCATCCAGCATGTCAATCTAACTGATATTGAGCGATTCAAAAAAACGTAATATCATTGTGAGATTTCTTTATTAATTTTAATGCAACTTAATTGCATTGTAATTACAAAATCACACTCAATTTGCCTGCACATCTTGTAGTATGGTGTTTGGGAATGCACATAGAAGTTGTATTAACATGTCAGATGCCAATATTACCAACTTGATTAATTAAACTGACCAAATTGGATCTACTTATGGAGCACAATGACTGAACTGAACAAAAGAAGCAAAATTCAAGAATCAAATTTAACACCGCATGCATATAATCAAAAGACCATGTTACCCCTAAAAGTAAAATGATTTTTGTTAAGAAATATCTGTCCAAGAAATGGGTTTCGATTACAAGGTTTACTGGTTATAATCAAAACAAAAGAAAAATGCATATTCGATGTCTTTAATCAGTAGCCTAGCATAAACTTTCTTTATTTTTATTTTTAGGTGCCAACTGAAGTCCTAGACATTTCCAGCACCATCTTCGTCACTCTCCGGCACCTTCTAGCATCCCAAGTTCTCGATTTTTCCTACATATATAAATATGCTTAGACCATCACAGAGTCTTCACCGACACATCGACTATTTCCATCCGAAAACACTTCACCCTTCTCGAGTTTGGTTCCTTCTTCCGATCTGCGACAAGATAATGAAGCGTGTGGACCGCAGGAAAGATACCACGACGCTCCCGGTCGTGACCCGTGACGAGGAAGGCAGGAAGAGGGTGGAGAAGATAGAGGTGAAGGCTCACAAAGTGGACACCCTCAAATACTTAGAGAGGAAGCTGATGGACAAGGGCGTGCAGCGGATGGAGCGCCACCCCGCCGATGGCCTCGGCGGCATCGGCCGCCCACCACCCAAGTCCGGTCGCGGCGGTAAGTACACGTGGGAAGGGCCGGAGGATCCAGCAGAGAGCGAGCTGGCCCCGATGCCGCCGGCAATTGATGAGAAGGACCCGAACTACGTGGACGAGGAAGCGGAGGAGAAGGTGATCAGAGGGGAGGATGGGGAGGTGGCCGGGCTCGTGGTGGGGGAGGTGGAGGTGCCCAAGGCTCACGAGGTCGGGGTCGCAAGGATCGAAGTTGATCCTAACTTGAAGGTGGTTCAACAGGAGGATTGAGTAGGTTGATGAGATTGTACATTTTTAAGGATTTACGTCGACATTCTCGACTAATCCCATCTTATCTTCTTCAGCTATGTCTTTGGGATTCCGCGTGTATGTAATGTCTTTCGTTTTATAGTTTCTTCAGCTCCAGCACAGGGATTTTGGATTTGCTTTGCATAGATTAGGGATTGCAGCTTTTGTTCTGTCACTTTTGATTATGAACAACTTCAAGACATATTCCTGTAAAGCAGTGCCGTCTCTTAACCTAAACCATCACTTCTATAAAATCACTAATATTGTGTACCAAGAGATAATCTGAGCGCTAACAGCAATAGGCCACTTGTCATCAGTGGTTGAACCGTCTGATATTTTAAAATTAAAAATTACATATATGGTCTGCAAGAAGAACGGAAAAGGGAGGAAATGGCCCAAGTGAAGGTGGACCACTTGTAAATGACCTCCTCCCAACAAAATCGCCTTCACTCCACTTTGATTTTGGGCATTAACTTTAGACTCTCCGAAAACTCACCTCTATTCCTCCTGCAATGGAGCTTTGATGAAATCACTCGACCAAAAGCTTTAGAACAGACTCGTTTTTTGGACTCTATCGATGTCCCGAGTTGTCCTCAGATGTCATTTTTCTAACCCGCACCGAAGCCTTCGAGAGCAGCTGGTCAGGTCTCTTCGAACTTTCGTTCGTGCGCCACCGCGCTCGCGTGCGGCCCGAGTCTCTCTGTCAACGTCCGTAGGTTGAGTAAGTTTTTCCTTCATGGCTCCGATCACATTTCCCCTGGAATGAAGATGTTGCGCTTCGCCGCCTTCGCCCTATTAAATCACATCATGATGGTTTTGATTTGCACTTCATCATTCTCATTATACAGAATGGAAATCAAATTTACACGGCCGCTCTATCGAAATCCCACCTTGCAACCTCACAGTCCTTAGCCATCTCCACCATGCTAGCCTCTTCCTCTTCATATTCACTTGCCTTCACTTTGATCAGTTCCACTTTCTTCTGCTCATGTTTCTCTGCTTCGCTCCCTCTTCCTTGCGTCTCTATGTCAAATTTTATAATTTTATGATGATATTTTTCACGAAAAATAAATTCGAGGAAAATATTTTTCGAATTTTTCAATGTTCGTTTCATGAAAAAAATTAGATTCAGAAAACATTCTCTATTAAGAGAAAATAGTCTTTTAGGATAAGAGTAAATATCCTCCACTTTTGAGAAAAATGAAAATATTTTTCATATTTTCTTTCAACTCATTTTCCTTCATCAAATATATTTTCCTTTTTTTTTATTTTCTTAAATCGAGTTTTAATTATTTTTATTCTTTTTCTTTTTCTTCTTCATTGATCAGTCCGACCACACGGTTGGTGACCAACCACAAGCAAGCTGGAACATCGCCACATGGTGGCGAGATCAAACTTGCCCAATGCCAACGAGCTCGAGCCCCACTAGATCTAGCCACCTAGGCGAGGCCCTAGCTCTCCCAACCAGCCTCAAGCAAGCTGGGGCCTCACCAAATTCGGCCACAGTCTAGGTTGACATCAAGTTGACCTCGATCTGGACCCTCAATTTGCTACAAACAAGCTCTATGTAAAGCTTGAGCTCGGCACCACTCCAAGCTCACATGGCCGAGCTCAAATTAGGGTTCACGGCCATGTGAGCTCCATTGTAGCTTGAGCTTGAGGTCGTATAGCCAAGTTCTATATAGAGCTGGCATTAGAACTTGATGTGGGTGGGAGGTGGCGAGTGTGTTTGAGTGATAATGATGTGATGTATGAGATTACGATCACTCCCAAGATCTGAAGGAGACACCACCTGTCAAAACAAAAACTGAGATTGACGAAATTCACCGCAAGGCTTAAAAGGACAAGCCAAATGTCTCTTCTAGATTAGAAAAACTTATTAACAGCGCTTAGAAAAATTACCAATCAAGTATAGAGCTAACTCATCAATTCAGGGTCAACTCTAGACTAATCTTAAATCAGCATCAATTCAGGATCAACTCTAGACTAACTTGGATCGACCTAACCCTATCAGTCCTATTCATAACCGAAGAAGAATCCACCAACCAAGGTTAAGATCACCAGTTAAGGATAGAGCTTCTTAGGAAGAATCCACCGACCAAGGTTAAAAGATTGAAATTGCCCTTTTTTTATTTTTGGACGGAATGTGAATTTGCCGTTGGTCAGTACCATTCTTCACGAAATCAATTCTGTGACAGTTCCCTTATCTTTTAGATGAAAATGCTGCAAGTTCTGCACGAAATCGCCTTATTCATAACATCAAAAGCCTTTTCAGCTCTTGAAATTGTGCAGAACTGGAAGAGGATTTGCCAGTGGCCAATGCAATCTGTTCCGACTCCCGCATTTACAATTCAATTCAATTCAATAATTTCTCTCCACCCACAAATCACTGATTGTCGCTCAATCCAACATTCAGTCGCCTAAGCCACACGGAATGAAGTATCATGTGAAACACATCATATCTCTTGGGCGGAGAGTGAACCTCGAAATGCCTTCGGACCTGCGCGACCCTCCTCTGCATCCTTATGTACTGCCTTGACGAGATGCTAGCGAGTATCGTCTTCAGATTCGGGATCTCCTTTACGGTAACCTCGACCGAGAACGACCTCCAGTTCAAGACGTCGCTGAACGGGGGCACGTAGTGGTCTGAGATCAGCACCGGCACACATCCCGTGTAGATAGCCTCCACCACTCTCGGGCTCGCAACCTCGTAGCCACTGGGGCAAATGCAGAACTTGCTCCTTCTCATCATGTCGTAGTAAGACACGCCTCGAGGGAGGTACCGATGGACCTTCATGTCTTCATCCTTGTTTTCCCAGTGCTGAAGGAGAATAGGCCTGATGGGCCCGTGAAGCCCGCCGGCAAAGAATGCCAATATTGAGCGGTGTGACGGCGATGGCCCCCCAATTAGGCCACTTATCGCACCGGTGTGGAGATTTACTTCTGGAAATGAGACATCCTTGGATGGGTCGAAGCCTTCGGAGGTATTTGCATTACACAAGACTCTGATTGAGTTCCTGCGAAGATTTGGAACAGCAAAGGAAGCCTCTGGCCCCTGCAAAAGAATCTCAGCTTTCAAGGTACTCAAGTGTGACTCATGTTGTCCTCAAAGTCTCGTGCATTTTTTCGTTCTTGCATGCGTCGAGTGGAGCAATCTAGACAATAAATCAAAGACCTACCCAGTCATGACAGGCCAGCATAAAATGATCAGCGCCCAAGCTGCGATTCCAATATGGGTACTTGCTCGCCACAACATCGATGTAGTCAATCATGGTTCGCTTTATGGGGCCGAAATCATGCGAATCCCGTACATACACAAACTGGACCATCATCGCCACACTGAAAGGGAGGAAGAAGACATGTGCTTTGCGGGGATCTCCGGTGCGGAATCGCTTGTTTATTTCGACCATGTGGATGAAATTACCTTCCATAGCATATATGCTCTTGCAAGGACCGTTGTGGAATACAGGGGGATCACCCTCCTTGTAAACAAATATCTTAAACTGCTTTTCCATTTCCAGGTAACTCCTGCAGTTGGAATTCGAGTCTTTTATCAGATGTGAAATGTCAAAGGGTCCATCAATGTGTTCCATACAGAATCAAACAAAATTTTTATGTTACCTGTTTTTTCTTGTTTTTTGTAAATTCTATGAAATATTATAAGCAAGATATATGTCCTTCCACTGACGTGATATTAACTAAAATTAAGAGGCAAACATTCCACCCGAGGGTATTGTAGTCAAAAAAGCCTATTCCAGATCAGGTGTTAACGCTCTTAATTTCTCCATCAAGACCCACTGATCTTCCATAGCTTCTTATCTAAAGATGCAATAAATTGCGTTCCAGTGGTTGGTGATCAATGATGTTTAATGACTTGTGCAAATCTACGGAGACATCCCATTAATTGGGTCAATGTTGGATGATCTGATAGTGTCGCTCTTCAGTTAACGTACAACCACTTTTTTGTCTGCATCAACATGACGGTGTTACAGCCTCGTTCTCTAATTTATCTTAATTTCTATCCCACTTTGTAATTTAATCCAAGTACATGTCAATAGGTAAAGGTTGGGAACAACGCCAAAGAAAAAAGCGAAAGCCTTGTACGTACTTAGATCCCAACTAAATGAGTCCTAATTGTAAGTTTGACTGATTATACGACATTGCTAAGTTCATTCATCAGAGACTTGGGAATACATTACCTGTGAAAGGCATTGGCATTCCTGTACATTGGACCTACGGGGACATAGTCTGGGTCCTCCATCGGGTTCCCAGTCTTAGCTTCTCTAATCCCGGATCTAGCTCTTCTTAGCCCCGCTTCTAGCCTCTCTAAATCAGTGTCTACCCTTTTTTGCCACGCTTTCTCAACAAAACCATAAGACTCATTAAAAGCGGGCACATTGCGGGTGACATTTACGGAAAAGCCTGAGGTACCTTCCTTTGTGGCGCTCTGCATAAATGTAGGCATCAATCAGCTTCATATTACCAAATTGAGGGATGCAAATAAATTGAGGGAGGGCACTTCAGAAATGCTAACAAGGAACCATACTAGCAGAGGTGGTCACTATCACTTACCAATAATGAAACTCTCATTAAATGAGGAAATACTTTACATAAGGTGATCACAAAGCGGAGTGGAAACAAAGGTGCCATCAGTTACTAACATAAATGCAGGCAGATTTCATTATCTTGTTCCAACACTGGGTTGCCTCCTGTGCTCAGCAGACACTCTTGAAGGTCATTTCTGAGCATAAAGCAAGACAAATTTTGCAGAGAGAGAGAGAGAGAGAGAGAGAGAGAGAGGAGGGAGTCTACGCTGTCACATAGCAGAGAGGCTTATGAAGTTTGGCACTGACACCAATTAGAGACTCTACTTAGGTTTCTCAACAGAGCAATGAAACAAAAACAGGATGCAACCAGGAATGATTTTACTAGTCCCAACAGGTTAATAAAGCTTGTAAGAACTAAAACCCAGAGAGCTCTGTGAAGAGTTGATGGGCATTTAAGAACTAAAATCCAGAAAGCTTTATGAAGAGTTGATGGGCATTTAAGAACTAAAACACAGAAAGCTTTATGAGTCTTGTTCGTGCACACAACCAATTGAAGAGCTACTGATGAGAATTTTCTGGATTATTAATGTAGGTAATATCTTGGCCCCAACAAGGAAAAAGAAAAAATGTGTAAACAGCGAATTGCCTGTTACACAAGCCATCCCATCAGTAATTAACTAACTTATCTATAAAATAAGCGTTCTGTGTACCGTATATAAAATTAAATGTTAAGAAAAGGGAATTTACATTCGTGTTATTTGGTGGCCTTTTAGCTGCAAGTGGCGGAGAAGCAGAGGGCTCAGGGGCCAAAGAATCCTCTGAGACTGCTCTCTCCATTTTCTGAACTCCGACCACCACCAGCGGAGGGTCCGGCGCTGGAGGCCCCTCCGTCGACCCACCGCTGCCGCTCCTGCCGCCACCGGCCTCTGCATGCAAAACGGGAATCTGCAAAGCGGCATCCAGGAATGGAGTCCGAGTGGGAGAGGATAAAGAGCGAGAGGAGCTCCATAACCACGAGTACTCGGATACCAGATCCCCGGCCGGTGACTTCCGCGGAGCGGCGACCGCAACGAGTCCCGCCAATGCAACCAGCGGCACCATGAGAAGAAGGAGCTTTGTCGACGGTGACACGAACCAACATGCACGAATCTTCTTCTCACAATCCATCTCTCTCTCTCTCTCTCTCTCTCTCTCTCTGCTGTGCAATATTGCAGGGGCCAAGAAGTGGAAAAGATGAAGATGGTCGTGCTAACGTTGGTAATGTGGACTTGCCAAGTGTTTTGCTCTGGCTCTGAATCTAACTGGGACATTAATGGTTTGCTCAACCGTGCCAAGCGTCGTCGTGCCTGGACCTCAATCTATGAGTTTCGCATGCAAACTTTTCCTATTCCCCGCTCTGCCCTTTCTTAAATTTCATTTCCTGGATTCATTCCGAAAAAAAAAGTGTAATCTTTTGCTCTCTTTTTCCACGTAAAGAAAAAGGTTTGGACAGCATTGGCGGCTACCTCACACGAAAATTAGATTACTCATGAAGGGTTCGAGTGCGTAGTGGGGGAAAGAAAAATTTGTTAGAAACGTCGGAAATAGAGAAATATTTTTCGTACGAACTTTTTATTGGAACGGAGTAAGCGGAGTCATCAATATCAAACACTTTATACACCTCCGTGCTTTACTTCTGCTTATCCAACGTCCATTTTTTGTCAAAAAAAAATTATTGATTATCAAATTAATACATGAATGGAAATCTCAAAAATCTCTTTTATACGGTCAGAATACCAAAGAAAAGTCTAAGAAAAGTGAGAAGAAGAAAAGGAAGATAGGATTTTTGGAAAAATATAAATATGAAAAATCCCTTGATTATTGGAGTACTGCATATTTATTCCTTATCTTTCACCTATTAGGATGGATTAGCTTGATTTCCATTTCTTAATGTCTCAGATTTTATCGAATCATTAATTTGAAAGCTTTCAAGTTTTGAAACAATTTTAGTTTGTTTTCGTTATAAAATTAATAAAATTCATGAATATATTTTTCATTACTTATTCAAAACCTAGACAAAATATCAAAAAAATCATAAATATATTACATTTATACAAATTTAATCCTAACATTTTATGTTTATATCAATTGAGTTCATCCGGTTAATTTTAACCGGAAATCATTGACCAAGGCAATCATTGTACATGGCACGATTGGTGCTAATGTAAACAAATTTTAAAAATTTTAATATTTTTCAAAATTTTTATTATTTCCCTTCAAAACCATTCTTGTCTATTTTTTTTTGTGAAGAATACAAGAGGCTTCTAGTATACTTTTTTCGCTATATTATCCTGAATCCCTACTCAATTTCTAGGGGAGACGTCATTCTTTTGGGTGTTATTTTTTAACTTGAAAATGCCACTACACAATTACAATATTCAACTCATTGCATGAAATTTATTCAATTAGACCAAGGATTTACTCAGTTAATCCCTGTCAAATCGATGCTTGTATATTCATAGGACAATTGCATTTATAAAGTAATTGCACTTCTTCAAGAAGAAAGATTTCTCTTACAAGTAAAAACAACAATTGCATAAATAGGCGTATTAGTTCTTCACATTACAATTATACGATGCTGAAATTTAGTTCGTACTTTGTAATTTCAGTGGGAAATTTTATACTATTCTTTTTACAATCCAAGAGCATGGGTGCACGAGTCTAACAATTTGGAAGTAGATAATACATATTTCACGTCCCATAAAACCTCAACTCCAAATCTTTAGCAAAGTCACTGAAAGTAAGATTGAGTTAGAAAGATTAACTTCTGCCAAAAGAAGTGCCACAACACTATTGATCGGTGATATGGTACTGTTTGTTCGCAATGTAAGATGTTACTTTATGAAACTAAAGCAATCTATCTAGGCTTATACAATTATATGCAATTTATACAGACGTTTGATTGCTATTTTTCAGATTGCCTAAGAAATATACATACGCGTATTACCTTGCGGGCATTCGTTAAGCATACTACATGAGAAATTATTGAAAACAATCAATACATTCGAAATTGCAATATTTCTCTAACAGTTCATCAAATGCTCTCATGACGCTTTTTAACGAGATCCTATATATACGTAGCAAAGAGAACTCCAAAGGGCAATTTCGCCATGGGAGCGGCAGGTCTCGGATGATCTAGCCGGTTGGCTGGCCTGCCTCTCTCGTGCGCACCGCCCCTCTCATTTACAGCAGCGACGGTCAAAAACCGGCGGGGAGCGAGGATAAATTTACGAGCGACCGTCCCCGCCCGCTTCGCGGATCATGATGTCCCCCCGTTTACGGGACGGAATCGTCTCCAGATAATTACGTATTAACCTCGTTGCACCTCCCAACAATTTCCTCTTCTCCTTCTTTTTACATTTTTATTGACGCTTTCATCGGAGACCCAGTTCGAATGATTTTTCACGGCACGTTCTCTTCGTCTTTGTCCCCTTACGATGTGATGACCCATTTCTTTAGAAAGACTTCAAAAGACTTCTTCATTTTTCTCGCCTCAACCCCACGTTCCAAGCTCTGTTTCTCTGAAGTAATAAACTTGCATCTTGAGGTTTTTATTATTGAACATCAAATTACATCTCATGTTGATTCTGCTAACGAGCATCTCGAGATATTTGTTAAGCACGCGCGGTCAATGAAAATATTCTATTTTTCAAAGTGTTGATTGTGCATATTACAAGAGCAGTTAGTACATTGAGAATGACAATATTTCTTAAAGTGCTCCAATTCTCTTTTTATATATAGGATAAATGACACGAATAGTCTTTGAACTTTTGCCGAACATATAATATGGTCTCTAAACTTTAAATTTCTTCAATGTGGTTAGTTCAATGTATAATGCCATTATTATTAAACTTTAACCTAACATGCAATATGATCACTGAATTTTAAATTTCTTCAATGTGATTAGTTTAACGTGTAATGTCGTTCTTGAATCTTTAATTAATCCTTGGACTGCATGAAAAAATTTAGGTAATAGTATCCCCAAATGACGTTGTTAGAGCCTCGAGGAGCACTTTACAAGAATGCCACATTTGCTGGAAAAGATGTTTCTGCACGTGACACCACTGAACAAAAGGACAGAAGCCCATTGGCCACATTCACCCTGGGGAACCAGGAGGCGAGGGTTTCGATCGTCACCCCTGGCAGTCCGTCCACATAGCGATGCGAAAGTGACGGTGCTGGTTAATCACGCAATGCGAATGCTGAGTCCAATTAATCTAGGGTGCTCACCTCAGATTCATCCAAGTGCAACGAAAGGGCTCTATTGCAACTCATGGAGAGTTTGCCCCCGGTAATCGACATATATATTGCCCTACCAATCATCGCTGAAAGCAAACGCTCTCTCAGAAATGTAGCAGCATATGTAATGTATTGTAACGGAACAAAACAAACAAGACAATCCTTGGCCAATCACCTCATAAAATGGCTCTCGCTCTCTCACTTCAAGATACAACATCATTTGGTAAAAACTTTTCCCCTCTACACTTGTATCCCATGTAACCTTTCCTACCTGTATCCCTGGTTCAGCGTACGTTTCTCATTGTATCAATTGCTACCACTTATATAGTTGGTTTTACTTTATGCATAACATCATATGTTTAATCACTCTTACCATTTTATATATTATTTATATATTATTTGGGATAAAAGGGTTTTCCGAAATACTATACCATTTGGTAAATTGTAATTTCAAATAGCATTGGAAAATAACTTTGGCATAAATACCGTTGGTTAAAACCAATATTTATAATGGGCTTTTGCTATATTTCTTTCTTCTTCTTTTTTAAAGTTAGAAAATTAAATCTAGTTAGGGTCAATCATCACTAATTGCCAAACAACCACTAGACGACCAAACTGCCAAATCAAGCTGCCAGATGACCAAATCTCGTGGCCTGAGGTCATGGAAACCTCAAGCAAGGCAGCTTCAGGTTGCGCAACCTCAAGCGTCGATGCTACCTAGGGTTACATGGACCCAGGTGGCACCGCCTGAGTCGTGGATCACGCCACCCCAAGTAGTGGTCATCGGGGAAGCACAACCCCTAGGTGATGGTGATGGTTGCCAGAGAAGCTCAACTTAGGTGGCAGATCAAGGAAGACAAACAACCATGATGAATGCGGAAGAAGATGAACAATAATGGATGAACAATAGACTTAACATTTCTAAAATACTGAAAGCTCTCTACTTGCATTAGACTTTCAGTATTCGAAATGCTAGCATTTGGCTAAGGTATTCTAAAATTGATAAATGCATCGGAAGTCTTAAAACTTGTCATAAAAGTGTAATTGAGTCATAAAACTTTTAAAAAATGTAATTAAGTCCTAAAACTTGTCACAAAATATAATTGAGTCCTAAAACTTCTAAAAAGTGCAATCAAGTCCTAAAACTTGTCAATTTGGTCCAATCTAAGTCCTTCAATTGATTGTACTTTTAAAAAGTTTTAAAACTTAATTACACTTTCATGACAAATTTTAGGACTTGATTGGACCTTTTGAAAGTTTTAGGATTCAATCAAATTTTCATGATAACTTTTAGGAGTTGATTACTCTTTTTGAAAGTTTAAGAACTTAATTGCACTTTCGTGACAAGTTTTAGGACTTCCAACGCACTTATCCCGATTCTAAAAAATACTTGTCAAACACTTTGTATTTTCCCCCAAAGACCCTTGCAAATGCTCAACTAAACAGGCCATAATTCCCTCAATTTAAAAAAGATTATGTGAATCCTCCATGCAATAGGATCTTCAATGTGAGAGCAACTTGACAACCTACGGAAACCGAAGGCGCAAAAACCACCTAACTATCCCTGAGAATAGTTATTCGTCTTAATGCAAATCACGCCATCAAATATATACCAACTCGACATAAAATTAGACCGTATGGTATACTCATGAAACTGCAAAAGACAAAGATTAAATTTTGCCTCCAGTTTCATAAAATCATTAAGTTTGACCTAGGATTAATCGATACTTAAGCAAAGGCTGACCAGCCAAATCATTAAATTTTTGTAAATCTCGCAATTAGGGATCGCTAACATTGGGAATGTTGGACAAGGGAAGGGAGTAATCTCCGGTAAAACGCTGGTCAAAACTTCCGATTCCTGAAATAAAAATCCCAGGGCCCAAAACCATATTTAAAATTTCCAAACCTCTAAGTTATGATAAACAATAACTTTTAAAAATAATAAGTTATCGAACCTATACCCGATTCATAAACCCAAGCCTTAGGCCCCCATACAGGCCCAAATCTCGAACCTATGATTTCGCAATTTTACCTATCAGTATCAGACTTTGGATAGCTCTCCACGCAAGTGTTCCAACGGTTCAAAGACGTAGGAAATTTTAGGAGTTATTTTTTATTTAGTGTAGGTAAATCTAGGGGATGCAAGAACATTGGGTTGAAGAAGTTCACCTCTTCGAAATAAACCAACTAAAACATTACCTCGCTAAGGAAGCAGCTTTTTTGCAAGTACCATGAAGTTTTCTCAGAATTTCAACTCCAGTAATCCAATTACCTGATAGTCGCATAACACTTACAAATATTGTCGAAGACCGTCCCTTCTTGAAAGCTGATCTGATGTTTTTTTCTGCTGTCGTCCATTCTTTCTTTAATTGGGAGGTTACACTATTGGTATACAATTTACATCTACTCTCTCTCGGAAAAATCTAAACAAATTCTATGATACAAAAATATTTAAAACAACCAGACACTGGATCGAAAAACGTGGGGAGAATAACCTGCATGAGCTTTACCATCGGTCGTTGCACGAGCAGTGCCCACTTGAGAAGTAGTGAAATCCCGAAGCATCCCTCAAGAGTATTTGTCTATTTGTGACGGCTGAAGTGTATTTCAAGAACTGATGGCAGTCCCCACAAAGGCTGATGTTCTTCACAATCTTGATGGGTTTTCCTGGTCTATTCATCAAAAGACCGAATGCTGCAGCAAGTTTTGCACTGTGATAGAACAAGAAATCCAATTTCTGATGTTCTCCAACTTCATGAAGAACGAAACTTGTGTCAGGCTCGTACCCAGCTTTTTGGCATTCTGAAATTAGGATTTCCAACCCGCTATAGATGTCCTTGGCTTGGGAATGGGACTTATCTCTTGTATAAAATGATATAGTCTTGTTCTGATGGATGACCCAACTCCGTGAAGGCTGTTTCTGAAACCCTTTCATTCTCATTTCTTTCCTCACTGTTTCAGAGCAATGCCATCTTCCAGATGCAGAGTACAGATTTGCGACAAGCACATAGGTGGAAGGATCTCGCAGTTCCATCAAAAGTAAATGCTTTATAACCCTTTTACCAAGAATTGCATTGGAATGAATTCTACATCCATCAAGCAAAGCTCGCCAGACTGAAGCCTCCGGTTCAAAAGGCATATTGCTGATTGTTTTCTCTGCCAGCTCAAAAAATCCCCAGAAACCTAAAACACCAACAAGTGATGCATAATGCTCCTGTGAAGGATCTATATCAAATTCTCTTTGCATGGACGAAAAGAATCTACAACATTCATCAACTAAACACATTTTAGTATATTTGTAAGCTGATATAACTAAAAGGATGCTGATCTTGTCAGGTTTTATCCCCGCATTGTGTAAGTTTGACCAGACAGTGAGGGCATCATCTCCCCGCCTGTGAATAATGAACCCCGAAATCAAGCCATTCCATGAAACTATATCATGTGCAGGCATAATGTTAAAGACTTTTTTAGCAGCATCCATATTCCAACACTTTGAGTACATACCGATCAACGCGTTTGCTACCTCTAAATCTGAAAATAATCCAGATTTAAGAATATGGCAGTGAATCTGCTCACCCATCCTATCAGACCCTAAAGTTCCACAAACACCAAGTATTGAAATTGATGCAATTTCATCAAGAATTATGCTCCCTTCTACTTTACAACGGCAAAATAGCGATATTGCCTCATCCGGCAGCCCATTACGTGCATACCCACATATCATAGAAGTACAAATAATAGAGCTATCCCACTCAAAAGGCCATCGTTTGAACATTTTTCCAGCAGCCACCATCCTCCCACAATGAGTGCACATATCAAGCAAAGCTGCTTCCACACAAGCATTGGCCAGGAGACCAAACTTGATAATAAACCCTTGCAACTGCTCACTAAGTTTCCCTTGCCCAAGCAACCCACAGGCCTTAGCAACAGTAGTTAAGGTGTAGTCAGTCAACTCCAAGCCCTCCTCCACCATACTAATAAATAAATCTAGCACTTCAAAAGCTTTGCCATTTTCACAAAGTCCTGCCAAAAGGGCATTGCGAGAAACACAATTTTTCTCTGGCATTATATGAAAAATCTCCATAGCCAGATCAATCAACCCAAACTCTGCATATGCTCTGATCATCTCTGTCCAAGTGATAACATCCCTTGTGGCCATCTTCTCAAACAAGGCCTCCACATCGTCTATGGTTCCACATTTTATGTAAAATCCGATAAGTGCATTGTTGACACTCAAGCCAGTCTCCATACCAACTCTGATGGCATGAGCATGAATTTCTTTTCCTCTAATTAAACTACCAGTGTCAGTACAGGCAGTCAAGAGCACAGAAAGCGTCATATGATCGACTCTAAAACCATCAATTTGGTCCATTTGCCGAAAAGATTCAAACGCTCTCTCGTACATTTGGGCCTTCACCAATCCCGAAACTACAGTATTCCAGGAAGCAACGTCCCTCCTAGGCATTTCGTCAAACAATGTAAGAGCAGAATCCAGACACTCGCATTTATTGTACATACCCATAAGTGCATTCGAAACGAAAGTGCTTTCTAAATAACCCGTTTTAGCCACCAAAGCATGGACTTGCAAGCCTAGCTCCAATTCAGTCAGCCGTATACAAGCGGTCAGAATCGCAACGAAGCTATACTCATTCGGGTGAATACCTGAACCCATCAATCTAAAGAAAACCTCCACCGCTTCGAGTCCTCGGTCCGCCTTAGCGAGACCAGAGACGACGGCCGTGTAAGAAACCACGTTGGGACGCGACAGCCCACCGAAGACGCCGTAAGCATCCGAAGTGCGGCCAAGCTTGAGGTAGGCCACGATGAGAGCATTGCCCAAACTGGGATTTTCCTCGAGCTCGAGCCTGAGGAAGACAGCGTGCACGGCTCTGGCGAGGTCGACGTCGCCGCACCCCACGGAGAAGCGAAGCAAGTCGAAGCAGTCGTCGGTAAGAGAACCAACCGCCGCGGCGTCCGGCGGGGGAGGGCCGTCGAAGGGCTCGGAGGCGAAAAGGCGTCGGCTTTCGGGGCGACAGGGCGGCGAGAGCGGTGACGGCGGAGGTCGGGGCAAAGGGAATTGGGTGGAGGCGGCGGCGGCGGCGGAGTGGCGGGGCTTCGGTTTAGGGAGGGAAAGCGAAGAGGATGGCGGGGAGGAAGAGGAGGGGAGCTTCGGGAGGAGAGGAGGAGAGGGAAGAGTGGCGGAGGGCTGGATAAGGGCGGCCATGGATGCCGGGCGCCAACATACTACGAACTTCTGCAGAGATTTTGCTGCGGACTCCCGTTGGCATTCTGGCCTGGCCTTCATCTTCGTGTAATGCGGTTCGATCGGCGGTCCGGTTCGCTCTTTTCAGCGGTCGAACCGCTGGTTAAGTCGGTTCGAACCGGGATTTTGACCAATTCGGATTTGACTGATGACCCAGACCGGAATGAGGGGCAATTGCCAGTTCAATCGGTCGAATCCGCCAATCTGGTCTGGTCTGGTCTGATTAGAGTTTAAAAATATTGAAGCTCGAGAGGCACTAATGTAAAATGGAAGCATTATAATTGAGAGAGAGAAAGGGTTGAGGAATTTAGGAAAGAATAGACAGAAGATTTCAAAGAGAAACAAGAAGAATTCAGGAAGAAGACAATTCGATTTTGAATCAGAAATAAAATAAATGGTGTTTTGAATTAGAAATGAGTTATTAAATACATGAAGTACATTATTGAGTACTGAGTATGTTCCACTTTGTTCAGCTTTAAAGATTAATACATTTGAAGGTACTTTCTCTTTATTGGTCTTTTGAAACGTAATGTAATAAGAGGAGAGAGTTTGTACATTGCAAGTTCAGGATCAATACTAATAGTATTGTAATCTTGAAGTCATAGGATACATGTATAATTTGATTTCCTTTTTTTTTTTTTTTTCCTTATTCACTAAATCCACCTACTTTAACAAAATAAATTATACTTAAAATTATTATTTGTTTTGGTTCAAGCTATTAAAAAATTTAGTAGTGTCCACATTTGAGTTTTAATTTCAATTTATCTCTTTATTTGATGAATTTCTTTTATATTTCGAGAATACTATACTTGAAAATACGATTTCTTTATCCACATTTTAAGTTTAAAGTACTAATGGGTAGAAGTTTATACAATACGAATTCAAGATAAAACAAGGTGAAAACCTAGATTATATCATAAAGAATGTATTGGTCATATGTTGACAAAATGGCAAAATCACTTTATGCGTGCATAAGATCACGTGGCAATTACAAAGGTAAAGTGAAGTGTCACGTGACAAATAAGGAGGCAAACATCCTCACAATTGTAGCTTCTACTGGGTATATAATGAACGTACTGTGAATTTTCAGAAAAAGATTAATACCTTTGCAATTTCAATTTATTATGGTTTCTTGGAATTGGAATACCGACCACGCGTCCCTGTGATTTTTTATTCTTTGCTTTTCTTTTCTGGAAATGGCGAACGTGTTCGATCATCACCTCAGAAAGTGGTTAACTCGACGAAAAGGCAAAGAGATTCTGAGCACCGGGGAAATCACATAGCTTGGTCAAAAAGCAACGGACGCACTACTCCTTCTCTAAACAAAAGAAATGCCAATGCAACATAAAAGTGCAAAGAATCTTTTAGGCAGCAGCTTTATAGCAACACCGTTCATGAATTCCTTTACCTCAAAGATTGTCCACCCAATTCACAATCGAACTACTTGCTGTTTCATACCTCCTTTAATAGTCTGCATTCGATTCGGTCGCCAAAAGGGTTCGATCAAAACGAGCCGGATCGCTTCAGGATGGATAGTACATCGTCAAAACCGGAGATCATGATCATGAAGCCTGTGTTTCTGAAGGTCGGAGTGCCTCTAGCTCTATCCATGGCGGGTTTCATATGCGCTAGGATCATGTGGAGAAGAAGCTGCAGCATGCAATCTAAAGCTTCTTCGTCGCAAGGCCAGGTGAATTTGAGCGACCCTGACGGTGAAGATGGTGGATATGATGAGCATGAGACCTCTCGCAGCTTGAATTCCACGTGTACAGACTCGATAGAAGATGAAGAGCGATTGGCGGCGTATCCACAATCTTTGATAGGAAGCTCCTTCCGAATTTGGGAAGGAGAAGAGATCTTAGCCCTGAGAAGCACGGTCAGGGACCTTCAGGAGAGAGAGCTGGAGCTGGAGATGCAGTTTCTCCAGTACTGCAATTTGAAGGAGCGAGAATCGGTCTTGATGGAGATGGGACACGCGTTGCGATTGGGGATGTCTCAGCTCGAGCTTCTGGACAGGGAGGTTTCGCACATGGAAGAAGAGAACAAGCGGATTGCCGACATGGCTGCTGAATATTTCAAGGTCAAGGAGGAACTTCACTATTGGAAGTCTAAGAATGAGAGGCTTCTTAGGAAGGTGAGGAAGCTCCAGAGGAAAGTGAAGCAGCAGTCGAGGGTCTTGCGAGAGAATGATCTGAGGATCAAAGAGGGAGAAGTGGAAATTTTGAAGATCCAGAGAGCTCTCGAATCGAAGACGAACGATGTCAAGAGAATGGAGGGTGAGATTGATGGGCTACGGGCCATGTTGGATCGATCGGAGCGGGAGAAAAATGAGCTTCTGAATGAATTGAGTTTAGCAAAAACATCAGCTACGCCACTCTCCGAGGTTTGAATTCCTGGTTTTTCATTTCTGAGGTTTCTCGAACTGTCTGTCATTGAGAATTCGCATGCATGATGAGAATGAGAATCAGAAATCCATCAACCGAAGCGAGTCATCTAACTTTTGAAATGTTGGTGACGCTAGCTTATCTTCGTGTCCTCTTGTCCTATTAGTCAATTTGCCTGATAGGATTGGCTTTTTTGGACAGACCGGAGCAGAAGCAACATCGACGGAAGATTGCAGTCGCCTGTTGAAGGAAATAGAGCAGCTCCGGACGGAACGGGCGGCGGAAGAGAAGGAACTGATCCACCTGAGATGGAGCAACGCTTGCCTGAGGCATGAATTGACGAAGAGCCCCAATATCCATGAGCAGGATATGGTGAAGAGCCATTCTTCTGAATTGGCCCTCACGGTTTCAACTAATAGTCAAGACTGCGACTACCTGGATGAACTGAAAAGGTCGAATTCCGCAAATGCCGGGTACTCCTCTCACGCAGGAACTGGCAACCATGGCCACTCGAAAAAGGTGAAGATTCTTCACAAGCTCAAGAAATGGGTGGAGGGGAACGACAAGACGAACGCGAAAGAAGCGGAGAAAGTGAAGCACGAGATCGGGTGCTTCATGAGGCATTCGACTGCAGATGATGCAGAGGAGGAGCACACAGCCCAGGCAAGAAGATCGGGTTCCAGCCCATAAATACGGCTGCGACTGAAGCGAGCAATGCTGCCGATCATAAGTTGGTAACCCAATTCGCTAAAACCAAACCATAATACTGATTGTATAAGCCCGTCCACCGTTGTTTCACTTGAATCGTCCTGCACTTAACTGTTAATAATGAGGCCGGTCTTATCTCGCTGATCTCGCACCACATGAACAAGTATTTTCTGATGCTCGCATCCGCCCTTATAGTTTCTTTTCTAATGAACATATATAGTAGCTAGATGGGCGTAGACGATGCTATGATGCCAGGTGCAAAACACAATTTGAGTTGAGAAATATAGAGAGGCTTTTGATAGATTTTCCTTAAAGACATTGAGATGTATGTAGTTTGCAAAATGACAAGAGGAACATTGGAATGTCAAGAAATCATGTTTTGCGGAAGAAGTCATCAGTGATTCCGGAAAATTCCAGCGAGAATTGGATTTTCTTGACCAGTGGAAGGGTATAACCGAAGCAACACTTGCAATCATGTTTTGACATTACACTATTTCGTCATTAGAGAATTTGCTTTATAATTAATTATTAAAATTATTTATTTAATGCCTTGACATTAAACTATTTCGCCATCAGATTATGTGCTTTATAATTTTATATTAAAATTAATTATTTAATTGAATATGATTAATGCACACAATCCATGTGTCTAAATATAAGTCATGACTCTCCTAGCAGAGAGAGAGATGGATTTAGAGGTAATGTCGAGCTGGGATCAATGATCCTCAATCGGCATGGGTTCTTCTAAATTCTTAATTTCAACAACGTTGTAAAGTTCATTTGATTAATCTATTTATAAAAATACTATCCAAATTTGAAGTCATCACTACCCTACTAGGCTCAAGCAAGGTGCAAGCGGTTACATTACCTATTGCATAACCAGAAATTATAGGTATGGTATTACATTAATTTATCTAATTAACCCTCTTTCGATACCTAAATTTAATTATTTATTGACTAAAATGTCCACACAGTCTTTTTATCAAATTACGAGTTCCAAAATTCTCGTCCGCTGGATGCTCACGCCTCTTATTAGTCTTTTTACCAATTGTCAAGCCCTCCTTAGCTGAGCTCTATATTATCAAGGCCCGTTTTTTGAAACTAACCCTCCATGACGGCACGAAGCTTTAAGCCCAACTCTTGTTATAACTAACTATAGCCAATTTTCATTAAATCAAACACTAAAACACCATTAGAGACCAATACATCAACACTTAAGTCACCGGTGTTCCGATTCCAAATTCCCGTGATTACCTATTTCAAAAGAAGTGGAATCGGTACTGTATATTCGGTTCCCGATTTCTAGGCAAGAACCAAATCGGAAATCGGAAAACCGAATTACTGCTACCATCTATCCGGTTGAGAACCCTACCTCGTGCTCACTCCTATTATTTAGGAATAAGACACATGAAGAAAGAGTTTTTGCCGCTTTCTAGGTTGAGGAATGAGGGCCCGTAGAAGAAAACTTATCCGAGGCGTTCGCTGATTTCGGTCTTGCCAAAATGTGGACCAAATTCATTTTCTATCCTCTCCCGTGCCTCATTTTCTCTCTCTATAATCCAAAAATATCAGACAAGACCAAAGCCGCTATTTCCTTTCTATTGGTTTCCTTGCTTTAACTGTCACTCCAACGAACTCTGCCATGGGACTCTCTCTTCTCCTTCTCCCTCAACAGCACACCTCCCAAATCCACCATCTTCACACCCTCTTCTCCCCAACATTCTCCATCAGTAAGTAACTCTCTGTCTCTGTCTCTGTCTCTGTCTCTCTCTCTGTGATATCAGTTGCTGATCATCCCCTATGATCTCCTGATCCCACAGGAAGCAAACAAATAAGGAAGGCGCCGACCGTTGCTCATTGCCGATGCTCATCATCTTCTTCCTCCGGTGATTCTGCGAAAGCAGAGCTCGCGCTATTGCCATCGCCCTCGGAAGGAAGGAGAGCACTCCTGGCTTGTCTCCTATTCTCAGGTCAGTTCTTGTCGTCATCAGAGACGGCTGGCGTTTCACGCTCTTATGCAGCTCGGCTTCATTTGGTCTAAAGGCTACTTCAATGTGGTGTCATTAGATTGACATTGATTTCAAGATTTTCTTTTTCGATCCTTTTATCAAGTAGATTGATTAAATTAACCAGTTTCGATCATCAGAAATTGGAATCCTGAGTAAATATGTGTGTGGCGTGCCCTGAAAATGTTGATTTTTTTCGCTTCTTGTGGAACCATAACACGACGATCGATGTTGCTGCTGTGCGATCGTGCAGGAAACTGATTGTATGAATGAAATAGGATATTTAATTGCCCTATGCAGTGGCTTCGAAAGACAAAAAGAGAAACTTGACCAGAGCACAAAACCTTTCCTTTTGCTTTTTCAACTTGAAGTCTTTTGATGGGTAATTTGGAGTTGTAGATTCTTTTTTCTCCCCTTAAGTTTTGAGTTTTACACATTGTATATATAAGAGCAGGGATTTGTCGATCAGACAAGTTTTTTGTATCAGAACCAACCTAAGTCAATTCGTCAGGGTCCTGTCATCGCTCTCTCTCAAGTTTATTCTTGTCCTAATGAGTTGCTTTTATCAGCTGCTGGCACGTGCGTATCTGATGCGGCTCATGCTGTTAGCACCAGTCGAAGAGCTGTAAGTTTTATCGCCTTACTTCATTCTTTGTTGTAGAGTTGCTGTTTACATCGGCAATGATGCACTTTTGGTGGTGCTGCAGCTCCGAGGAGCAAAAGTACCCGAGAGTGATTTCACAACCCTCCCCAATGGTCTGAAGTTAGTCACCTGGATCTCTTTTCTTCTACTCTTTTTTTTTTTTTCCATTTATATTTTCGGTAGAGCAAGTTTCTAGTTAAGACTCTAAGTGCTGCTTTGTTTTCTACACTTTGGAAGCTCATTCTACTTAACATTCAATCTATATTCAACTATTTGAGGGCCAATGTTTATAAATCAACGCTATATTATCATGTTATAGTTGCGGGGAATGTGACTTCAAACTAGATTGCCTAGCTCATTTTGAACAATGGCCGAGTAAGGAAAGTGATTGATCCAGACTCATGCAGAATTTAAAAGAGGATATTCTGTAATAAATTTGCAGAAACTTCAGAGCGTCGAATGTCACAGAGTATCATTGCACTCAAACTGTCGCGATTTTCTATTTTGAGTGCAATTTATGCTTTTATATCTCAAAAAAAATTACTTGGAGGTGTGATTTTGGAGCGGGTGGACTCATGTATGGTAACTTTGAAAACGTTTTGCTCCAGGTATTATGATATAAAAGTAGGAGGTGGAGCTGAGGCTGTGAAGGGATCAAGAGTTGCAGTATGGTTGTAATTCAGTTTTGAATTTCATGTTTTCTGATAGACTTCAGGCCATTTAATTTCTCCTTAAAATACTTTTGTTGATGTAGAAAGATATGCTTTCCTTAATTATGTGTTATGATTAATCCAATAATGAATCACTAATAACCTTCATCAGGTCCACTATGTTGCCAAATGGAAGGGCATTACTTTTATGACTAGCAGACAAGGGCTTGGTGTGGGTGGAGGCACGGTAAGACTTTAGAGTTCAAATTCCTAATCGGAAGCTATTTAGTAAGTTCTAATCATTTGGGTTCAACTAAAGCATATAGGAATCTGTGATTAAAGCATAATTTGGATCCTAGTAGAGCATTCTCTGTGTTTTATGTTTAACTTCATCAAGAGTTTTTAATTGTTGCTGTCAGATGATCGAACTGATACGTGGTCCAGTTAAAACTCAACTTGACATCAGTTCTAAATCTGGATCTATTGTTTGTTGGTAGAAAAAAATTGGGAGGATTGTGTGAATCTTCTTGGAACTGCAAAGATTGAACTTTAGCCTTCTCTTTTTTAGTAAGCAACTTTAGTCACGCGAGAGCAACTTCCTCTGGCATTCCACAATATTAGTACAACTCCATTAACAGAATTAGCATGGATGGAATTTCAAAGCTAATGTTTTTGGCTTCAAGTTTCAAGAGTCCAGTTTGAGAATTACTACATTGTTGGCGTGCTCTTTAATACTTAACATTGTCTTCCTTTAATTGGGGTGCAAGTGTGACATAATACTACTTCTTGGACGCTTTTAAAACCTTTGATCAGTTTTTAATACTCTCAAATTGGTTTCAATCTGGTTTAGACCATCTGATATCTGTTGAAAAAGTAAAGGAAAGTCGACACAACACTTGACGGAGAGTGATGTGCAAGGGCTCATTATCCACACTCCACATATCAGAAAACATCAACAGTTCATTACTTTGCAATAGATAGCTGACAAAATGGCTTGCTTGAAATTATTCCAAAAGCATGGTGAACAAATTGAAAGCGTTAAAAGCTCATTGACCTGGTTGAAATAGCATCAGAATGAACCACCAGGAAGGTAGCTCATCCTAAGCTCCTGCTAGCAAGTTTAGGTGAATAGATCTTATTGTGTTTTAAGATGCCAGAACCCCAGTTTCAAGGATTCATGCTCAGCTACTTAATTTGTTGATAGATATCTTAACTTCTATTTACATCTTTATGACATGATATTTGTGTTTCCAGTTTGTATAGTTCTATGGCATATCATCCTTATCACATTAGCTTGGTTAATACTAATTTTTATTAATTGCGGCAGCCATATGGATTTGATGTTGGCCAATCAGAGAAGGGAAATGTCCTTAAGGGTTTGGACTTGGGTGTTCAGGGCATGCGAGTAGGTGGCCAGGTACTATCTTTTGTATTGTAGCCTGATATATCTTTGTCCACTTTGACTGACTCAGGACATCATCTATTTTTCCTTTTATTTCCTGAAATGTAAATAATCGTTTATCTGCTATGGGAAACAATTCTTGACCTGCTCTGTCTACTGTTCCTATAAGGAACCAAATTAGGAGGTATGGCCTTGGCAAGTGGTTCTCATATTAACCGGCAGAAGAGCTGCTACTTCTCTTTTGCCTAAGAACATTAGTGAAGTATGATAGCGAGCATTAGAGTACATGGTATGATATGATTATAAGGAGTAAATGTGGTAGATGGGCTACGGTAGCGCATAAGTGGATGATCCATGGAGTGGCAATAAGACTTCCCTGTACTTGCCTCTGTTGTAATTGTATTCCCCTTTCCTTTTTGTGTTTCCAATATATGAATCCCAGCTGTTCTTCTTGAACACAGAGACTACTAATAGTTCCACCTAAGCTAGCCTATGGAAGCAAAGGGGTTCAGGAGATCCCGCCAAATGCAACAATAGAGGTAGGCACCTCCTTTCTGGCCTTTCTGCACTTTGATTTATGATGGTCATTGTCTCATCCAGTGAAGAAGTTGTTCTCTGTTCGTAAGCTGAACAGCTTACTGTTCATAAGCAGCTTATTGTATCGTATAGACAATTTCTCTTCACACTCAGGAGGAGCTTACATATCTTATTGGAAACTCGTAAATGATAAGTAACGTGTGCATCAATATATTTTAAGATGGGAGGACTTCGAAATATTAACCCATCTTGAATTTTATCTAAAGGCCTATGCAATCAAACGGAACCAATCTATAGCTAGAAAGAAGGAATTGGTGTGATGCAGTTCCACCACTTTTTTCTTTACTACTAGGAGAATTCAAAGGGTTCATTGTTTTTAAGACTTCTCCTATTCTTGTTAACTTGCTAAAGTCATACTGCTGGAGGAAGGACAAGGAAGAAATCGTCGTCTATCTGACTCTTCTGTAGCCCTTTGCACAGCCATCTCCTCACTTAATTTGCATGAGACGTTACTGGCAAGTAAAGCAGTAAAAGTTTCCATGCTCCAGCTGTCATTTCTATTTATTGTCGGCAGATCAGAACAACTTTTATTTGATTTTTTCTATACTTCTCTTTTGCCTTGGAAGGTTACATTTCTCACTGGATAAACCTAGGAGACATTTAAAGCAGGGTTTGTCACATTAATAAGAATGTCTCAATACTGGAGTTTGGACGCGTCCGGTGACTCTGATGAACTTCACTGCCATTGACCACTTTATTCCCTGAAGTTCATTAGGTCGCAGAACCTTTGATGGTCCACTTGGGTACTTATATGGGCGATGTTAGGCTCCTATTATTAAAGCAGGAGCATCGCCAGTCCACCTATATGTAAAATGCTTTGACTCAACTGCCTTAATTCTCAAATGAAAACAGCAGAAGTTTTATGCATAACTAAAACTTATGACATCCTTGCATACATCTTTGCGCAATTTCTTGTAGCCAACCTCACATAATTATTCACTCTACTGTCTCCTTCGGTGTTTGCTTGACCTTTGCATCCTCTCTTGTGGAATTGCAGCTGGATGTTGAACTCCTAACTATCAAGCAAAGTCCCTTTGGGTAAGACATGCACATTAAGGAGAAACCAAAGTAGCGTAACTACCTTAATATGTCCTCAACAGTCAGTGAAAGTAATTGTTTGTTCTGCAGATCTCCTGTCAAAATCGTCGAAGGTTAGATCCTGTATCTTCCCAATTGCTCATCGTGGGGTGTTTCTAAGCAAGATGGAAACAAGAAGCTTGAAGCTTTTGCAAAAACTGAATCTTATGGAGCACAAGGTATTGCAGACGATATTGTGTGTGACTTGAGATGCACAAGTCTGCTATCCTGCAAGTTGCTCAATTTATTTGATTAGTCCTACTCTTTCTGCGTAAGAACGTGTCATTTTTAGATGTCTGCTGAGTGTACTAATCAATTACTGTCGTTTTATACCTGATATTTACATCATTCTCTCCACGCGCTATCAGTTCAATTCAGAAACAGAGAGACTCTCGAAATATGCCAGAGAAAGATAAATGGATTACATCATAAAAGAAAGCTGTTGAAGACACAATAATAATGCCAATTTCTGTCCAAAGGCTTCGAAGGGTTGGTTAAAAAAAGGGTCAAATAACAAAAAAGAAAAGAACACCTGAATTTTTGGCCTGTCGCGCAAAAATGTCCCGATTTATCAAACGACCAAAAAAACAATCTAACTTTTTCACGAGGGACAAAAATGCCTACCGTTAAATTTAATGTGCAAGTAAACTGATGTGGCACATCACGTGATCAATAATGACGTTTTAGAGCAATAGATTAGTAGGGAAAAGAGCTGCAATAATATACTATAACCCACTAGAAACAAATTAGTCCTAACTAAGAGGAGGAATAAAAAACGATGAAATTACGGAGAACAGTGTTATTTGGCTTTTATCGACATGTCTGCGGCCTCTTTTGGCTCAACCGTCACGTGGAGATTTACTGTGCAAATCAATACCTTTATCTATATCATTTGAAGACTTAACTGTTGTATTTGTGCGTATCAAGTAAAAGTTCATAAATTTTTTTGGGTCATTCAAAAGTTCAGGATACTTTTGTCTCTAGTGAAAGTTCATGGGTATTTTTTTCGATGTGGCCTCAAAAGAAAAATGATGGCAATGTTATAATTTTTATAATTTTTTCAATCACTTGAGTGTCATAATTTCTAAAAAACGTTCACTTGAATATTATAATTTTTCATTGATCACTTGAATGCAAAAAAATTAAAAAAAAATTAAAATTAAAAGCGTTCACATAAGTGTCCAAAACCCAACATGACATAACACTTGTGATGAATGTTTCATCTTCTTGGTGGTTTCATCATACCTTCGAAATCTTGTTGCACAATAACAATATTGGAATCAATTGCTTTGAAGCATTGTTATGTGCTAGAAGAGTCTCCAATTGCCAATTTAGGACAACTTCAGTAACAGGGTCATTTTCTGTCTTCCATGTTCATCCACATCAGTGAGGGCAGGTATCTTAAGAACATGCCGATATCTTGCTTGTGGATCAATGAATTCTTCTGGAGTAGGAAATGAGAGTTTAGAACTTTCTCGAACAAGATGAGGAAAGTCTGTCTCATGAAACATGACGATGGAAGAACTAGGTGGTGTTTCTGATGGAGCCTCAAGTGGGTAGGAATGCTTCTTTGCCCACTTTAGGATTGACTTATAAAATGGGGAAAGAGCTGGTTTTTTCTGAGAAAGAGATGGAGGAGGTGATGGTGGTGGAGTTGGTGAGACTAATGGTGGAGTTATGAACTCTGGTAGTGGAGTTAGTGCATAACAAATCATAAACTGGAATTTGTCACACTAACCAAGAGTATCAACGGAGGGATATTTGTTCAAGTACCTTTGGTACATGGTATCCTTTGGCTTCTTTTGTTTTCGTTGAGGTGGAGGTTTTGCATATGGGTCTACCTCATTGGGAGAGTTTGTGCAATAAGAACATTAACAAAAAGGATCCCAAAAATATTTACTATACTGGTTTTGTAGTAATGGACAAGATGTCCATCACTTTTGAAGTATTGAACAAGCTTTTTTGGATCTGACTCGGAAATTGACTCAGGAACACATGATTCAATCATGAAAAGGGTCTAGAAGATAGAATGACTTTCTTCCTTTTCCTTACCAAATTTGATGGAAACGGTTCCATTTTTCTTTCTGATGAACTCAAAGTATGATGACTGGAAAGGCTTGTTATTCTGATGCAATTTTTCATAGTTGTTGATCCAAGTCTCTAGAAAGAGCTTGGCCAACTTTTCCTTTGGGATTTATCTAGGAACATGAATGTAGGATGCTTGATCATTCTGCATGGAAATGAATAGAGCGTCTTCATTCCCATTGTGGAAATTCAAATCAAGAGCATGGTTCTGCACTCAATAAACCATCTGGTAGTGCAGTGTTGCTGCTATAGAATCGGTAGTTTGAGGAGCTCACCGAGCTGAACTTGGACTTTTAGAAATGAGAGTAGTTTGGGGTTTGAAAGAGCTATATTGAAGTTTGGATACATAATTACAAAAACTGTTCCAACGTTCAAAGTGATTTGGACAGTACCGATGCAAGTATGCTGGTATTTTAGAAACCTAGTATCCAACAACGCAATTCTTGCCACAACTGGCAAACCTTTGCAACTAGGAAAAGTAAGAGTAAGACAAACAGCTCCATAATGAACAAGAGAATATCCTTGCTGAATCCACTGTTTGGGAAACTCTGGAGGAATCTGGAGAGTAACAAAGTATTCCTTCTCAATGGCAGGAATAGGATGTTGATCAAACTTGGAGAACTGGACGTACTCATTTACTTTCTTCGGAGTTTGGTGAATGAGTTGACGAGTGGAGCGAATGGGAGAAAATGATGAAGTGGGTTTAGCAAAAACGGAATAGGGGTTCATGAGGGGAAGTTGGGCTTCAGAGATCTTGGTTTCATCGCTAAGAGAAACTTCATAAAGATAGTCTATCTTAGAAGTATTATAAATATGGAAATCTAAAGGGTTTGACGAAGATGGAGATGCAGTGAGAGAAACGGGTACTTCTAGTATTTATGGTTTTTTCATGATATGAAGAGATATTCTCAGCATTGAATTCATCTACTAAGCACATGGAATGGATCTTTCTATAAACAAAACCATGGCTTTGATACCATTGAGGGGACCTAGGCTTAGAACCAAGGAAGACGGAGTTATTTCTTGCAAGTATGCCTTCCCACAGTGGGCGAACAACTCCCGTTCAAGCCCTTCAAGGACAGCATTTTAATAGAAAATCCACTACTCAAGTGATGGGTTGAAAAATTATATAACACTCAAGTGATTGAAAAAAAAAAATTATAGCATTTAAGTAAGCGTCATACATAAGTTATGACACTTAAGTAATTGAAAAAAGAGTTAGGGACATAAGTGAGCCCAATGCGAAAGTTATAACCATTTTCCCTTACTTTTGGTAAAATCCTATAAGCATCTCAAGGGGGAAGATAGACTTGTGAAGCAGGCTCAGTGTTTCATTATGCATGTAGAATTACCTTTCCTATAACTTCTCTTCCAGATCGCACATATAGAAGCATATCCATTGTATCGCCATCGCTGATATTAGAGAGCTAAGTAGCAAAATGAATGGAAGAAGGTGGTCTTCATGAATTTTGAGAAACATTTCTTGCTTATGCACGTTTATACTATATAGAGAAGAAAATGTTCAGAACATCACAAACTATTGGTAGTGCAGAGGCCACTGAGCCATTGACTTATCCCTCATTAACTATTGGCAACGTTGTGATGTCGGAATGTGATGTCGCACTGTGGACACATGTCAAGTTTTTACCGGCTGTGAGGAAAAAAAAAGCCTACCACCATTAGCGGATGGTGGGGTAGTTGCTAACCACTGATACTTTCTCCTCGATAGTATGATTAAAGAAAAAGCATTAATCCCCATAAATTAGGAACAAAACCATTTCTGGAAAAATCTTTTCCTTTCAAAGGATCACACTTCTTGAGCATCACCTCCAGAAAATGCAGGGAATCAGATTTCCCCTAGGACTAAAAGTTTCAGTGACCCTAGATTCCTTTACCCACTTTAGAATTTTAAAATTTTACGCCCACTTTATTCCCATTCTGAAATCTATATCTACCCAAGCCTCTTCCTATGTCGTAGCATCACAATTTTCTAACTTTCTCCTCCTTTGCATGCAACAATGATCATGCCAAAGCCAAGGCCTAGTCATAAACTAGGCCTTCTCTGTGGATTTTTGATAGTTCATCTTTGCCTCTTCCATCAGTGTTCTACACAAAAGACATGCCCAAGCTGTGGCTCCATGAGTATCCCCTACCCTCTGAGTACCAATCCAACCTGTGGCGATCCGGATTACTCGCTCCACTGCGATGCCGGGTTGCAAAAACTGTACTTCAACGCACTCAACGGAAGCTCCTATCTGGTGATTCGGATCATCGCTTCCGCTCAACGGATGGTCGTGCAACCGTCACCTTGGATCGGCAACTCGTGTGTCACCCGTGATGCACTAGTTAGCGAAGGCCTCTGGTTGAATCAAACTCTCCCCTTCAATGTAACTTCGTCGAATACGATCTTTTTCTTCAACTGCTCACCTCGGCTTCTTGTCTCTCCTCTCAACTGCACTTCCTCGAGTCTCTGCCACCGCTACCTGGAGAGGTCGGGACATATCGACAAAGCCCGAGCAGCTCAGTGCGCCGGCGATCTAGACCCATGTTGCACATTCGTTGCTGGCGGCATGCCTTCCGCTTACAAGATCCGGCTCCACAGTTCGGGTTGTCGAGCATTCAGGAGCATCCTTCATTTGGACCCGCTTAAACCGCCCAATCAATGGGAAGAGGGTCTAGAAGTACAGTGGGCCACTCCACCTGAACCTCTCTGTAGGTCGCAGCAAGATTGCTCTCCAAACTCCAAGTGCTCTGGAGTTGCACCAGATGGTCCCCGGCGCTGCCTCTGCAACAAAGGTTACTTTCGCGACCGCACTCTAGGGACTTGCTTGAAGACAAAGAAACATACTTATTCAACCCTCGCTATAAAGATATCAACCGGTGTAATTTGTTTTCTTTGCCTAACCATAGTAGCAGCTACTATCACCCTAAGAAAGTCCTACAGGCTATCGAATAGGGCAAAACTGGCTAAGGCGAGAGAAGAAATGTTGAAGTCGAGCAACTGTGGGAAATCTGCCAGGATGTTCAGCTTGAAGGAGTTGAAGAAAGCAACTAGCAATTTCTCGAGAGACCGGCTCTTGGGAAGTGGCGGATTTGGAGAGGTCTACAGAGGCGAACTTCCAGATGGGACTCTCGTGGCCATTAAGTCGGCTAAAGTGGGGAATATCAAGAGCACACAGCAGGTGCTGAATGAAGTCGGGATACTATCTCAAGTCAATCACAAGAACCTAGTTAAGCCCCTCGGTTGTTGCATAGAAGCTGACGTGCCATTGATGGTTTATGAGTATATCGCAAATGGGACGCTCCATGACCATTTGCACGGAAAGAGGTCGACATTTTTAGACTGGATGACGAGGCTTAAAATCGCTCTGCAGACTGCAGAGGCACTAGCCTATCTCCATTCCGCAGCGTACACGCCCATTTACCACAGAGATGTCAAATCCACAAATATCTTATTGGACAATGACTTCAACGTGAAAGTTGCAGATTTCGGGCTCTCTAGGTTTGCCCAGCCAGGTCTTAGCCACGTTTCAACATGTGCTCAAGGAACATTAGGCTATTTGGACCCAGAATACTACCGCAACTACCAGCTGACTGACAAGAGCGACGTGTACAGCTTTGGTATCGTGCTGCTCGAGCTTCTGACCTCACAGAAGGCAATCGACTTCGCTCGAAACGAGGACGATGTCAACTTGGCCATCTTTGTCAGCCAACGAGCTAAAAATGGGGATCTTATGGGAGTTATAGACAGGAAGTTGCTTGTGACGGAACCTTCTACTGATATATTGAACAGTGTGAAGCTCTTCTCGGAGCTGGCATTCGCCTGTCTCGGGGACAGGAAGCAGGACAGACCAAGCATGAAGGATGTTGTCAAAGAACTCCAGTGCATCATCCAAACTGTACGTCAGGCCGACCAGCAGGGTGATCTGGAGTTGACGGGACCGCAATCATCGGATGGAACTTAATTTCATGCTGTTTTTTTGTCCACCATGTCAATAGAAAGTTGTCATCTTGAATATTCACATCAGAAAAGGAGATGGAGCGTTGCTGATGTGGCGGAAACGACAGCGCTAAGCGGTTTCGATAAGAAAGCAGTCTGAGGAATATAGATTCGGTGGGTCAGGAGAAAAATGAGGGAAAGTTAAAGGATCAGATGCAAAGCTTTGAGCAGAAGGTATGATCCATTGAAATGTGGACCTGGGGATCTCATCTGAGATTGTTGGAATCTTTTGAGGGTCTTGTAACTTTGGCATGATAAAAGATGAGTTCATAGATAGACTTTTAAGTATTAACTCTGCTTTCTTTTATGTTTCTTTCTTTTTTGTTCTTATTTTCCTTGTCTGTACATATGATCCAAAGCTTTCTTGGTTCTGTCCTTTGTTTTATATCCAGCCAATACAGGGAGGCAATGAACTAGGCATGCTCGGTTGTCTCTAAGACATCATGGTTTTTGTGATTTGGTTCTGGAAAGGGACTAGGGAGAGGCAACACAGCAGGCTAGGGGATCAACTGTATGAATAAACGAAAAATGACTGGAAAAGCATTTCTGTCAGTGAAAGTAAATCTGGCTAAATGCAGATACGCTAAGGTGGTCAAGGAATATCAAAACCCTTGTAAATCAATTGAAGAAGCAAGCCCTGAAGGGAAAATTATCCATTGAAATATCAAAACCCTTGTTTTGGTGGATGCATTATAGGTGACAACTATATCCCTTAATAGTAACAAAACGCATAACAAGCTAATTAGAAGTGGGTTGCATTGCACATGTAGCGTCGAAGTACGTGGACACTGATGATTGATCGGCTATTACCACATCGTCACTACCACGACATCATGACCATCTTAAATATAGTCATGTGTGACGCTAGTGTAACGTGACTCGAATCAGCGCAATAACTCAAATAGTAGTATGACTCACACATTTATACTCGCGCATGCCATTCCTCCCCAATTTCGGGGTGCTCCAGCTTCGAAACAAACATTTTTCTAAGTTCCACGTCGGTTAATGCAAGAGCACGAAAGGGGACACATCCAACACCAGCGAGAAAAGCAGGATTGGCATATATTTTCGCCTCACTTAGAACCAGACACATGCCGAATTGTTTCTTTCTTTCTACTGGCTGGAAGGAAGAAAGCTAACAAATCCGAATGAATCGACAAAACAAAAGTTATCGGAATGGCATTAGTCAAAAGCAAAGGAGATTTGATCCATGAATTCTTTCGTGAAAGACTATCATTGTCCCCACAGCTTTTTTCCCGGGGTGGAGACGAGCAATCTTGCGCCCCACCTAAAGTTATGATGGCAGCTTCTCCAAATACTACAATAAAGACAAACGCATCAAAACAGTGAGAAACTTTTGTGACAACATTATTAGAAGAAAGCGTAGCCCACCAAACGCTTGGAAAATGACGGGGGCACACAAACATATAAAAGTATAGACTGATTGGATTTTCCTAATAGCAAGCTAAACATACTCTTAGTGATTTTTCCTTTGATGCCTAAAAATTCTACTTCTTATGTCGGGGAAAACTTATTCCTTCTTCCCCGGTCCTCTACTCGGGTCCATCATAAACATAGAGAATCTCATGTGGACACTACATGGAGGACCCACGAAATGGACAGGCACGATGCACATAGTCCAGGGAACTCGGGTGTCCTTGTGAAAAAAATCCTTTTGATTTAAGGCAAAGATATCCCACAGCATCCATGACCACTAGACCGATAAGTTAGGTCAAGATCAACATGTTCTTTTGATTTAGGCGGTGGACCCAAATTATCTTCCCTCAGGTGGGGAAAAACTAGTGTTTCCACAGTGCAGCTAAGTTCATATTGGGCCATCCACATAAGCTTGTTAGAGTTTCCCACCAAAAAAAAATTAAATCAGTCCTCGAATGAACTTACTAGCCAAAAATTGTTGTTATGTGTTGTTGGGTAAACCTTGCTTTTGAAAGTGTTTTTTCACCTATAGTCGCTTGAATGTTTGAACAAAGTTAATCATCTTTGCACATGAATCTCACTTGTTTTACCTATCTCACCCGTTTGTTGCACTAGCAGAAAGACATGTTCACAATACTGAAAATTTTCTTTTACATTCATTTTAAATTTTACATATTGTTGGCCCAACTTATCCTGAACATCTCAGCCACAATATCAATGATAACTCTTGAAAGTCCAAATGGCAAAATAAGTGCTATTCGTGTACAAAAATTTCAATTTTATCCAGACTTTTTCTTCTTATTATAAAAATGTTCAATTGTCCAAATCTGCTTTAAATCTATCCTAGACCCTTTGCCACTACTTATGAGAGGCAATAGTCCGTTAAATTCTTTCCCGCATTCCCATTTTGCCTCCACTTTTATTTTTCATCCTTTGCATTATTTTTTCCCACCCCTTTTCTTCCATTTTCATCTTTTGAGTTAGCAAATTGTAATATCTCTTCATATCAGCAATTTAATTTCATATAAAATTTTTGAATTAATTTTAATAAAAATATCAAATTAGACCCTTTTAAAGAAAATATTACCTCATAGGTGCCTTGTAAATACATAATGCTAAAAGAGAAAAGGGCAATTAAACTATATTTTTTTAGGGACAACGTGGTGTCGAGATAGATTTTATGAGTGAAATGGTGGATTTATATTGATAACCTAAAAATGTGGAGATAAAATTGAAAAATGAAAAAAAAAAAAAAAAAGTGAGGATTTGCATTGCTAGTGGGCTGGGCCTTATTGAAAAGTAGAATGACAAGAAATATTCCCTATTAAATTAGGTAGATGGGCCCCAAAAAAAATAAAAAAATCTAGGTCTGGTAAATCCCCGATGGTAAAGGGAGGAGCTTACCCTTTTTTGCCTCTCCAGTCACTAGCACGGCCAGCACGGTAGCACCAGCTTAAATAATCTTTACATTTTTTAAATTTTTTCCTTTTTTCTTGTTTTTCAATTTCTTTCTTTTATCTCTTTTTCCCTCTTATTCTTCAATGGGTTGTCAGGCCTTGGATATGGCTAGTGAGGCTCAACACTTACCAGCTCGCTAGAGGTTGCCAAGATTGAGCCTTGCCAGCCCTCACCATCACCTAGCCCCAGTGACCAGCAAAGGAAGATGGAAAAACGCAAAATAGAAGAAATAAAAATAAAAATTATACGCATCAACATTGGCAAGCAGTTGACCGATACTGACTAAATCATCAACACAGTAATTTTCAATCAAAATTGACCAAAATAACTAAATTAACAAATCGTTAAAATCTTTATAACTAAATTAGTAAATTGTCAAAAGATTGATGATCAAATAAGCAAGTTACTAAAATGTTTAAGACTAAATTAGCTCAATCTTATAACTAAATTAGCCGTCGTATAATAGATTTATAACTTTCTAGACAATTTTCCTTGTGAATGGATTTTTAAATATTAAATTATGCAATCATCTAATAGTTAAAGTTTTAAGAACAAATGACAACAGTTCTATAAAATCTCAAGTCTCCATTAAGAAAAGAGGTTATATATTTACTTTCTATGAACATAAATGTCGATTGCCAATCAATTGTCAGGGGCAAATTATCCTAATCCAAATATAGAGTTCGAGACAGTAGGGTGAGAAGACTTCTCGGTTGCGGAAATATAGTTTGCCTTTAATAAATGAACTCCTTGGTATTGGCTCAGTGTTCAAGAACGGTATCGAGTGTGCCTGTAGAGATACATTGCCACGTCCTAGTACTCCTTTAATTGCTTGTACAAACCAGATTTGGAATTGTTCTTCAGTATCGTTTACTTCAATTTTGAGATTTCACATATCGCTTTAAGTGAAATTGATTTTTTTGGAATTCATGCTAAATTTATTTATTGAATATCCATCAGCGACAATTTATTAACCATGGAGAAAACATCAACTATATATGTGTTATGCAGCTGCCTCGCATATTCTTAGGAAGCAAATGTCGATAACATTGTACATTTAGGGCGCGTTTGGTAACGATTTTGTTCCAGGAAACAGATTCTGACCATAAATAATTATTTTTTATTTTGTTCCCGAGAACTGATTATGAGTAAAAGAACGCGTTTGATAACTGTCCAAAATTTTTTATTCTGTAATAGAATTGCGTTTGGTACAGTACTCATTGATTCTGTTCCAAATCAATTTCTTTTAATTTTTAAATAATTTTTTTACTTTTTTCAATTTTTTTGTTTCTTTTTCCTTTTTCTTTTCTTTTTTTTTTTCCTTTTTCTACTATTTTTCTTCTTCTTCTTGTGGCTGGTCACCGGACTGGCGACTGGCCAGATGAGGGCCAATGACCTCACCGGAGTGTTGCCGACCCTCGGCGAGGTTGGCCCTCGTCGGCCAAGCCTCCCTGGTGGCCAGGCCAGCCTTACCGGGGCTGGGCGAGGCCTGCCTGGCCACCGGCGGGGCTGGGCGTCGTGAGGCTTGCCCAGCCCTGGCAAGGCTCGGCCTCGCCAGATCTAGAGAGGCCGAGCGTCGCCAATGGCTGGGCTTACCTCTAGCGAACTCGCCGAACCTTGCCGTGGCCTGGCGAGCTCGCCGAACCGACGAACAGCGGCGGGCAGCGACAAACGGTGGCTAGCGGCAACGGACAGCAGTCGCGAGATGGCCAAAGGGAAGAAGAAGAAAAGTTGATTTTTGATTCTCAAATTTGTTCCCGGAATAATAATCAACTTTTTTTTTTTATTCTTGATTTCACTCCCAATCTGTTCCTGGGAACAAAAATTTTACCAAACGTGATTCTCGACCCAAACTGATTCTGGGAACAAAAAATCAGAATTTGGCCCTGTTTGGATGGTTACCAAACAGGGCCTTAATGCAACTAAACACAACAACCTATATCAATTTTCAACCAGTAATTATAAAATAGCTTGGCCAAGAAAATAATTAACAAATACAACCATTACAAGGTAGTAAGTAAAATAGCTGTCCAGCGAGTATTACCAGACTGTTAAATGAATATGCCATGATATAAAATTTGGTCTCCTAGCTTCTGAAATGGTCATCACATTACTAGTTTAAGCTTAAACGTTAGATTACACATCCCGCTGGCAATTCCCAGTGTCAGAGAAGAGTCAAAACAAGCAGAAACCGTTCATTTATGGTTTCCATTGAAAAAGACAAAACTGTTCATCGACGGTAGCGGTAACGTTTGAAGTTGAAATAAACATGCAGAATCCCTCTTTCAAAAGTGCATTTGAAGCCCTTCTTGTGCGAATATTCCCATTCTTTGTTCACGATCCTGAAAGCCTGCAGCATACCAGCAGTATGTGAATCATATGACAGCCAAAAAGGTTTACGAATGCATAAAGGTAATTTTCTGATCAAGTAGACTCACAATGTCCTCATATGGGGGCCCGGCGTGGAACCGGATGATACACGTCTCTGCGCTATTCCCATCCTTTTCAATCGTGTATGTTGGGGCCTTAATTTTGTCAACAAGGTCAGGGTAAAAGATATTGAATTTATACCCTTGCACAATCTTTGGAGGTGGATTATCATGATCGTAATGCGTTTGATTGTACTTATTCCACTCATATCCAGTGTGGACACGGTTGAAATATTTTGGTTTTCTCGGTCGATACTTATCATGCCACCAATAAACCTGCATCCACATGGATAAATTCACGGGTCAGGTTATCTGAGAAAAAATATGACATGAAAGAGTCAAAACTAGTCGAGAAAAGTGGAGACATGAAGCACCTGTGAGTCCAGATTCACCTCCGCACCAGTGCCAAAAACCGCATCGCCTTCCTCCATGGCTCCCATGGCTTTGATGGCCTTCATTTCAAAATTATCTTCTGATGGAGCTGGCTTTGACGCCATTGCTTCTTGCATCCGTCTTTGTTGTTCTTCCAGTACCTCCATTCTTTTCCGTTCCTAAGAATATATACCGGAAACCTCAGGTTAGATGCACACCTTTACTCACTTTGCACTAAGTAGTCTGCAGGGAGCAAAGGAAGTTACCAGTGCAGCCCTGTCCTCTTCAGGGTCAATGGCCCCTTCAGTTTCATCACCATGCAGCAGTTGCGGAGAAAATGATCCAGCCTCCTCTTCTGACTCCATCATCTCTTCTTTAGGTAAGGGTTCTGGGGACATTGATCCTTCATCTAAACATCAAAACCATGGGAATAACAACTTAGTACCCAGTCTGAACTAAAAGGCAAAACAAGATTTCTATAGATTAGTTATTATCAGACAGAGACATACCATCAGGCAAATCTTCTTCTTGTATAGGACTGAGGACATTAGCAGTCTCTGGATTGTCAACGACATCCACAGGATGCTCCAGGCGTTGAAGATGCTTGCGCAACATTTTCGCATGAAATTCTTTCAAAAAAGCCTATGTTTTAATCAGTCAAAATTGATGTACCAATTATACATTCTCAATAATGAAAGAACATCAAAATAAAAATACCTTTGCCTTGTATATGTGGATACGTTTGAGGATAACCTCCCAAAACTCCACAACCTTAGCTGTGCCAGAACGCAACTGAGTCTCAACACCAGCATGTATATCCTCCAATTCTCGGTAGGTCTTCTTATGCAGATAATCCCTTACATCTGCCTCAATGCTAGAATGCATACCCCTTTCTTCTGCAAGCAACTCAGCAGGAGGCTCCTCCCCACGCACTCTAGCTCGATCGAGTACATCCTTTTTCCTAGCTTCTGCCAGCTCCCAATCACAAACCACCAGAAGTGCCTGCTCAGTAAGATAAAGAAATAAGAATCTATAGACCCAGAAGGTCAACTTTTCATATGCTAATCTGAATTATCCACCTTCTAGACACTACTTTCGGGTAACATCCTTCAACTGCTCAAAGGACAAACAGCCATGTTAAGGGCCAAGGATCTCATAGAGCTCATATAGCACTTCAATAACTAGGACAGATACCAAGATCAAGGATGCTAAGAAGTAAGTCACATAATGACTATCAGACATTAAATGAATCTCTAACCCATTCGATGAAAACTTCAAAAAAGCGTATTACCTTCCAATATTCAACATGCGTCGGTGTCTCTGTGTCCAAATCAAGATGCATTTTGATGTCACCACGAAGCTCTTCCATTTCTTTCACTGTTAATCCCTGAATCAAATGCAGTGGCGAGGACAGCTAAGTACCATAATAATAAGCCCCTCCAAATTCAACTTATCAAAAATTTATTTTGAATACTTTCAGGATAACAAACAACACAACAACTTCTCATTTTATACATTTCTTTGGAGATACCTACAGGGAGAATCCATCCCCTGACATTTTCAGGTTAGCCACAGATGAGGAGGGTATATTGTTGCTTTCCAAAAACATGTACAGAGATAATTCAGTGGAGCTATTCATGTACATGGATGGCTAAAAAGTGGCAAGTAAAACAACTTTTTGATTAGATGTATAAGCTACTTGTGTGGGGCAAGGTAAAAAGAAGCGTAGGAGATGTTTAATGCTGAATGACATTTTTCAACCCTTACCGAATTCCCTCTTTAAAAGATTTTTTATCTTAAGCATTTTATCTCCAATAGATAATCACAGTGACTTTCACCATATAGAGGCCCTTTAAGAGGGCATCTTAACAGGGACAGTATGCAGAATAGAAGTTACAGGCTGATATATGAATCTCCTTATAAAAAAGAGCATGTGAATTAGTAAACCATGGATCAATTTATTGCTCTTTATTGAGATGACAACTCAAGCCGCTCCTGCAAATTATCGAATGCAGGAGGCATGAGCTTTTAAGTAAGCAAGTAGCTCAGGGCTTCAAAAGGCATCTGCTTTATCAATGACAAAAATGAGAGAACCCTGTTATGTCCTATTCCTCCTCCAATTTCTAGACTTGCTTCGAGGGTGGGGAAAGCTCTATCCTTTAAGAGCAACTAGATATAGGGCGAATAGGTTAACAACACTACAGAAGTTGAGTTTGTATTAACAAAAGAGAGACTTTTCGTTTCTACTCACAGTTATTAGCATACTCTCTTTTCATAAATTTACATTACATAAAGAGTACCTCTTCAGTACCTTGTATGTGTAACAAATCATTTAGCTTTTCAAAGAAAATAAAATACAAGTAGGCAAGGCAAAGAAGCACAGCGTCTGTCAGAATAGACAGTTTAATGTTAGAATAAATTAAATCTTCACCTTGAAGACCATGTAAGGTTCATTCAATTCAATATCCAGATCATCTGAACCATTGAGGTGCTTTGATAAAATATCAATTGCTTTTGCACGCCCTTCACGCAATCTGATATCTGACCTGACTTTGCTTTGATCAAAATGAAACTGCAAGAGAAAATGCGTGAAAGACTCACCATATTGAGAAAAACAATTGTCAAAATGATGCCTCTGAAGACTAGACCACAGGGGATGGAGAACTTGAAATACAGAATAACCAGTAGCCATACCTCCTCTTCTTTCTTCTCCCAATCTTGAAACTCTGCTCGAGCACGCTCTCTGGCTAGCATTGCCTGCAGAAAGCAGAAATATAGAAATCATCTCTCTGTACCTGTAAAACTTCTAGAGTTTCACGCCCATCACCAATTTAACAAGAGAAATCTTGCTTTGGTGACTGCACCAAACATACCATTTCCTCCTCATGCTGAGCCTTTTCAATCGCTCTTTCTTCCCTTCTCTTCTTCACTTTCTCAATCTCTGCCTGAATAACAAGCAAAAACAAGCAAGGGTGTGATTAGAGAAACATTTACTTCAAGACTTTCAGCTTTCTAGTTTGTAAGACTTCACATTTATTTCATACAGCACTACCTATCCTTGAAAACCTATAAACAAATCAATATTGAAGTCTCTTTCAAATCTAAACTAATTTTTTCCCTATTGGCAGGAAAGTTAATAAGTAATTTTTTGCATATAGAAAGCAGGAACAAGTCTAAATAAGTTGATCTCACTAAAGGGAAAGTATAAAGAAGTGAACTTGAATACAAAAACCTTCCATCACATGCATAGGACTGTCAAGCGCAACAATGAAACAATAAATTATCCATGCACTAATGCTAAGAAAAGATCACTCAAGGCTCAAACAACATAATGAAAGATGCATGACCTAAAGATCCAAATGTAATTCGATAGCCTCAGAGAAAAAGCATATAATTGGGATGCTCAATGTAGGAAAGAACGCAAGATAATTCCAACATTATGTTGCCCAAAAGACAAACATAATGGTTCAATCATTTGTGGCTTCGGTCAAAAGCTCTTCACATAAGAAATCCAAAAGCCTCAGCCCTAACCTAGTACCTCTTGTTTATGGATAAAGCAACTAGCGAAATGCAAAAGGAATGTCACGATCCCTTTTTTGTTTTTGTTTTTGTTTTTGTTTTTGTTTTTTTTTTTTTTTTTTTTTTTTTTTTTTTTTTGTGGAGACATTGAATGGATGAAAAATTGGGATGCAGTCATCCTTTAAATCAGATTTTAGAGGTATGCTGTTAAACCTAAACGATTAAGTTGGATTACATCGGTTTAGTAACATAACTATGAAAAGAAAGAAAATGCCAACTAAGGTATAATTAAAAGCCATAAGTCTCACCAGCTTGGGTTTCTACTTCATAGCGACCAAGACATACAAAAATATTGCTACTTAGTAAACTTAACAACATAACCAGAGAAGTTAAAGGGGCTCCATCTGAAAGGTCAAGAAACTTTGAGAGGACTGTTAAGCCAACTATCTCATAAAGGCATTCGAACACCAATTTTTTAAGAAAATTAAAACTGAACTCTGCAATGGCAATGCATTTAAAGCATAGTACAGGAAAAAGCGGATTCCTAAAAAAGAAGACTAGGTCAACAAAGAAACCATAACAAAACCCTAATGAATATGTAGAGCACAAAAAGTAGCAGATGGCCATTAAGAAAATCTAAAAGATCCCAGAAGATGGAACCGGTAGGAGTAGGCAATAAAATTATGTGATTCATTGCATCATATGAGGAACAACACCTTTTTCAAAGAACTAGATGGAGCAAAAAACAATTCATCTTTCACCAAAAAAAAAAAACAATTCAAATAGTCCACCCTGAACTTTATGCCTTGCCTATTTATGCACTTTATTTTGATCCCTTCTCAATTCATCATCCATTTACAAATGCATCTCTGTGTTCCACTGTAAACACTAAGTTCATTCCATTAAGCACCAGCGTCAACTTCGTAGACAATCCACTATATTTTTTTATATGCTTCATCAAATTATGATGCTAAAGTTGAAATAACATAAATATCATCTGTTCCTGCACCCACATGATTCAGCATCTAGCTAAATAAACTCGCCAGAATCACTGCATAAAAAATCTAAAAGCCAAACATCAAGCACACTGATTGTGCAGAAAACAAAATATCTACAAGAAAAAAAAAGAAACCAAATAACGTGAAATAATTTAAATTTTTTTATACCATTCTTTCTTTCTGCCTCTTTTTCTCTGCTTTCATAGAGAACATGTCAAGATCTGCACCCAGGGAGACATCACGCTCAATCTTCTTTTTCCATACAAACCTGCAATTTCCTTACCCTATGTCAGATATCATAATCATCAAGAACAAAAACTATAATGTGATTTGCACCCAATCTTGTTTTGCTTCTTTCGTGAAAACTTGCAAGCTCAAAACTACACATGACGAAGGATTTTTGAGATAGGCTTACAACTGAAAAGATGCCGAAGATTAAGAAACAAAAATACCTAAAGAATTTTGTCAACTCTACCACAAAACTTCAGAAACTCAAAGTTTCATCTTGAATTTTAAGGTACATTCGAGTTATAACCTGCCTCTAAAACTTAATCACTATGACCATTAAGCACTAATATGAAAGCTGGGTAGGCACTAACATGGCACTACTGTGGAGCTGATTCTCAGAACACAAGCTAGAAGAAGAGACAGAGAAAGGTAAGATCAGCATCCATCACTGCTACCATAACCAGCGACTAACAGGATCCATCGGATTTGATAGCTGGAACTGAATTTTACAGAATCCAGTTCTGTGACTATTTACCATTGATATGAAAGTGTCAGGTGGGATGCACCGCTTAACAACCAAATCCACTACAGTTCTAGTTGCCGCTGTCCATTTTACGACAATCCTAGCAGCAGATTTAACAGCAGCTTTAGATCTAAAATAAAATTGAATGTGCTTTGATTAGTTCTACGTCGCACAATATTAGATGTGCATAGTTAGCATCGTATCATCACTGAGTCATCATGTCACCCCAAGATGCATACTGACAGTACTAACTGCCAGGGTAAAATCGAAGGTTTCACAATCAAGGTTACAATTGAAAAAAGAAAAGATACATAAGGCTAGTTTTCAGTCCATACACACGAAGAAAAAACCCATTTGATTAAAAATCCTATTTTCAAATATCAACTAAATCAATGACAAAGAACCCTTTTGTTCACTTGGTAATGTCATCAATCGCTTATATCTGATAGTCTCTTTGTTGAGTGACCGGGGCACATTAAAAAATTGAATCTATCCTCACAGAAGAGTACCAATCAAAAGTATAGACTGTGGTCAGTTTCCAGCTCACATACAATTGGAAAATCGCAGTTTGGAAGTAATTGAGAAAACTTCTTTCCACATTATCTCATAGGAGCAATAACATAGAAAACACAAGCAACCAATGAATACCATAATACTCTGTTTCCGAGGAAGACAATACTTTCGAATCAACATTCAAAAGAACTCTTTAAACTTTTTTCTCCACCTCCCAATCCCTTAATACACAGCTCACATCTGTTGACATTGTAAAGCATGTCAGACATCCCCGTATTTTTCGTCACTATTCTCAGCCTGGGCTTTCTGGACATATTTCCTTAACCATGCCTCTAAAACCTATTCCTCTTGTCCACAGAGCAAAATTAATTCCTCATACTAAAATAGACTAAAATTATGCTGTTCCCTATCTAAAATGGCCAAGAAATGAAGGCTCATGCCGTTCATGAAAAGGGCAAAATCAGCATTCACCTTCAGAAGCACCAGCCACATTATTCCTGCCCACCCCTTTGCAATATGATATAAAGACTGAAATCGAGAAAATGGAACCGGGACATTATTTTCTCTCAGACACAATTTCAATTTTGCTGCAGTAAAGAAATCCTGTAATCTTACTCATAATAAAGCTACTAAGCTTGAACCGACAATCACTTCAAGGACAATCTTCAAATCAGAATCGAAAACTCACTTCTCATTGAGGTTTGCATCACCGAAAGGATTCGAGGCGTTGGAATATCCAGCGACTGACTGCGACTTCAACTTCTTCGCGACGCTCATCGCCTGAATAAATCACAAAAAGGCCGATAATCAATCACAGAGCAAGACAACGAAAATCCAAGCAACGAAAGACCGACACCGCACGCGGCGGCGCGCGTACCTTCTTCTGAGCCCGCTTCGCCTTGTACGCCTCGATTTCTTCCTCCGTAATAACCCTCGAGCCGCGCTTCCCATCGCTCCCGCTGCTGCCATCGGAGTCGTCGGAGTACCGACTAGGGCTCCTGCGGCGGCTCCTGCTCCGGCTGCCGCTGCGGCTCTGGCGGCTGCGGCTGCCGCTGCCGCTGCCCCTGTCTCGGCGCTTGCCGGAGCTCCGGGGCGGCGGCGACGAGTCGCGGTCTTCGGACTCCGATTCCGAATCGTCCGATCGTCCTCTCCTTCTGCTGCTTCGATTCCGGCTCCGCTCCGACGAAGAGGATGCTTGTTTCTTGCTTCTATGCGATTCCATCGCTACTTGCACCACGAAGATTCGCAAAACAGGTTTTCTAGAGGCTCAGTTCAGGCTTCAGGCGAGGCTGGGTGGGGAATAAGGTAGAAGATGAGAGGCGACGGACACGTGCTTATATTTCTAGCTTATTTCATCATAAAATTTGGAGCAAATACCGTAATTAACCTTAAATTATGCATATCATGACACAGATATACTTAGGGGTGTGCATGGTCCGGGCGGGCGGTTCCCGACCTAGAACCGGAACCGCCCGCAAGGGACCGGTTCCGAAAAATTGGGCAACCGGATCCACCGTTTGTTGCGTGGATTCACCCAGTGAACCGACCACGGGTCCTCGGCCCGGTTCCGGGTGGATCCATGGAACCGATCTTGATGCGAAAAATTTTGGTTTTCAACATAAAACGGTCGGGTCTATGAGTTGGGAAGGAGGGGAGGAGGTCTATGGTTGGGTTTTCAACATAGAACGGTTGCGAAACAATTTTCCACTACGTGGCGGGTGGCGGCCGACGCGAGGGGGCGAACAACATCGGCGGAGGAGCAGTGGCGGTGGCATCGACGCTCGGGGAGGAATCGAAATGGCGATAGGATTAGAAGGAACTGAGGAAGAGACAAAAAGAGTGAGAACCAAAGACGAATGGAGTAAGGAGATGAGATCTAATCTAGAGTTTCTTTTAGTAATTTTTTTAATATTAAAAAGGTTCCTGGTCTGTCCGGGTGGGCGGATCCGCCCATGGAACCGGAACCTGGGACTGGTACCCATTGGTTCCGAAAATTGGAACAGGGAACCGGACCGGTTCCCTCAAGAACCGCCGGTTCTGGTGGTTCCGGTCCGGTTCCGGGCGGTCCGGGCGGTTCCTGGGTATTTTGCACACCTCTAGATATACTAACCATTTTTACGTCATCAAAAATCTTAAAGCTGCTACCATGACGCATATATTTCAACATTTTTTGTATCCCCAAAACCTCGAACTTATGTATCTATCTTTTATTATAGTCTCATCCGAGGCATTTTAGTCACGCTGTTATAAGTTTGGTGTTTTTATGATAGTACTTTTGTCGGAATGAGTAAATTTAAGGATTTTTTGAGGCATTAATCTAACTTTTTAAAGTGCAAAAGGAAAAGGGTTCATAAGTGTCGTAACAACAACAGACTTTTTATTGTCATTGCCTTCTCGCTTTTATTATCCATATATTATTTTTTGTTATATTGGAAATTAATAAAATAAATTTAATTTTTCATTTGAAATATATATTACACTAAAAAGTGGAAAGAGCCAGGAAATTGCAGAAAAAATCATAATTCATTCGGCGTAGAAATAACGCCAATGTAATTTATCTTAACTTGTCTGATTTGATTTAATTTACTATAAATAAAAATAATAATTACTTCAACATAGGAGCTTGTGAATCTATAAAAGATCTTGAAGTAGAGGATATAAGCTGTGCAACTCCTATATGAATAAGGACAAAATGCTTATCGTCATGCGCCCAAGTCAATTATATATAATTAAATTGTCAAAAGATTTTGCATTTTTTTTTCCAAAGACACGTATTCATTAGAAGCCTAGCAACTAGTGATCAATGGAGTAGACTTATCAACTAAGAAAATTATTGTTTTCTTTGAAAAAAACTACTCAACTCATTAGAGAGTTCACCTCATTATATTTCGGTCACCATTTCCTTAATTAGTAGATCTCCAATATTGATCAATTATTTTTAACAAGGGTTAATATCCTAAAAGTTTCAAATTTGGTGTATTTATAACAAATTTATTCTGAACTAATTTTTTAACCATCAAAAACTTCAAACTAGTACACTCATGACAAATTTTTCCTGAAGTAAAATTTTTGATCACTAAAAACCCAAAACACATGTGACAAATTTACCTTCTATTAACTTTCGTCAAATTTTACCATTAAATTCATTGATGTGGATGACACATGACAACATGTTAAGTTTACATGGATATTCATAAGGTTAATACTACAAAAATTCTTAAATTTGTTACAGGTATGTATTTAAATTTATCATAGAAGTGCCCTTAAATTTGTCAAAAGTATACACATTTTGAAATTTTCATGATATTTATCCTATGGATTTTCACGCGGACTTGCGACGTCATCATACTACATCACCATGTGTCATCCACATTAGCAAATTTAACAATAAAATTTCACAGAAGCTAATGGGATATAAATTTGTCTCTAATGTATTGGTTTGGAATTTTTGATAGTCAAACTATTAGTGTGGAATAAATTTATTAAAAATGTATTAATTTAGAATTTTTCAGGATATTAACCTTTTTAAGCTTCAGAATGAGAAAAAATCAATATGCTGGAAAACGTAGAGTGTAAGGCAAGGAGTCCGGCGATTTTGTTTGAGAATGAAGAAAGCTCTTAAAAGTTGTCTTCCTTTTGTGAGGGAAATTATAGGTCGGTGAATATCAACTTGTTTGAATTTAATTTTTTCTTTTTTCATATTGGAAAGAAAATGGTTCATGGGGTAATTTTACTTTGACTCGCGACCGGGTTAGGAGTTGCTTAAGAATACCATAGACATAATCCAGGCATCTTGGAATGGCCTATAAATTATTTTTCTTTGGCATTTGACTGTAATTGTGTGGGGTCGGTCCGTCTGCTTTGTTTTTTTTTTTTTTTGGGTCAATTTTACTCTATTCCTACTTTGGTCGATCATACTCTAACTCTTGTCTTATTACAGAGCGGGGAGTCGAAATTCACAACTGAAACTAAATCATTCTCACCCCAACCTTCCAACCTCCGAGAAGGTGAGGATTCGAACCCCTCACCACCCTCTTCCATATTAGAATGGTAGCCATTGGGGCAAACCCCAGTGGTTGTCTGTTTGCTTTGTTTGAGTAGAATGACATGTTAATTAGAGAAAATGATTCAAAATATATATAAAAAAAGAAAAGAAAATTGAAGCTAAAGCAAACGAAATGAGAAAATAAAATTAAAAAAGTTCAAAGAGAAAAAAAAAAAAAAGCATAATTATCTCTTGAAACCATAGTAACCTCTCTCGTTTTAAGCAATCTAGATAAGAATTGGATGCTAAAATTAAGTATAGAAAGGAATAAGACACCACTCTAAATCCACTTTATTTCTTGTAGATAACTACTTTAATTAGACAAAATTTCTCATAAGTTCCTTATTAAAATCTCTCTCCTTCCATTTAAATCTCTATGATGAAAACATAGCTTTAATTGTATATCTATAAATCCATTGACAAAATAATTTCTTGTACTAAATATCTGTTAGAAATTTTGCGGAAAACTATGATCCCGATAATCATGAATAAATATGTAGAGCCTGAACGATCATTAATAGGCCATTCTGAACAATTGCCCTCTCAATATTAATGGTATGCTATTCGATTATCAGAAAATCAGAATAATGAGAATAATTAGAGGGTTTGGTTTAGATGACCTATTTATATGTGCATACAAATCCTAATAGATATAGTCTTCCATCAAGACAAGTCTTAGCAAATACGGTAATTTTTATAGTTATCAGCAATGGGATTTGAATAATAAAACCTCAATGAAATCTAATGTGAGCAATTTTTAAACTGTTCGTGTGATCACATTAAAAATATTATAACAATATCTACATCAATTATACCTTGATGCAAATAAATAATAGAATTTGTAAAAGTGCAGTACGATCTTTCAATAAAATCCATGAGAAGAAAACTTTCTTGATATAACAAGAGGATTGTGGGCGAATATAAAAAAATCAACACGGTATATTGTGAATTGAAATATTACCGAGTCGGTCGGCGACTCGGCGTCGCCTCGAAGCCAAGCTTCCGCATAAAATTCAATCACTTGCTGTCGCCGACGCTAATTCGGAGCACTCTCCATACCGTCCCCAACTCCCCAGCTTCACCATAAACCTCGCCGACGCCGATCCCAGCGCAACCGCAATGGCCGACGCGAAGCCTGCCGCCACCGATGGCTCCACCGCCGCCCCCGCCGCCGCCGCCGCCGCCGAGAGCAAGCCTCAGGCGGCCGAGATGAGGCGGTCGTGGGGCGACGAGGTGGACGACGAGCCGGAGGAGCAGAGCGCGGCGCCCGCCTCGACGTCCGCCTCGACGTCGGCGGATAAAGCCGGAGCGGAGCTGGATGTCGACTCCTTGACCATCGACGAGGGCAAGAAGATCAACAAGTTCCTCGACGAACCTGAGGATTCCAACATCAAAGCGGTGATCCATCCATCCTGCGCTAGGGTTTTCTAGTTTCGCTGCCCTATCGAGTTTCCGCACGCTCTGATTTCCTCCTCGCTACATACACACAGGAGTGAATGCCTTGCTTGCTCACTGTTTCGGTGCTTAATCGATCTCAATCGGTGCAGGTTACGACTGGCGATACACCGTATACATCCGCAAGTACCTTCGAGGATTTGAATCTGTCGCCGGAGCTTCTGAAGGGTTTATATGTCGATATGAAATTCCAGAAGCCCAGCAAAATCCAGGCGATCAGTCTGCCTATGATTTTGACCCCTCCATACAAAGATCTGATCGCCCAGGCGCATAACGGTTCCGGCAAGACGACTTGTTTCGTGCTCGGAATGTTGAGCCGAGTCGATCCGAACTTGAAAGCTCCTCAAGCTCTCTGTATTTGTCCCACGCGAGAACTGGCGATTCAGGTTAGATTGATGGAATTACCAGAATTTCTGACTGGCTCTGCGTATGCTCGATGTTTTAATCTCGTGGTGTTGAGAACAATTAGTCACGTGAACTTTTAATAAATTCGACCAATCCACCGAGAGAAAGATATTGACTATTTTTTCAGTCATTTGACTGATCTCTCGGACGAGAGGTTTCTTTTTCTAATTTTATCAGATAATTTAGTTTCCCGGCGAGTGGTCTAACTCTGGCCTTTAAAAATCTGAATGATATTTTCAGTGCGTTGCATTTGATTATCATAGCAAATAGAATTTGAGGTTTCAGCCGATCTTTCTGATTGCTTTTGGTCAGTTCGATGAAGTTATGTATTTTTTGTATGTACTAACGTAAGTCATGATCAATGCTTGTAGAACATGGAAGTCTTGCAGAAAATGGGAAAGTACACAGGAATAGTTGCAGAGGCTGCTGTGCCGATGGATAGCACTAACTATCTGCCGATTACCAAAAGGCCACCTGTGACTGCACAAATTGTGATCGGCACCCCTGGAACAATTAAGAAATGGATGTCATTAAGGAAACTGGGTGCAAGTTACATAAAGATTCTTGTATTTGATGAGGCCGATCATATGTTGGCAGAGGTAGTCAGCCTCCAAAACTAGCTTCTTGTTTTATAAATGGCTTATTTTCCTTTTTGTTCTTGTCTCTGGTAGCTATTATCCCTCCCTTGGTAGCTATTCTGCTCGTGTCATCTGGAGTCTACTGAACCAGTGAATTTCCAGGGGAGGAATTGATGGATTTGTGCCCCGATGCTTTTCTGTCATTCCTTGTTGCTGATAAATGAACAGAATTTTGTTCTCTTCTATCAGAACTAGCTGAGCGGCGCAAAGTTCTCTCTTCCTTCCCTCCTAGTTTCTTTTCTTTTGTGTGTGCCAGCCCAAGGTGGGGTAGTGGTTGTGAAAGCAAGCATTGGGAAACTACTCAGCTAGTCCCACCCTCACAATGCGACATACTAAATCTCAAATAGAATGAAAAGAGGAGAAGGCATGGGCAAACTAGCAGAAAAGAATGTATTCTATTACCAGTGCTATCTTGCGTCCTCTTCGTTTCTTGTAGGATAGAAAATCTTCCTAGGCTAATTTTATATCTCACACACATTTTTGTTCTCTTGTTCAAAAATTACATTGAGCTTGATCCTGTGGTAATAACACGATGCCTTGGCTTCTACTCTCTTTTAAAGCATTACAGTCTCAATTTCACAATTCCGCTTTAGAATCTTATGTCAGATCCATCTTTTCCCCACAAGATTTAGTGGAAAATTCTATTCTGTGGAAAGTGCCTTTTTTTAATTCCTGTATAGTTATTCTTATCTGGTCTATTGGTTTGTGATCCTTTTTTTAAGCTATTGTGCTCTTTCGATTTATCATTGGCTCAAAGTTCTATTCATTGGCTGCTAATCAATAAAGTCTTGGCAATTCTTGTGCTAATATCATCAAATGGTATCTTATACCTTCCCATGTAGTTTTAGCTGTAAATTTAATTTAAATTATAATTTAATAGTCATTTTGATGGTCCTCTTTTACTGGAGATCAGGATTTATATTTAATCTGTTTGGTTAAATGCAGGATGGGTTTCAGGATGACTCTTTGAGGATAATGAAGGACATTGAAAGGGTCAATGCCAGCTGCCAGGTATGTTCCTGAGTATGATTTGTAAAATCTTTGATAGACTTTATCTAGGGGTGGTATTCCTGGAAGTTAGTTGCTAATATCAGATGAAAGTGAACTCAGATATACATTTGTACGATCAGTTTGATTTTGAATTGCAAGTGTGGAACAATAGTTCCCAAAGTGTTAGCTAATTTTTCAAATTGTAGTTAGAAGCATATTAAAACAGACTTGCATCAATGAGGAAAGTCATTTTTGGCAGTTTCTGTTGTCTTTGTCTCGAATGAATGTCCTTTGGGGCAACTGGGACAAAATAGATGGAAGGAAGAGCCAATGTATTATATCTTACCGTATGGTAGAGCTAATTCTACCCGTGCTCAGTCTCGGACAGACTCGACTATTCTTTTCTTTTTCCATCCTTGGTTCTTACTCTCAACCATTATGAATCCATGTGGGTTTTAATTTTACTTTCTCTCTCTCACCCCCCACCCCCCAAAAACTTTTGAGGATTCTTTTTCCTGTTGAAGTCATTTTGTATTAAGAACATGATGAGGCTGTTAATATGTTATACTCTTTCACCAAATGACATGAAATAAAATTACTTTTTGATAATCAAGAAAGGGGAGGATGGATATAATAGTGTTTGTAAGACTAGTGTGCAAGGCCCTGTTCACTGGCTTGCTTTATAAAGTCAGCTACTAGACTATGAAATAAATTATGGGAACTTAAAACACCTCTTCAATTAACTAGGTGAGAAAAAGCTATCATGTCCATTCCATTAATAATCCTACAATCCCATTTCTGATTATGCAAGCTTCAACAGATTGGTCCTCTCCTGTGACTTGAATTGGTCCCACCTCTAGTCGTCATTTCCTTTCTTCACCAAGCTGGAACGTCAAATTCCTTTACCAATCACTTGATTTTCTCCATAGTTATAGTGTTGGTTTTTTTACCTCATCGGATGGTAATGGGTTACTTGACTCAATAGAATGCTTTAAAAGAGATGAAGGATTATTACAAACTTTTCTAATATCCTTACAGATACAAAGCCTTTTTTTTTACTTCATCTTTTTTTTTTTTTAAATATTATCTTATATTGTTTTGTTTTGTTTTTTTTTTTTTTTTTTTTTTTTTTTTTTTTTTTTTGGGGGCGGGGGGATTCGTTAATTAATTTATAGGCAAAGCACAACTACAGTGAGGTGAAGCAATGTTTAACCAGAACTATCACCTTCTCTTTTTCTTGTTCTGATTGATGTTTATTAGTTGTGAAGTTGTGATACCCATGCGTTTAGGCTCTGAGAGTAGAAGAAAGGAGGTTATGGAGAAAGGCGGGTTGTCATGATAAATCATCACATTAGTAGTCGGTTATAACAATATATGCCTTCTAGAGTTATGCTTCCCTCTCTCTATAGCAATGTTTGTTGGATGCTGTTTCTTATGATCATTACTGTCATCACAGTGTCTTATTTCTTTTAAAAAAATTAACTCCATGAGTTGTCTGAATGAGTCGACATGGGTGCATTTTCTAATCAACTATTAGTGTGTGAAATTTAATAGATCTGCTTCCTCGTGAATTTTTCCAAGCAATGTGAAAGTATTACTGATCTTGTTGTTTGTATACGAGGGTTGTAAGATTATATCCAAAAAGCTGTCTGAGGAGTAGAATAGAGTTAGTTTACTTCTTTGGGCATTATCTTTTAGTTATATTTAGACATAATCAAATGAATAACTGAGCCAACAGAGAAACATAAGTTGGAACTAAGAAAATAAAAAAGTTTCATGTTTTCTAATGGTGTGGGGCTTGGCTTTTCTTTGGGACAGGTAATGCAGAGAAAATTGTTAAAGGAGTTGTTGCACTTTTGCATATAGCAATTTTCTTTTCTTTTTGTTTTTTAGAAACCGCAACAACCTTTCCTCTTTCTACAGTTTGACCCATATTAATATATTGCTTACTCTTACCAAAAAAAAAAAAAAAAAAAAAAACCTTTCCTCTCTTTTTAGTTTTCTAGACACCTGGTAATGTCAGGAAAATACGCCACTACCTCATTTTGTACTCCATCGCGCTCATTTTGAGCTCTTCATTGTACAACACGCATTATTCATTTTCTTCAGTCTTGGTTCTTTGAAGAGTAAATTAGGGGTGTCGAAAAAGCCTGAACTGGCCCAACCTGAACCTAGAATCTTGGATCTTTTCGGGCCAGGTATTTTTCTGATTTGGGTGGTATGTATAGGATCCGGTATTGTAAACCGTTCGGTTCAGGTTGAAACACATTAAAACACCCTACACTCCTCCAGTTCGAGATTGTGAAACTCTCTATTCTCACTTCCAAATCTGTCTTTCCACGATCTCACTAAAGCCTGATCTAAGCAGAAGCAAATAACACAACTTGTTGCTCTTTCAAATTTTCTTTTCAGCTAAATCACACCCATGCCCTCAAAATCTGAATTCTCTCAGGGTAGCTATGAGCTGACTGACAGTAAAAAAGAAAAATTAAATCTAGAAACGACCATTTTCAAAGCAAAATGTATGAGCTAGCTGGGGTTACTGGCAAAAGAAATCCTGGCTAGTCGAGCATCGTGGCCGGGCTCAGCCCCGAGGGCACTGCGAACAGTGGTGACAGGGCTGGTGGCGGTGAAAGACCATCAACTTCAAAAATGTCTTAAGTTTTGTTTCCTTCGCTAGATTAAGCCTCAGATCCATGGTGTGCTTAAAATTGTGCTTTTCTTTTTCATAACTGGGCAAGTATGCTCAGATGGCATTGCCTGATTGCGTCCTGGAGTTATGGGTCACCTGGGGGCAAAAGAAAAGCACCTGAACCAATCCGACATGAACCACATCTCAGTTCAGGTCACAGCAAACACACCATCCCTTATGTTTGGCGTTGGGTCTGGAATAATGGAAACCCAACCCGACATGTAGGCAACCCTAGAGTAGATGTTACTTTCCATTTTATGTACGTGTTCCTTGTTTTGATGTATGAATTAAGCTGTTTCTTCTATAACACTTTGACCAAACTTTGATGAGCTCCTCAATGTATTTTATGCGTTTCTACTTTGCTTAGTCTTGGTTGTTTGAAGATTTACTTCAATCTCCAAGCGATGTCGATTTTTTTGCACACCAAGCTTCCTAATTGTGATGGTAGCTGCACTGTAGCCCCTTAATCACAATAAACTGTGCATCATGTTAAAACATTTATTCAAGATGAGTACTTGACAGTAAACTTGCGGCTATCATATGATGTGGTGTTATTTTCCTAGCAAATTTTTATATTGATAGGACCAATTATTTTACTCTGTATATTGATGGCACACATAATAGAATTGGATTGGGGAGAAAAAAACTTGTTTATATGTGGGCTGGCCTATTAGAGTCCGAGATATTGAAGCTTTGTCGGATTTGTGAGACAACCTAGTTCATTATGTCTAGTACTCTGGTTAATAATGCTTCAATGTCATGCAGAGTTGGCTTAGAAAGCAATATGGGGAGGAATTATTCTCTCTTGGATTACCATCCTTTTCTTTTTCTCATTCTGGTTATATTGATTACTTAAAGGTTGGTTATTTTGTTCCAGGTCCTTCTGTTTTCTGCCACATTCAATGACAAGGTGAAGAATTTTGTAACAAGAATAGTGAAAGATTACAATCAGCTTTTCGTGAAGAAAGAAGAACTATCCTTAGAGTCAGTGAAGCAGTACAAGGTGCATTGCCCTGATGAAATTTCCAAGGTTACAGTGATCAGGGATAGAATTTTCGAATTTGGAGAGAATCTGGGACAGACGATAATATTTGTTCGCACCAGACAGAGTGCAAAAAATTTGCATGAGACACTTGTTAATTTTGGCTATGAAGTTACCACTATCCAAGGTGCTCTTAGGCAGGAAGACAGAGACAAGATTGTCAAAGAATTTAAAGATGGTTTAACACAGGTTCTTATATCAACTGACCTTCTGGCTCGAGGCTTTGATCAACAGCAGGTACTGCTTTGGTCATACTTTTCCATCATCTTAAGTTCGTTGGTCTCCTCTTTGCTTAGCTTAAGGGAATTCTACTTTATCTTTGTTATTTTGTAATATGTTGATATGGTGTGATGACTACCTGTAGGTCAATTTGGTGATCAATTATGATCTTCCTGTAAAGCATGATAACCCCTCAGAGCCTGACTATGAGGTATACTTGCACAGAATTGGAAGGGCAGGGCGTTTTGGGCGCAAAGGTTTGTTTCCTCATTTAAGATTTTTATTTGCTCCAATTTTACATGTTTCTTTGGTGGTTGTTTTTCTCATGAAGACAATATGTATAGTATTACGTTGAATAGATTGGTAGGCCTAGGATTCACATTTTTGTTCATCCTTTCTAGGCCTAGTTACGGTGGATTTTTCCCCCCCACAAAATGAGGGTTTAAGAGATATCTTATGATTTTCTTTTCTCGTCCGCATAACATACCATGTCATCCAAATTGTTACATGGACAGTGCCTTTAATGTCCCTCCGATTTTGACTAAAGAAAAAGTTTCCCTCTAATCAAAACTTGGGTCCCCTACTTGTTTTCCAAAATTCAATGCAGTAAAGTTACTCTTCAGGTGCATGCTATGAGCTAACTATGTAGCAAGATTCGACCACTGGATTGATTTAAAATCCTTTGCAAGTTAGTCTGTCTTAGCAGCTCTCATTGGTAAAGCGCTGATAGGTTCCACATTGACAAGACGGGTTTCAAGTACAAAAAGAACATAATATTGACTTTGACAAGGTAGATGCAGGTTGTAGGTTTTCTTACCTTTCCCACTCATCTTGGAGCAAAACTTGCAAGGATGACTGTGGTATCGACTTGAATATAACTGTCCTGCTCCTAATAATAATAGAAAATTGACTCAACCTTAGAAAGAGTAAGAAAGGGCAAGTTTCAGGTTCTCTTTTGGTACTGACCTTGATGGGGTAATCATCTCCTATCAATATTAGGCTCCTTATGTATCTGCTTATTCATTGAGATGACTTTACCCAAGCCAAGTGTTATTGAAGTGGGTGATCTTTGTCCAAATCATATAGACAATGTACTGTATTTCTAAATAATATCTGCTGCATTCTGGACCACTTTATCCATTATCCCTATTTCTTTAACTGAGATTTGATATATATAGCGATGATGTTGCAAAGCAGGGAGTTTGTATTTCCCCTCCAACTGTTGGTGTTGGTCGATGATTTCTGTTATTTGTGAAATAAGCTGTGGCTGTCCATTTCCTCATTGTGTCTGATGCATGCAGCCTGCTCATAAAGAGTGCTTTTGGCATATATTCTTGTTGCCTAGTTCTTCATACAAAAGTATCCTAATGAGAAGTAGTGTTGTTTTATCATCAGGAGCTGTTTTCAACTTGCTATGCCGTGAAAGGGACATGGCAATCATGGCAAAGATTGAAAATCATTTTGCCTCTAAAGTTGCTGGGGTGAGTAATTTGACAAATGTTCTGATCTTTATTAATCTATACTTGTTTTATTGGTCATTTTGCATTATCATGAAGGGTTATTGTGGTGTGTTTCACAGAAAAGTAAATGGACTTGTTTGATGGGAATTCTGCTAATCCTTTACTCATCTCTGGGTGTTTGGTTTGACAAGGAAAATTGGTTGCTGGAAATTGTTATAATGGTGAACTAAAAATGCACAATAATTCTGTATTCATCTAGAGAAAGGAAATGGTTCGAACGAATATGTTGACAGTGTGTGCCACTATCACCAACCACCCTGAGTACCTCCTCGTATTTTCCATGTTCAACCTAACCACTGTCAGTACCAGTTGATCACCAGCAGTATGGCACCGCCATGTTCAACCTAACCACTGTCAGTCTTGGTTGATCACCACCACGTTTTCAGTTGTCCATCCATCGTCACCACTGTTATGCTGTCAACTTATGGGAGTCAATTGTCAAGCTTGCAAAAAATTTGTTGTCAATTTCTTTAGAAGTGATTTGAGGGAAACCTTTCTCTGACCGGAAAACCAATTTACATGAAGCAAACAGAACTTGCATATTGTTAACTGCTTCTGCAATGTTTTTTTTTCAACGCAGGTTACACCATGGGATAGTGAGGAGGAATTTAAGAAGGCACTTCAAGCAGCTGGTTTGCTGTGATGATGTTGCTATTTGTGTTGCATGAGGATGTAAAGTGAGGTCTATGAGTTGGTGTCATCAAGGTGTGTGTGTCATTCTATGAGAAGAAGGGGTGTTTGGTCAGCTGCTACTGTCATGGCAGGACTTTAGTTCGGGATAATTACTCTGAGGAAGTTGTAGTCGGAATTAATTGTTTCGAGTGAATATGCAGCCATACCAATCAGATTTTTGTGGGCATCTTGGCATTTTCACAATGGCTTTGTGGAGACATTGTTTGGAATTTGGAGCTTGAAGCCAAGGGTAGTTTGCTGACCTCCTATTGTAGGAGTTGGCTAAGTGAACTGCAAATGGTAAAGAAACTATCCATGTTTCAAATATGATAGGAGAGATTCTGTGGGACCTTGAACCTCCATGTTACCCATCGAAGCATTGAGAGCGACAGTGACTAGGATAAGTTTCACTGGAGAGTAACTTGAAAGTGTACCAGAATAATGTTGCAAAAGCAATTGTTGTTTAGTTGCACTTGGTTTTTGGGTAAGCGATATCGGTAGTGAATATAACTCTAGAGTCAAAGCTATATCATCGGGAACCTAAAATGTTGATGTACTGTTGAAAGAAAGAATTCTTAGGCAGATGAACGACTCATCTACCAATCTTGTTAAGAGTTAAAATTATATGTCCAAAAAGAAATTATCGTTTGAACAATAATTCATGTAAATGGTTGCATTAGTCAGTATTGTCTGTTATTTTTGGGGATAATGATATAAATGGTCCTTGAATTTTGGCTCAATATGAAATATGGTTCATAAACTTTTAATTTGTTCAAATGAAGTTCTTGAATTTTATCTTAATGTATAACGTGGTATCTAAACTTTTAATATATTCAATGGGTTCCCTAAACTTTTAGTACATGTTTAATTTAATACTTGAACTATATGAATTAATGGAATGGCAATATTGAATGTTTTTATGTACTTTATGGAATAAATTGAGCACATACGAAAAATTCATGGATTATATTAAATAATTCAAAAGTTCAAGGATAATACTATATATTGGATTAAAATTCATAGATTACATTAAATTAATTAAAAATTTAGAAAACACATTACATATTAAGTTAAAGTTCAATGACGTTCAATGATTGCTTGTGTCATTTGATTCGGTCATATAGGAGAGGGGTCCCTTAACGCCAATGGTCAGGAATAATTAAACTGAGGGGATGAGAGAAGAATGGGTTTTGTTACGAGAGAATGGAGCGCACGTTCAAGTAGTAGTGGTCCTCCATCTTCTAATTGTTCTGTGGAAAAATGCCGTGTCTGCCATCTATATCTCTCCATGCACAATTTGAGGGCTTCACAATTTGAGGGCTTCATCGGGTCTTTTGCGCACAGAGAGAGAGAGAGAGAGAGAGAGAGAGAGAGAGAGAGAGAGAGAGATGGGGATGGGGAGGGCGACGGCGGTGCTGGTGATTGCGGCAGCGCTTGCGGTGATGATGGGAGGTGCCGATTTAGTTCGGGCATGGGAGGACGCTAAGGTGATTCATGTTGGCGGAAGAGTTCTGTGCCAGGATTGCACCAAGGGCTACGACGAATGGGTTAAGGGTGGAAGTCCTATTAAAGGTCTCTGTCTCTGTCTCTGTCTCTCTCTCAACTGAATTATAAGCTATTTGCGTGCTGATTAAATTTGACTTTGTAATTAACTCCCCTAATTTCGGCTTGAGCTCGAGCGACTCAAGTATTCTATTGAGCGGAGCTCGATCTTGACAGTATCCAATTCGACAAAGTTTGAGTGCTTTAAGTACATAGAACTTATTACATTTGAACTCAACCTTGAACTCGACTTGAGTTTATTTACAAATTGACCAGAATAGAATCAGGGAGAGTATCTCGATTTTCCAATCGATTCAAGCTCAAGCCTTAGGTTAATACTCAATCGACCTCGAATCAATATAATAGTCGAGTTGAGCTCAAGCTTAACAGTGGGTCGACTGGACTCAGCCTCCACACCATGTTCTCTAGCTATGCACTTCTTTCTCCTTGTGGTTGAACGAATGTATTTATACCACCAAGTCATACACAAATCCAGTGATTACCATGCTGTGGTTTCTGACATATACTGTAGGGAGGTCAATTTTCGTTTGCCTGGGAAAGGTAATCACATGCGAGGAAGAAAATCATACTATAATATCCCTCACATCATCATGACAAAATTTTACAAGGAGATTCAATCACGTTTTAATTGATTCAGTCATGTAAAAGGGGCAGCAATGTGAACTGCAGGAGCCAAGGTCTCGCTCACTTGCATGGATCAAAGGCACAGGGTGATATTCTACGGAAGCGACGACACCGATGGAACCGGGCAATTCAACATGATCGTCAACAAATACATCAACGGAAAGGAACTCAACGAGAAACTGTGCTCGGTGAGGCTTGTCTCGTCTCCGGACCCGACGTGCAACGTCGCCACCGACTTCGCCGGCGGATGCCGTGGGGTCAAGCTCAGCCGCCCACGCTCGGTGTACCGCGAAGTGATTAAGTACGCCGTCGGGCCGCTGTACTACACATCTCCCATGTGCGAGGAACCTGAAAATGAATAAGAATGTTGCCCATGTTTCTGCTCCTGCTGTTCCATGTCTTGTAACATCCGAACAAGTGCTACTGTTATTTTTTCGTTCATTTTCTCCTTGTGGACACTCATTGTTATTTGAGAAAATACAGGAAAATACTCTATTTAATAATTATCCGGAAATCCCTATGAAAATCCTTTATTATTATTATTATTATTTTTTATATTTTGAAAATTAGACCGAAATTCTTAAGTGTTTTATACGAAACGCAATTGTGTAGTAAATAATCTGGAATATGTGCAATTTGAGTCGTAAGTTCGCCGGTAGCAATGGGGACATCCAGGACCGTTTGAGTCCCTAACAAAATCAAGCATTATTTCAATATGGTCAAATGGATGAGAGGGAAACTCCAAAAAAATTCCTAGACCTATTGTATTGGTACTAATTCAATTATAAATGTTTTTTAAAAAAAAAACATCATAAACATTTTAATTGGACAAATGTAGTCTTAACCCGCTCAATTTTGATTGGAAATCGCTTACATAGATTTGGGTGTCTTATATGGCACGATTAGTGTTAAAGGTGGACAAGTTTCACAAATTTTTAATATTTTTTGCTGATTTTTTTATTTCAAATTATTAATTGAGCCAAAGTCAATATGGGGCTGTAATTCCGGTGATGAGTTGCCACCACCTACAAACCTAAGGCATGATTGTTTGATTTTTAAATGTTTAGAATTTGATTGCATCTTTAAAATTTTTTAGAATGTAATTATACCATCAAAAGTTTTTGCTATAATTTTCCCTTTTCTTTTTAAGAATGCTGATCATTGTCGGCACATAAACTATGATCACAAGTGTGGATGATAAATGTGACAACTAAAAAATGACATTGTAAATACATGAGCAATTATTGCATGAATCTAATTCATATATAAAATTGAATTTAGAATGTTATATTCAATTATAATTTGTATTTTACGTGTCATAATTGGATTTCGAAAGTCATGTTATTAGAAAATATTACGTTTTCGTTAATTCTTTTATAAGACTTTGGTCTGTTAAACTCTCGTTACTTTGGTTTTGTCATATAGTCGAATTAAAATGTGTTAATTTAAGTCAGAAATTACAAATCTACATTCTCATAATTTTCAATGATCTAGGTTTGAGATACACACACACACACACACACACATCTGTTATATTCACGTAATAGTTTTTCATACAGAGCATTAATTATGGCCTGTTTGTTTCATAATTCAACAAAAGTAGAAATAACATTTTTTTTATAGTTTTGATAAATAAATATAAAAAGATTATGAAAAAATATAGGAAAATTTTCAAATAAAGACCTATAGTGCCATCATTTTCTCAAAAGAGGATCTAAAGTGAAGTTTATCTCAAATAAAGACTCAAAGTGCCTTCATTTTCTCAAAATAGGACCTGCAGTGGAGTCTGTCTCAAATAAGGATCCAAAGTAATCATTTATTCTCAAAAAAGAACCTCATTTGTTGGCTAGTGAATAAATGCATATTTCGGTAGCCTAATTAGGGGTATTTTTGTCCATTTTTTAAAAAAATTTCGGTTGTCTTGTTCTTTATTATTATTATTATTATTATTTTGGGTCAATGGTGGCACTGTTCATCATATTATTCGTCCCCTGTTCGTCTTCTTCTCAAGAACATTGGACTTAGGAAAGGCTAGCGAGCGCTGGCCGTTGGTGAGGGTCGACGAGGGTTGGACGCCCATCGCCGGTAGTAGACGAGGGCCACCAAGCCCTCGATGGCCATGGGCGAGGGCTTGTAGGCCGACTGTCACTAGATCCGGCGAGGGTGAGGGCTTGCAGGCCCTTGTTGGCCCTTATCAGTGGCCGGTGAGGTGGGCGAGCCTTCGCCCAGGGCCGGCGAGGGGTGACCTCGCTGATGGCCATGAGGGGTGACCTCCCCCACCTCCGCCCGTTGCTCCACCAACAACCTCTTCTTCTGCTAGGACTACGACTGGATGCCCTCGTCGCTTTCTTCATCCCTTCCTCCCACCACCGCTCCTAGATCGACAACTTTTTCGGCTACCCCTTTTGCCCTCGATGACCTTCTTGTAGGGCCTCGATTTGGATGGCTCCCCTCCCTTATGGCCAGTGAGGGCTTGATGGCCCTCGCTCGCTATCAGTGATAAGCGTCGAGCCCTTGCTCGTTGTTGGCGATGGGCGTCGAGCCCTCGCCGACCTTTACCAACGGCTAGCACTCGCTGGCCTTTCCCCCAAGTTTGGTGTTCTTGATCTGGGCAAGAAGAAGTGAACATGGGACAAAGAAGATGATGAACGGGACAACCAAAAATGAAAAAAAAAAATGGATGAAAATACTATAATCAGGCCACCGGAATATACATTGAAGATGCATTTATTCACCGGCCGGTGAGTGAGGTTCTTATTTGAAACTAAATGACTATTTTGGGTCCTTTTTTAAGACAAACTTCACTTCGCGTCGTTTTTGAGAAAATGATGATCTTTGGTCGCTTATTTGAGATAAATTTTACTTTAGATTCTCTTTTAAGAAAATGATGGCACTTTCGTCCTTATTTGAAATTTTCCCAAAAATATATATGATTCAAGCGTTAATATTTGCTATCCATCGAATCACCCGCCGTAACGTGGCGTCGCTCATCTCCACCCACGTAAAAATAAAAATAAAACCAACGTAAGGCGGTGCTCCAATTTTTCAGACGCCAGACGTCGGCGGAACTCGCGGTCCGGCTCGGAAATGGCGGGTCGGCTCGCGAGGAGGCTCTCGCCCTCGCCGGAATCCTTCCTCGCCGCCGTCGTCGATAGGCGCCCGGTCTTCGCTTGGTCGGGTCGCGATCCGTGCGGCCCCCGGCGGGCTTCGTCCTCGTCATCGTCATCGTCATCGTCGTCTTCACCTTCGTCGCCGGACGGAACGGCCTCGAAGCCCCAGAAGAAGATCACAGACCGCCTGTCGACCGTGATCGACGCCGTCAATGACCGCAAGCTTCCTCCTGAACTCCGCGGCCGTCGCAACGCCGTCAGGTAATAATCTGAAGCGGACGCGCGCCTTTGCGTAAGCGTATGTAGGGCAACGTTGTTGATTCTGGAGTTTATTTTTTTCTTTGGGTTGTGTGATTTGTATGGTGAATTTCGCGGTTTTAGAGATGATTGCTTGCTGCTTCTTCGGATTGAGCTAGCGTTCGATTTCTGCCTTTGTGTATCTTTCTCGAGATGTCCATTTGTGCTGGAGTTTGGGCTTTAATTTGCACGATCTTTCTCTTTGAGGGAGTAGAGGTATGGATTATCGGTGGCTGAGTTTGACCGTCGCTGCCGGGCATTGCATTCTATGCATAAGCGCTCTGTTTTATCATAATGTTGCCTACTCAATTAGGCTTAGTTAGATGCTGCAGAGTATAAAGCAATTGACTCGGAAGATCAAGCACGTATTTGTTCTCCTGTTATAATGCTTATACTGAATGATCCACGGGAGATAATGCTTTTATCAGAGCTTTCGTTGTTCATTCCCGTGATTTTGATTGTTACTGCTTATTTGTTGCTGCGGTAGAAGTAGGTAACAGTGAGGAATCCTAGGTGCGGAATTGTTGTTAGGTCAATTTCTGGATTGGGACTTATTTTGTCTTGATGGTTTCATTGAAGAAGAGAGGAGGACGTTCCTTGATCTTTGTTTAGCATCTTGATGCAAACTTCGTCGCTTGAATAGAAAAAAAGGTCAAAACTTAATTAGGAGTTGGGTGATGATGTTTCGCGTTACCCTTTTTGGCAGATCGGAGACTGATATTGTGAACATAGTGGAGCGAAGGATATGGCATTCGATGGAGGAAGGACATTTTGAGAACTTACCTGGAAAAGGGAAACCCCTTGACCTGAGTGTAAATCCGCACGCAGATCCGGCAGAAGACACCTTGTATCGGATTCTTAATAAGAATGGCTGTGCTCCAGAGTGGGTAGAACTTAACAAGGAAATAAGGAGTGCGATGTCCGAGTGGCGGAGAGCGTTAAAGAAAGCATGGATGAGCAGAAGCAATGGGAGTCGATCTGAGTGGGACGAGCGTTCGGAGGCTTTGAAGGTGCAAATGCGCAGTATTAATGACAAGGTGAGTCCTTGGGTTGTTACATTCAATTTAATAGATGCTTTCTTCTGCTTCTAGTATACTACCTCTCTTTTGGAATAGAGAAAGTTGGTTGATACTGGTTTTGTTAACAATATTGATTTGTTGCGGTTGTGTAGGTCTTTCGGTATAATCTCATCGTGCCCTTTGGACGCCAGATGTTTGGGATGAAGTGGGAGAAAGAATTAGATCGTTTAAGCGATGAATGACTTCTCATACAGTTGTAGTATTATAACAATTTAGGAGTTGTACTTTGGAGGTGATGTTATATTTATGAGATGTTATAGTTGTATAATGTTTTGGTAGAATGTGCTCATCGATTGTTTCTTGATTCCCTGATATGTTTTTTTCTCATTACTTGTGTGCTTTTTTGGGAAGTGTGATTGTCCTTGGTTCAGCTTTTCATTAAGAGCTTTAAAAGTTGGCACCATCATTTGCTTCTCTTTGTTCTCTACTGATAGAATGGAGGAGATCAACAAATGGAATGACTGGCGAGAGGTCCTTTAGAAAAGGTTTCTGAGACAGTTACTTTGAGTGAGAATGAACTTTTCTCAATCCAACGGTCATACGTCACAAGTATGTAGCACAAGCTGTGTCAAAAGGAAACTCACAGATTACATATGCAATTGATTTCCAATCAATTGACTGACACTTATTCACTTCGTTATACAGTGCAAGCTAAGGGACCATTTCAGCTTCTAGTTTTCAGTTAAATGAGAATATATTGTTCTGTAATTTTGGCATAATTCATGGTAAAGCCTGAGGATAGTCTCACACTCACAACTTTGTGATGTTGGTGAAGACGCTTTTTGTTGATATTGTGAATCCTCGTAGTCTCATTCTGGGTTGTAATACAGTTGTGTTTGTTATTTTTTTTGTAAATCACTTTTTTTGCATGCAAGAAACAGAAATAGACTATTCTCTAGAGTTTGTTATTTTTTTGCCATTCACCTGTGCTGATCTTGATATGAAAAGCCTACTATTTATGAGAGACTCCTTTGAGCTTGCTTGATTTTCAAACTAAGATTTGCTTGCTAACTGAGTGATGCTGCCCACCATTTGTAAGGAAATGCACGGCTGGTCGCTGGGTTCCTGCAGAAGAATGGCAAAAACCAAGCTGAAAAACTACAGATATCTTCTTGCAGGTTCATCATCTTGTGCTTTAAAATTTCCCTGTTCTGTGTTCCTAATTATCGAACTGCTTGGGTGGGGGAATGAAGTTTTCGGAATGCAACAGAAATAGGAAAAAATAGTGTCGAGGCTTGAGGAGAACATCCAATTACTATTTTTCGTAGAGAAGTAAGAAATGAGCTAAAAAGATTTAAAGAGTTTCCTTATTTTACAAATTTTCAACAAGCTAAAGGCGATTTTTATGTTTCACTGTTTTCGAACTCTATTAAGAATTATGACAAGAAGAGGAATACTAGTTCAAGAAATTTGTGAAATATTTACTTTTTAATTTTATGGAATAGTTGTCTGAGCTATAGTTAGTAAAAGATATATGGAGAAGGGTGCCTAAACTGGAAACCATGAATTATACTGTTTTATAGAGATGAAAAATTGAGAGCGAGAAAATCATCTCTAGAGATTTACTTAGTGAAAACAAAAATTTAGAAGTATTCTCAGGAATCTGATTCATCTTGAATGATCCTTTTTGTACTTTGAAAGAATGATTCGTGGCTTGAAGTAATCTTCACATCCCGAAAGCAAGTCCACTGGAAGGATTTAACTGTGAATGACTCACCATGTGTCCAGCGCCGAGAATCCAGTAAAAGAAGAGGTTCCTGTAGGATCTCACGAATCCTTTCGTCCACGTAAAGCCTTTTACACAGTACAGAGGAGCGCGGTTCTCACTCAGGAAACTGCTCAGACCGTGCCACCCGCATATTACATGGCGAATTTGAGGGACCATCTTCGAAATCAAGAATCCGAGTCGGTGTCTGGGGGCGTGTTTTGTTGAAAAGGAGTCATTACTTGAGCTTACTGAGCCATGCTTCTGCTCCTTTTGTTGCACCTATGAGATCTAGCTGCAGCATTAGGAAGTCGTCCATATGAGATTATCGGGAGCCAAGATCAGTTGGCGACCGGACTGCGTGAAGCGCATTAAAAGAGTTAATGTAAAAACCCTGACCTGTCCATTGTAAATGGCGACGTTTATGCCTTTGGCTAAAAGCTTGTCCACCTGAGAAAATTTCTCGACACTTCATAAACTTGTGGTGGCAGATGACGAAAAGCTAAAATCGAGTCCTCGTACCTTCTCTTTTACATATAGACAATTGTTTTCCCTTGTAGGAATAGAGTTCACGCTGAGATTAGTGCCTACCTCTTCGATTCTCGGTTTCATGAAATCTCCACGCATGGCTGGAAAAATCAAGCGAAACTGTCCTTGCCATCTACACAACACACATGAATTTTGATTGACCTGGGAAAAAATCAATATACTTCTAATGTTGAACTAGGCACGACTGGGAAAGAAATAAAGGATTGGGCAAACTGCTAGTAGAGTTAAATCTGCCGAACATTTCTGGCCTACTGGAACTTACGTCACATTATCTTCTTTCCAATTGGCCCATTCATAAGGCTTCCGAAGTCACTATTGACTGACCCTGCACCAGCTGAGGTTCTTTCCATGTATCTATATGAGCTACTTCTACCCTCTTTCACCACTGCCGAGTTGCTCGCGTCGTCTAACATGAAGTTGTAAAAGTCCTGCAGGTCATGCTACTCTCAGAAACTCCCTCAAAACTGAAAGTGCACGCCATCTTCCAGTGTTATGACGAGAACAAGTGATGGACATAGATACCACGTTGTTACTGTATTTTAGGATGACTTGCCCCAGGCCTAGAAATGTTCCCGTGGCATCTTCCGATTTGCCTTCTGCAAGTTGCTGCTGGATCTTCAGGGCTAAACTGGATAGCACAATAGTTGACGTTACGCTCGTCCACGTAGTTTTCTTTCCATGTAAGGACTCAGAAGAGAAATGCGACTTAGACCTGTTGGATTGATTTAAGCCGTTCTCATCGATTCGTGAGATGACTCTAAGAACAGGTCCCCTTGACAACTTCGATTTAGAGCAGAATGCAGATACAGAGTGAGTCACCAAGCAGAAATTGCTATCTTCATTACGCGAAACAAACAAACTTCTTGATGGCTAAAATCACATACCACAAAGTCCTCGGGAGAAATTTAGCTATCCCCTAAAGCAATTCCTATTTTCGGCGAGAAACATCAAAAACAGCGGGTCTCTGAGCATCGAATATCGAAAGTCGCGACAAAGCGCGACTAGTTCAGGAAAGTGCCACAAAGTAGTCGGGAAAAAGGAATTTTTTACCCCCAAGTTGGGCCTTCAGTTTTCCAGCTTCAATAGCTTCTAGAGCTGTTACTCCCAAAGCAGAAGCTAATTTGCCTCCATATGATTCTGCAAAGACATACAGAGGGCTCTTTTGGATGGTCTCATTCCCATTGAAGAGCTCTATCAGCAAAGTGGTCAGATCAACTGCTGCTTCATGGTCTGTTTTCACTACTAAGCTCTCATTCTCTACATAACTGAAGCCTGTTGCCACTGGACTGTCCTGTGTACACAGAGGATTACGAGTCGTGAAAAGCTAAGCAGCGGTGCCTCATATATGCCAATACCTAGAAAGGCATTCTTCAGCATGATAGTATGAAACTGAAGAGATGCTGCTAAGTAGCCCAAATAAGAGATCTGCTTTTTGAAGCCATGTGAATCTCCGGGGCTGCAAATTCTCATCCAGTGGTCCGATTTCTCTGAAATTTCCAAATCCAACACCGGAGGCTCCCTAGGAAGTTGAAGGAGAGAGGTGATGAAAACACACTGAATTTCATTCTATGGGGTGTAATTTCAAAGGTAAAATTCTCACAGGGCCCCCTTGGTGCCACAGCAGTACTGGCCATGGCTTGGAAGGGTCTCCAATTCTATATGGACTTCTGTATAGCCACCAGAAGCGCCCACAACCCAATAAAGAAATTAAACATTATTATATTCCTTGAATGTAGAATGGCCTAAATGAACATACACATAAACGGCAATCATTTATTTATTCACGGCCTTACGTTGTTTTTCTCACCAAGTGAAGAATTCAGACATTGAAACTACGTACCTGGTCGAACATTTATGGGCCCGTTTGGTTTGGCTTTGGGCAAATGCCATTGGGAAAATGAGCCAAAAGGATTTGTGAAAATGTAAATAGTGTTTGGTAAATTGTAGTTTTAAATTGCATTTTAAAACGACTTTGGGCAAAATATTATTTGGTAAAAATTGTATTTGGAATGGACTTTTGTTAAATTAAAAAAAAAAATTAATTAATTAATTTTTTTTTTGAAGTCTCGGGCGCCGGACAAAGGCTAGATCTAGCCGCCGGACCGCTGGATCTGGCGATTGGACTGCTGGATTTGGCCGCCGGACTGCCCAATCGCCCTCAGTTGCCGTCGCTAGAGGTTGCCTGCCTGAGGTCGCGCGACCCAAGTGTCGGCCGCTTGAGGTTGCACGACCCCAAGCGTTGCGACCTCAAGCAGCGGACGCCTGGGGTTGCCCGATCCAGGCAAAGTGCGACCTCAGGTGGCCGTCGCCCGGGGTTGGGCACCCAGCGACGGCCGTTGAGGTCGCGCGACCCTAGGTGATCGTCGCTTGGGGTAGCCCGACCCCGAAGATCGTCGCCGGGGTTGCGTGACCTCAGGCGGCCGCCTAGGTCGCGCGATTCAGGCGGCCGACGCCTAGGTCGCGTGATTTGGGCGTTGCCTGAGGTTTGGCGACGGTTGTCGGGGTTGGGCGACCCTCAGGCGGCGGTCGCCGGCATGCGCCACCCCTTGGCCGACGGTCGTCGGCCTCCGATCAGCAACGGCCAATTGGAGAAGTTGGAGAAGATGAATAGTAGCCGAGCTATTTACATTCCCAAAATACAACTTCCCAAAACACCTCAAGCCTTCCATTTAGCTAAAGTCCCTTAGAGCCATTTGGAGATGCAATTGCATCTTATTAAAGTCGCGCAAAAAATCGAACAAAATGCGTTTGCATTTGGCTAAGGGACTTTAGAGTCCCAAAGCCCCTTCTGAAAGTCGAACCAAATAGGGCCTACATACCCCCACTGCTCGGACCCATCACTCGTTCCTTCGGCTGAGGCAAAACGTGGATGCCCGAACAAGAAAAAAAGGAGAAGAGAGAGGAAAAGGAAACGTTTCTCCATTACCACCATCTTTCTTACTGTGGCAGAATGCGTGAGGTGGAGGTTTTGTTATATGGGGTAGACGCCCATGATTTTGCCATAAGAAATCTCGCCTGGGTTTGTCTTCGACTCGTCGAATGCCGACAGATGAGAAAACAAGTACAGATAAAGACTTCAAGAAACCAGGTCGCCTTATTCAATTAGCTAAGAGCTACAACGACACTGTCCGAAGCGAGCTTTAGTCCTTATCGGGTTGTGATTGGATCGCTGGGGAGAAGGGGAAACAAGCGCGAGCGAAGCAACATTGTTTAGAATCCGGAATGGAAGTCTTCCATGTAACTACGGACGAGAATAAAACAAACTAGCTAGGAGTTCTGCTAGTTCTTGATGTGCCGACTTCAAGACTCCATCGAATCTCAACCGAACAAGGGGAAGAAATTGGTTTAGGATTATTTGTTTTTTGATGAGACAACATCAGTCAATTCTGTCAATTCTCTTCCCACGTCGGATTGCGATTGGATCGATCGGGACAAAAGGAAAGAAAGTGCGAGAGAAGCAACATTATCTAGAATCTGGAATGGAAGTCTTCCAATCAAGCACCAACGAGAACAAAACGAACAAGGCAGGAGCTCTTCGATTTGGCGTCTTCAAGGGCTCCATCGAATCTCAAGCCGAACAGGGGAAGGCTTTTTTTTTTCCCGAAGAGAATTTAAGCGAATCTTTAAAGGGCTTCATATTAGGCAACGCTCGGATCTCGGAGTCATTGGGATGTAAAGGGCGCGTTTAATAACATTTCTCTTTTTTTGTTCTGGGCGAATGAAATAGAAAAAAATGTTTCTATTCCTAACAATTTTTGAATAAAAAACGCATTTGGTAAACTTGTTCCGGGAATAAAAAATGAATAGAAACACGTTTGGTAAATTTGTGTTCTTTTTTTTTCTTTTAATTTTTAAATATTTTTAAATATTTTTTTCTTTCTTTTTTCTTCTTTTGGCCGGTCGCCGGCCTCGGCCATGGCCGGTGATCGGTCGACGAGGGCTGGCGGCCTCGCCCAGCCACGGCGAGGCTCGCCGGGCCACCGCTAGGCCGGCGAGTCTCGCCGGTGGCTGGGTGAGGCCAAGCTGGCCCAGCCAAGGTGAGGCCGAGCATCGCTAGGGGCCGGCGACGCTCCGGCGAGGTTGCCGGCCATGGCCGAGGCCGGCAACCGGCCAAAGAAAAAAGAAAAAGAAAAGAAGAAAAAAAAGAGAAGAAAAAGAGAGGAGAGAGAAAATTTATTTTTAAAAATTGTTTCGAAACAAGAAACACGTTTTTCTTGTTTCTTATTTCTGTTCCAAATGTATTTCTCGGAACAAAAACGCAAACAAACATGTTTCTGTTTTTTTGTTCCCTGGAACAAAAAAACATAAATTTTGTTCAAAAACAGAAAAAAAGAACATTAACAAACAGGCCCAAAGCAACTAGAAAATAGAACTGCGTACGGGGCTCGAAAAAGATATTGTACCAACAAGGGGTGACGGGGCATGCAGGCACGTACAGTTAAAATAAGAAACACAATATACCAGCCAGACCGCATCATTAGTAAAATTCTGACAACTCTCCCCTTCCTTTCTGTTGGGTTAAATTTCACGGCGTGCTAGGCAGCAGTTATCGGGTGAGCAGCAGTTATCGGGTGCTGGCTAGGAGGTGCTCATTCACTGGTGTCCTCAACCACAAACTACTTCCTTTTCTTCTTCCCGTTTTGCCTTTGTGCCCTCGTAAAGATTAGGACCGAATTGGCAATGACAGAGTTTGATACCTTAACAAAATTATTGATGTTACACAGTTTTGCATTCACACTCAATACCGTATGTCTCCACACTTAGAAAGTAGGACTTCTCCTGAAATTTTGGCATTGAACATGCTAAATTATGTGATTCTACCAGTTGTGTGATCCATATGCAAAATTAAACAAGTACAAAGCTCACCTTAGACTTGCATATTCAACTGTACCCCTTTCTCTCCTCATGATGGAAAATATGCTTGCCATATGGACTACTCTACACAAGGAAAGAGAATAACACAAATGAAGGAAAGAATCAAAAAATTTGTTGGAAAGCAAGAGGTTACCAATAGGGGTGATCAGTTCTAGTTCCCACCATCTAATTTGGAATCAAATCGAACATGGTCGAGTATCAGATTGTGGAACCGAAAATATGCTCACCTGGTCCTGGAATGGGTCGAGTATAGTTCCTGAGTTGGTCCCAAATTCGTGATTCATTTTTTTATTTTTATTTATTTTATGTCTTCTTCTATTAGTTGGTATTCACACGTCTTGGCTTGACTTAGGATGTGCGTTAGTGAGAGAGCATGTCCACTCATTGCATTAGCAATCAATATTGGCTTGATCAAAATTTAGGAGGGGGTACATTAATTTTCAAATAATATTTCTGGTTCCTGAGCCAAATGAAGTACGTGACGTCAATATGGAGATTGGTATGCATTTGATATGTCCAGGAGATGTGGGTGCGGCAGAGGAAAACTAGCGTTACAAGCCCAATGCATCATTAAGGTCATAAATTCCACTCAGAAATATATATAAGTAAAGCCTCCATCTTTGCCAACTTCTGCGGGCATGATTGGAGAAAAAAAATTAAATTTGGACAAAAGTATTTCGATAAACATGTATATGGATGATAAAATACTAATAATTGCGGGGGAAGCCAATGAACCCTAATTTAGAACAAATCTTTGAGAGGGTGACTAATGTTCGTGCTCGGGATTGATGAATTACCAGAAGTGGGTTTGACTGAAGGAAAACTATGCGGAGATACATTGAACGGACCTTTTTTCTTTCCCAAGAGATGCTACGGAAGTTGCCGACCCTCGCCGGTGAGGCTGTGCTTTCTTATTTCCCTTTTATCATGTTTTTTTTTTTTTTTTTTTTAAACTTTGAATCTCACTTTATTATGGTTTGAGGGAAAAAAACAATAAAATTTAAGGGAAAACGCCAGTCATCTCAGCATGGTTTTTACAATTGAGTTAATTTTAACAGTTACGTAAGAGAGAGAATAATAATAAAAAAGTTATGTCGGAATTTTTCATTAATCAAGTTAGACAGAATTAATCGAGAAACTTAATCACAACAATTTATAAGTTTTAGGACTTAATTATATAATTTTAAAATTTTAAAACTCGATTGTATTTTTTCATTAAGTTTTAAAACTTTTTGTGTACTTTTTCTCTTTTAGCGGTCGTGGAGAGATGACCAGCTAGTAATGGCTGAAGGTCCATGATGGTCCATATGCGAAGCCTGGACACGTTTTGCCCGGGCTTAATTTTCTTTTTTATTTATTATATTTTTCTTTAGTCTAATAAATATTTAATAAATATAAAAGTTGCAAAAGTATTGCAATAAAATTCACTGGACCTCTAATTTTTACGTATGCTTAATTCATCATTATCTTTATAAAAAGAATAGCACAAAATCGACACATAATAAGATCCTTAAATGTTATAGATAGGCTGTGAATACACAATATATATAACACATACTTTTAATAGTAAAGTAGAGGAAAGAAATTTGATATTCCAAGGCTATAATTAGTACGGCGACCTAAGTCTGCGCACACTCCCTTCTTGTTAGACAATAATACGTCTCTTAAAGGCAATCGGTGCTTTTTGAGCAGCAACGAATGTCCCTTCCCGACAACAGATCTTATTGAAAACTCTTTCGGCATTGTTTGCATACTAGACGGTCTATGAAGTGGAAGACTTCTGATATGTTCCTTATTTTCAATTGATTATCTTATTGGGGAGCGTTGTGATTGACATCAATCACATATAGTATTGTTAGAGTGTGTAATATTGAGACTAGAAATTGTGAAAGTCATATTGTGAGCTTGTTTAGAGAATTATAATTTGTGTGCCCTGTTTATGGGAAATGGAGGACCTAACTTTTTCTTTTCAATATGGCCACTTTCTAGTTGAACCTAGTGTGGCCTTTGGCCACTTTCTTAGGGAGAATTGTTGGTCAACGAATGATCGACGGTAATATTACAACCGTGATTTTTTAAAATATAATTTTGTTAAAATATATATAACATATGGCAAATCAAATTATAATTACACCGCACAAATCGGCCTGGATGGAATAATAATATAAAAGAGAAATACAATTTCAGATATAAACAGGTTCATGCTTTGAAAAATATATAGGTAAAACCTTGTTTATACAAAAGAAAAGCATTGTCTGCTCAAACAAATTTACTTAGATGGTATTATTTTGGCTTTCCTAACCAGTTTCTATGTAACATTTTGCTCAAGTAACGCAAAATAAGTTTGAAATGAGTATAATGTGTGAGCTAAATTTCTTCCTTGTACTTCAAATAAAACAAACTGAAGGTGCGACTTCATTCAAAAGAAAACTAAACCATAGCATTAGTGATGAAATTTTGACATCGAAAATTGCATGAACATGTTGACGCCTATGCCTCCTACAAACCTCGACAAAGACAACAATGATAAAGTAGTAGACCAAACTATATAGAAGTATGATAAGTTCACTTCTGTTGTACAAATGCTTTCGAGCTAGATATTTTGTTTAGTGTTCGATATGTGCTCACCTTATTAGTCTAATTCTAAAGAATCTCATTTAATGGCGGTTAAGGCAAATCATAAAATGTATTTCAACATTTCCTAAACTCGGCTCGTGGTATCCAAAGAATTCTAATATTCTATTATTGGGTTATTTAATGTGGATTTTGCTGGACGTAAAATTGATGAGAAAAGCACTCTGGGCACATGGGTGTTGCCCCCACAACGTCACACGCAACATGAGTTCATTCCTTCTGTATACATGTATGTATATAGATCTTTACTTCATATTTAAGAAGCATTTAGGTAGTTAATGAGTGTGTGTTTATATATGCACCTTCTCAATAACATTAGTCATCGAGATATGAATACGAACACCCAAAATATAAATAATACATTAGATCAATCTTGGGGACTGGTTGGGGGTAACCTTAGCACCGCTATATACGTTCTATCATCTAATCAAAGGCTCGTCTGTACAATATTCAAATTATCACCCTACACAAGGCTCTATAGGTTCCGCATCATTACGTCAACATAGTTTGCCAACATATGCATGCTCCACTATTAGATGGTAAAACTTATTTTGCAATATGTTTGCGGTACTTTACACATTGGGTTTCGTATTTTGTCTAGTAGTTCTCTCCATTTATTTGGTTTTGTCGATGCAAATTGGGCTAGGTGCAAACTTTCCAGACGTTCTACTACTTGTACTTTTCTTAGCTCAAATAATATTCGACAATATGTTCGCGGTACTTTACACCTTGGGCTACGCATTTTCTCTCGTAGTTTTCTCCATTATTTGGCTTTGCTGATGGAAATTGGGCTAGGTGCAAACTTACCATATGTTCTATCACTACTTATTGTACTTTTCTTGGCTCAAATAGTATTTCATGGTGTGCCAAGAAACAAGTTACTGTGGCTCGCTCCACAACTAAAGCCAAATATTGGGCTCTTGCTTTCGCAGTTGCTAAACTTACTTGGATTTCTACATATTGCGTGACACTAGGATCTACCATTATCAACCTTCATTACTTTTCTTGGGCAATATGTCAGTATTACATCTCACAACTAATCCAGATTTACATGCTTAGAAAAAGCACATTGAGACCGATTATTATTTTGTTTGGAAAAAGGTTGATCTTGATTTTATAGTAACACGCTATGTCTTGTTTTCCTCACAAATTGCTGATATTTTCACCAAATCATTGCCTGAGGATCGTCTCACTCTTAAACTTTGTGATGTTGGTGAAGATGCTTCTTTTTTAGCAGATGTCAATTTGCAGAGTCTCACTCAGGGTCGTAATACAGTTGAGTGGTCTGGAATCATCTTTATTTTTTGTAAAGCACTTTCTTTATATGCAAGAAACATGAATAGACTATTCTTTGGAGTCTGTTATTTTTGCCTTTCGCGTGTGCTGATCTTGATATGAAAAGTCTACTATTGATGAAAGACTCCTTTTGAGCTTGCCTGATTTTCAAACTAAGATTTACTTGGCGACTGAGTGATGCTGCCCACCATTTGTAAGGAAATGCATGGCTGGTCGATGGGTACCTGTAGAGATTCGGCAAAAAACAAGCTGAAAAACTACAGATATCTTCTTGCAGGTTCAGCATATTGTGTTTTCAAATTTCCCTATTCTGAGTTCTAAGTATCAAACTGTTTATGTTGGGGAATGAATTTTTAGGACTGTGAGAGGAGTAGGAAAAAATAGTGTGCTGGCTTGTGGAGCTCAATGTACATTTCATTATTAGGTATAACTATATATCTTCTTGCTCGATTTACAGCATTTCATTTCACAATCAAGATGTCGTCGAAAATGGGAACAGCCTGTTTTTGGCAAAATGATTTCGATTGCTGACTGTTTTCATTTAGAAGTAAGAAATCATTTAGAAAGATTTTATAGTTTCCTTGTTTTACAAATTTCCAGCAAGCTAAAAGCAATTTTTACGGTGAAGTGTTATTTCACAGTTTTCAAACTGTACTTAGAGTTATGACAAGAAAAAGAATAAAAGAGCCACAAATTTGAGAAATAAAATTTTTCCGTTTATGGAATGGTGGTCTGAGCTACTGTTTAGTAAAAGAAATATGACAAAGAATACCTTAGAATTCCATAAATTGGAAACCCTGAATCATACTATTTCGCAGTGTAAAAAATTGAGAGGGAGAATATCATCTTTAGAAATTTCTTAGTGAAAATAGAAATTAAGAAATATTATCTGGAATCGAATGCATCTTGAATATCCTTTTGTACTTTGAAAGAATGATTCAAAGCTTGAGGTAATTTTCACCGGATAACAATTCCACTAGAGGGATTTGATTGTGGATGACTCACCATGTGTCCAGCACCGAGAATCCAGTAGAAGAAGAGGTTTCTGTAGGATCTCACGAATCCTTTTGTCCCCGTAAAGCCTTTTCCACAGTATAGAGGTACACGGTCCTCACTCAGGAAACTGCTCAGACCGTCCCACCTGCATGTGATAAGGCAAATTTGAGAGACCATTTTCGAAATCAAGAATCCGAGTCAATGTCTAGGGGTGTGTTTTGCTGGAAAGGAGCCATTACTTGAGCTTATTGAGCCATGCTTCTGTTCCTTTTGTTGCACATATGAGATCCAGCTGCAGCATTAGGAAGTCGTCCAAATGAGATTATGTGGAGGCAAAATCAGTCAGAGACGAGACTGCATGAAGTGCATCGGGAAATTCATGGAGAAATCCTGACCTGTCCATTGTAAATGGTGACGTTTACGCCTTTGGCTAAAAGCTTGTCCACCTGAGATAATTTCATGATTAGTTCCTAATCTTGTGGTGGCTGACGATTAGAAACTAAAATTGAGTTATCTTCTCGTTTACGTCTAGAAGCTGGTTTTCACCGTCACGCTAAAATTAGTGTCTACCTCTTCGATTCTCGGTTTCATGAAGTCTCCATCGAAGGCTGAGAAAACCAAGCCACTTAGCTCTTGCCATCTACAACAAGATGAATTTTGATTGACCCATCACGAGAGAAAAAAATTCAATATTTTGCGAAAAATGAATGAAATAGATAACAAGTTTAAAAGATGATCTATGTATCACTACAAAATAAATGAACGAAAAAAAAATTCCTTGTCTTCGGAAATGTTTAAATATAAATTGTTATTGGTAATGACGATAATTATTTTATTGATTAATTATTTTAAGTTATACAAGCGATTATTTTGAGGAAATTTTTTTTCAAATGAAGCATAAATATCTCATTTGGATCGAGTAAGATATAAATGAAGCATTGGGCCCAGCTGCAAGGAGACTTAAGTCTGTCAAATATTTATGCTCTCCTGGAACTTACGTCACGTTATCCGGGATGACCTTTAGCTTTTTTCTGATCGGCCCGTTCATCAAGTTTCCTAAGCCACTATTGGCTGCACCTGCACCAGCTGAGGTTCTCTCGATGTATCTATTTGACCTCATTCTGCTCTCCGTCCCCGCCGCAGGATTGCTCACATCGTCTAACATGAAGTTGTAAAAGTCCTGCAGGTCGTGCAACTCTCAGAAACTCCCTCAACACTGAAAGCGTATACCATTTTCTAGCGGTATGACAGAGAGAAAATGATAGAAATATATACCACGTTATTACTGTATCGTTGGATGACTCCCTCCAGGTCGGACCATGTTGCGGTGGCATTTTCCGATTTGCCTTCTGCAAGTTGCTGCTGGATCTTCAGGGCTAAACTGGATAGCACAATAGTTCACTTCATGTTATGCTCATCTGTCTAGTATTCTTTTAAAGGAAGGACTTAGGAGAAAAATGACTTAAACCTGTTTGACTGATTCAAGCCATTCTCGTCGATTCGTGACATGACTTTAAGAACAGGTCCCCATGAGAACTTCAATTTAGTGCAGATACAGCAGTGAGTCACAAAGCAGAAATGACTATCTTCATTACGCAGAACAAACAAATCTCTTAATGGCTGGAGATCACATACCACAAAGTCCTCAGGAGAAATCCAGCTATCCCCCAAAGCAACTCCTGCGAATGGACATTACAAAAAGGCATGAAAAAAATAGTGCGTCTCTGATTATTGAGTACCGAAAATCATGACAGTGCGTGACTACTTCAAACAAGTGACACAAAGTTGTTGGGAAATAAAGAATTTCTACCCCCAAGTTGGGCCTTCAGTTTTCCAGCTTCAATAGCTTCTAGAGCTGTTAATCCAAGGGCAGAAGCAAATTTGCCTCCATATGATTCTGCAAAGATGTACAGAGGACTCTTTTGGAGGGTCTCATTCCCGTTGAAGAGCTCTATCAGCAAAGTTGTCAGATCAGCGGCTGCTTCATAGTCTGTTTTCACTACTAAGCTCTCATCGTCCACATAACTGAAACCTGTTGCCACTGGACTGTCCTGTGTACAGAGAGGATTACAAGTTACACTACTAAGCAAAGGTGTCTGATAAATGCCTATATTTAAGAGGGATTCTTCAGAGTTGTTTGAAACTGAAGAGAAACTGCTATGTACCACAAATAAGAGATCTGCTTTTCGAAGCCATGTGAAATTCCGGGGCTGCAAATTCTCATCCAGTGGTCCGATTTCCGCAAAGTTTCCATATCCAACACCGGAGGCTCCCTAGGAATTGAACGAGAGAGGTGATAAAAAGATAAAAAATACTGATTTTCATGTTATTGGGTGTAATTGCAATAGTAAAATTCTCACAGGGCCTCCTTGGTGCCACAGCAGTATTGGCCATGGCTTGGAAGGGTCTTCAACTCTATATGGACTTCTGTATAGCCACCAGAAGAGGTGAGCCCCTACAACCCAATAAATAAATGAAACATCAATTTATTCCTTGACTGTAGAAAGGCACAAATGAAATTACATATGCATAGCGATCATTTATTTGAACGCAGTGATATATTGTTTTTGTCACCAACTGAACAATTTGGACACTGAAACTACGTACCTGGTCGAACGTCGACGTATCCCCACTGCTCGGACCTGTCACTTGTTCCTTCGGCTGAGGTAAATCGGGGATGTCCAAACGAGAACAAAAGGAGAAAAGAAAGGAGCAGCAAATGTTTCTCCATTCCCACCATATTTCTTATATGATGCAGATTGAAAAAGCTGGAGGGTCTGTTATATTGTTGTGGGGGGGGTTGGTGTGGCGTTCCGTGATTTTGCCATAAGATAATTTGCCAGTGGTATGACTCTGTCTCGTTGGATAAGGTCAGCATGAGAAAACAAAAGCAGACGAAGACTTCAAGAAACTATATTGCTTTGTCAATTAATTAGAGCCACAATGACACTGTCCACAGCGAGCTTTAACGCTCATTGGGTTGTGATTTGATTGGTGGGGACAACGGGAAACAAGTGCGAGCAAAGCAACATTGTTTAGAATATGGAATGGAAGTCTTCCAATCAAGTACGAACGAGAACAAAATAAACTAGCCAGGAGTTATTGGTTCTGTTGACATCAAGAACTCCATCAAATCTCAAGCCGAACAAGAGGAAGAATCGGTTTGGGATTTTCGTTTTTTGGTGAGAAAACAACAGTTGTCTTGTCTGTGAATTCTCTCTCGCACGTTTGGGTTGTGATTGGATCGACTGGGGCAAAGCGAAAGAAGTGCGAGCGAAGCAACGTTATTTAGAATATGGAATGGAAGTTCTCCAATCAGGCACCAAGGAGAACAAAACAACTTAGCCGGCAGTTCTTGGAAGTGTCGACTTCAAGAGCTCCATCGAAAGTCAAACCAAACACCGGGGAAGAATTCATTTAAGATACATGTTTTCCGGCGAGACTCCAATAGGAAAAATTTAGATAATATGAAATTAAAATTGTTGGAAATCCGTTGGAAAAGAAGAAAAAATAAGATCAACTTTCATATTCCGCTCATTGGAATACGAAATTCAGTGAGATAGGCTCTAACAACTATCTTCCCGATATACAAAGCCTTTCTTACTCCACACAGAATAATGGAAAGTATAGGAACGGGTAAATTGTATGTATAATCCACTAAGGAAAGAAATGAGAAGGAGAAGGGAAAATTGTGTATCACCCAATAAGGAAAGGAATGAGAAGGAGAGAAAAAAAAATTCTCTTTTAATTTGGTGTGTCTTAAAGGATTGTGGTTTGATGTTTTAATTAAGATAATGACACAAATGATCCCTATTAACATTGAACTCTTAATTTGTTTAATGTAGTTAATGAATTTTAGTCTAATATGCATTGTGATCTCTAAACTTTTAATTTATTCAACACGGTCCATGAATTTTTTATACATGTTAAATTTAGTTCCTAAATTATATGAGAATGTTTAATTAACTTTTGATCTCAATAGGCTATCTAATATAACTTTCACTTTTTGGGCATTTGATGCACTTTGACAATGGCAAAGTTGTCAACGGAACGCTTGACGTGGCTAGGTGCAGCGCTTGCATAGCGTGCGTGCAGCGTCGTGATTGAAATTAAAAATTAATCCCGTGTATTTTATATGTCAGTCAATAATGAATTTGTCATCGACCAAAAAATAATAATAATAATAATGAACTTGTCAATAGGCGGCCAGTTCTGGAGGGGCAAGAGAAGGTTTAGAATTGCCGAGGTGTGCAGCACACCCCCCCACACCCACGCCCCCTCCGGTCTTATCCGCTCTACAATCATATTATTTGTGAGGCCAGTCTTAAGCCAAAACAACTTTGTGTATGTAAAATATCAGTTTTGAAAAGTCAAAGGTGAAGGAAAAAAATAAAAAAGAAGAAACGTTGAAAAAGTCAACAAAATAAAAGCAAAGAGAGGAAACGGAGGAATGCTTCAGCCCTTTTGTGAGGCCGAAAGCAAGCACGCCCGCACGCACGCGCGAGCAGAAGGAAGGAAAAGAAAAAGAAGGGAACGAAGAAGAAAGAATGGAAAAAAAAAGAAAAAAAAAAGAGGGGTTAGGCATGCGCTCGCCACGGATGCCTCGTCAAGGTAAAGTTACTACGTATCTCAATGTCCTATAAGTGTTGACACCCCTCGTTCATCTAATCGGGATAGTTTCGGGATGTGACATCTTGTGGTATCAAAGCTTAGGTTATGATATTTGGATGTAGATTTTATGGGAAATTGGAGATTGTGTGTTAATTTATAGCATGCTTTAGTCTTTTATTGCTAGGACGCATGTTTCATTTTAGGTTCAAATGTTCATCGGTCCGACTCAAAGAACGAGAGAGCCAAAGCGATTAAGAAGATTTTGAGTTTGGTGGTATTGCTACCGAATCCAAGGAGGAAACTTTGGATTCCTCCTCCCTTTGACGTCTATGTCGGTTCTTATGCGCTTTAGACTTTCGGGTTTTTGAGGATCTGAATTTAATGAGCTATTTATCTTCTAACATTTGTGCTATTGAATGGAGAAAGACCTAAGAATCTAGGCTTCAGTTGCAGAACTTGAGAAAAGAAATTGATGAAGCAAAAATCAAAATGAGCCTCTAAGACTTCATGGTGTGAAGAGACAAAGAACTTGAATTAGTGAAGCAAAGAACAATGAAGGTGAGACGCATTTCTCCATTTGATTCAAATTCTAATACCGAGCTCCTTTGTTGCAGTCGGCTGTCGTTTTTCTGGCTCAATTTGACAGAATTCTCATAATTTTGTGGAGTGCTCTCTTATTAGAGAAAATGTATCGTTTGTCTAAAGACATTGACATAAAAAATGAAGGGTGGTTTAGAGATATGGTGCATCAAGAATCTTAACTTATTTTGCATTTCAAGAGCTTCATATGGGAAATTCTATTATGGGAGGAAGTTCAAGGTCGAGAAACAGAGAAGCTCTTGTCCTTCTTCAATCCATGCACCCATCGAAGGAGTATACAAGTCAGAAATAGGAATTTCGAATGGGGAAAAGTACTGCATCAGCTTGTTTGCATGCAAGGGAGAGCATGTTGTTCATGTTAAAGAGGTCACATTTGGTCGGTCATTTTTGAATCACTATGATGTGTTCATATTGGACACTGCTTCGACAATATTTTTTTTCAGTGGATGTAACTCTAGCACACAAGAAAGAGCTAGAGCTCTGGAAATTGTTCACTACATTGAGGAAAATAAGGGTGCGCATGACAAAATTTTTGAAATAAAAATTGATTTCTGGTTAGAAATTGATTTCTTAATTTCTATTCTCTGGATAAGTTTCTGAGCAAAGTAACTCATTTGATGATGACTCAAAATTTCTATTTCTGGAATAGAAATCCGTTTTTGGAACAGAAATCCATTTGATAATGACGGGACGACTAGAGCAAATTGGACGGTCTAAGGACGGCAACGGTGAGATGAGCGACGATCTGATCGGCAAGAGGATGGCGACGGGGTCAGAGGCGACGGTGACGGCGTCGGAGTCAATGGCGAGGATGGACAGCTTCGAAGTCGACGGCGCTAGGGTTTTTGATTAAAGTGAGGAGAAGGAAGAAAAGCAAGGGTAAGAAGTGGGGAGAAGGAGTCGACATCTGTGAACAAAGAAGGATGGAGAAAAGGAAATAATTTATATTTCTATTTCAGAAACTGAGAAGTTAAAATTTTTAGCTTCTAATTTTTCCCCAAAATCAATTTCTGAAATAGAAAAATCAAATTGCGTTACCAAATGGATTTCTGTTCCAAACCTATTCTGGGGAACAGAAAAACAGAAAAATCGAAAAATATAAATTTTATCATGCGCAGCCTAAGCATCATGGAAACTGTCAGGTGGCAACAATAGAGGATGGGAAGTTTGTGGGTGATACTAATGTCAGCGAGTTCTAGAGTTTCTTTGGTGGCTATGCTCCTATTCCTTGAGATTCACCATCTGCATTCCAGCAGTAGGAAATTGTTCAATTTGTAAAATTATTTAGTGCAAAACAACAACTTGGGGGAAACTATTTGAAGTGACAAAAGAGCTGTTGAACTAAGAATTGCTCGACATAGATAAGTGCTATTTGTTGGACTGTCATATCGAAATTTTGTATGGATGGGCAGGCGCGCCACAACGGTGGAATGGAAGTCATCGATTTCAACTACAGAAGATTTTCTCTGAAATGAGGGCAGATCAACTAGGACTCATGTGACCTTATTTACTGAAGGAGTAGAAACTGCCAAGTTACAAGTCTCATGTTTTGAATCTTCCAGCAGAAGTGGTAAAGTGTGTTGAAGTTCTCAGGAAATTCTACCAGCATCCACCCCCCTCCAAAAAAAAAAAAAAAAACAATTAAAAAGAAAAAACAACAAAACAGAGGACTGAGATTATCTCATGGAAGCAAATGCAAGAATGGTGGCTGGATCTTATAAAAGGAACATGCTAGTTCAGATACGCCACGACTTTGACAGGGTGCCCTTGCCCTGAAGCATTTGGCTGGTCAAATATGTCGGATTTGTGGTGATACCATCGGACTTGCAGCCAATGGTGACTTCTTTGTTACTTGTAATGAGAGAACATTCCCAATGTGCCATCCTTATTACAAAGAGGAAAGAAGGTAATCAGTGTTCTCCTTAATGTATGACTCGCTATAAAAGGCACAAAGGGAGTCCTCGAGTGGAAGAACATGGTGTCAATGTTGTAGAGAGCGAGTTTAATGAAACCCAAGGAAATGCAACGAGGCGCCAATGACAAGGAGACGATCTTGATCTCTCTCGTCTTCTTCTAGACATGAATCTCAACATGCAATGCTACTTCTCATTAATGGAGCTAGTACATGGCGAGATCCCTTGTGCTACACCTAACAATCAATCTGTTAGGATAACAACTGACCTTTGGTCTCTTCTGATAGACATTCATTTCATTCTGTTGATCCTAAGCAGCCAGTTCATGTGTGAACTGTGGACCCCGCATGGGACTTGAACTCTTGTGGCCTTGGAAAGATTGATCGGAAAGAAGGGTTGAAAGTTGGAAACTCAAGCAGGAAAGGAACATTCCCCTCATATCCAGCAGATACCCAGAAGGAAAAGGGGACATAGAAGGAATTGGTTTTAATAGAGAAGAACTTCAGACGGATGCTTGTCTACCTTTGAGACGTGTGATTCTTATACCATCATCACAAAAAAAAGAAGGGGGCTGAGGCAATGAATGCCTTGGTCCGTGATTCAGCTGTCCCTAACAATGGAGAATATCTTTTGAATGACCCGGTATTGACTGAGGCAGACTTGGAACCAAATGGTATTGTTAAAAGCTGTTGTCGTCCCAAGGAAAAAGAACAGAAAAAAAAAAAAAAAAAAAAAAAAAGCTTAGAGAAACGCTTTGGTTAATCGCCAGTCTTCATTGTAGCAGTATTCTTGGAACAGGAAGGGCTTCCACCATCTACTAATCCAGCAACTCTTTTGAAGGGAGCGATTCGTATTATCAGCTGCAACCATGAGGAAAACACAGAGTGGGGGCAAAGAGATTGGATGGATGCATGATTTTGTCACAGAAGATGTCTTAACAGGGTGGTTTAAGATGCAAGTGCGAGGTTGGATCTCTAATTACTGGATGCCTCCTTGCCCAGAATTCAAGGGTTCTATGACTTAGGCTGCCATTATTGAGGCATATGGAATTAGTCACATATATTGAGATGCATGAATGATGCGAATCTAGAGAATAGGCAATGCAAGCTTTGGTTGTTTGTTGACTCCATGCCAGAGCTCGGTGGACTTGATTTAGGCATGTGAAAAAGAATCTTAAACTGCTCAGGTTGTTCTACCACACGATGGAGTCTTGCAATTGCATTAACACGATGGAGTCTTGCAATTGCATTAAGCCACAGTGGCCAGCTTATGAGCTTTTCATGAAGTAACAGTACATCTCAAATTTCTTTATTGCTCTGGCTTACTTTTCCATCCCTCTAGAACTCATCTACTTTGTTAAGAAATCTGTTGTATTTAGAATGAGTTCTTATTCAGTCTAGTGCCTTTATAGTTCAGTGTGGAGCAAGCCACCTGATCAATTTATGGACATTTACCATGCTTTTAAGAACTGCAGCAGTGGTTATGACCTATGTAATACCGACACGGACACGCGATACGATATATCAACCCATCATTTTCAAAAAATAGAGAATTCTGAGACATTCCTACATGTTATATATTAAATATATTTATATATGTAAATGTCTAAATAAATAAATAATAAAAAGAGCCTAAAATTAATTTATACTAAAAACATTAATTCAACATTAATTTGACAAATCAACTGCATTCCATTGTAGTAATCCATAAAACTTGGAGGAAAAAAAGAAGCAATCCACGTCTCACTATTAAATTTATGATATGTGCACTACAAGTCTTGTGATATTTTAAAATTAATTTATTTATCTTACATGGCATTTTTTATTATCTTTTTTTCTTTAAATAAGATTTAAAGAAACAAAACTGGAAAAAGCTAAAATAATTCTTTAAAAAAATTGAAAAAAAAAAAAAAAAAATAAATAAAGGCGGGGTCGTGACAGCGGTTAGGCATGTTGCTGCCTTGCCACTACCACCATTGGAGGGGGCTGGCTGGTGAGCGGAGGTGGGGCGACCTTCGCTGGTCTAAGCGAGGTCACTTAGGTGAGGCTCGCCCAGATCTAGGTGACTCCTCAGCTAGGGTCGACAAGGCTCACTCAGTTTTGGGCGACGCCGACCCTCGCTTGTAGTTAGCGAGCCTCCCCAACCTTAGGCAAGGCCTTACCGACCCCAAGCGAGGGCTGGCAACCATCACTAGGCCTAAGCAAAGGTACAATGTCACGCCCCGATTCTTGAGCGCGCGCACATCTCTCTGCGGTTGATACAATTGCAACGTTCCTAGGACGCGTCGCCAACCCATTCATTTTTAATGCACATGCGGAAGCGAAACAAATACCCCTGACAACAAACAACATGTGATATGAAAGAAGGGCCCATTTCACAAAAGCCAACTTTTATAAACAACGGGTTTAGATACAAAAAGAGTCTAGTCAAAAGTCTACAAGAAGGCCGGCTCTCAAAAAGGAATTGTCCTATAACATACTAGTTGGACACAAACGCCGATCCTTCAGACTCCACCTCCACAGACTCCCGGATTTTGGTTCTCCACGATCACATTCTAAGGACCTGAAAATGGTTATACAATAACCAGTGAGATAATGTCTCAGTAAGTCCACCCCCTAAACCCTTATTAGGAAGGAAATATGCCTCAAGGCAATCTAGTCATGTCACGCCCCGAACTCCGGGCACATGAACATCCCTCAATGGTCGATGAAAGTTTGCAACATCCCAGGAACTGTTGCCGACTCAATTATATTTTACGCATGCAGAAACGAAAGACAATCTCCATACAACAAAGCAGTGGGATAGAAACGTAGAATAATATTTTTCTTTCAAGCCACACCTACAATACCAAAGTACTTATGTATATATATTCCAGTTTAACACCCCAAGATACGATACAAAAAGTGAAGCTGTTTGATTACCGACTAACTAAGCTTCTATTTACAAGACTAGGGTTTACTATTATACTACCATACTTCTCGATCTCTCGGGGGTGAGCTATCACCCTACATCCAGTCTTGACGGAAGAACCGTCATCACTTGGAAGGAGATAATGAGAGTTCTACTCCTCATTTCTGCAATCGACTGTACACGATCTGGCCTTCCTCCATTTAAGGACCTGAAAAATTTTAGCCCACTACGGGGTGAGATCACTTCTCAGCGAGTTAATCCCCTAAATCCAGAGTAGGAAAATGGTACACTCCACATGCAATCTAGTCGCGTTTCTTATAACTCTTTTAATACTAACATGTTCCTACATATTAGTGCCAATCAAAACATACCTAACAGTATTGAGATCACATATCATATGAATACTTTAGCATGTATACATGTAAAGACATAAATATCAACACAAGTACACGGGCTCCCAATTACCGGATTAAACCATTATGGCACGTCCCATTCCACACCACACAATTCCGTCTTTTAATTAGGTCCCTCGCTTTCACCCATTCATATGTCACAAATGATGTCAATGCATAGATAACAGTCTTCTGGCATAACCGGGCATTGTCTCGCACCGTCGAGCACGGCAACGTCTACATCTAGACGGCATTTCATAAAGGATCATCGGCCCAGCCTCCACTGCGATCGACATCCGTTGACGTGGGGCATTCCCGAAGGAGCATCGTCCGGCCCAAAGGCTCGTGACGGAATCTCATGCCATGTATGCATACACTCGCCATCATAATTCAATGATCAATTGCATATTTCATTCACAACATCAATTAAGCAAATCTCCAGCAAGAAACATCTCAAAACAGATATAAACTTCCACTGATCAGAATTGGCAGAAACTACCCAATTGCGCACTTTTGGGTTCAAGACCAGAAACCAATTCATATGAGCTTGAAAAAAAAATTCTCAAACTTGAACATGTGCTAAAGGACATGTAAAAAAACATTTTTCACGAAGACACCGAGGCCCAGATTCTTCTGGATTCGGCCCAGTAATTCAGTCAATCCAGTACTAAAATCGGATCAGTTTCCAGCGGTTCTGTTTTCCGAAATCAACTTGGTTCGGGGTCTAAAACAGGTCCATTTGGTCTGAAATTCGAGTATGTTTAACTAGAAAACGTAACAAACAACTTTTGTGAAGAACTCATTTTTAAAATCGAACCCGAAGGATTAGTAACAACCCACAGAATCCTTACAGGTCGCAAATTCCAGTGCAGTTCAAGTTTCTATTTAAAGATAATGAAGCCAAAATAATTTTCCTTTAAATCCCCAAAAATCATGAGAAAAATATATGTTATACTTAAAGATTTTTAAAACATTTCTTCAGAAGGAAATTTCTTCAAAATCGCAACACATATGAGTTTACAAAAATAATAAATCGTCCACGCCTAGAAAACAGTTTTACGTAACATCCCCTGTTCTTGGCCGAATCATCCTCTACAGCTCTTATCTTGCTATTTTAACTAAACCTAAGCCTTTCTATAGCTAATCTAACATTTCTAAACTAATATTAACTATCTCTAATCTCACCTAAACCTTTCTCAACTAATTTCAACCCCTAAACAGAGGTACACAATCCCTATTCCAGATTTAGGAAAATAACTCACCTATTTAAATTAACGGCGGCTCTCACTGTTAGCTGGGAAGCAACACAGAGATAAGCCCTGGATCTCTCGGTGCTGTGGTTGAGCTAACACGGCAGAGGGGTGTGCTGTGGTGCAACAGCAACAGCAGCACACGAACTTGCAGAATTTTCGACAGAGAGAACTGAGCGTGAGATTTGGTCGGTTTTGCTGCTCTCATGCGGGTGAGGGGCTTTGGTCGCCACTTGAACTCCAATGCCAAGATATAAAAAAAACATAATGGTAGGTGGTCGACGTTTATGTGGGTCCAGAAGTTTTGGTAACGTTACAATCACGCTTTCCTCTGTTTTTCTTAGTCGCTGTTTTGCCGTCCAAGAGGGAGCAGGAACGGAAGTTGCACTTCAAAGAAGAAGAAAGCAACAACTTGCACGGTTGAAAAAGACAGGGAAAAAGAAAAGGAACCGAAAAGGAAAGAAGAATAAAATTACAGAAAGAAAGGAAAATGTGGAAGTAGCTGGACGTCCATGTGCAGGTGAGGTATAGGGAAAGAGAGAGGAAAATGCTTGGAAGTTTCACTGAAATTTCCTTCAGCTTTTGGCCAATTTTTCCATGGAAATTTTGCTCACCCATCACCATCCTATGCCCCACAACTTTTCCCAAAGTTGTCTCTTCTAAATGAGATGAAAGAAAAGGTTGGAATCCATCGTAGACCACTGAATCCGAATTTGAAGTTAGTTCCTGTAGCTTTTTTCCATGGAGATTGAGTTCCCATCACTATCAAGTGGTCCCTCTACTTTATGCATCATTATTCCACACAAATGGCATGGAAATTGAGGTGAAATTCTTGGCCAAATGCCTTCCTACGAATTTCCTTGAAGAAACCTATCCTCATTTCCTTTTTACCAATTTACCACTTGAGTTAATAGGGTCAAGTCCCCTATTAGTCACTTATAAATCTTCTCTAATTGTTCCATACTAAATGCCCAAAACCTATTTAAAAGTGGCATTTCCTTTTATTCTTTTAATTTGTTACTCTTGCCCCTTTTCCGCTAATAATTCCCGTCATCCATAAAATTTGGAAAGATGCAACAACATTCTCTGGGATTAATTGTGACACGTGAAAATTCTTAATTTCTGTAATCGACATCATTTCCTCGGTTAATTTTAGTCAAATGTGATTTTAGCGCAACCTAAACTATCGGTTAGTTTTTGGGAATTTTCGGTGCAACTGACCCGTGGTCGATTATTCCCGAGCCACAATGTACATCTTCGACGCATTGGCGACTCTCGATTGTCGTGAAAATCTCGAGGTTTCAATGACGAGCACAGGGTACCAAAACAACAGAAAATCGGTTTAGTGTTGATCGACGAGAAATTTGTAATTAGTTGGAATCACCCAAGTCTAATTTTATCTCTATCGAATCGACCTATTTCTGATTTCTAATAGATTTTCGACTGTGCCGAAATGATCCTTGTAGACTAACATGGTTGAGCAGTCGATTCTTGATCGAATTCTTAAGTTTGTTGCATCAAAATCCTTTAATAACTTTCCCGATTAGTCTGGTTATCTCATGAATGATCAGTTCAGAGAATAGCGCTTTAGGCACGTTGACGAAAAATCCGATTTATTTAATTGAAAACAGAAGCGGAAAATCAGACTGTCACAAGTCACACAACCACATAATGAGAACAGAGAACTTATCTCGCATTAGTTCCTTCCTGCACGTCAGCACAGTTCATATCACAAATGCATCTAATTAATGCACAAAACAATTGAAAAGCCTCAACAACTCAACAAATCATAGTGGTCCCGATTATAAAGCCAAACCGTTATGACACGTCCCATACCATGCCACACAGTTTTGTCTCATAATCAGGTGCATCAAACTCAGATAATCATGCGTTCCAATTGTTAATTAAGCCACTCAAGGCACAACCAACTCGTATGTTCAGTTGTTTACTGGCGTAGTCAGGTATCGTCTCTTCCCCATTGAGCACAGTTGCGTCTCATTGACGGTTTTCTCAAAGGATCATAGGTCCAGAATCTACTACGACCCACTACCCTAATGCATGGGTAACTTGAAAGTGGGATTTAGTAACGTCCGGCATAAATTCTAAGACGGGTTCTCTTTAGTCAACACACAACTATTCAATCTTGGCTTATGACACTGTGCATTGCACTCAAATGTCTCAATTAAAATAGTGATCCTAGCCTATTTTCTTTGTATTAAAAGCATCCCAAAAAATAGTCATGTGTGGGTACATGGTCAATTCGAACCATAAAAAGTGATCTCTCATTTTTTCAAACCCCATTATTTGATATAGTATCTAAAAATCCATTTTCAGTGTCAAAACCTGACACCCAGGATTTTATGAATAAATACCATAATTTTCACAACCATCACTCAATTTGCACAATCCAACCGTCAAATGCATAATCTGAACACACCACAACAGTCGGCACAAAATTCCAGTCACCGATTATCTCGGTATAATTTCCAGAATATAATAAATAATTAAATTTATTCCGAAAATAAATAAATAAATAATATATTATATTAATATAATTTAATAAAATAATATTTATAAATTCGAAATAATTAATTAGTTTAAAATAATTAATTAAGGGCTTAATCAAGATTACACTAATTTAATCACCTAATTAGCATTAATTAATTATCCACTAAACTAATCACATCTCTTAATCTAATTAATAATTAACTAAACTAATTTAACCACCTAAACATACTTAGCTTAATCTAAACCTCCCTTAAGCATAATTAACCTCCTAAGCAAGGTTTAGTGAGTAAACTCACTAGTTTAGCGTTCCGGTGAGTCCACGGCGACGGCGACACCGGGGTGGGCGACAAACCTCCAAGCGGCGATACCAACCAAGGTCAGAAAGGGCTCGGAAATGGGCCATAAAGACCTCACGGCTTGCTGGTCTTCAGCTTCTATTTGCTGAACCGAGAGGTTGCTTGGCTTGGCTTCGGTGGCTAGGAGCGGTAAGACGGATGGCTATGACGGAGATCTGGTGGTGTACGGTAGAGGCGATGCTCAGGGACCTGTACCACGACAATCCAAGGTGGTCCTAGGACTGGAACATTAACCACAAACTCGGACTCCCACTAAAATTCTAAAAATTGGACTGCCGGAGGAGGAGAGAAGCTGAACGGGCTTGGCTGGAGCTCCGGCGAGGGGTTGGCCGGCAACCAGCGGCACCTAGGGGTCAAGGGGGACTTGCTGGTGGTTAGTATGGGTGGAGGTAGGGTCAGAATGGAAGAAAAATGGCTGAAATGGGCGAAAAAGGCGAAGCAATGCAAGCTATCGGGCGGACTAACGGACTTTCTGTAGACCGGTTCCTTCTCGCCGGTGTACAGGTCGGCCGACGACTCCGTTCGACGCAAGGTCGGGCTCCTCTGAACGGTTTGGATGTGCTGAAGACAACAGTGGGTGGCACGAAAGCTGATTTGCACAAGAAGACCACTTTTAACTTAGATCTTTGGAGAAAGGTCAGCTGGAGCAAAAACTGGAATGAAGGAAAACAGAGGAGGAAAACAGCGGGCTTTGCTGGTCCGGTGGGTGTGCGACGGTGGGGCTGGCTCAGTTGGCTTCCTCTAGTTCTCTCAAGCTCTCTCAACTCCTCAACAATGGATAAAGTTACGCTTCAAGGAGGAAGAAGGTCTGCTGAAGAGGGGGTCCACCATTTGCCTTCAAAGTCTTCAATCTCATCCCCAAACACTCATTACACTTGCCCCCACCACTCAGCCCTATCCTCTACCTCTTTTCACTCACAAAACTTCCCCAACAAGCCTTAGTTGAGTCCCCAAATATTGCACCCCACCCTTGGCTACGAATTTTGCACATTTGGTCTTCAAATACATTCAATTCCCCTTCATTTGTATCGACAAAGATACGATTGTTCTCCTGAGCTTGCGCAGTGCTGAAATTCCTATTTGTCCTGTTTCCGTGTGCGAGTCACTCTCCCGATCCTATTGTTCGAGAAAGCCTCCCCTAGGCTTGCATGATTTGGTATCAGAGCTTTGGAGGAGAGGACTATGCACGATGGTTATCGAAATACATATTCTTTTGAATTTGGAGGCAAGAAGATTACGTTGGCACCTAGTAGGGTGGGAGATTCTTCTGATGATGATGGCAAGAATTCGAGGACGAATTCTTTTAAAGATGGGGAGGATGATGCAGCCCATATTGAAGACCGGCTCTCTCGACCAAGAAGATCGGCCCGCATCCAAGCTCGACGAAATCGAGAAGCCGTATCGACATCTTGAGTCCATCCCGGAAGTTGGAAAGACACCTTGGGAGCCATGAAGACGTTATGCTTTTACTATTTCTGCTAATTTTAATGTTCTGTCTTTATTTCTCATAGTTTCAATGCTCTGTCTTTATTTCTTTGACGATATAAGCCAAATTTCTTGTAGAAGATGAACGACTTTTGATAAATGAAAAACTTTGCTTTGAAGCAAGTATCATGAACCTTGTAGAGTTCATCCCTTTGAAAACCTAGAAGAGTTTTCACTCCATCCTTGAAGAGTCGGAGCTTTCGAAATCTGCATCCTTGAAGAGTTGCAGTCATCAATCTAGAAGAATCGGTGTCCCCTCAACTTCCTTGGAGGCCTAGAAGAGCAACCAACGGAGTTTCTATCTTTTCATATTCTGTTCGTTATTTCCAACCCAATTTCGACCATCCTACAGTGCTTATTTCAGAAAACCCAAAACATAGAAATTGTAGATCCAGAAGTCTTTGTTCATTTGGCTTTGGAATCAGGTCGATCCGATCTGTATCGACAAAGATACGACTGTTCTCCTGAGCTTGCGCAGTGCTGAAATTCCTGTTTGTCCTGTTTCCGTGTGCGAGTCACTCTCCCGATCCTATTGTTCGAGAAAGCCTCCCCTAGGCTTGCATCAGAATTTGATGTCCATAAAATCCACTGATGTGCCAACACTTAATTCCATATTTTTCCTTGTCCATTGAACCATCTTGTATTCCAAAATTGCGATAAAAAGCGACCTGCAAATTTCCCGATCCAAAATAACCATACTTAATTTTTCGCTGAAAGTCTCGGTTTGCAGAAAAATTTTCGGAAGATGAGTCGACGTCCTAAAATGAATTGTGACGTGATAGAACTTCTACTTTCTGAAATCGGGTTCAATTTCTTGGTTAATTTTAATATGGTGCGATTTTAGCGCGTCCTAATCTACAGGGTAGCTTTTAGGAATTTTTTGCGCATTTGAGTTGTGGTTGATTATTTTCAAGCCACAATGTACATCTTCGACTTATTAGCGACTCTCGGTTGTCGTGAAAATCTTGAGATTTCAAATACGGATATAGGGTACAGAAAATACAGAAAAATTAGTTTAGTTCCGTTCGACGAGAATTTCGTAATTAGGTGGAATCACCCACACTTAATCACATACCTCCGTTGAATCGACCTATCTCCGGTCTCTAATCGATTTTGATCGTGTCGTAATGACCCTTACAGATTAACACGATCGAGCAGTTGATTCCTAGTCGAATTCTCAAGTCTATTGCGTTAAAATCCCTTAACGGTTTCACCTGATAGACTAGTTATTTCGTGAGGAGCCTTCTCAAAGATTAAGGGCATAGGCGTGTCAATAAAAAGCTCATTTCATCTCATCGAAATCAAACTTGAAAATTAGGATGTCACATATAACGTCGCTTAGATTTGGGCGAGCCTTGCCCGGGCCTTAGCCAAGGCATCGCCTAGAATTGGGTGAGCCTCACTGACCCTTGCCTGGCTAACGATGGCCTCGCCCAAGCTGGCGAGGGTTGCCCCCCCTCCACCACCTAGGACCTCGCCTCGCCGACCCCCCTCTGACGGTGGCAATAGCAACGGTGATAGCCCCCAGCCATAATCCCTACCTTTTTTTTTTTTTTTTTTTTTTACATTTTTTTTGGTGAAAGTAAGTAATTAATATAATTGGGAAGGTCAAAATGTACAACCAACCGGCTCCAAAAACTTACACTCAAATGAACATGCTCAATCTAAGTGGAAGGGAACCGAGAAGAAAAAGCCAAAAGGCATCAAACCAAACGGAGAACTAGGAACCAAGCGGCAAAAAACACCCAGCAAAACGACCTAGCAACCAACAAGACACCTAGCCAAACGGACTAGAAACAGGGGAAGAGAAGATAATAGGATCCAACTCCCACGAGCGCTGCAACCGTCTGTTTCTAGCGGAGTCCTCCACATTCATGTAGGTAATAGTCTTATCCTTCACGACCTTGATGAGATGATTCTTTATGGCTGGAACAGAAAGTGGCTCTCCCCTAAACAGAATATTGTTCATGTTCTTTCATATGATGTGGCATAGTGCACCAAAGGAATAACAGGCCAGACATTTATAAAACTCCCTTCCTAATAGGAAGGTATTAGCCTAGCTGAGGGTCTCCTCCCAAGAACTATTAGTTCAGGGGAGATTGCATCTCATAGCCCAAAAAAAAGCAATACTCGAGGTAATGTGATAACCAAAAAAGAGATGCTCGATAGAATTAGGCACCTTGTTGCAAAAGGGGCAGGCCGCGACATCAATTCTGCCATGAGACATAAGCAAAGCTTGAGTAGGCAGCCTCTGCTTGGTAATGATCCACATGTTCAGTTGGTGTTGAGGAAGAATGGCATTGCTCTAGATGAGTCGATGCCAGTTGACTCTCTCCTTCTTCCGCCATATGATCTCCCGAGTTGAAGCCATCGAAAACATGTCTGACGACTCCTCCCTCCAACTAAACCGATCCTGCATATCAATCAAGGCGGGAAGAGGCGAACCCCAAGACTTAATCTTTGATCTGATAGTCCCTCCATTCTCAAAGAAGAGGTTAGCTACCAAGGCCTGCCTAGAGAGGCCTAAGCTATATATGAAGGAATCCGTGAAAAATAAATTCAACGAATCCCTTGGATGCCAATTATCAAACTAGAGCGATGCTATTAAGCCATCTCCTAATCTCCAGTGGAAGCAAAGTTGGCATTCAGTCTTGAGTTGTAGAAGTTTCTTCCAAGCCCAAGAGCAACAGATCGGCTGTTTCACAACCCAGAAGTTTCTGTTTTTTAAGAAAGTCGAATGGACCCACTTACACCATAACGATTCCTTGTCTGAAAACAAGTACTAGATATGCTTGAGCATGGCCACCTTGTTGCACTCTCACAATCTCCGGATACCAAGCCCTCCTTCTACTTTAGGAAGGCAAACATCATCCCAGGAAACTTTGGCACCTCCTCTGCCCAAAGTAAGTCCTTTCCAAAGGAACTGTCTAAAGATACGCTCAACCTAGTCGAGAACTGCAGCAAGGATAATAAAAACACTTGCCCAAAAGGCCTGAATGGCATGGAGAACTGACCTGATTAGTTGAAGACGACCGGCCAAGGAGAGGAAACGGTGAGTCCAGGATTGCACCCGAGAAGTGATGCGCCTAATAAGAACTGCACAGTCCACTTTCCCAAACCTCTTCGTGATGATTGGAACACCAAGATATCGCACAGGGAGGGTACCCTCACCAAACCCAAGCTCCAGAAGGATTTGATTCCTTAAGGACGACGGGCCTCCCGAAAGGAACACCTCACTTTTCCTTGAATTCGGAAGGAGGCCACTCCAAGAGGAAAACAGCTGGAGACTCTTGTTTAAAAGCTTCACAGATGACAAGTGTCCCTCGCAAAAAAGGAACACATCATTTGCAAAGAATAAGTGCGAGAGGGAAGTAGGTTTGCATCGCTAGAAGAATTCGAAGTCTGGCTGATGCGAGCTCCTCCCAATAATCCCAGAGAGCACCTCCATAACCAGCGCGAATAAGTAGGTAGAGATGGGATCTCCCTGCCGTAAGCCACGCCCACTAGGGAAAAACCCATGTAGCTCCTCATTCAACGCAATGGAGAATCGAGGAGTCCGCACACAGGTCATGATAAGGTGAACCAACCAATCAGGGAACCTAAAGGCATGTAACACGTTCTCAAGAAACTGCCAGTCCATGGTGTCATATGCCTTCTTAAAGTCGACTTTAATAGCACATTTCGGAGTATATGGTTCGACATGGAAGCTAGAAAAAAGTTCCTGCGCCAAAAGAATGTTGTCCCTGATTCTACACCCTTTGACGAAAGCACTTTGAGTCGGGCTGACAAGATCCCTAAGCACAACAGCAACTCTATTAGCCAACACCTTGGTGATAATCTTGTACACCGTGTTGCAACAAGAAATCGGCCTGAAGTTGTCCACCGTAGTCACATTTGGGACCTTAGGAACCAACACCACGATGGTATTGTTTACTTCTTTAAGGAGCCTCCTCGAACTGAAGAAATCTCTCACGGCAGCCGTAACCAGCTGACCCATCGTGTCCCAATTCTCCTTGAAGAAATCCATCGTGAAACCATCTGGCCCTAGTGCCTTCCCACGAGCTAGGGAAAAAAGAGTGTCCCGTATCTCAAGCTCAGAGACGGGCCTAGCAAGAAACGAAATGTGGTCCTTATTGAGTTGTGACCGGATAACCTCCTGAATCTTTGGGACTGAGGGAATATCCAGCTCTAGACGAGGCAAGAGGAGCTCTCGGAAATAATCTACAAAATGCTGCTGGACCAGCTGAGGCTCCGTAATTTGGCTACCCGAAGAGTCCACTACTGAGAGGATTCTATTCCTCAAATGTCGCCAATTCACAGCCTGGTGAAAGAACTTCGTGTTTCTGTCACCTTCCTTAAGCCATCTAATTCTGGCTTTTTGTCTAAAAAATGACTCCTCCTGAGACCGAAGCTCAAGGAAAGACCTGCGCTGAACCCTCTCCAAGTTTGCAAGCACCTCGTTGGTGGGATCAAGAATGAGGTTGACTTGGGTTTGCTTTAAGGCTTCCCTCGCTTGAGAAGTCCTTTCGAAAATATTGGCAAACGAAATCCTATTCAGTTGCTTGAGCCGCCCTTTCAATGCCTTCAGCTTAGAAACTAGCCGAAACATTGGCACACCTGAAGATGGAGCCTCCCAAATTTGCATAACAATTAACTCAAAGTCCGGGTGCTGTATCCAAAAATTAAAGAATTAAAATGGTCTTTTCCGGAAAATCGGGTTCTCAACCTTGACCACCATAGGAGAATGATCTGAAATCCCTGGCGCAAGAAAGGATTCCTCAAGAATTGAAAATTTTTAAAATTGACCTAGTGCGTGTCGAAATCGTGTGTTGAAATTCCGGACTCACGTGTCAGGAATGGTTGACCGCGTGTTGGATTTTTCAACATTCGTTGACCGTGTATCGGAGCATGTCAAAGTGTTAGACACGACAGAAGGCTTCCGGGGAGTGTCAATTCTTCTTAGGTTATGACCACTGCAAAGGTTTTGATTGTTGTAATATCATGTGCTACAGCTCTCATGTTTGTGCATATCATCCTAGATCAACTTAGCGAACACCAACGAACAATTTCTAAAAAACTAATAACTTTTTATAATAAGGGTTAATACTTGAAAAACCCCAAATTGGTATACTTGTGACAAATTTACCCCGAACTATTTTTTTGACCACCAAAAACCCAAAACTGGTATACATTTGACAAATTTACCTCAAACCGATACACTTATGACAATTATACCCTCTGTTAGTTTTCGTTAAATATTATTGTCAAATTATTAAGTTAAATGACACGTGACAGTTGACTGGTATAATTTTACGCTCCGTTTGTCGCAGTTTACAACTTTTGTGATTTTTTTTGTAGTATTAATCCAATTTACGAAGGGTTTATTTGTCACAAATTTTCCAGTTTGGGATTTTTTGCAGTCGAATAAATTAGTTTGGGATAAATTTATCATAAATGTACCAGTTTAGGGTTTTTTTATGGTCAGTCGAGGTAAATTTGTCACATGTATACCAGTTTGGGGTTTGTCATGGTCAAAAAAATAGTTTGGGGTAAATTTGTCACATGTGTACTAGTTTGGGGTTTTTCAGAGTATTAACCCTTTATAATAATGGAGTTATTTTACCTATTTTTAGCCAACAAATATGGTACTTTATAATGCAATACTTGTTACAAAATTTTTGGATTTCCTTCTATTTATCCAAATTTCCATTGTTTATGTAGAATAAAGAGATATTGAGAAAATAAGGAAAAAATGACAAAAAGAAGGAAAGGAAAATTTCGTGATTCAAGAATTCAAATAAAAAAGCCTTAGAAGATGGATAATAAATCAAAGATTCTAAGATTTATTCCCTGATTTTATGTGAAAAAAATAAGCAATTGTATTGTGTTAGGATTCTTGAATATATCCTATAAATAAAAAAAACATAGACATTTTTTTTTTTTTGATTGGTTTTCATTGTTTTGTGAGTCTTTGGAGCATTCTGGAGAGAAAAGAAAGTTGTGACATAATTCTTGTTTTTTGATTCAATATGTTAGGTTTAATTTATATTTTCATTTCTTCTTTTATTATATATATATTGTTAGAGCTATGATATAGCCTAATAATAATGATGCAAATTTCATGATTTTTATGTTTTGCAAGTGATTTCATTCATGTGATTTAATATTATTGCGCTTAATACCTTTTAGTGATTAGTTACCACTCGAATCATCTTATGTGTATGTTTGAGACTGAGAAGTGATAATATACAATTGCTCATTATAATATATAACCATGAACTAAATGTGGATAGAGACATACCATATTATTTATGTAGTTTTCAGTAATAAGGTGATCCAAAAGACTCACTATAAGCATGGAATATTCATGAATATTAATGCACTTATATTTATTTAAATTCACATAAAGTATAGTGGATTAATAAACTAAGGAAATTTGTTATACCTAAAGATAAGATAGTAAATAGATTAGGAAAGTATGCTATCACATGTTTGATATTGTTCTTGTATGCATAACAATATGAAATTCATATCTAGTGATTATAGTAAAATCAGATGCTCTAACATATTCATTCGATTGATTTATTGCATTTAGTCTCTAAATTTTGCTTTTAAGATTTTTAGTTTTCATTTATTCTCAATTCTATTTTGATATGTTAGATGATTTCGGAATTAATCTATTTTTAGTATTTAATTAGTTTATTAATCATCAATCTCCGTGGAACGATACTCTTTCTAATCATTATATTACTTGTTCAATACGTTCACTTGTGTTTATAATTTTACGAACAAAGACAAAGCTACAGAACCTAATAGGGTAATGGGCTTAATTTGTACTCAGGAGGAAACTAGCAGATGTGTCCGGATGCTAACAACTGAAATCAGACGCACTCTTGATAGGCATTCTATTTTGAAAACTACTCTGGTTGAACTAGGCAAAACTTTGGCATTGGAAGAGTATGCTCTGTAGATGCCAACACAAATTGGCTTGGAACTTCAGCGATCCTACACTCCCCATCAGTAGCATAATCCAGTTGGATACATTGTACCTATTCATTTTTCTGTGATCCATCAAGTGTTTAGTAGCAATTGTATGGTGAAAATATCACCAAATTCACCTGTTGGAAGACTCCGTCCTCTTGCAGGGAAATACATTCCCAATGAGGTTGTCGTTGTGCGGGTTCCTCTGTTGTATCTCTCTGATTTCCAGATTGAATAGCCTGAGTTTTTTTTATGAAACGGTACGCTTTGATAGTGTTGATGCTTCCACCAGACAGTGCTAGGCAGTGGCATATCCATGAGCTAGAAGTTGTTGAAGTGGTAGCTGATCAGGTTGCAGTTGCTCTCTCCCATGACGCCATACTAGAGGAGTCTATGCAGGCTACAGATCTTCTCATAAAGCAAAAAGTTGCACTAAGCGGAAACAGCTATTCATGCTCGCAGTGATTTTTGGCTGTTATGAACCATGAAATGAAAACTCCCATGCTAACTTCACGGTACTTGTTCATTGGATAGGAAGACGAATGATATATATGGAATCTTTGAGAATTGATTCTTTTTGGAGCCATGCAAGTAAGACTTCCCTCTTATGAAAAGGAAATCTAGTACAAAGATGTACATGTTCTGCACGTCAAGAGTTGTTTGATCATCGAGTACTTGTTTGTAGACCTGATGAAAAAGTCACGCGGGAAGAGCGGTCACTTGGGAGCTTGAAGAAAAAGTGAGTGACACTTGGGTAGTGGTATCCAGAGAATTCTAATATTCTATTGTTGGGTTGTTTAATGTGGATTTTGCTGGACGTAAAATTGATGAGAAAAGCACTTGAGGCTCAAGGGTGACGCCCCACAACGTCACGCACAACATGTGTTCATTTCTTCTGTGTATGCATGCATGCATGCATGTATGTATGTATGTATGTATGTATGTATGTAGATCTTTACTTCATATTTAAGAAGCGTTTAGTTAGTGTTTGTGCGTGTGTTTCTATATACACCTTCTCAATAACAATAGTCATCCAGATATGAATACGGATATTCAAAATATAACTCATATATTGGATCAATCTTGGGAATTGGCTGGGGATAACCTTAGCACTGCTTTATATGTTCTATCATCTAATCAAAAGCTTGTCTGTACAATATTCAAACATCGCACTTCACAAGGGTCTATAACTTTAGCATTATTACGTTAACATAGTTTGCCAACATATGCATGCTCTAATTGTGGCTCACTATCATATGGTAAAATGTATTCTGCAATATGTTCACGGCACTTTACACCTCGGACTTCGCATGTCTTGTAGTTCTCTCCATTTATTTGGCTTTGCCGATGCAAATTGGGCTGGGTGTAAACTCACTAGACGTTCTACCACTACTTATTGTACTTTTCTCAGCTCAATTAGTGTTTCATGGTGTGCTAAGAAACAAGTTACTATAGTTGAGGCCAAATATCGGGCTCTTGCTTTCGTAGCTGCTAAACTTACTTGAATTTCCTACATAACGTCACATTGGGATCTACCAACATCGACTTCATTATTTTTCTTGGACACAATGTCAGCATTACATCTCACAACTAATCCAATTTCATGCTCGGACAAAGCACATCAAGATCGATTATCATTTTGTTCAGGAAAAGGTTACCCTTGGTTCTATTGTAACACGTTATGTCTTGTCTTCCTCACAAATTATTGATATTTTCACCAAACCATTGACTTGAGATAGTACAAACTAAGGGACTATTTCAGCTTCTAATTTTCAGTTTCATAGGAATATATTGTTTGGAATTATGGCATAGTTTGTAGATGTCGGTGAAGACACTTTTATGTTGCAGATGTGGATTCTCAGAGTCTCATTCAGGGTTGTAATACAGTTGAGTGGTCTACAATCATCTTTATTATTTGTAAAGCACTTTCTTTGTATGCAAGAAACAGGAATGGACTATTCTCTGGCGTCCTGTTTTTGCCTTTCGCCTGTGCTGACCTTGATATGAAAAGTCTACTGTTGATGTAAGGCTGCTTTGAGTTTGCTTGATTTTCAAACTAAGATTTGCTTGGCGACTGAGTGATGCTGCCCACCATTTGTAAGGAAATGCATGGCTGGTCGACGGGTACCTGCACAAGTCCGGCAAAAACCATGCTGAAAAACTACAGATATCTTCTTGCAGTTTCAGTATGTTGTGTTTTCACATTTCCCTGTTCTGAGTTCTAAGTGTCGAACTGTATATGTTGGGAAATGGAGTTTTTGGACTGTGAGAGGAATAGCAAAAAATAGTGTGCTGGCTTGTGAAGAACATCCAGTGACTATGCCAAAGTATGTGTTTTATGTGGAGCTCAATGGACATTTCATTATTAGGTATAAATATATATCTTCTTGCCCGATTTACAGCATTTCATTTGACAATCAAGATGTTGTCAAAATGATTTCGATTGTTTTCTGTTTTCATAGAGAAGTAATAAATCGTTTAGAAAGATTTTATAGTTTCCTCATTTTACAAATTTTCAGCAAGCTAAAAGCAATTTTTAAGGTGAAGTGTTATTTCGCAGTTTTCAAACTGTATTTAGAGGCATGACAAGAAAAAGAATAATAGAGCAACAAATTTGTGAAATTAATTTTTTTTTCTTTTATGGAATGGTGGTCTGAGCTATCGTTAGTAAAAGAAATATGACAAAGGGTACATTAGAATTGCATAGATTGGAAACCCTGAAACATACTGGTTTGCAGAGATATGAAAGATTGAGAGGGAGAATATCATCTTTAGAAATTTCTTAGTGAAAACAGAAATTTAGAAATATCATCTGTAATCGAATGCATCTTGAATAATCCTTTTGCACTTTGAAAGAATGATTCAAAGCCTGAGGTAATTTTCATTGGATAACAATTCCACTAGAGGGATTTGATTGTGGATGACTCACCATGTGTCCAGCACCGAGAATCCAGTAAAAGAAGAGGTTCCTGTAGGATCTCACGAATCCTTTTGTCCCCGTAAAGCCTTTTCCACAGTGTAAAGGAACACGGTCCTTACTCAGGAAACTGCTCAGACCGTCCCACCTGCATGTGATAAGGCAAATTTGAGAGACCATCTTTGAAATCAAGAATCCAAGTCAATGTCTAGGGGTGTGTTTTTCTGGAAAAGGAGCCATTACTTGAGCTTATTGAGCCATGCTTCTGTTCCTTTTGTTGCACATATGAGATCCAGCTGCAGCATCGGGAAGCCGTCCAAATGAGATCATGTGGAGGCAAAATCAGTCAGAGACGAGACTGCATGAAGTGCATCGGGAAGTTTATGGAGAAATCCTGACCTGTCCATTGTAAACGGTGACGTTCACGCCTTTGGCTAAAAGGTTGTCCACCTGAGAAACTTTCATGAGACTTCCTAATCTTGTGGTGGCAGACGATTAGAAACTAAAAATTGAGTTATCTTCTCGTTTATGTCTAGAAGGTGGTTTCCATTGTCACACTAAAATTAGTGTTTACCTCTTCGATTCTTGGTTTCATGAAGTCTCCATGGAAGGCTGGGAAAACCAAGCTACCCTGTCCTTGCCATCTACAACAAGAATTTTAATTGACCCAGCAGAAGGAAAAATAATCGACGTACTTTTAGACTCTCATTGCTTTGAGAAAAATGAATAATATGAATATTATTTTACTTAGATATAATCGCTTGTATCACATACAAAAATAATGGACGAAGAATATTTTCATCATTTAATAAAATGTTTGGACAGAAATTGTTGTTGATAATGAATAAATTTTTTTATTGATTAATTATTTTAAGCGACCATTTCGAAGAAAATGTTTTTCAAATTCAGCCCAAATGTCAAATCTGGATCAACTATGGTAGAAATAAAGCTTTGGGTCTAGCTGCAAGGAGAGTTAAGTCTGTCAAACATTTCCGGTCTTCTGGAACTTACGTCACATTATCCGGAATGACCTTTAGCTTTTTTCTGATCGGCCCGTTCATCAAGTTTCCTAAGCCACCATTGGCTGCAACTGCACCAGTTGAGGTCCTCTCCATGTACCTGTTTGACCTAATTCTGCTCTCTTTCACCGCCGCAGAATTGCTCACATCGTCTAACATGAAGTTGTAAAAGTCCTGCAGGTCATGCAGCTCTCAGAAACTCCCTCAAAACTGAAAGCGCATACCATTTTCAAGCGGTATGACAGAGCAAATGATGGAGATATATACCACGTTATTACTGTATTGTAGAATGACCCTCTCCAGGTCATACCAAGTTCCGGTGGCATCTTTTGTTTTGCCTTCTGCAAGTTGCTGCTGGATCTTCAGGGCTAAACTGGATAGCACAATAGTTCACTTCATGTTATGCCCATCTGTCTAGTGTTCTTTCTAAGGAAGGACCTAGAAGGATAGATAATGACTTAACCTATTTGACTGATTCAGGCCATTCCCATCGATTCGTGACATGACTTTAAGAACAGATCCCCATGAGAACTTCAATTTAGTGCAGATACAATCGTGAGTCACCAAGCAGAAATGACCATCTTCATTATGCAAAACGATCAAATTTCTTAATGGCTGGAAATCACATACCACAAAGTCCTCAGGAGAAATCCAGCTATCCCCCAAAGCAACTCCTGTATATGGACATTACGAAAAAGCATGAGAAATTTTGTGTCTCTGATTGTTGAGTATAGAAAGTCATGACAGAGCGCGACTACTTCAAACAAGTGCCACAAAGTAGTTGGGAAAAAAAAATTTCTACCCCCAAGTCGGGCCTTCAGTTTTCCAGCTTCAATAGCTTCTAGAGCTGTTATTCCCAGAGCAGAAGCAAATTTGCCTCCATATGATTCTGCAAAGACATACAGAGGGCTCTTTTGGAGGGTCTCATTCCCATTGAAGAGCTCTATCAGCAAAGTGGTCAAATCAGCTGCTGCTTCATAGTCTGTTTTCACTACTAAGCTCTCATCCTCTACATAACTGAAGCCTGTTGCCACTGGACTGTCCTGTGTACGCAGAGAATTACAAGTTACACGACTAAGCAACGGTGCCTGATAAATGCCAATACTCAGAAGAGATTCTTCAGAATTGTTTGAAACTGAAGAGAAATTGCTATGCACCACAAATAAAAGATCTGCTTTTCGAAGCCATGTGAAATTCCGGGGCTGCAAATTCTCATCCAGTGGTCCAATTTCCCCAAAGTTTCCAAAACCAACACTGGAGCCTC